>CM057339.1:826078216-827278216 GCA_030015575.1 Agapanthus africanus
GATCTCGGGGCTGCCAATTCGAAGGACACTTTATGAGGAGTTGCTGCCCTCTGATGAATACGTCTTTGAACCCGAGCTCATACCGCTTGACGGCTTGTCCGCCGAGAACGCCGTCCGCCACAAACGTCCCAGCTTGATCAATGTGCTAGGTATCTTTGATCGATTGTTCACCGAATCTGAGGAGCAGGGCGTTACTTTTAAGAGCTTTATTGCCTGTTTCCTTCGCGAGGGCGTCTTGTCGAAGACAGCTCCGAAGTTCGCAAATATCAAAGAACCCTTTGGGTTTGGTCCGAAGAAGCTGCCGACCAATGAATCGGATCTACCGCAGTACTACATCCCCATAATGTCGCCGATGTCTTTCGAATCCATCGCAGCTCCCGGTATGGATGAGGAGACGTTCTTCGTTGGGTTTATCAGTGTCTGGCTCAGCTGGTTTGTCATCCCTATGTATCTCCGCTTTATGAGAGCTTCGGTCATCTATCCGGCTCACCGTATAGCTGAGGGAACGTGGCTGGCCATTGGCATCCCAGCATTGGCGCATCTCTATCACGGGCTAGGCGCTGCAGCTAACACTTCTACCCCTGGCATAGATGTGGTAAACTTTTCGCTTCACTACTTTACGTCTTGGATCGAAATGCACGTCTCAGGTGCTTTCGCTATGCATCAAAGGCCCACATTCTACGATGCCTATACTTTCCCTCGGCTTATGCGATTGGTGGACGCTTCTGCCGCTGACCCGACTCACTTCAGGGCTATTCGGGTGTTGATTTCTCCTTACGCTACTGCTAGCGGGTTAGTATTTAATGATCGGGTCTTATCTTCTTCCGCGGGTTCGGCCCAGCCGCTTTGGGACCGGTCAAAAGATGACGCGCCCTCTTTGTAGCCCCGGGAGGCCGCGCGCTTATACGCAATTAGACCGGGTTACCTGGTATTCCGTCAGGATAGCGCGGCCCTTTTCTTGCGGTACAATCCGCACCGTTTTGCCCGGCAGTTTGGCTATGATCAGGGCGTCCCATTTGAAGCTTTCATGGTCGCGCCGGTTCCTTCGCTTGAGGCCGTTCGAGATGCCGCCCATCATTTTGTGAGGCTAAACACCGGTTCTCAGTTCATGATCCTTGATGGTGATTACATGCCCCGATGCGTGGGGTCGTTCACGGGTTGGTATCTCCATCGAGTCAACCCGGTTATTATTGAGGAAAGAAGGGTACTTCTTGGTCACGGTGCCCCTACTCAGGTTCTAGCCACGGGAGCTACGCTGCGACCACGCGCCCCGGTCCGCTTTCCTCTGAGGGATACCGGCACCGCGCTTATCCCGGGGGAGTCGGGGGTAGATCTTACTCCAACAATTGGTATGCTCTTAGGTACTCGGTCGCTGGGTAGACGGGCTTCGGTAACAGCACTACCACCCGAGGCAGCACCGCCCTCCGTGGCATCGGCAATGGCGGTGTCATCCCCAGTTGTGGCACCGGGTGTCACGCCCCGCTTCCCAAAATACGGAATACGAGGGGTAGACAAGGCCAGCCATGCTCCTACGGTCACGGAAATGTCCTGCCGTAGTCACACTTCGGCTTCTAGTTTATCATGGTAAACAGTAAATGATGCGCAGGTAATGAGAAATGCAGTAACTGAAAGATACGATAATATAAACTGACCTGAAGTGGAACAAATGCAAGTAACACGGAATGGCAAATCAAGAAGTCTGTGATGCACGTCTAGTTCTGGTCCAGGCTAAATCTTCTCCTCACACTGAGCATGCATACTCAGGTCGTCAGAGCGACACAATAGCAATAGAATATATACATAATCAAGTGACAGTTCTAACAGTGATAATGGATATGAATAACAATAAATCATTGACAGTATGAATATGGATGTGCAGTAATCAATGCAGCGGAACAGTAAAGCAGTATAACGATATGTCACGTATGCCAACACAGTATATAAGGAATATAAATGCCAGTATCCCTATCAGTCTCTAAGTCTCACTGTACAGGTCACTAAGCCTATCGTCAGTCCAAGTGTGAGAGTCAACCACTCGCGAGTGTCCTCCACCCAAGGGTAGAACCCAAAGGCAAGGGACCACGGGCCCAGCATGTAACATGTATATCACGGTGTATATCACGTACCCTGTAAATCTCCATATATCTCCCTAAATATATAAGCCGGCATGGGACTCCCGAGATTCTGTTGAACTCACACTTAAACTACCCCACGCCCCGTGGTCTACATCAAACACTAACCATAACCCTAAGTACTAATTGATCCGTGACAAGTCTGCGCGAGAACTGGAGGCAGGACCTCCATCAAGCACGTCTCGACTAATATCTAAGATAAATGGCAGTGTCGGATGCCTTATCTGTGACACCCGTGCAAGCGCTTCCATAAGTGTCCCATACCACTTATAGTCACACGTACACACATCCCACAGACGTCGACAATGCAATAAATAATAGGGTCACTGATTGTGTACAAGTACGTATCACTTTCACTTAATCACGGATACATGAACACTGACGTACTTGCCACAATCATCACTAAAACCTAACACTGGGTGAATGCACGATATCACTAGGTTATCACTACAATGATATAGGTATGATATGATGCATGAACAGTATATAAGCACAATTAAGGTGTCATAAAAGCAGTAGTCTATTAATTGCACGATTTATCATGAAACGTATGTTTATAATTTTGCGAAACGATAAACAGGTAGTAATTAGTATGTTCAGTTATCCATCCATAGAATTTTGTTTCAAGCCAATCGGGTTCCAGGATCATTAATTATAACCATTTCATTTTAAGCGCTCGCGGCTGGAAACCCAATTTCAGAATCAGAAGTACGTTTCGCAACGCATTTTGATCCCAGTTGGGATCGGATTTTAGTGAAGATACAGTTGGATGAATTCTAGGGTTTTCAGTAAGGTTTTCAACGCAATAGACGGATCGTCAATCGCATCTGTACGTTAGGTGTTATAATCTGTTTAATATTAACATGTCAATTCTGATTCTGTTGGGACTGTTATGTGTTCCGATATATTAAATTACAGATTAAATATCAAACTGTAACGAAACAGAATGAAACCAATTGTGTTGTCTAGCTAACAGAGTTACCTATAATAAGCAGTGGAGTTCCACAACCTACGAGTTAAGGAAATCCTATGGTGTCCAATACGGAACAGCAAGCACGACTGGAGTCGCTCTGGACTGCAGTCCAGAGTCGCACTCCGATATAATTTTCATCACGGTTTAAGTACAGGAATGTCTGGAAACTAGCCTAGGGTTAAAGTTCGTCGAGTTGGCTTCGATTTGAGCCCTCGAACGCACTATTCTAGTATGTATATGATTTATGGTGAATTTAACGGTTTTCAGGTACAACAGAATTACAGTTTTACGGTTAAACTTGGGGGTAGTCGTTTTAATCTTTAACAGTCGTATTTTCTAATGAAATTTGTACATGTCATCCATCACACCAAGGGCCAACAAGAACAATCTAGTTCCGCTAAATTTGATAATGATTTCCTAAGGGAACAAGCATCGAACAGTTACGGCACATAATTGATCTAAACTTGCAACTTTATGATATGTGTAATTAAAGATCGTAACTTAGGTAAATAGTATGTAAGCAAGTAGAAAACTTGCCTGGAGGCATCTCAGGGTTGTACGGCAGCAGGTACAGTACAGTCACGCGACGAGCTAGCACTACGACGGTAACGGCTCCGGGTGATCTTGGGTCGGTTCTCGGCCAGTGGGGGCTCGCAGCTTGGTGATCGGGCTCGGCTTTGAAGCTTGGGCCTTGCGCGTCAAGGGGTTCGACGATAGGTGATGATGACGATGGTGAGAGTGTTAGAGAGAGAGAGAGAGAGAGAGTTAGAGACAGAGAGAGTGAGAGATGGCTGAGAGAGAGAAGTGAGTGAGAGAGAGTTAGAGAGAGAATGAGTTAGAGAGCCAGAGGGCTCGGAGAGAGGTGGAGAACGCAGGGGAAGATGATGACGACGACGACGATGATGATAACGGCACCGGGGAGTTGACGAGACGTAGTGGGGCTCGCCGGCAAGAGCGCGGGTGGGTGTCGAGATGGGTGCAGGGATGGTCGGCCGGGGGTGAACCCAAGGGCAGCGACGGCGACGAGAGGTATGGGATGGACTTTGAGGAGAAGTTCGGTGGTTGGTGGTGGCGACTGCGAAGCTATGGCGATGGAGGGAGGTGGCCGGAGGTGACGGCGGCGACGTGTACGTGAGGTTGGGACTGGGTAAATGGAGGAGATGGGAAGCTCGGGGTGCTGTGGTTTTGGTTTGAGGAGGAAGGAGATGAGGGAGGTGGGTGATAGCTCGTGGTCGTTGCTGTCAGGGCGAGGGGCGAGCGGTCGTGGGCGTGCGTTCGAGAGGGGTGGAAGCAGAGGTAGAGAGGGGAGGACGTGAGGGAAAAAGAAAGAGAAGGAGAACGTGGAGGCGAGAGAAGGGAGAGAGGAGAGGTAGTGGAGACGGGGTCGCGCGTCGTGGCGTAACGTCCCCAGAGCGGAGGCGACGGCGGAGGGAGCGGGTCGCGCGAGAATGGCGGAGAGAGCCGTTGGGATTTTGAAGGAGATGCACAGGAGTCGGGTCGGGTTTACGCTAGCGGTGCGGGCCAGGTGAAGCGGGCCAAAGAAAAAAAACGTTTTAATATTTTCCCTGGGCTCGGCTGCAAAACAGAACGAAAATAATAAGGAAAAAGATTTAGAGAAAAGGAGGCCGGGCCAAGCTTAAAAAGGAAAAGAATTAAATTATAAAAAAGGATGGCTGATGGGCTGGCGGACCGGGCTGTTGGGTTGGGAGAAAAAGAAATTAATTAGGGAAAAAGAATAGAAACGGGCCAGGCGGGTTTGGGCTACAACATTATATAAAAAAAATAGAGTTATAAAGAAAAATGCGAAGAATATTTCTGGGCCGCAGGAAATTTACTTAAAGGAAAAAAAAATGGAATAAAACTGAGGGCAACTGGGCTGAAGATTAGTTGAAGAGAAAGGAAAATTAAATAGAGAGTTTTAAGGGAGTGGGCTGGCTCGGTGGGCTGGGGGTTTAAAGAATTAATAGGAAAACTAAATTTAATAAATAGGGAATGGGCTCACTAGGGTAAATGGGCTGAGGGGAGAAATGGGTTAGGCCGGAATAGAAATAATAAGTAAAGCAAAATGAAGAGACCGGCTGGGAAAATTAAAATAAGAGAGTGGAGAGCTAAAATGGATTGGGAAGTTTTTTATAGATGAAAAGAAAATACGGATATAGACGTACGAACGGGTGCTGGGTATTATATCATACCACCCTTATAAAAAAATTTCGTCCTCGAAATTTAAAAATAAGTTATAGAAACATAAGCGAAAGCTATCATACTTGCAAACTAACATATGAGGATTTACCTGAAATAGGCGGATGAAGAATCTTGAAGGTTTATATATGTAAGAACATCATAAAAATATATATAGGTTTAAAATAAGTATACGACAAGAACAGCTACAAAGGCAACCTATGAGAATAGCAATAACAATAATAATGAATAATGATATTCGAGGCGTACTCGATAAAGTCGAAACTCCAATGTATATCAAAGGTAGTACATCAGGAAAAGTAAGTATAGGGCTCAAACACTTATAATAGTAAGCATAGGCATAATACTCGAAATGAGGTAACAAGAATAAAGTAATGATAAGTAGTCGGTAGGTTAAACCATTTTAGGAAATCGTATCGGTCAAGTAGTTTTAAAAATATCTTAGAAAACTCACATAATGAAAATGAATAATATGGAACAAAATACGCGCGGTGTATGGTTGCGCTACCGAGAATGAAAATAATAGTGTACTTAAAATACAAAAACGGAGTAATCAATAACACGGTCCAAAATGATGAAAACTAAATTTTTGAATAACACTGTCCCTATATATAGTTAGGGTAATAGAAAGAACACAAAATTGCATAAGCTAGCTAGGGTAATGATTACAAGGAAGTGTGGCTCAAACAGAACGTTGGAGTGTGGCGGCTTTAGGCTGAAGATCAAGAAGATTGGGATCGGGTCAGCACAGAAATTAAGGGTGAGCAACGAAAGGACTACAAGGCAAAATATGGGGGAGACTAACGATCGGTAAATCCTATGAATCAAGAATTTGAAAAGTTAATGAACTCGGTAATTCATAAGGAAGGTCCTCCTCCCAGTAAGATCTCAACAGGGTACAGATGAAGGATGAATGGTGGCTCACTCCAAGGATCAGGGTGCGGTACTTTCTAATCGAAACGAGGGTGAAAACTATACAATGAGTAGGGGTGGACAGTCAGGAATCTCAGCAGAAAATAAATGGATATGGGCAATAAAACAAGCGTTAAGCAAACCAATAATCAAAAGGTTTACAAATTCAGAAGATTCATTTCATTTAAGAAAATCTGAAACAAGGCATTCTCAAAGACGAAAAGTGGCCCTAAACTATACACATTTTATTTGGCCAGAAAGGCAACATCAAAAGAAATTCCGTCAGTCGCGGTTGTGGAGATTCAGTAGGTTGCGGTAGGCTCGCGCACTCAGGTAGGGGCGTCCATTTCCAAATTGCCTCGCGGGCATCGCCATTGGAAGTTCTTCCACAGCAGGGTCTTGATTTTCTGGTCCTTCTTCCTCGGATGGAGCTTCTTCATCAAGGTCCGATTCCATATGATTCTCTTCTTCTGGATTTTCTTCCACGGGATTTTCCTCAACTGGATTTTCTTTTATTGGGCCTTCGTCGGGATCTTGCTCTATCGGGTCTTCCTCTACAGGGTTCTCTTCAGGATCTCCTTCTTCCTCGTCGGAATCAGCCAACACGTTAAACTCTGGGGCGGCTGCTTCTTCGTCCTCTGAATCGTTGTTTCCAAAGTCGACCTGGGGACCATTGACCTCATCATCAGAACTCGTCAGTGTGTGATCTAAGGAAACGCATGACTGTGTATCCTCATCTAGATGCGGCGCTGCTCCAGGGTGGGCCATGGTCTAAAAGAAAGAGAGTCATGATTAGACAATGGAATGAATAAGGAAAATGGCCAAGTGTACGAAGTATCGAAAGATATGCGGTGGCAGGAATTGTTAAATCAAGATTAAAATGTTATGCTACTGAATAATATGAACAAGGGAAATGACAAGAGAATGATACATATAATACGATTCAAATTTTATTGCATTCAACTAAAAGTTCAGCGGATACAAGCTTTCAAACGGAAAGAAACATTCATAAAAATGACAATATTATTACTGAAAGTAGATGACATGAAAAAAATCCTTCTTCGACTACTATAACGTTGCATTTTCGTCGCGCGAGTTGAATCCTGCGTTAGATCCGCCTTAAAGTCGAAGTTCAAACTACGCGATAATCCTCACTTGGCAGAAGTGGGGAGTGTGGACGAGTTTCCTTCTTGTAGTTCTTTCCTTTCTGGGCAGCCGTTGATGAGGTGTTTGTTGGAACCGCATATCAGACATTTCCCTTGGGCGCGGCGACAATCCCTCTGAAGGTGTCCTGGACTCTTACAATATCCACAGCAAGGGTTCTTCTGATGCTTTTGTTGACGCTTCATCTTCTTCTCCTTCCCTCGTCCAATAGCGATCCCTTTATGATAGGAGACTCCCGCTGGGGTCTGACTCACCTGTCTTTTCAGTCCTTCAGCCAACGAGTCGTTTGTTCGCTCCTGGGCTTCCTTTAGACCTTGCAGTGCACTCAGAATCTCAATGGTCTGATTCTGGGGAGCGGATATAGATGAAGAGTCGTTGGAAGACATGATCCTGAACAATGATTTTGAGGATGATATAAGAATCAAAATATAATACGGATCAAAATATAATACGGATAGGACAAAGATTCAAAAACATCAGAGATGCTGAATTTATTACAAGTGGGGAATCAACTGTATGACTTTAAGTCGCTTGAATGGAGTACGGTAGTGCAATTGCAACCACGTAATCTTGTCAAGTCACCCGAAACCATAGCGAATGGATAGCTGAACACACGATATGAATATGGATCAAGAATATCAAGTTTACAACCTAGACTGAAGGGTGAAAAATGCAATCCCAAACGATGCAAAACCTGGCTTTGATACCAACTAAACCATGTCACGCCCCGCTTCCCAAAATACGGAATACGAGGGGTAGACAAGGCCAGCCATGCTCCTACGGTCACGGAAATGTCCTGCCGTAGTCACACTTTGGCTTCTAGTTTATCATGGTAAACAGTAAATGATGCGCAGGTAATGAGAAATGCAGTAACTGAAAGATACGACAATATAAACCGACCTGAAGTGGAACAAATTCAAGTAACACGGAATGGAAAATCAAGAAGTCTGTGATGCACGTCTAGTTCTGGTCCAGGCTAAATCTTCTCCTCACACTGAGCATGCATACTCAGGTCGTCAGAGCGACACAATAGCAATAGAATATATACATAATCAAGTGACAGTTCTAACAGTGATAATGGATATGAATAACAATATATCATTGACAGTATGAATATGGATGTGCAGTAATCAATGCAGCGGAACAGTAAAACAGTATAACGATATGTCACGTATGCCAACACAGTATATAAGGAATATAAATGCCAGTATCCCTATCAGTCTCTAAGTCTCACTGTACAGGTCACTAAGCCTATCGTCAGTCCAAGTGTGAGAGTCAACCACTCGCGAGTGTCCTCCACCCAAGGGTAGAACCCAAGGGCAAGGGACCACGGGCCCAGCATGTAACATGTATATCACGTACCCTGTAAATCTCCATATATCTCCCTAAATATATAAGCCGGCATGGGACTCCCGAGATTCTGTTGAACTCACACTTAAACTACCCCACGCCCCGTGGTCTACATCAAACACTAACCATAACCCTAAGTACTAATCGATCCGTGACAAGTCTGCGCGAGAACTGGAGGCAGGACCTCCATCAAGCACATCCCGACTAATATCTAAGATAAATGGCAGTGTCGGATGTCTTATCTGTGACACCCGTGCAAGCGCTTCCATAAGTGTCCCATACCACTTATAGTCATACGTACACACATCCCACAGACGTCGACAATGCAATAAATAATAGGGTCACTGATTGTGTACAAGTACGTATCACTTTCACTTAATCACGGATACACGAACACTGACGTACTTGCCACAATCATCACTAAAACCTAACACTGGGTGAAGGCACGATATCACTAGGTTATCACTACAATGATATAGGTATGATATGATGCATGAACAGTATATAAGCACAATTAAGGTGTCATAAAAGCAGTAGTCTATCAATTGCACGATTTATCATGAAACGTATGTATATAATTTAGCGAAACGATAAACAGGCAGTAATTAGTATGTTCAGTTATCCATCCATAGAATTTTGTTTCAAGCCAATCGGGTTCCAGGATCATTAATTATAACCATTTCATTTTAAGCGCTCGCGGCTGGAAACCCAATTTCAGAATCAGAAGTCCGTTTCGCAACGCATTTTGATCCCAGTTGGGATCGGATTTTAGTGAAAATACAGTTCGATGAATTCTAGGGTTTTCAGTAAGGTTTTCAACGCAATAGACGGATCGTCAATCGCATCTGTACGTTAGGAGTTATAATCTGTTTAATATTAACATGTCAATTCTGATTCTGTTGGGACTGTTATGTGTTCCGATATATTAAATTACAGATTAAATATCAAACTGTAACGAAACAGAATGAAACCAATTGTGTTGTCTAGCTAACAGAGTTACCTATAATAAGCAGCAGAGTTCCGCAACCTACGAGTTAAGGAAATCCTATGGTGTCCAATACGGAACAGCAAGCACGACTGGAGTCGCTCTGGACTGCAGTCCAGAGTCGCACTCCGATATAATTTTCATCATGGTTTAAGTACAGGAATGTCTGGAAACTAGCCTAGGGTTAAAGTTCGTCGAGTTGGCTTCGATTTGAACCCTCGAACGCACTATTCTAGTATGTATATGATTTATGGTGAATTTAACGGTTTTCAGGTACAACAGAATTACAGTTTTACGGTTAAACTTGGGGGTAGTCGTTTTAATCTTTAACAGTCATATTTTCTAATGAAATTTGCACATGTCATCCATCACACCAAGGGCCAACAAGAACAATCTGGTTCCGCTAAATTTGATAATGATTTCCTAAGGGAACAAGCATCGAACAGTTACGGCACATAATTGATCTAAACTTGTAACTTTATGATATATGTAATTAAAGATCGTAACTTAGGTAAATAGCATGTAAGCAAGTAGAAAACTTGCCTGGAGGCGTCTCAGGGTTGTGCGGCAGCAGGTACAGTACAGTCACGCGACGAGCTAGCACCACGACGGTAACGGCTCCGGGTGATCTTAGGTCGGTTCTCGGCCAGTGGGGGCTCGCAGCTTGGTGATCGGGCTCGGCTTTGAAGCTTGGGCCTTGCGCGTCAGGGGGTTCGACGATAGGTGATGATGACGATGGTGAAAGTGTTAGAGAGAGAGAGAGAGAGAAAGTTAGAGACAAAGAGAGTGAGAGATGGCTGAGAGAGAGAAGTGAGTGAGAGAGAGTTAGAGAGAGAATGAGTTAGAGAGCCAGAGGGCTCGGAGAGAGGGGGAGAACACAGGGGAAGATGACGACGACGACGACGACGATGATGATAACGGCACCGGGGAGTTGACGAGACGTAGTGGGGCTCGCCGGCAAGAGCGCGGGTGGGTGTCGAGATGGGTGCAGGGATGGTCGGCCGGGGGTGAACCCAAGGGCAGCGAAGGCGATGAGAGGTATGGGATGGACTTTGAGGAGAAGTTCGGTGGTTGGTGGTGGCGACTGCGAAGCTATGGCGATGGAGGGAGGTGGCCGGAGGTGACGGCGGCGACGTGTACGTGAGGTTGGGACTGGGTAAATGAAGGAGATGGGAAGCTCGGGGTGTTGTGGTTTTGGGTTGAGGAGGAAGGAGATGAGGGAGGTGGGTGATAGGTCGTGGTCATTGCCGTCAGGGCCAGGGGCGAGCGGTCGTGGGCGTGGGTTCGAGAGGGGTGGAAGCAGAGGTAGAGAGGGGAGGACGTGAGGGAAAAAGAAAGAGAAGGAGAACGTGGAGGCGAGAGAAGGGAGAGAGAAGAGGTAGTGGAGACGGGGTCGCGCGTCGTGGCGTAACGTCCCCAGAGCGGAGGCGACGGCGGAGGGAGCGGGTCGCGCGAGAATGGCGGAGAGAGTCGTTGGGATTTTGAAGGAGATGCACTGGAGTCGGGTCGGGTCGGGTTTACGCGAGCGGTGCGGGCCAGGTGAAGCGGGCCAAAGAAAAAAAAAGTTTTAATATTTTCCCTGGGCTCGGCTGCAAAACAGAACGAAAATAATAAGGAAAAAGATTTAGAGAAAAGGAGGCCGGGCCAAGCTTAAAAAGGAAAAGAATTAAATTATAAAAAAGGGATGGCTGATGGGCTGGCGGACCGGGCTGTTGGGTTGGGAGAAAAAGAAATTAATTAGGGAAAAAGAATAGAAACGGGCCAGGCGGGTTTGGGCTACAACATTATATAAAAAAAACAGAGTTATAAAGAAAAATGCGAAGAATATTTCTGGGTCGCAGGAAATTTACTTAAAGGAAAAAAAAATGGAATAAAACTGAGGGCAACTGGGCTGAAGATTAGTTGAAGAGAAAGGAAAATTAAATAGAGAGTTTTAAGGGAGTGGGCTGGCTCGGTGGGCTGGGGGTTTAAAGAATTAATAAGAAAACTAAATTTAATAAATAGGGAATGGGCTCACTAGGGTAAATGGGCTGAGGGGAGAAATAGGTTAGGCCGGAATAGAAATAATAAGTAAAGCAAAATGAAGAGACCGGCTGGGAAAATTAAAATAAGAGAGTGGAGAGCTAAAATGGATTGGGAAGTTTTTTATAGATGAAAAGAAAATACGGATATAGACGTACGAATGGGTGCTGGGTATTACACCGGGTGAGGGTGACAGGGATGATGGTGTTGAGGGTGATGTGGGCCGGCGCCGCACTAAGGCTCCGCGGGGAAAGAAACGGTCGTCTTCGGCGACCGTCACTGGGTCCAAGTGTCGAAGGAAGGTGGCCACTAACTTGCTTGACTCTTTAGTAGAGTCTGAGCCCATTCTTGAGGATGAACCGTTGGCCTTGTAGGAATCAGATGCTGGCCTTCTTTTCCCGGGTTCGGCTGCCGAGGAAGCCACACAGTTGGCTGAGGCTATAAGACGCTCCAAAGATGCGTCTCAGAGTGTCAGGGATCCGAAGAAGCCCTATCCTGCTGTAATCTTTTATGAAGATCCTTCATGGATCCGGCGGCGGTTTATCGGCCATTTGGAGGAATGGGGAGAAAGGGCCCTGAAGCAGACCGCTTCGGAGGATGCGGCGGACGCGCTTTCCTTGTGGACCGGTGGGTTCGAGTTTACCCTCGAACACCGGCGAGCGCGCCTCCTTGAGAAGGAGCATCGGCTTGAAGAAGCCATATTGAAGGCTTCCCTGCGCATTGGTATATTTTTATACTTCTTTGTAGCATTTCAGATTGTCTATACCTGTATATATGTATCCTGATTCTTGTGTGGATTGTGCAGAGTCCTCGGCGATGGGGGAGGTCCCTATGGGCTTGTTGCAGCTAAAGCCTGTTGACGTTCCCGATGTAGCCTTGCTTGATATAGAGGGGGCCGACGAGGCTGTTCCTCTTGCCATAGAGCCTCCAGTGACGGTTCCTGATCACGGAGCGCTTGCTCCTTTAGAAGAGGCTCCTTTGGGGGTTGCCGCCCGAACGACTCTTCTTGCGGGCGGCCCAGAGGCTGGAGGAGAGGTAGTCGGGACTACCCTCCCTTTGCTGGAGCCGGAGATTACGGCGGAGGCCGTTGAAGCCGCCATCCCCCCGACTCAGAATGGGAGGAGTGTTGAAGGTAACCTTCTACATTTTAAATTAGCAATCTTTCTGTTGTCTAAACTCTTTTGTTTTCCTAGAATTGTGCGGGCTGGCGGCCTCTATCGCTGATTTGTCTCCCCGGTAATCGTTTCAGCGTCTATTGGAGATGGCAGCTCCGCAGGCGATCTCCCCTCAGCGCATCGTCCTTTCCTCTGGGCGAGGTTAGCGTCGTTCGCCATTTTTTTATTATAGCATTGTTGCTATTTTGCGAAATGACATTGATGTCTCTTACAGTTTTGGAGGCCGATGACCAGGTCGAGGTCGTTGAAGGGCCAGGGGAACCTTCAGCTCCTACTTGCATGACCGTAGGTAAGCGACATTTCAATATAGTCCCACTTGTTCCTTTGCTTAAGAGTTTTACTGACATTTTTCAAATCTGAACAGCCTTGCCGGACTTCATAGCGCTGGAATCGCGTATCGCCATGCTGCCCGGCCCCTATGCTTTGCGAGCCTCAGAGCGCTTGGCCCAGTTAAGCCTTGTCTCCTTATCATCTTTGATCGAGGAGCTTCGGGCTGGCAGCGCAACCACAGCTGAAGCATTCGCCGCTGAAGCTAACGGTTCTCTTCCTTTTCTTGCCACATACCATAGCGAAGAGGTGGTGCGAGTCTGGGTGGAGTTCTGTCGGCAGGTGGAGGCTTGCTTGCACGCCCTTGAATGTTCCCGCCTTTCCTCGGAAGCCGTGGCTGCAAAGGCGGAGTTGCGGGGGCTGATAGCACGGTGCGCGCCAAACATGGCATCATGAGAGAAGAGGCTCGGCCGCAAATTCTCGGAGAGGGAGCTGGCTTCTAAGGCGCTGAGTGAGCTTCAAGCCAATCTTACCGCCAAGGCCAACAAAGCGTATGAACTCTGGCGAGTGCTTCAAGAGGCCATCAAAGAGGTGGTGGCTCTTGACAAAGCTGCCATGTTCACTCGTGAAAGGGTGGAAGCTCACAAGGCTACCGAGAAAGAGCTCGAAGGCCGGCTCGCCTCGTATCAGGCCCAGCAGGCTCAGGCGGAGGCCCGTCTTCTGGCGATCCTGAATCATGAAGCTGTGGCCCAGCAAAAGAAGGATGAGCTAGCAAAATTGCTAAACCTCCCGCCGGCTTGAAAACTTGTATCTTTTCCTTTCTTTTTGTACATACTCCTGAATGAGAGTATTTTCTTTTTGTTCTTTTATGAATCGTACTTTGTATCAGCTTTGGTTTATGAATAAAGACATATTTTTCTTCTCAATGGTGTGTTTCCTTTTAATTGAATGTGTTCCGTGGACAATTTATCTTAGTCTCTTTGCAGCGCAGCGATGGCTTAGGATTCAGGGTTAAGGTCTGCCTCCTAAGACTTTTGAGCTCTATGAGCCGTGAGGGTCTCATAAAGAGTTTTTCTCCCTACAGGTCGAGAGGATCCCGTAGGTGTAAGTTCTCCCTAGGAATCGTGAGGATTCCTAAGCGGGTTTTCCCTTGAAAGTCGTAAGGATCTCACAAGAGAGTTTGCTTCCTCACGGGTCGTGAGGACCCGCAAGTGCTGGATGTGATCGCCCTTATCCGTATTTCACGGGGTCAGGGGTTGCTTCGGGATGTTTTCTAGGGTACCGTAGTTTAAAGACATCGCAGTCAAGGTTAAGGACCTCATAGTCTGTGGGTTTGAGGACTCCACAGTCCAAGGTTAGTTTTAAGACATCACGGTCAAGGTTAAGGACCTCATAGTCCGTGGATTTAAGGACTCTACAGTCTGACATTAGTTTTAAGACATCACGGTCAAGGTTAAGGACCTCATAGTCCGTGGGTTTAAGGACTCCACAGTCCAAGGTTAGTTTTAAGACATCACGGTCAAGGTTAAGGACCTCATAGTCCGTGGATTTAAGGACTCCACAGTCCGACGTTAGTTTTAAGACATCACGGTAAGGTTAAGGACCTCATAGTCCGTGGGTTTAAGGACTTCACAGTCCAAGGTTAGTTTTAAGACATCACGGTCAAGGTTAAGGACCTCATAGTCCGTGGATTTAAGGACTCCACAGTCCGACGTTAGTTTTAAAACATCACGGTCAAGGTTAAGGACATCATAGTCCGTGGATTTAAGGACTCCACAGTCCGACGTGTGGTTACCGGGGCCCGTCACCTCTTTGAAGACGTTGAGGAATTACAACGAGTATCAAAGGAGTGAAGTGATGTACCCTTGAACCAAGGTAAATTCAGTCTAGAATCATGGTGGTTGATCGTTAGTTTTAAGACATTACGGTCGAGGTTAAGGACATCATAGTCCGTGGATTTTAAGGACTCCACAGTCCGGTGTTTGCTCTGGATGCTTCACACGGGTTCACTGCCGTGCTTGGCGAGGACCAGGCTCCGCTCTGGATGCTTCACACGGGTTCACTGCCGTGCTCTGCGAGGACCAGGATCCACTCTGGACATTTCCCACGGGGTCAAAGAGTGACGTTATCCGCGTTCCACCACATGACCAGGAATCTTGCTCTGGATGCTTTCCACGGGTTCACTGCCGTGTTCTGCGAGGACCAGGCTCCGCTCTGGACATTTTCCACGGGGTCAAAGAGTGACGTTATCCGCATTCCACGTAACCAGGAATTTTGCTCTGGATGCTTTCTATGGGTTCACTGCCGTGTTCTGCGAAGACCAGGCTCCGCTCTGGACGTTTTCCACGGGGTCAAAGAGTGACGTTATCCGCGTTCCACGTAACCAGGAATTTTGCTCTGGATGCTTTCCACGGGTTCACTGCCGTGTTCTGCGAGGACCAGGCTCCGCTCTGGACATTTTCCACTGGGTCAAAGAGTGGCGTTATCCGCGTTCCACGTAACCAGGAATTTTGCTCTGGATGCTTTCCACGGGTTCATTGCCGTGTTCTGCGAGGACCAGGCTCCACTCTGGACGTTTTCCACGGGGTCAAAGAGTGACGTTATCCGCATTCTATGTAACCAGGAATTTTGCTCTAGATGCTTCACACGGGTTCACTGCCGTGCTCGGCGAGGACTAGGCTCCGCTCTGGACATTTTCCACAGAGTCAAAGAGTGACGTTATCTGCATTCCACGTAACCAAGAATTTTGCTCTGGATGCTTTCCACGGGTTTATTGCCGTGTTCTGCGAGGACCAGGCTCCGCTCTGGACGTTTTCCACGGGGTCAAAGAGTGACGTTATCCGCGTTCCACATAACCAGGAAATTTGCTCATTGTATCCGCATTTCACGGAATGGGGGCTTTACTCTTGGTGATCTGTATATCGCCGAGTCATGGAACTGGGAGTTGCCGCTGTTCCGCTTTGCTTGATATTGTGTCTGTTGTGATGAGACGAATGTTGAGATGATCTCCAGGCTATCTATGAACCGTTGAGATTTGGCTTCTTCTTCTGATGAAACCTGAGGAGGGGGAGTGTGATTCCTTCTTTGTTTGCACCCCTGGATTGTATACAGGGATTGACATGATATCACCTGTAGGGCATAAATTTCATTCATCATTTTTTTATTTCTTTCCGCGATGCTCTATCATTTCAGCTTTTATATCGCGAAGGTCGCGATTGCCCAATCATTTCGGGTATTTTTCGCGGTGCCTAATCATTTCGGCTATTTATTTTATTTTTACTCGCTGCTTTTTATTGCAAGTTGCCCAATCATTTCGGCTATTTTGCATGCATATCTTTTTTTACTTGCTGCTTCTGTTGCAAGTTGCCCTATCATTTCGGCTATTTCGTATGCATGTGTGGTTCGCTAGCCTTTTCGCTGCGAGCTTGGATTTTAGACACCGACTTCGGCATCAGCACCGCTACAACTGGGATGTTGCCAGGAGTGAATCATCATTTTTCTCTGTCGATGTTGAACAAAGGTAGCTTAGTAAACAGGGTTAAGGGTCCTTTCGACTAAAGCTTTTGACTTCATGAGCCGTAAGGGTCTCACAAAGGTATTTCTCCCTACAAGTCGTGAGGATCTTGCAGGTGTGTTTTCTCCTTAGGAATCGTGAGAATTCCTAAGTGCATGTTCCTCTGTAAGTCGTAAGGATCTTACAAAAGGGTCTTCTCCTTATAAGTCGAGAGGGCTTACAAGGGTTGTTCGCCATATGAACATATCCTAGTCATGGACGGGACTTGGTTAGGGAAATGTTTATTCGCGCCTGTGGATTGTATACAAGGGTTAGTATTGAGCCACTTGTAGGGCAATGTCGAAGGTTGTGGGGGGGGGGTTTGCTTAAGAATAGGTTCAGGTTTCTGTAACTTAAGACTTTCAAATCTTATGAGCCGTGAGGGTCCCATAAGAGAGTTCTCCTTACGAGTCGTGAGGATCTCACAAGTGTAATTTCCCCTTAGGAATCGTGAGGACTCTTAAGTGTGTTGCTCCCTTGTGAGTCGTAAGGATCTCACGCGGGTGGTTTCTCCTTACAAGGTCGAGAGGGCCCTGCAAGTGTCTTTTAACGAGGTTGCGCCATTTCGGGTTTTCACAAACACTCGCCGGTAGCCCTGCTGTTTTTACTCACGGAGCCCTTTCGGGTTTTCATCCGTACCCACTTTGCTTATGGACATACCGTTTTTTATTTTTATTATTTTTATTATTTTTTTTATATCGGCTTTGAGATACTGCAATCCACCGTAGTTTATCGATATCTCGGTCAATAGCCGGTTTTAGGATATAGTGGTCCATTGTTAGTTTAAGGATGTTTCGGTCCGTTGCTAGTTTAAGGACATTTCAGTCCATTGTTAGTTTAAGGACGTTTCGGTCCGTTGTTAGTTTAAGGACATTTCGGTCCGCTGTTAGTTTAAGGACGTTTCGATCCTTCGTTAGTTTAAGAACGTTTCGGTCTGTCGTTAGTTTAAGGACATTTCGGTCCGTCATTAGTTTAAGGACGTTTCGGTCCGTCATTGAAGAAGGCCGGTTACTACTTATAGAATTCGGGCTTAGGAAGATAGCGAGCGGACATAGTCGTCGTCATCTATCATTGACCTAGGTCTTGACCCGTTAAGCGTAGTATTTCTTCACGAAGCGACCGTTTATGGGCCTGAAAGGTCTTTCACCGTGCATATCCATGAGTAGGTACGCTCCGCCCTGGTAGACCTTGTCTATGATGTACGTGCCTTCATAGTTCGGCTCGAATTTTCCCCGCTTGGCGCGATTGGGGATCATAGGTCTTTTGATCACTAGCACGAGTTCGCCTTGGCAGAATGTCCTCGGCCTGGTCAATCTTTCGTATGAGCTCGTCATCTTTGCTTTATAAGCCTCCAGATTTTGTTGCGCTATGAGCCGGGTTTCATCAAGGGCGTCAAGCTCCTCAAACCGAAGGTGGGCATTTTCTTCGTCCGTCAGCTCGTAGTGGACTGCCACTCGTAGAGAAGGTAGCTCTATCTCAAGGGGGAGTACTGCTTCCGTACCGAATACTAATGCGTATGGCGTTGTGTTCGTGGCCGTTTTGAACGTAGTTCGATATGCCCAAAGAGCTTCTTGCAGTCTCTCGTGCCAGTCCTTTTTGTTTTGGGACACCGTCTTCTTCACGATCTTTGTCAAGGTTTTGTTGAAAGCCTCGGCTAGACCGTTAGCTCGGGGATTATAAACTGAGGAATACCTCTAATCTATGTTGTGTTGTTGTGCGAAGCGACTGATCTTGTGGCTTCTGTAGGCTGGCCCGTTATCGGAAATGATCCGTCGTGGAGTTCCAAACCGATAAATGACGTGTGTCTTGAAGAAATGGAGAATATTTTCCGTCTTCACTTCCCTTAACGGTATTGCTTCTGCCCATTTGGAGAAGTAATCATTCGTCGCCAAGATGAAACGATGTCCCCTGGATGATGCTGGTTCGATAGGGCCGATTATGTCAGTTCCCCACATTTCGAACGGTCAGCTAGCCACCGTTGGATGTAGAGGATTTGGATGCTGATGGATAAAGTCCTCATGGATCTGGCATGAGTGGCATTGCTTCGCATACTCGAGGCAGTCTTGGATCATTGTGGGCCAATAATAACCCATTCGTTTGATCTTCAGCTTCATCTTCGGGCCTACTTGGTGAGAACCGCAGAGTCCGTCGTGAACTTCCTGAACGACTCTTTTCGCTTCGTTAGGTCCCAGGCATCTCAACCACAGAGAGTCAAATGACCTCTTGTACAGAGTATTATTGACGAAGGCGAAGGACAGAGCTCGTTTCACAAGCTGGTGTCTTGAGGACGCATCTTCAGGCGTTCGATGGGATTTGAAGTAGTTTATGAAGACTTCTCTCCAATCTCCAACCTTCTCTTGGTCATTTATTTGCAGGGCCGTCTGCTTAGTTGCTCCCCTTTCTTTGGGTGATTCCGGAGATATTTCTGCAGGGGCAAGTACTCGATGGCTTTGTACCACGATTGTGATGTCATCGAGGTTCTCATCAGCCAGTTCTTTAGTGAGCTTGGCTAATGCATCCGCTTTGCTGTTTTCGGCACGCGGTATGCTTTCCAAGGTGTAGGAGAGGATTTGAGTCAGTAGTCGTTGTACTCTCTCGCTATACTTTACCAGCTCTGGCTTGCATGTTTGGTAATCGCCGTTTACTTGATTGACGACCAGTTGGGAATCTCCGTATATAAGGAGGTTTTCAATTCCCATGTCGATGGCGATCTCGAGCCCTGCTATCAAAGCTTCGTATTCAGCCTCGTTGTTCGTCCTCGGCTCTGTCAAGGAGAAAGCAAAGCGCATTATCCCTCCCTGTGGAGTTGCGAAGATGAGACCCACCCCTGATTTGATTATAGGGGTGCTTTGTTTGCGCTTCTTCACGGAAAATGCTCCATCGAAATAAAGCTCCCATCGGATATTACCACCGTCGATCGCATCAAACTCGTGTTCGTCTGGCAGTTTGCAATTCAGAGGGGAATCGGCCGGTATCGGATGCTCAGCGAGGAAGTCGGAGATGGCCTGGCCTTTCACTGCCTTGAGAGGCTGATATGTTATTGAGAACTCCATCAAGAGCAGGGCCCATTTAGCGAGTCGACCAGTCAGTATGGCCTTCGACATTAAATACTTAAGGGGGTCCACCTTCGATATGAGACGGACTTCATGCGCCAATGCATAGTGCCTGAGCTTGGTTATTGCAAAGATCAACGCCAGGCAGTGTTTTTCAATGGGGGAGTAGTTGCTTTCTGCCCCCAGTAGAACTCGACTTAAGTAGTAGAGTGCTCTTTCTTTCCCTTGATCGTTCTTTTGCGCCCATAATCCGCCTAAGGAACCTTCGAGGGCGGTTGCATAAAGAATAAGGGGCTTTCCTTTGATTGGAGCAGCTAACACCGGCGGGTTCTGCAGGTATTGCTTGATCTCGTCTATTGCGCTTTGGCATTTTTGGTCCCAGACGAACGGGGTTCCCTTCTTCATCAGGTGACTGTAGGGGCGGCATTTACCTGAAAGGTTGGCTATAAATCGCCGGATGTACGCGAGCTTCCCCTGGAGAGACCGCAATTGTTTGAGAGTCCTTGGCGATGCCATTTCCATGATCGCCTTGATCTTCGACGGATCTATCTCAATGCCTCAGTGCCGGACAACGAATCCTAGGAATTTGCCTGAAGGCACCCCAAACGCGCATTTGAGAGGGTTCATCTTCAAGTTGTATTGCCGAAGGCGTTGAAATACAGTCTTCAAATGCTCGAGATGTTCCTCGTATGATTTGCTTTTCACGACGAGGTCGTCGATATAGCATTCGACGATTTCATGTATGAGGTCATCGAAGATCTTCGTCATGGCCCTTTGATAGGTGGCACCGGCGTTCTTTAGACTGAAGGGCATTCACCTTATAGCAGCATATTCCCAGAGGGGTCCGAAAAGTGGTATGCTTCTGGTCTTCGGGGTGCATCTTTATCTGATTGTACCCTGATGAGCCCTCCATGAAAGAGAAAACCTCGTGAGCGGACGTGTTATCTATCATCAGCTCGGTTACCGGTACTGGGAAATCATCATTCGGGCAAGCTTTATTGAGATCTCGGAAATCCACGCATTTGCGCACTGTCCCATTTTTCTTCATTACCGGGACGATGTTGGCGATCCAGTCAGGGTACTGAACCTCTTGGATGAAGCCAGAGTCGATTAGTTTCTTGACCTCGGCGTTGATGCTCATTTCAAGCTCGAGTCGCATTCTTCTCGGCGCCTGTTTGACTGGCTTGATATCCGGGGATATTGCCAATTTATGCACATCAATTTCTGGATCCAGTCCTGGCATTTCGGAATAGATCCATGTGAAGCAATCTCTATGCTGCATAAGCACGTTTTTTAACGCAGCCACCCTTTCTTCAGATAGCAGTTAGCTGACGAATGTCGGTCACGGGTCGTTCGCCGTCCCCAACTCAATTTTCTTGAGGTTATCGGCAGTGGTGTGTATTCCATCTTCCAGCTCTTTCGGTGCTGGTGGAAATTCTGAAATTACCTCGTCGTCATTGTTCTCGAAGCACCAAGGAAGGTTATCCCTATTCTCGGGCTCTTCTTTAGATACTGTTATCATACGACAGGTACGAGCTCGCTTCCAAGACCGATGTGGATTTGGTTCCGCTCTAATGGCTTTGGGTTCGTGCTTTTGTGGCGGCGTTACCCTCCAGCTATTGGATAGGGCGAATCTGCTTTGCTGGTATTGGTCTTCGACCCAGTTCTTGAAGGTGAAGCAGTCTTCGATAGGGTATCCTATGGCTCGGTGATAAGAACAATAGCCCGGATGAGAGACCTCATTAGCTTGCTCAGGGTGTTTAGATTCCGGAAGTGTAATCATTCGATGTTTTAAAGCGAGGTCAAGTATCTTCCGTGTTTTATTCTGAGGAAAAGAGTATGCCTGACTCATCTTTTTCATAAGGGACAAATCTGGACCGCTCGATTTCCGATCGCGTGACTTCTCGGTCCCGCTTTGTCGCTGTCGAACGCCTTTTCTGTTCTTTGACTTGTTTCTACCTCTGCGTCGGGCCTTTTGCACAACAGGTTGACAGGGAGGAGTATTTTCGTCTTTGGCAGCCTGTTGAAGAAGACGTTGCATCCTGGCTTTCTCGTAGATGGCCATCTCGCGATTATGGTCGTCCCGAGCTTTTTGACCCGCTTTCCTGATAAGCTTGTCTATTCGCTCTTCAAATGACGGACTCGGCACTTTGATTGCCGGATCTGGTTTTGATAAGGGTTCGGTGTTTTCTGACAGGGCGTCCTCTTCTTCATCGAAGTTATATATGGTGTAGCTACCGTGGACTCGTTCCCGTTTCCCAGCTCTCATATATCCAAGCCCAAGCGTTTCCATTCTCCCGTTGGGCAATTTGCGCTGAGTCCCAGGGACATCCCAAATCCTGTTATAGAATCGAGCTTGTCGAGTAGTCTGTTTTAAGGGTACCCTTGGCGCTTCAATAGCCTTTTCAGTCCGTTTGTGTAATATCTGGACAAACGGATGGGTTGAAACTTGTCAAGTGTAGAATCCGCGCCATGCCAGATCTCTTTCTCCTACTCTTGTTTCCGAGGATCGATAGAATAGGATCGCCTTTTCTCCTTCTCGCTTGGGAGGGATGTAAAACGTCTGCAGGTCTTGCACGTTGTAAGCTTCAAGCGCGTCAAGATCTTTGTAGTGCTCTCGTGGAATCATAGTGATTTGCAAACTCTGATCTTTACCAGGGAATTCTTGTATTGGCGGCCGACTGGAGAACACAACATTAACCTCATCCTCCGAATCGCTTCCGAAGATCAATATGGGAGCGGACGGTCCCGGGTCGTCGCGTCGAGATGGCCCAGAGTAAACTATCTCTTCGTCATCTTCGGTATCACTCCCGAAAACAGGATTGGTGGCAGCGGCTTTGTTCTCCGGTTTGCGACATCTCTCTGTATCCTCGAAATCTGGCAAAAAGTACTTTGCATCTTCGTATTTGCGGACTTCGTTCACGGAGAATGGGTTCAGCTCGCCTGTCACGGTGTACTCGAGACCATCCTTGAAATACTTCTTACACTGATGTTGCGTAGAAGGGATGATGTTGTACTCGTGTAACCAAGGACGACCGAGCAAGGCGTTGTGGCAGGTCTTGGCGTCAATGACGTGAAACTTAATGTCTGTGACGAGCAGTCCAAAGCGTAACGTTAGTATTACTGATCCTAGAGTCCGTGACGACTGGGAGTCAAAACCAGAGATGGTAATCTTGTCACGAGCGAGGTGCTGAACGCTCATGCAGATTTCCTTCAACACCCGCACGTTGAGGAGATTAACGGAAGACCCATTGTCAACCAAGATTTTTCCTATCTTTATATCGTGGTAATATCCAGAGACGTATAGGAGACGGTTGTGGTCGCACGTCCCAAGGAGCAGGTCTTCGTCACCGAAAGTGATATCGACCGTGTGCATTTCTTCCAGTTCATCCTTCATCCTTTCTTCGGCGAGGAAGGCTTGGAATTGTTCGGGCTCTTGTAGCGCCTTGATTAATGAATCTCTCGCTTCCTTTGATAACAGGAGGGCATCGAGAATGCTGAGTGCGAGAGTAGCTTCTTCAGGTGCGCTAGGATGTTATAGTCCACCTTACTCCTCTTGGGCAGGTCCTTGGCAGTCAGCTCTTTCATAACTTGGTCATCTAAGGCGATATCCTCAGCAACCTTTTCCTTTCCCTTATCTTTTCTAATTGCGGGTCCGAGATTCTTTTCTGGAAGCGTGCGATTACGCAACTGAATGTTTTCGCAGGCCTTTGGTTCTGCCTCTTTCCCCGAGGTGGACTCTTTAAAGAGAAGGCCCAGAGCCATTTCCTCGTCAGAGTCGCTCCTGAATGTGAGCACTTGCGGTCTCCCGGCGTTGACCATGTAACAGCTACCGCTAGTTCTTTTGTGTCCTTTGGTCGTACTTCTCTGCTCCCGACGAGTTCTGCGTTTCAGTTGCCTAAAATATTGCCGATGAGCAACATATCCCTGCCACCATGTCTTAAAAGCGTCGCACTCCTCAGTGGGGTGTGAAATCTTCCGATGATATGAGCAGTAATTAGGGTTCCTCTCCGCCCCATTGAGCGTGTTTTCTTCCGAGGGTGGTAGTTTCATTCCAATTGACATGGCTTTGGCAAACCTTTTCCTCGTCTTGAACATGTTTTTATCCGCGTCGGGTGCCTTTCGATCTGACGGAAGTGCTTCGACTCTTTCGTTTAATCGCCTGCGTTTGGCTCCTTCTGATGCGGCCATCTCACGCTCCTGGTCGGCTTTACTTTTCAAACATATCTCGTGTAGAAAGGCGTCGATCATTTCGTCTGTCGGCCACACAAGCTTCGGTTCAGGCTCTGCCCCCAGTTTCTTAGTGCCAGGAGTTTTTTCATCGTTGGTAAACAAGTGGGAGATCACATTACAACTCGCCACGCATCTTTCGGATTCATCCGACGAACTCTCCCCCCCCGTCTTCCTTTTGAAAGACGTGGTTGCGGAACTCTTGGAGTGTGATGGGAGTCCGCGCTTTCTGGTTATATTCCTCCAGCGCGTCAATCTGATTTTGTAAGTCCGTGCGCTTGTTTCCAGGCTTCACGGGCTTCTTAGACTTCTTCTTCTTTTTCTTTGAAGATTTCGATGGCTGGTCGTGAGTGCTCGGGCCATCACCACTGATCTTCGGAGTTGGGCGCGGTTTCAGCATTCCCTCGATGATCTCGGGTTCCAGTGGATTTTTCCACCTGACCGCCGGGCATGTCTGGAGATCATTCATCATCCTTTTGGTTTTAGCCGAAAGAGCGATTTCCCATGGAGTTCTTCAACGAAAGAACAAGTTGCCCCCGGTGTGTCCGTCTTCTTAGCAGTGTAAGGTTGTGGCGGGTTCACCTTCCACCTCTCGGACAGCGCAAACTTGCCATGTAGGTATTGATCTTCAATCCATCCTTTGAAGACGAAGCAATCCTCAATCGGATGGCTTACCGTTTGATGGTAAGGGCCGTAGTTGGGGTTATTCACCTCACTGGGTTGCGGCGGTCGTCTTGGGTTTGGCAAGTTGATAAGCCTGTTGCGTATTGCCAGCTCGAATAGGCTCTTCGTCTTATCCCGCGGGAATGAGTAGGGGCGCTTCATTTTCTCATTGTAATACCGCCGTCTTTCTTCCAGCTGGTCCGCCAGCTTTGGGGTATTGGGTTGCTGCTGAGCGTTCGCAACGAGGGTTGCCTTCCCTTTACCCTTGTCATTCCGAGGTTCTGGCTTCGGGGGAGACGGCCTGTAACCCATCTGGTCCATCTCGGCCAACTTGTCGATCAAAGCCTGGAACGTGGTTGGCTTAAAGAACATCATGAACTGTGAGATAGTTGCATGATGATCTAGGGTACCCACAAACATGCCCACCGCGGGCGCTTCCTCAATGCGTTGTTCGCATTTCGACCACAAGTTTCGCCAGCGTATAGCGTATTGGACCCACGTCTCGCCTGGTTTCATCCTGGCATTAATCAACGCCATTATCGGGGTGCGTTCGCTGGCGCTCGCGAATCGCTGAGTGAATAGCAACTCCATTTCAGCGAACGTCTTGACGGAATCGTTCGGGAGTTCAGAATACCATTCGAACGCTGTATCCGATAAGCAACCAACGAACTGGCGAAGCAACAATTTATCATCACCGCCAGTGTTTCCGCAAAGTGCCCTGAATTGGGCAACATGCTGGTGGGGATTGCCCGTCCCCTTGTAGACGTAAAATTTCGGTATTGTATAGCCCGGCGGGTACTTGATCTGATCATACCAGCTCGGATATGGTCGTCCCGTTTTTATGACCTGACCGGCTGCCTGAGTCGCCTAATGAACCCGGATCTGCTGAGCTATATATTCGTCCAAGTCAGCTTTAGAGATTGTCTCCTCCTTGGCTGTTGACAGAGCCGGTGGAGGATTTGACGTTTCTCCCCTATCGTCTTCAAGGACGATCGGGGGATCTTCAGCAGGAGGATCTTGTTGGATCATCATTCCCACCATGTCTTGGAACAGGAGGGCCATTTGCTTTATATTGGCTGCTTATTCAGCAGCCTGTTTATCCTTCTTTTCCAATACCCGGCGAAGGAATTCAGCGTCAGTTTCTTGCTCCTACCGTTCATCCAAGATGCTTCGGGGTTTTCTCTTGGCCCAGTAAGTGCAGCCATCGCGTTCATCATTTCCTGGAGCTTCTGCTGTTGCTCCTGAGCTTTGGTCACTGACCGTGTAAGCGGTCTATGACTTGTAGATGCACGGATGTCTTCCTTCCCCGACGCCATGTATACAGTATGGACTATTATGCCCCCGGACTTAGGGCGTTTATGTTCACTGCCTTTTACATTTGCTGCAGGCGTAGGAATTTTCTCCGGCCTCCTTCTCTTGTGGGCTGTTGAAGTTGGGGGGGCCGTTGCAGCGGGCACCCTGGTGACTGTCGTCCTTTGCTGTTTGATTGGACGGTCCTTTTCTTCCTGCACTTTCGCCCTTTTCTGCTGACGAGAGTGACCTTGATCAATTACAGAGTCTTGAACCCTTCACCAAAATTTATAAATTTTGGAGGATAGCCGTTGAGGGGGCTGCTCCAGCTTTGTTTCCGGAACCCTCTCCGCAGGTGGAGGAGATCTTTTTAGCGTAGCAGTCGGAGAATTCCTACGTACCCTCCTTAGCGGTTCAAAGTTATTCCCAGTTAGAACAGCAGCACTAACTTCCACTACTGGAGCAGGTGGAGTTAGCCCTGAGGGGGAGTTGCCCCCGGCCTTCCTTACTCGGCGCCAGTGGCGATGTCGAGCATGTCGAGCTGTTGGGACTGGCTCGGCGATAGGGATAGCTTCGTCTTGCCCCCTGTCTGGATGAGGCGCCGCTGGTGTCAGCCTCTTGAAGACTGGCGTCTTTTGAGTGGCGGTGCCTAATCTGTCAAAGACAGACCTTCGAGCCGGAGCGGGAGCTGGGACAGCCAGTCTTGTAAAGACCGACTCTTTGGCATTAGAAGCCGCCTTGACGACTTTGGAAGCAGCTGTCTTCTTTGGGATGGCCATCTCAGGGATTACGGGCTTCTTGGCGGGCCCTTTGGACTTTAGGCTCAGTCTGGTGAAGACTGAGGAGTTGGACGACCCATTGAGAGGGGCCGTGGGAGTAGCAAGTCGATCAAAGACCGACTTCTTTGAAGCTTCCGGTATGGGCACTGGGATGTTAACGTTCACCGGCGGGAACATTGTCCCAAAGAATAGACCGGTGGTAGCTTGAGTCACCTGTTCCACAGGCATAGTAAACAGGGAAGCAGTCTGCGGTCCATAGGCTACACCTCCAGATGAGGCGGAGCGTCGGTTGCTTTTGCAGTTGGAGCAGCTTGAGCAGTTGCCAGCCATTGATCCTTTTGCTTTCTAGGGCAAACGAAACACGAAATCTTAGTACTTCGAAACCCAAAGGCAACCATTAGCGAACCGCGATTGGTTCGCGAATCACGACACACGAAGTGTGGAGTGAAAAGAGGAAAAGGTCCCACCGGGCGTGCCAGAATCTGTTCCCCTCCGAAAGACGGCCAAGACATGGACGGTCTTGCCTAAGATTCTGGGAAGATGCTAATTGGTGCTATCCGTCTACCTCTCCGAAGATGCCAAGTTGATTTATGGCACCGTGTATCGAAGGTTTCAACGGATGCGTCCGATGTAGCAGACTTCGTCAGATCCCCCCTCGCTTGAGGGGTTTTTGATTGTGGGGACGCTCTTCCCTGCAGGCGCAAGCCCCTGCAGTTAATTACGCTACCGCATTGCAGTAACAACTTTCTCCTTCTCCAGATTATCACTTCGTGTCGTGTGTGTTTGTTTCGTGTTTGGTTGCCCGTGGATTGTATACGGAGACTGAGTTATGTCGTCGCCCGTAGGGCGTAGACTAGTCCAAATCCGTATTATCTTAGATTTGGGTTTGGGGGTTGTGTTTAAGGATACGTTGGCCTCGTTTGAGACTAAGATTGACTTAAATGTTTGTTAAGGATACGTTAGTCTAGTTTTAGACTAAGATCAACTTAACGGGATCGTTTAGATCCGATAAGAGAGTGATTAGGGGAGCCCCGTTGTTTAGTTTAGTGACATTGCGGTCAATAGGTAGTTTAAGGACATTGCGGTCCAATATTAGTTGAAGGACATTGCGGTCAAGGTTAAGGACATCATAGTCCATGGATTTAAGGACTCCACAGTCCATCGTTAGTTTTAAGACATCACGGTCAAGGATAAGGACCTCATAGTCCGTTGTTAGTTTTAAGACATCCCGGTCAAGGTTAAGGACATATAGTCCGTTGTTAGTTTTAAGACATTCAGGTCAAGGTTAAGGACGTCATAGTCCGTTGTTAGTTTTAATACATTCCGGTCAAGGTTAAGGACATCATAGTCCGTTATTAGTTTTAAGATATTCCGGTCAAGGTTAAGGACGTCATAGTCCGTTGTTAGTTTAAGATATTCCGGTCAAGGTTAAGGACCTCATAGTCCATGAGTTTAAGGACCCCACAGTCCGTATCAATGTGTGGTCATCGGGACCCGTCACCTCTTTGAAAACGTTGAGGAATTACAACGCCAAGTATCAAAGGAGTGAAGAGATGTACCCCTAAACCAAGATAGATTAAGTGATCTGTAGTCCAATTTGGAAATTAAGATCAATTATTATATTATGAGTTCATCGGCTCAATTAAGTTTGAATTGAGGACTTATGGCCAGCTTGGGCTAAGTCCAATCATGTTTGGGATATTGGCCCTCTGTTGGTTCACTGAAGGAGAGGCTTTGCCTCTGGAAACTTAGCCAATTGGGCTGAAGCTAGTGTTAAACACTATAGACCAACAATGTTGAACACTGGGAATAAGATTAACAAGTTAATGTTAAACACTAAAAGATAATCAGTGTTGAACACTAGCAACAGGGCTTTCAAATTAGTGTTAAACACTAAAGCAAATCAGTATTAGACACTGGCAACAGAGATTTCAAATTAGTGTTAAACACTAAAGCAAATCAGTGTTAAACACTGGGAACAGAGATTTCAAATTAGTGTTAAACACTAAGAAAATCAGTGTTAAACACTGGAAATGGAGTTTTCAAACTAGTGTTAAACACTAAGGAAATCAGTGTTAAACATTGGGAACAAATCATCTGTTTGATGTTAAATATTGTCAGAGAAGAGATCACGTGGGAGCACGTGATGGCATCCAAAAGGTGGGGCCAGATCCCCTTCATTTTGTTCTACAGATAAGTATTTAACACTTTTAATTCTGAAAGCCATTGCGTGTAGACACGTGATGGGGGCTTACGCTTTGATCTGTTAGAATGTTCATTAGGTGTCACGTGATGACACGTGAGTGCGCCCCAGAGCTTCTTTTCTTTTGCTTTTTCTTTCTGTATTTTGGGGGTCACGTGGAGCACGTGAGGCATTGCCTCAAAGTTCTTCTCTGTGGATCTTTACAGGGGTCACATGGTAGCACGTGACCCTGTTTCTTTGCCTGTTTGAAGATGTGTTTATCTTTTTAAGAATTAAATTTTTCGTAGGGTTAAGCCCTAGCAATGAACTTTAGAGGAATTAAATTCCTGTTTTCTTCTGAAGAATTATATTCTTAGATAGGGTTAAACCCTGATTTACATTCTGTAGGAATTAAATTCCCATATATATGAAGAATTCAGTTCTGGCATAGGATGAAACCCTAATTTCTTTTGTGAGGTTGAGAGAATTTAGTTCTCAATTAGGGTTAAACCCTAGTTCTGTCCATTTTTGAAGGAATTAAATTCCTATAGGGTTAAACCCTAATTTTATCTCAAAGGAATTAAATTCCTATAATTTTGTGAGAATTAAATTCTCAAAACTCAGTTCCTTCTCTGTGTTTTAGATCTGCATGGCAAGATCTCAACCCAATGAGAATTAAATTCCCAATTCATGGGGAGATGTGCACTTTGCAGATCCTCCACCAGAGAAAGAACTATGTTCTTTTTTTTTATAAGAGTTAAACACTTTTGAGAATTAAATTCTCTTTTGAAGCCTCTCTTTTCTTACCTAGGGTTTTTCTTTTGCAGAGAATCAAATTCTTCCTTTCATTTCTTTTTTTCTCTTGAGAATTAAATTCTCCTCCCTCTGTTTCTTCTCTCCAAAAAATATGTCCCTCTATCCTCCTCTTCTCTTCTTGGCTCCTATTTATAGGAGAAAGAAAAGAATTAATCTATTTAGTAAATCTCCCATTGAGAGATTTGATTTATATTTATCATTAATCTGGGCCTTTAGATTGTTGGGTGAATTTTATTCACCATTGGATTTTAAATCCACAGATATCTCTTTGTTATTTCGGTTAGATTTAGGGGGAAATCTTTCCAAGTCCAAGTTTTTCCCATAAATTGGTGATATTTAATCACCTTTAGATTTTTAATCCAACGGTTTTAGATAACCCTTCTTCATTTTGAAAGATTTATCCTTAGAATTTAATTCTGTTAAAGAATAAGGCTCTTAAAGCCGGTAACGTGTGGCCACGTGACCCCTGGAATGGGCTTCTCTTCTTCTGCGCTCTGTTCTCTGGCCGCTGCTTAACCATCACGTGCCAACACGTGACCACTGGTCACGTGTGAGCACGTGATGCCTGTTCTGGAGCTTTTTCTTGATTTTTTAATCAGGGGATGAATGTGCTTTTTGCCGCTGCTTTAAGCGTCACGTGCCAACACGTGACCACTGGTCACGTGTGAGCATGTGATGCCTTTTCTGAATCTTTTCCTGATTTTTAATCAGGGAACAGACATTCTCTTTCTTTCTTCTTTGAATGTCGTCAGGTGATCTGGACACTTCAGAGATCGAGCCCACTGCTGAAGACTTAGACCAATTCAGTGAAGACCCCGAGCTCTAGTCATTGTACACTTTCCATTTCAGTACTTTTTCATTTCTGTTATTCCATTGTTTAGGCATCGCTTTATTCCATGTATTTACTTTCCATGCATTGTACAAAAGAATGTTAATAAATTAAGTTGCTATTCGGTTCATATCTTATCTCTTGTGCTTTACTTTTATATTGCTTAGATACGCTTAGCGTATTTACTTCGGAGTAAATACATAGCGTCCTCGTCGCGTCCTCTGCCCGTATACCGGGAAGCGGGGCATAACAAAGAGTATGTCATCCACGTACAATACGAGGAAGACAACCTTACTCTCTGCCACCTTCTTGTATATACACGGTTCATCTATGTTTTTGACGAAGTCAAACTTTTTGACAACGACATCAAAACAGATGTTCCAACTCCACGATACTTGCTTTAACCCGTAGATGGATTTAAGCAGCTTGCACACCTTTCCGCTGCTCCCACTGTCTACGAAACCCTCTGGATGAGTCATGTACACGCACTCCTCTAAATCACCATTTAGAAAGGCGGTCTGAACATCCATTTTCCAGATTTTGTAGTAATGGTATGCAGCAATGGCAAGTAGGATCCGGATGGACTTATGCATAGCCACTGGAGAAAAGGTTTTATCATAATCCACACCTAGTCGTTGACGAAAACCCTTTGCAACAAGTCTAGCTTTGAAAGTCTCAACTTTTCCATCTACACCAAGTTTCTTCTTAAAGATCCATTTTCTCCCAATGGGTTTTACCCCTTCAGGAGCAACTTCCAAAGTCCATACTTTGTTGGTGTACATGGATTCCATCACAGAGCGCATTGCATCCAGCCACTTCACAGAGTCCCTACTTGTGATGGCCTGCTCGAAGCTAGTTGGGTCATCATCCTCCATGATGCAATCCTCGCTTCCACCATCAATGAGAAAATCGTAGTATCTCTCAGGTGGATAAGGAACCCTACTAGATCGGCGGAGAGGCTGAGGTTCATTGGGAACTATCGAATCCTCTGGTTTTACCAAATCTTCTGTCGTAGTTTGTATAGCTGGAATTTCTTCCAGTTCTACCTCCTTACCACTAATTTGTTTCAAAAGAAAACCCTTTTCTAAAAAGGTGGTATGTCGAGAAACAAACACCTTTTGTTCCTCGGAATGGTAGAAGATATACCCTCGCGAATGTTTAGGATATCCTATAAACTTACACAAAACTGACCTTGCTTCGAGCTTGTCCGGATTTTGTGTTTTCACATATGCCAGACAACCCCATATCTTAACATAATTAAGATATGGTCTCTTTCCTTTCCATATCTCATATGGATTGGTTGGCACAGATTTGGTGGGAACCATATTCAATAGGTCTGCAGCTGTCTCCAGTGTATAACCCCAAAAAGAAATAGGTAACTCAGCAGTGCTCATCATAGAGCGCACCATATCTAATAGGATGCGATTCCTCCGCTCTGATACACCGTTGTGCTGTGGTTTATATGGAGGAGTAAGCTGAGAGAGAATCCCATTCTCTTTTAGATAGTCACGGAATTCCGTGTTCAAGTATTCTCCTCCTCGATCAGATTGTAGGATTTTAATACTTTTACCCCTTTGGTTCTCGACTTCGGATTTATATTCCTTGAATTTCTCAAAAGCTTCAGACTTGTGTTTCATCAGGAACACATGTCCGAATCCTGAGAAATCGTCAGTAAATGTAATGAAGTACGAAGAACCATTCCTGGCATGTGTAGACATGGGACCGCATACATCACTATGTATCATTCCCAAGAGTTCGGTAACTCTTTCTCTGTGTCCACTAAACAGAGTTTTGGTCATTTTGCCTTTGAGCATGACTGGCAAGTGTCATAAGATGAAGATTCGAACGGATTCAAATATCCATCCTTATGCAACTTAGCAGTCGTGTCGCATTGATATGACCCAGTCTACAATGCCACAAGAAGGATTTTTTCATTTCTGAACTCTTCCTCTTGTGTGTGTTTTGTATATTAAGAACTGTGGTTTGATTTAGAATGTATATGCCATTATTTAACGAGCCTGATCCAATCAACTTTTGATTCAGGAAGATGTTCATAACATTGTCCTATACTAAAAAATTATATCCTTCTTTACTTAATAAAGAAACTGATATAAGATTGCATATCAGGGTCGGAATGTAATAACATTCGTTTAGAATCAATGTATTACCATTTGGTAATAAGATGATAATCGCCAACTGGTTTGGCTGCAACATTTGCACCATTCCCTACTCTTATGGAATGATCACCCATTCCCAGTTTTCTACCTTTCCTTAGCCCATATAACATGTTACATATGTGGGATCCCGATTCGGTATCTAATACCCAGGACGTAGGGTGAACTGAGAAATAGTTCTCAATAACTAACACACCCGAAGAAGATGTATCAACATGCTTATTCTTCATTTGGGCGGCGTGGGAATCCGGATATGTCCCTATTCCCTATTCAATCTTATAACAATTATAAGAAAGAACGGAAGCAACGTTCCCCTGCTCAGTATAACAAGCGGGTTCGGTCAATACATCCATATTATTATCTTGATTAAGACGTGACATGGTCGATACCTGGAGAGAGAGAGAGAAGAAAACACTTTAGCATATGCTCTTGCAAGATCAGATTGGTTATTATTTTATCTAATCAGGATGGCTCCCACTGTTTTTATCAAATCTTCCTTCAAACCCTAAAAGGAAAGACTAGCCGGGATTAATTACAGTCTACAACTTCTCCAATCTTTCAGCCAGGCCAGTGCCGGTACTTTGAGGGAGGTTCCCCGTACTTTCGCTTGGACCTAATTAAAATAAACCTCGTTTTCCCAGAGGCATAGCCCTATTGAAACCTTTCTAGACACCTACTTGATTGGCTAATTGTAAAGTGTAAGACTCTCCCAGAAGTAACCCTTACTCGCAGTGGGTATTGGGATCCAACTATCTCATAGAAGGTATGCAATCTCATTGCAAATTTCAATACTTGAAATTCCCGATAATACTTTTTCCCCTAGCGTGCTATGACCTTGACACAGGCCAAACAACCCATAGTCCGCTAGTCAAGTTCAACCTGTCATTTCCTGATTGAATTAAACCCACCCGTACGACCCTTGACGCAAGCCAAACAACGCCGTACGAATACCCTAGTCCAATCGCATCCCATGCTACAGATAAGTACTAATCATCTACCGTACACTACGCCTTGATGCAGGACAAACTACCGTAGCACGAATACTAAAATAGTATTTATTTGAAATGACGGAGGGCTACGCAAGTTTTTAAGAAAACCATGAGCGTAATGAACTTGGTATCGTTGTAGAGTCGTGTGATTTTGAAAAAGGAGTGTTTTTTAGGCTTTTATTAGTTATGCTAAAGAGGTCACTCCCGGTGAAGGGATCTCGGCTCTTTCCTTATCGAATAAGGTGCAGGATATTTCAAAAATACCACTATGCAAAGCAAAAACTCCAAAAAGCAATCAAAATACAAACCGAGTGTTATAGCATCTGCCAGTTATTGCTAAAGAGGTCACTCCCGGTGAAGAGATCTCGGCTTTCTCCTTATCGAATAAGATGCATGATATTTCACAAATACCACTATGCAAAGTAAGAACTAGAGCTATTCTTTTTGAAAATTTGATTCCACAACATCTTTTAGGTTTCTTTTCTTTCATTAATCTCATTAATGAAGTCCCATCATTTAAAGCTTCCTAAGAATCTCAGAAAATGAAACGAAAATATAACGTATGCTCATGCCATCTGCATTCGCCATAGTGTCCCATTATGCACCGTTAGGTTACTTAACTAACGGCATAGAAGGATGGGACTAGCGCGGGTGCAAAACATAAGCAACGTCTATTATATATCTCATATATAATATATAGCCATTCGTCTCAGAATCCACAGTGATCACATCACATAGCAGCAGAAGAAACATATGAAATATTAAATATACCACGAGGTCCGTGTTTTATTTTGAGCCTGTATAAAACACGGATTCCACGATTGCGATGAATAGCCAAACCCACATCCCTAGACCCCTACGAGAGCGGCAAGCAACCCTACCAATTCTAGAGTTAGGAGACTCGGACTCAACTCCTCGAGTTGGTCTCCCACTGGACTCTAGAACCCAGTTACTTGTGCTCCCCTCCTTGGGTCTATCCTAATACGGAAAAGTAAATAATATACAACAATGGTGACATCATCCTCAACCCGGAAGTGCCCCAATAAAATAATATTACATACAATGAATTTTACATGAATGAAAATAAAAACTCTCATCTCACATAAAACCCCCGGCCGTTCAAAACACGACGATCCAATATAACATATCACAGCAACACATAACATCGCATGTCATCAACGTAAGCAAATATGCGTATCCCAATTGTCGTTGACATATAGCAACGAAACCGGTGATACACCACATATTATACTTACGGTCGCAGAAAAGAAAATGTCAAACTACAACATTTGGAATCCATAATAACCTTAGACATCATAAACCCGAAATATCACATAATTCGGATTTCATGCCTAACTATATGAATTCCATATATTGTATCACATTCTACAAATAACTAGACGATGTTAAACATTCCGATCGAATCAACAAACACCTAAAATTACCCAAAAAGCTCAACACTTGAGTGTAGTTCAAAAGGTCTCAGAACATGCCACAGCTCCTATGAACCAGCCGTAGAAGGGTCAACCAATGCCTCACATGTGGCACCGCTGAACTACCACAAACCCTAGGGTTTAGTGGCGGTTCTGACGGTCACATAATCGAGTTAGGGTTTCGTTCTTCTAGAGAGTCCACAGAATCGCTTGCATGATTTTTTGAAAGTTTTAAACTAAGGAAAAATCCGACACTTGGAAAATTTCCCAGCAAGGGTTAAAATGGGTATTTGATATCCGTTCAAACTTTTTAACACCGTCTAAATAACCCGAAAAACTGTTAGAATTATGACTACGAAATACTCCGAGTTGTCTTTGCAGAAAGTTAACATCACATGCAAATTTAGCAAAAACAAACAACACCTAAAATCCCAAAACCCAGAGACCAGAACACTGTAAAAATTTCAACCAAAAATTCCCAATTTTGGCCGAGGTCGCCGGATATAATAGGAAAGTGGCCGGCCATTTTGTGGTGGAATGGTCTGAAATTTTTACTGTGTTCATGTTGCAACTTATACAATATTCTGCAACTGTTTAAAAAATTTTTAGAGCATGTTTCAAAATTGACAGAAACCGGGTCTTGGATTCGGATGTTTCGGAGTTTCGGTTTCGTAACCTAAGACAATCTGTCTAATTCTCTAGCTAGGCTCTGATACTACTGTAGGGTTTCTATGAACAACAGCGAGGTTTCGGGAGGCATCGTCCATGCCATTTTCAAATTTTTTCCGTTTTAAGGAACCCTAAACTAGGATGTTTAACTAGAGAATCATACGAAACATATTGTAAACTAATTTACAACTAAGTGAACTAGGAATACAACCTCTGTAGACCGGTCCTTCACTTCAATAGCTCCGTGTAGTAGTTCCTTTGCTCCAAGTAGTGATCTTCCGGACTCTAGCATGGCTTCACAAGAAAAAGGAACGAACTTGCTTGAAGTCTTTGAGGCCAAAGATGATCTACGTCGAGAAGACACTAACCCAAGCTACTGCTTCACTAATGAGAGATTAGTGAAGCTAACACCTTATACTAAAGTGCTAATCTAGTAGAGGATGATGAAGTAGGATTTTTGCTCACTTTAGAATTGTTTTTCTCACTAATATTTCTCACTTGCTCAAAAGCTAGAGAGCTCTTGAGCTTGAAGAAGAAGTTGAAGAGAGATAATGTTGTGAGAGTGAATGGCAACCATAGGTGAGAAAATATCTAATATCACTCATGTAGAGACTTAACCATGAGTTTAGATAATGGTTGGGTTAACAAAATATCTAGTGTATGACAAAACTAGTGGACTAAGCCAATGGTTCTCCAAGCTTCTAAAGCTTCATGCAATGTGACAAATTTCCAACTAATAATTTAATTACAATAAATAAATAAACCCTACATTATCTTTATCATGGTGTAAGTATCATACACCCATATTGCATGTATCAACAACCATGACACATAATAAAACACAATTAATATATATCACATATATATTAAGTGTGCACATGTGAGAAAAATAAATGCTTAAATGAGCTAATATTAGTTAATGCAAACTAGTATATCAAATATACAATTATACACTAAATTATCAAATCAACACTTGATTCAATAATCCGGCTATATCACATATAACCGACTAATATTATATGTACCAACTTATCGAATCAACACTTGATTCGATAACCCGGCTATATCACATATAACCGACCGATACGAATAAATCGCGAGAATATAATACGATATCGCATACACGTATTAATCTCGATTCCGCACATATCACATATGTGCTCCTACTTCGTTTTTCCTGAGCCAGTAAAACTTCTGTGTAGGACTCTAAAGACTCGTCAATACGCCGGCAGTAGGTGATGATTACATCAAGCACCCACAAGCCATCAGCGGTACTAGCTGGACGTAACGGCTACCCAGGTATTGAGCGATCAGAAGATCAACAAGCAAGCCCACTCTAGCTTCTGTAAAGCCTGTCAGTAACACTACCGTACAGTCCGGTCTCTTCGTCTAAGATGTCGCATATCCATTCTAGGAGTGGTAAACGTCAGACCCCAATAACTCGATAAGTCATGCCGATACAAGGCTCATAACGGGTCGAGAAACTACTGATAACACTTACCGGTAAATCTCTAAATCAGCCCTGGTCAGGGACTACCAGTTATAGCTAATCTAGCACAGCACGACATCTACCCCCAATATCGGGAGAGACGAAATCTCCTCCTATCATTCATTGCCTCTATGTGACTCGGGACTGTATCCAAAAACCACCGTTTTGCATGTCCTCTTGAACGTGGTAAGGTGGAAATCAAAACACAGCGGGAATCATACAAGACTCTATGACGATCTTGGGTCTACAGACTAATCTGTACCAGTGTCACCAGAGAACTGCAATCTGACGTCAGGTATAATACCATTTAGGAGTTCTCGGTGAGTCCGTTCGGTGTACCCAGTCTCCACTGAGCACATGTATACCATTTCTGATGTCAAACACCAATGGATATGGGATCATCCATCGCCCATCTCATGCGTCGAGAAGCGTATACGCTAGTCTACTCTGAAATATCGATGTCCTGTCCCGATACACCCACGACTAGGGACATTAAAAAAAGAACTTATGGACTACCATGGCCCCACTAGTATGATCTGCATCATAATCCTGGTAGTCAAGTACACATCCTAAGGGCTTTACAAACATGTAACCATAAGATAGTATCAAGAGACAAGTATACATGTTAAGATAAAGAGCAACCAGATAGCATACTATCATGTCGAGCAAAAAAGTCCTCTCTATATATGTCCAAACATCCACTATAATATACATCATATGTACAATAATGGCCTCTAAGGCATACATACAACTAACATATGTATCATAAATGTAACTCTATCCATCATATAAACCTAAAATAGAATGTATCAATGCAAATGACCTGTATCTAGGTATAAGCCCATAAGTAGCCGAAAATATATAGGTAAAACCTCTTCTTTAAAATAGCCGCGGAATACATATGTCACAACATAAAAGCAGACATGATAGTATGAAGTATATAATAGGTATCTTATTTAAGATATACGTCCTGTTGTTTTAATGAATAGTGTTAAGAGGTTTACAATTTAAAAGATTCCAATGTCATACTAGACATGTCAAAATAATGAGGCTATAGCTCGAATTTGAAATCTTTTTTATATGCAATAACCCGTAAAAAAATGCAGGTATTGTCCCCCGGATCATTCCTAGTCGGCTATAATAACTCATAACATAACTGTATACCTCATAATATAGCAATATATCAACATCTGGATGTCCAGCATCGACACCCGAAATCAGAAATCCCTCGTGTCCATCACTGACACGTAAATCCTTAAATCTCTCGTGTCCATCACCGACACGCAAATGCAGATATCACCGACACCATCTCAACAGATGATCGCCACCCGATATCCGTGGCCCCGGTCGGTATCCCTGGATATCCACCGTGCCCAAATCGAGCCCCGGTCAGTATCCCCTGGATATCTGTCGTGCTCATCTTTATCTCCGGTATCGAGTGTCCTCGCTAGGCTCCCCGTCTCTAATGCGGCTTTCCTGCCCCTCGGTCTCGACCGGGGCCACCATATATCCGAGTGTATACTCCCCCACTCAGTCCGGATAAGTAGCAAGTCCGTAACTGTATATCCCCCCCCACTTAGTTTGGAATAAAACAATCAGAAAACATCAAGCTCATGGTGGACGTCAACTCATCATATCCAGAAATATCAAGTAAAGAATAAGAATACTTGCATAGATCATTCTGATGATATATTATATATAAACATATATAACAGCGTCCCATACCACTGATATATATCATCAAAAGTAAAAAATCCAGAAAACTCATAAGAATCAAATATGAACATCCATAGTACTAGCATACAAGCAATAAACATAACAATTCTACTGTGTCATGGCAATACTATTGATGTGTAGTATAGCATACGCGTCTGTGCTCGTGCAGTATGGTAATCATTAGTATTTGTGCAAGTGTTCTATAAGTGTATAAAGCCTACCCGTATCGACATCTACATACACATTATGTAGTATATCAGTCCTACAGTGACATGGCAGTACCAATGAGGTGTAGTGTAACATATGTATATGTACTCGTGCAACATAATACTCATTGGTAGTTGTGCAGTGTTCTATCAGAGTGTTCGTATCACGGAAACGTATAAAATCGATAAATATATCGCGAACATGTAAAGTAAATCTAAGTGTAATTATTAAATGTAACTACTTGCTATGAGCTATACCATTATCTTTGAAAATGGAACGAAACGTTGGTTTTGAAATAAGGAAGCTGCTTTAGGTTAAAATAGATATTCGTTTTGGAAATTGGCATCGCATCCTTGTCATTTATTCTTTAAAAGGGAAACGAATCGTTAGTTTTTAAAAGAGTAAAGCTCACTCAAGTATTATGTTATAACACGAAATAAAACATAACTCTACGAGTCTAAAGGAACTTGGCCGTATTCGGCACGCTAATCTCGTTATCACAAGTACGGTATGATCCTTCGTACAATATCCACCAAATCATGAATAAAACTATATGCAAAATAACTCCAATATCATTAATTTGAATTAACACTAATAACTAACTAGATAGTATAACTATCCTAATTAAATGGTTGCAGGGGTGCTATACTCCATCCACCCGACTTACCCCGTAGATGTAAATCTACCCACCAACTTGTCGGACTCGTCGAAATCCACAATCGCTTTTTCTCGTCTCAACGCCTTCAACGTATCGGCTAATACCCCTTCAAATTTATGAATACGTTCGTCAATAACACTATCTTACTGGCAAAATGTAGCGAGAAAAATACAATGCTCGGATGCATATTATTTGAAAATGATAGCTCAGAAAACGGCAGTTTTTGGGATCGCTTCGAAAAATCACTCGAAATCGTAAACACAATATTTAGAGTGAAACTAAAATTATACACATTGTTAAAGGGATTAACGTTGATACCCTAAAATATATTTTCCAATTTCTATGTATAGGACATGAAAAAAAATGCAAAATAAAAACATGTTTCTGGAATATCTGCAGAAACCAGAAAACAATCTTCACTAAAAATTTGATATTTCTAGATTTTGTAAATAGAATAAGAAAAATGAAAATTTTAGAGATATATACACAAAATTATCTACAACCTGCAACTTTCAGATTCTCCAAATTGTTAACAGAAAAATTAAGAAAATTGTTACAATTTGAGTGAAAAACAGCCACTGGAAATGAAATTTCCAGTTTGGAAAGCCTTTCTTTAAAAAATTGTGTAAAATTTATTTTACAGTAAAACTTAACCAAACCTTTTTGGCTAAATGATATGGCAATTATCTACAACTTTTTAGTTTTAACCATTACCTAATTATCAATAGAGAGTCATAAAAATATTCAAAACCTCTAACATGTCACTGATATTCAGCCAGCAAGTAAAACGTACTATCACTTCAAAATTTAAAAGCAAGATTATATTTACCTATATGGAATGAGAGCAAAGAAATTCCAACTCAAGGATTGTATGATGGAGGCTCTTAGGGGTTGTAGTGGCTTCTAGATTGATGAAGTGAACAAAATTGGTGAAAGAGTTCATGGCTTTTCTCTTATGGTGATGGATACTTAGAAATATTTTTGTTTGGAGCTTATAGAAACCAATGGTTCAGTTTGCGAGAGCTAAAGAAATTATTAAGTGTATGTGTAGAGTAAGCATGAGGTGGAGGGTTGAGAGGTGGAGATGTCATGGTGGAAGTAGGAGGTGTAAAATGTGAAGGAGGAGGTAGAAGATTGTGAGCATGGTTGAGAGTGAGTTGTATGTGAGGGTTTAGACTTAGGTTATAATATATACCAACCATTTAACAAAATAGTTATGCCAACCATTAAAAGAATTTCAACAAAAGAAAATCTTTCATGTTACAATTTAAATCCATTTCACAATTTAAATCCATGTAAAATAAAAGATATGAGATAATTAATCTATCACTTTAATATCATTATCTTAATATAAAATGCAATGCCATGTTAAATAATTAAAAATATCATTTTTATGATATCACACATTTTTATTCATATTTATCAAAATAATTATATTTTTTGGATATAATTCCGATACCCAATTTCATAAACGATATCATTTTTGTAAACTTATTAAATTCATAATTAAAATTATAAATTAATATTTATAATTTTCTAAAATGTTACAATCTCTCCCCCTTAAAGAAATTCGGTCACCGAATTTAATTTAAACCCCCTTCTTAAAACATTTTTCTCAATCCAATCAACTCATTTCAAAACAATTTTCCGGGGTCTAAATTTTAAAATATATAATCCGTTCAATATAACAGAACTCTAAAGTCCCATACGAGCTAAAACGTAACATAACGCAACAGTGTGCGTGAAACATCAAAAAGATATAAAATACACATAACTGCAACTCTAGCGATTGTTATGAGGATTACTCCAGTTATGATGCAAAATGCCAAATACGAAAGCCGTTGTGTATATCAAATACACAATCAATGCCATAGTCGTAGTGCAATATCGGTAGCACACGACCAAGCAAAAATATATAAATCAAATCTATAAGATATTCTCTCAAGTGCAAAGCACGGAAACAAAATCTACCCTAACGAGTTTGCATGCAAATCTCAAACCACACATCACGGTGTGCACGAAAACAAAAACAGCGTCAAGTGCAACAAGTGTGCACAAAACAATATCCACTGCATCAAATGTGCAGAGAGCAATTACCGAGTGCATCTAGAATGCACAAGATCAATATATAGTGCATCGGAGTGCACAAAACAAGTTTCAAGTGCATCGGGGTGCACAAAACAAATCTCAAGTGCATCGGGGTGCACAAAACATCAAAATGTGCAACTGGTGTGCACAAAATTATACCAAGTATACCTAGAGTATATATATATATATATATATATATATATATATATATATATATATATAATCTCTTAATATGCGCACGGAAAATATCAGTCTAGTGCATCTGGTGTACACGACACTCCAATCGAGTGCAGTCACCTCGCACTGACATCTCAATAAGTGCACCTGGCGTGCAAAAAACATCAATCAAAGTGCAATCATAATGCATGAAAATCTCGACACACTTGGTGTGCAAAAAACATTTGTGTGACCCTCATGTCCTCAAAATACATAAATCAAAATAGCGGACATTGAGTTGTCCCCTTTTCAATGTTTGAAAACGAAATATTCAGATCATAAAAACGTAAATCGAAAACAAAAGATATCGAAGTATATCTCCCTCAATGTCGAAAGGTGTTTAAACACCCGGAACTGACATAGCAAGGATTTCTACTTGTCTTTCGCCACGGTCCAGTGTTCTCAGTCTATGAATTCTGGTTCTTCCTGCAGATCACTAACGCCACAGCCTCTTTATACAATCGTCCAGTGAGGAGTAACGACACAATCAGTCCTACTGCTGATACCTCCCACAATATCTTCTTGACAATTAGTCTAATCTTTCTCAACGCAACATGTGGACGACTTCGATCTCTAACCTCTGCGTGTGTACCAAAAAACTGATCCTAGGTCCAATCTTACTTATTATTAAATTCTGGAAAGAATCAATCAAGTCTCCTGATGATATCATTTATCCAGCCTGCCCGGAACTAGCACTCATTACCGAATCCATTTTCTTTTTGTAACAACTGGCATCTCCTCAAGATTTTCTCTAAAAGTGTGGTCATACGCACCTCTGCATATGCATCAAATATTCAATATCGACGGTGAAGAACAACTGCTTACTGAAATTCACATCAATCTCCTGTTCCATTACTCTTTAATATCAATCCATTAAGGAGCATATCGCGATAATTACGCGAATTGCAAGTCATACTTGGTTATGACCAAGCCCAGAGCCTTACATAAAACTCAAAATACAAATCCGGCATCTCTGATACTCTGTAGAAGAATCTGGCTAAGCTTACCTTTAAGAACTCGTCCCAATCCGTCGGAGGAAAACTTACTACACGATCTCTCTTGAGTGACTCGCATTAGGTTTGAGCAAGACCCATCAAAAAAACTAATCAGCTTCACCAAATCTCGCATCGGAGCGCCGCAACGGATTAAAATATCCTACCCATCACCTATCTGAACGACTACGACCCTCTGTTCTATTTATATATGTAAATATCGGCCGCCTTTAACTTCATGAATTCTGGAAGCAACACCTTGACAATCTCAGCAAAGATTGGTACCACTGTCTGAAAAGCAGGCAACACCACGATCTTTGGAGAGGGAGAACATCATGCCTCAAGTCCGGCTGATCTCCAGCAATGACCCGACTCACTGGTGCGACTCCCGAAGAAACTTTCTTCTACATTAGAAACTCGATCAATAAGGATAAACAACATGTCCCTATGTCACTGGAATGTCACCCTGGTCATCCTCGTCCCCGACAAGTCTGCCCTGACCGTGTCTCTAATCGCAGTCCTCTCGGCTCACGTAGATATGGTGACCGGAACAATCAACATGTATCGATGATGATAGATCAACGGAACGAATAGAAGAAAAGATCTCAAGATAAAATCCTAAGGTAACTTAGGCGGAGTATCATATCGTAAATATGCCGCGGAATATATGTACGGTACGTCACTCTGCTTAGTACCTACTCCATCAACTAAGGTCATCCTATGTAACGAAAGTTCGGATATAAGACCCCCAAAGTCAAGTCTAAGTCCTACAAGGTAAAGCCTAGGTAACAAAAGTATATGCCTAGTTTCCATTTAGCCAAACCTAGACTCGAACAAAGATTAAACTAAACGCTCTGATACCAACTTTGTCACGACCTGAATGTGGCACGTGACCGGCACTTAAATCACGTGACATCTAAAAGACGTCGACGCGGTTCAAGTAAACCGAAACCCGGAATCTAAACCCTTTTTGAAAATATTGGAGGTGAAATTTAAAATATTCATCAGATGGAATCAGTTTAAATAAACATTTAAGTTTAACTAAGTATGTTTGAAAGCATCTATGACGTTTTTGAAATTCAACAGCACCTCCTTTGTAATTTGAATAAAACCCGCTACAACATAAAATAAAAATAGCATCCCAACGGGAGCTTGCTTCCACACCAAACGACGGAGCAACCAAGCAAACACTATACGACACACAATGGCGAAGAAAATAAAAGCGAAACAAAATCAACAATATAAAAAGGTAGACTCCAATGAGTACGACGCCCACAAACACATAATTCTAAGTCTCGTTTCTAAGTCCATAATATACCAGTTCTAAGTTGATAGGGTTTTACTAGATACAAGAAAATATGAATATACTAGTGTGAGTACGATACAACAGTAACCTACCTACCAAAGCAATCACCGAAAGGAATGTGTGCCCCAAGCCGTTGATAATCCAAATGGTAAAACCCGTAAGAAACTGTGGCACAACGGGGGTGAGTTGCCAACTCAGTGAATAAAAGTACATCACAAGATAGAAATCGAAATGCACAACGATACCTAAGTCATAAATATAATACCATCATATCTTACACTAATATAATATATGATATGCATATGTATCATAAATGGAACTCTATCCATCATATAAACCCAAAATAGAATGTATCAATGCAAATGACCTGTATCTAGGTATAAGCCCATAAGTAGCCGAAAATATATAGGTAAAATCTCTTCTTTAAAATAGCCGCGGAATACATATGTCACGGCATAAAATCAGACGTGATAGTATGAAGTATATAATAGGTATCTTATTTAAGATATACGTCCTGTTGTTTTAATGAATAGTGTTAAGAGGTTTACAATTTAAAAGATTCCAATGTCATACCAGACACGTCAAAATAATGAGGCTATAGCTCGAATTTGAAATCCTTTTTATATGCAATAACCCATAAAAAAAATGCAGGTAGTCCTAGTCGGCTATAATAACTCATAACATAACTGTATACCTCATAAGATAGTAATATATCAACATCTGGATGTCCAGTATCGACATCCGAAATCAGAAATCCCTCGTGTCCATCACCGACACGTAAATCCTCAAATCTCTCGTGTCCATCACCGACACGCAATGCGGATATCGCCGACACCATCTCAACAGATAATCGCCACCCGATATCCCTGGCCCCGGTCGGTATCCCCTGGATATCCGCTGTGCCCAAATCGATCCCCGGTCAGTATCTCCTGGATATCTATCGTGCTCATCTCTATCTCCGGTATCGAGTGTCCTCACTAGGCTCCCCATCTCTGATGCGGATTTCCTGTCCCTCAGTCTCGACCGGGTCCACCATATATCCGACTGTATACTCCCCCACTCAGTCCGGATAAGTAGCAAGTCCGTAACTGTATATCTCCCCCACTCGGTTCGGAATAAAACAATCAAAAAATATCAAGCTCATGGTGGACGTCAACTCATCATACCCAAAAATATCAAGTAAAGAATAAGAATACTTTCATAGATCATTCTGATGATATATTATATATATATACATATATAACAGCGTCCCATACCACTGATATATATCATCAAAAGTAAAAAATCTAGAAAACTCATAAGAATCAAATATATCGCGAACATGTAAAGTAAATCTAAGCGTAATTATTAAATGTAACTACTTGCTATGAGCTATACCATTATCTTTGAAAATGGAACGAAACGTTGGTTTTGAAATAATGAAGCTGTCTTAGGTTAAAATAGATATTCGTTTTGGAAATTGGCATCGCATCCTTCTCATTTATTCTTTAAAAGGGAAACGAATCGTTAGTTTTTAAAAGAGTAAAGCTCACTCAAGTTTTACGTTCTAACACGAAATAAAACATGACTCTACGAGTCTAAAGGAACTTGGCTGTATTCAGCACGCTAATCTCGTCATCATAAGTACGGTATGATCCTTCGTACAATATCCACCAAATCATGAATAAAACTATATACAAAATAACTCCAATATCATTAATTTGAATTAACACTAATAACTAACTAGATAGTATAACTATCCTACTTAAATGGTTGCGGGGGTGCTATACGCCATCCACCCGACTTCCCCCGTAGATGTAAATCTACTCACCAACTTATCGACTCGTCGAAATTCACAATCGCTTTTCCTCGTCTCAATGTCTTCAACATCTTCGCTAATACCCCTTCAAATCTATGAACATGTTCGTCAATAATATTATCTTACTGGCAAAATGTAGCGAGAAAAATACAATGCTCGGATGGATATTGTTTGAAAATGTTAGCTCAGAAAACGGCAGTTTTTTGGCTCGCTTTGAAAAATCACTAGAAATCGTAAACACAATGTTTAGTGTGGAACTAAAATTATACACATTGTTAAAGGTGTTAAATTTAACACCCCAAAATATATTTTCCAATTTCTATGTATAGGACATGAAAAAATTTTGCAAAATATAAACATGTTTCTGGAAAATCTACAGAAACCAGAAAACAATCTTCACTAAAAATTTGATATTTCTAGATTTTGTAAATAGAATAAGAAAAATGAAAATTTTAGAGATATCTACACAAAATTATCTACAACTTACAACTTTCAGATTCTCCTAATTGTTAACAGAAAAATTAAGAAAATTGTTACAATTTGAGTGAAAAATAGCCACTGGAAATGAAATTTCCAGTTTGGAAACCCTTTCTTTAAAAATTCGTGTAAAATTTATTTTACAGTAAAACTTAACCAAACTTTTTTGGCTAAATGATATGTCAATTATCTACAACTTTTTAGTTTTAACCATTACCTAATTATCAATAGAGAGTCATTAAACAAATTCAAAACCCCTAACATGTTACTGATATTCAGCCAGCAAATAAAACTCACCATGACTTCAAAATTTAAAAGCAAGATTATATTTACTTATATGGAATGATAGCAAAGAAATTCCAAATCAAGGATTGTATGATGGAGGCTCGTAGGGGTTGTAGTGGTTTCTAGATTGATGAAGTGAACAAAATCAGTGAAAGAGTTCATGGCTTTTCTCTTATGGTGATGGATACTTAGAAATAATTTTGTTTGGAGCTTATAGAAACTAATGGTTCAGTTTGAGAGAGCTAAAGAAATTATTAAGTGTATGTGTCGTGTAAGCATGAGGTGGAAGGTTGAGAGGTGGAGGTGTCATGGTGGAAGTAGGAGGTGTAAAATGTGAAGGAGGAGGTGGAAGATTGTGAGCATGGTTGATGGTGAGTTGTATGTGAAGGTTTAGACTTAGGTTATAATATATACCAACCATTTAACAAAATTATTATACCAACAATTAAAAGAATTTCAATAAAAGAAAACCTTTCATGTTATAATTTAAATCCATTTCACAATTTAAATCCATGTAAAATAAAAGATATGAGATAATTAATCTATCACTTAAATATTATTATCTTAATGTAAAATACAATGTCATGTTAAATAATTAAAAATATCATTTTTATGATATAACACACTTTTATACATATTTATCAAAATAATTACATTTTTCGAATATAATTCCAATACCCAATTTCATAAACGATATCATTTTTGTAAACTTATTAAATTCATATTTAAAATTATAAATTAATATTTATAATTTTCCAAAATGTTACACCTCCACATGTGCTTCACAAATGAAGATGGGGACGGGGTGATCTCAGAGTTTCCACCAACGCCAAAAGAACTGGAAGATGGGATACACACTATAGCAGACAACCTAAGGATAATTGTCTTAGGAATGGAAAATGATCCGAGGCCGACATTCGCCAGTGAGTTGCTATCTGAAAAACATGTGGCCACGTTAAAAGACGTGCTCATGCAATATAAAGACTGCTTCGCGTGGAACTATTCCGAAATGACAGGTCTAGATCCAAAGGTGGCAGTACATAAACTGACCATATCGCCGGACATAAAGCCAGTCAAACAGGCGCCATGAAGAATGTGGCTCGAACTTGAGATGAGTATTAACGCTGAAGTCAAGAAACTAATCGACTCCGGCTTCATCCACTCCGGCTTCAGCCAAGAAGTTCAATATCCCAACTAGATTGCTAACATTGTTCCAGTGATAAAGAAAAATGGGACGGTGCGCATCTGTGTGGACTTTCGGGACCTCAACAAAGCCCACTTGAAGGATGACTTCCCATTACCTGTTACTGAGCTGATGATCGATAACACGTCTACCCATGAGGTCTTCTCCTTCATGGATGAATCTTCACGGTACAATCAAATAAAAATGCATCCTGAAAACCAAAAACATACAGCCTTCCAGACTCCGCTGGGCATATTCTGCTATAGGGGGATGCCCTTCGGTTTAAAGAATACTGGCGCTACCTACCAAAGGGCCATGACAAAGATTTTCGATGATCTCATCCATAAGATTGTCGAATGCTACATTGACGACCTTGAAGTTAAAAGCAGATCTCATGAGGAACATTGGGAACACCTAAAAATAGTGTTCCGATGTCTTCGGAAGTATAATTTGAAGATGAATCCTCTAAAATGCGCGTTTGGAGTTTCTCAGGAAAATTCCAAGGATTCATCATATGGCACCAGAGTATCGAAATTGATCCCTCAAAGATCAAAGCGATTATGGAAATGCCCACGCCAAGAACTCTCAAACAATTATGATCTCTTCAAGAAAAGTTCTCATATATCCGGCGGTTCATAGCTAACCTCTCCAGAAAATGCTGTCCCTACAGTCATTTAATGAATAAGGGAACCACGTTCGTCTGGGATCAAAAGTGCCAAAATGACTAGACGAAATCAAGCAATACCTGTAAAATCCGCCAGTGTTGACCGCTCCGGTTAAGGGAAACCCCATTATCCTATATACAACGGCCCTCGAGGGTTCTCTATGCACGTTATGGGCACAAGAGAATGATCAGAGAAAGGAGAGAGCTTTGTACTATTTGAGTCGAGTTTGCCGGGGGGCAGAAAACAACTACTCCGTCATCGAAAAGTATTGCTTGGCACTGATCTTCGCGATAACGAAGCTCAGACATTACGGTTTGGCACATGAGGTCCATCTCATATCAAAAGTGGATCCTCTCAAATATCTGATGTCAATGGCCATACAAACGGGAAGGCTTGCCAAATGGGCCCTCCTCCTGATGGAGTTCTCGATAACGTATCGACCTCTCAAAGCAGTGAAAGGCCAGGCTATTGCCGACTTTCTTGCCGAGCATCCGATACCAGCCGACTCCCCATTAAATTGCGAGTTGCCGGATGAACATACGTTCGACACAATCAAAGAAGAGAAGGAAGAAAATTATTCCCAATGGGAACTCTACTTCGATGGAGCGTCTTCCATGAAGAGTTGAAAGCAAAACACCCCTATAATCAAAGCCGGGGTGGCCTTATCTTCGTAACTCCGCAAGGAGGGATATTGTGTTACGCCCTCTCCTTAACGAAGCCAAGGACTAATAACGAAGCTGAATATGAAGTTTTGATAGCAGGTCTCGAAATCGCTATCGATATGGGAATCAAAGACCTCCTCATATATGGAGACTCCTAGCTGATCGTTAGCCAAGCAAATGGTGACTATCAGACCTGTAAGCCAGAGTTGATAAAGTATGGTGAAAAAGTGCAACAACTGCTGACACAAATCCCCTCCTACATCCTGAAGAGTATACCGCATGCAGAAAATAGCAAGGCAGATGCATTGGCCAGATTGGCTAAGGAATTGGCCGACGAAGACTTCGACGACGTAAGGATCATTGTGCAAAACCGCAGGGTTCTCACGCCAACAGAAATATCTTTTGAAGACTTAACAGAGCTATCCGAAGGAAAAGGAACGACCGAACAAGTAACCCTTCAAATAAGGGACAAAGAAAAGGTCAACGATTGGAGGGAAGTCTTCATTGACTACTTCAAATCCCAATGAACACCCAAAAATGCGTCGTCTAGACATTAGCTCATGAAACGAGCTATATCTTTCGTCTTCGTCAATGACACTCTATATAAGAGATTGTTTGACTATCCATGGCTAAGATGCCTCGGACCAGAAGAAGCGAAGAGAGTTGTCCAAGAAACTCATGACGGACTCTGCGGCTCTCATTAAGCTGGGCCAAAGATGAAGCTGAAGATCAAAAGTATGGGTTATTATTGGCCCACAATGATTTAGGACTGCCTCAAATATGCGAAGCAGTGTCACTCGTGCCAAATTCACGGGGACTTCATCCACCAACATCCAAATCCGCTACACCCAACAATGGCGAGCTGGCCATTCGAAATGTGAGGAACCGATATAATTGGCCCCATTGAACCAGCATCGTCCAAAAGACATCGGTTCATACTGGCAATGACTGAATACTTTTCGAAGTGGGCAGAAGCAATACCACTAAGGGAGGTGAAGACGGAGAATATCCTCCATTTCTTCAGGACACATTTCATCTATCGGTTCGGCACTCATTATCTCGGATAATAGGCCAGCTTATAGAAGCCATAAAATCAGCCGCTTCGCACAACAACATAAAATAGATTGGAGATACTCTTCAGTCTATAATTCTCGTGCCAACGGTCTAGCTGAAGATTTCAACAAGGCCATGACAAAGATTATAAAGAAAACAGTGTCCAGAAACAAAAGAGACTGGCACGAAAGGCCGCATGAAGCCCCCTGCGCGTACCGAACAACGTTCAAAACGGCCATGAATACAACACCATACGCGTTGGTATTCGGCACGGAAGCAGTGGTTCCCGTGGAAATAGAACTCCCTTCTCTTTGAGTAGCGGTTCGATACGAGCTGACAGATGAAGAAAACGCTCATCTTCGGCTTGAGGAGCTCGATCCCCTCGACGAAACTCGCCTTATAGCATCGAAAAATCTGGAGGTTTATAAGGCAAGGATGATAAGGTAATACAAAAAACTAACCAGGCCGAGAACATTCTGCCAAGGTGAGCTCGTGCTAGTCGTCAAAAGACCCATGATCCCTAATCGAGCAAAATGGGGGAAATTCGAGCCGAACTATGAAGGCCCGTACATTATAGACAAAGTCTACCAAGGTGGAGCCTACCTGCTCATGGATATGCATGGCGAAAAACCCTTCCGGCTAATATACAGCCGATTCCTAAAAAAATACTACGCTTGACGAGTCACAACTTAGGTCAATGGTAGATGACGATACTTGTGTCCGCTCGCTATATTCCTGAGTTAGAACTCTGAGAGTAGTATGCAAAGAAGCTCCGTCGCCTCAAACATGGTGATGAAGGATCGAGATGTCCTTAAACTAGAATCTCGTCTCAAACATGGCGACATCAGACCGAGATGTCCATAAACTAACAACGGACCGAGATGTCCTTAAACTAGAACTTCGCCTCAAATATGGCGACAATGGACCGAAAAGTTCCTAAACTAAAATTTCTCCTCAAACATGGCAATAGTGGACCGGAACGTCCTTAAACTAGTGCATCGCCCCAAATACGGCGATACGCACCCTTGAGATCTATATTACAATTGAAGTCCTAACGGGGAAGGTTGCAACTCAAGTCCCACTGGCTACACAGCTACTCCAGTGATGAAGCCACCTCCAAATCCCACCGGCAAAAGGATGAGTCATTTGCGACGACGCTACTTTCGAGAGTTTCGCCAAAAAGGTATGTCCATAAGTAAAATGGGCACGGATGAAAACCCGAAAGGGCGCTGTAAGTAAAAACAGAAGGACTGCCGGTGAGTTTGTGAAAACCCGAAAAGGGGGCAAACTCGTAAAATAAAAAATTTATGTGCACTTGCAAGGTCCTCTCGACCTTGTGAGGAGAAAATTCCTGCGTGAGATCCTTACGACTCACAAAGGAGCAACACACTTAGGAATCCTCATGATTCCTAAGGAGAAATTACATTTACGAGATCCCCACGACTCGTAAGGAAAATTCCCCTTATGAGACCCTCACGGCTCGTAGGATTCAAAACCCTTAAGCTACAGGGATTTGAACCTGTTCTTAAGCCATCATATCCCCCAAGTTGCCCTACAAGCTGTCCAATATTGACTCTGTCACGCCCCGCTTCCCAGTGTATGGCGAAGTGGACGTGACAAGGCCCGCTACGTATGTACTCAGAAGTACATACGCTAAGCGTAACTAAGCAATATAAAATGAATCACAAGAGACGAATAATAGAAATAACAACAACTTTTATTAATAACATTCTTTATACAATGCATGAAATGAAAATACATCTGAAATGAAAAAGCAATGCCTAAACAGTGGCATAACAATAAAAGGAAATACTGAAAAGAACAAGATACAATGTCTAGAGCTCTGGGTCTTCCTGGAACTGCTCCAAATCTTCACTTGTGGGCTCGGTCTCAACTTGGTCCAACACACCTGACGACATTCAAAGAAGAGAGAAATAGAATGTCGTCAGCGAACAGGTCGCTCGGTAAGTCCCAAAGAAGAATGAAGAATGAGAGTGACAGAGTATAGTATTTTCTAAAGTATTGTATTGTAGAATATTATGAAATATTGTTTAACGTAATTGTTTGTAGCTTGGTACGGGAGGATGCCAGTGTATACGAAGGGAGTCTCTATATGCCAGAGACTAAGGGAACGTATAGTACAAGGAACCGTTTATGCCACGGTACAACAGCAACGGAATATAGGTTAGGTGTCTTAATCTGACCACCTCATTCCACTTTTAACATCTTCCGTACCAATCTACCCCTTTAAACCCCGCGATGTCATATTTGTATTGTTATCTTGTAAACTTGTAATGATTGCTTGATTGACTTGATTAACTGATTGACTTACCGAAACCATGATATCAGGAAACGGTTATAACCATAGAGTCATGTAAATGGAATACTGGGAATCATGTAAAAGGAATATCCATGGTTCGGTTCGGTCAAGTTATATAGATTGTTAACTGGAATCTGGAATTCATGTATTCATCTTGAGTTGGAATATAAAAGAATATAGATTGACTTGAAACATATTCAAGTTTTGTAGCTTGGTACAGAAGGATGCCAGTGTATACGAGAGGAGTCTCTATATGCCAGAGACTAAGGGCACGTATAGTACAAGGAACCGTTTACGGTACAACAGCAACTGGATTCATGTTAGGTGTATTAAATCTGACCACCTCGTGCCACCTTTAACACCTTCCGTACCAATCTACCCCTTAAACCCCGCGAAATCTTATTTGTATTGTTATCTTGTAAATTGTAGTAATTGTAGATTGATTGACTGACTGACCGAAACCATGATATCAGGAAACGGTTGTAACCGTAGAGTCATGTAAATGGAATACTGAGAATCATGTAAAAGGAATATATCCATGGTTCGGTTCAGCCAAATTGTATAAATTGATAATTGTATTCATGGATTCATGTGTTCATTTTGAATTGGAATCTTGTAGATTATAGGTTGACTTGAATCAGATTCAAGTCAAATTAATCAGACTCAAACCCGAGTCAGACAATCAGAATTATGAATCGTGGTCTTATAATTGTTAGGGTCCTTAGGGTAATTTATAAACTTGAGGGGGTTTTATGTAAAAATATTTTTGTATAGTTTTCAAAATATAACTCAAGTATTTAATTATCGTCTTTAAGTATATACAACAATTTAATGATCAAGATAAATATGTATACATGTTCGAATAGCATGAAATGAGTCAAATATATTATTCGAGTAACTACCATAAACAATGCTGTAAAGAAATATTATGTACGACTAATTAATCAAGTTGAACGAATGCGAAATATAAACAGAAATATGGCTCTAAATGTTTTGCATGCATGAGTTCCAGTTTTACCTAAATATAACTACCGGTTTGAGAGATATATATGTTTTCGTATCGTCGCGCAAAACAGATCAGAATCTATTCGGCACCGTCACATATTTTTAAAACGCAGTTTGAGTTAATTTGTATCAGGTTTCAGGTTACGAAAATTATTAAAAAATTGTAGGTATTTCGATGTACTTATCGAAAACACCAAGATTCACATGATTTGGATTTCTGAAGCTCTAGTTATGATCATTTTAATATCAGCATTTAAAACAAAAATTCAGATTTCTGGACAGCAACTATATATTCTATTGCAAAGCCTATATCAGGTTGTTTCATGCATTCCTAAGTAATATAATATACAGAAAATTATAGTTCTATCAATGGTGCATCTACACATCTAAATTTTATCACAAACGGACATCGGGTGTTCGAGTTATGTCCAATTTAAAAACAGTGTGCGAATCGGAACAGATTCTGTCCAGATCCGTCACTTAATATTGTAACACAGTTTTCTATATTTTACGTCGGTTTTCAGTAAAAATATAAAACTAATAAAATCTAGTTCATTCGATGTAGATATCAAAAACACCTGAGTTTGCTCAATTTGGATACCGGTATACCAAGTTATATGTCGTAGAAATTGACCGATAACTGCAGTTTTCTGTTTTACGATCAGTGAATAAATACGATGTAATTCATAAACCGTTATGCGGATCGATCTAAAATTTTTACAGCATTTATAAAATAATATAATCTATCATATGTAAATTCCATGAAATTTTCAGAAGTAAAAATTAATTTCTAAAAATTATTTTAAATCTAAAGGTATTGATGTGTATACTAAAATCGGCAAAAAGATTAACTAGTATTTTTATGCAAGCTTTATCCTTTCTTTTAATAACCAAACCGATTCCATGAGATATCATAGATATATTATGGATTGAAATCTATGTTCTCACAACTTGTAATAAACATTCATAATCATGATGAAAGAATTAAAAATACTTTAATTTGAACAAGAGATAATAAGATATTATTAAACCATATAGAATCATATATATCTAAACTTATGTATATGTATATGTATATGTTTATGTGTGTCTTCTCTTATGGATTATGATATGAAAAGAATAGGGGGTTCACGATGCATGACAAGAGGAAAAAATAGATGTGAGGGGAAAGGAGAGAGAAGGGACTTACATGCACAAGCCGGTATTGTCACCGGGCTTGTCTATCCGCCGATAGCCTCGCGTTAGTAGCGAGACCTTCTTGAATACTTCTTCATGTTCTTCTTCTTGGACTCTAGGTGAAGAGGAAGAAGTGAGAGATGGAAAAATATGAGGAAGGAAAAGATGGAGGAGGACAATAAAGATGGTGTAATGGTGAATTATGTATAATAATATATGCATTCAACATGAGAATTAAAAGAGAAATGAAAGGTCGCCATTCATTTTGGAAATGAAAGGTCTCATTTGTAGGTTATGAGAAGAATAAAAAATGATAAAAATAATTGCAAGAATGGGGATTTGAACATGCGACTTATGGAGTAACAATGCAAGGACTTAACCAATGAGCTATAAGGTTGTTCATGCACATATTTAATTAGAATTAAATATATGATGTTGCTTAAAAAGAAAATGGACTTTTTAGATGGGCTATGGAGAATAAAAATAATGGATTTGGGTTAAATATTTATGAAAGGAAAAAATAAGAATGAGAAGTTAAAAACTTAAATATAAGAAAAAGAAATTGTACCTAGAAAAAAATACATAATAGATTGAGGAATAAAATAATAATAAATTTAATAGAAAGAGGAAAATACCAAGTACAAATAAATACGGTATATTTTTGAAGAGGGATAATACAAATGTATAAAGATTTTGGGGTTATTACATTCTACCCTCCTTAAAAATAATTTCGTCCTCGAAATTACTCCAGAAGGATGATGTAACAGAGTAAGGAAACAAGATTAGGATGATGTCTTCTTCGAGCTCCATCGATTGATACTCTAACCAATTGAGCTAATAAGTCTACAAGATACAAATAGAAAGGATGAATAAGAATTAAGGATTCAAAAGTGGAGAGAAGGACTTCAAGGAAACCGAAGTTGGAGTTCAAGATGGATTCAAGGAATATGTAATGTAAAGAATGTTTTCAGTTGCTGTTTCTTGTGTTTTATTGCTTAGGTTGTACACGCAGAACAGAACTGCATGATAGGGATTCACACAGCTTTGACCTGCATGGGCCACCAACAAAACCTGTCACGCCCCGCTTCCCAGTGTACGGCGAAGTGGACGTGACAAGGCCCGCTAGGTATGTACTCAGAAGTACATACGCTAAGCGTAACTAAGCAATATAAAATGAATCACAAGAGACGAATAATAGAAATAACAACAACTTTTATTAATAACATTCTTTATACAATGCATGAAATGAAAATACATCTGAAATGAAAAAGCAATGCCTAAACAGTGGCATAACAATAAAAGGAAATACTGAAAAGAACAAGATACAATGTCTAGAGCTCTGGGTCTTCCTGGAACTGCTCCAAATCTTCACTTGTGGGCTCGGTCTCAACTTGGTCCAACACACCTGACGACATTCAAAGAAGAGAGAAATAGAATGTCGTCAGCGAACAGGTCGCTCGGTAAGTCCCAAAGAAGAATGAAGAATGAGAGTGACAGAGTATAGTATTTTCTAAAGTATTGTATTGTAGAATATTATGAAATATTGTTTAACGTAATTGTTTGTAGCTTGGTACGGGAGGATGCCAGTGTATACGAGGGGAGTCTCTATATGCCAGAGACTAAGGGAACGTATAGTACAAGGAACCGTTTATGCCACGGTACAACAGCAACGGAATATAGGTTAGGTGTCTTAATCTGACCACCTCATTCCACTTTTAACATCTTCCGTACCAATCTACCCCTTTAAACCCCGCGATGTCATGTTTGTATTGTTATCTTGTAAACTTGTAATGATTGCTTGATTGACTTGATTAACTGATTGACTTACCGAAACCATGATATCAGGAAACGGTTATAACCATAGAGTCATGTAAATGGAATACTGGGAATCATGTAAAAGGAATATCCATGGTTCGGTTCGGTCAAGTTATATAGATTGTTAACTGGAATCTGGAATTCATGTATTCATCTTGAGTTGGAATATAAAAGAATATAGATTGACTTGAAACATATTCAAGTTTTGTAGCTTGGTACAGAAGGATGCCAGTGTATACGAGAGGAGTCTCTATATGCCAGAGACTAAGGGCACGTATAGTACAAGGAACCGTTTATGCCACGGTACAACAGCAACTGGATTCATGTTAGGTGTATTAAATCTGACCACCTCGTGCCACCTTTAACACCTTCCGTACCAATCTACCCCTTAAACCCCGCGAAATCTTATCTGTATTGTTATCTTGTAAATTGTAGTAATTGTAGATTGATTGACTGACTGACCGAAACCATGATATCAGGAAACGGTTGTAACCGTAGAGTCATGTAAATGGAATACTGAGAATCATGTAAAAGGAATATATCCATGGTTCGGTTCAGCCAAATTGTATAAATTGATAATTGTATTCATGGATTCATGTGTTCATTTTGAATTGGAATCTTGTAGATTATAGGTTGACTTGAATCAGATTCAAGTCAAATTAATCAGACTCAAACCCGAGTCAGACAATCAGAATTATGAATCGTGGTCTTATAATTGTTAGGGTCCTTAGGGTAATTTATAAACTTGAGGGGGTTTTATGTAAAAATATTTTTGTATAGTTTTCAAAATATAACTCAAGTATTTAATTATCGTCTTTAAGTATATACAACAATTTAATGATCAAGATAAATATGTATACATGTTCGAATAGCATGAAATGAGTCAAGTATATTATTCGAGTAATTACCATAAACAATGCTGTAAAGAAATATTATGTACGACTAATTAATCAAGTTGAACGAATGCGAAATATAAACAGAAATATGGCTCTAAATGTTTTGCATGCATGAGTTCCAGTTTTACCTAAATATGACTACCGGTTTGAGAGATATATATGTTTTCGTATCGTCGCGCAAAACAGATCAGAATCTATTCGGCACCGTCACATATTTTTAAAACGCAGTTTGAGTTAATTTGTATCAGGTTTCAGGTTACGAAAATTATTAGAAAATTGTAGGTATTTCGATGTACTTATCGAAAACACCAAGATTCACATGATTTGGATTTCTGAAGCTCTAGTTATGATCATTTTAATATCAGCATTTAAAACAAAAATTCAGATTTCTGGACAGCAACTATATATTCTATTGCAAAGCCTATATCAGGTTGTTTCATGCATTCCTAAGTAATATAATATACAGAAAATTATAGTTCTATCAATGGTGCATCTACACATCTAAATTTTGTCACAAACGGACATCGGGTGTTCGAGTTATGTCCAATTTAAAAACAGTGTGCGAATCGGAACAGATTCTGTCCAGATCCGTCACTTAATATTGTAACACAGTTTTCTATATTTTACGTCGGTTTTCAGTAAAAATATAAAACTAATAAAATCTAGTTCATTCGATGTAGATATCAAAAACACCTGAGTTTTCTCAATTTGGATACCGGTATACCAAGTTATATGTCATAGAAATTGACCGATAACTGCAGTTTTCTGTTTTACGATCAGTGAATAAATACGATGTAATTCATAAACCGTTATGCGGATCGATCTAAAATTTTTACAGCATTTATAAAATAATATAATCTATCATATGTAAATTCCATGAAATTTTCAGAAGTAAAAATTAATTTCTAAAAATTATTTTAAATCTAAAGGTATTGATGTGTATACTAAAATCGGCAAAAAGATTAACTAGTATTTTTATGCAAGCTTTATCCTTTCTTTTAATAACCAAACCGATTCCATGAGATATCATAGATATATTATGGATTGAAATCTATGTTCTCACAACTTGTAATAAACATTCATAATCATGATGAAAGAATTAAAAATACTTTAATTTGAACAAGAGATAATAAGATATTATTAAACCATATAGAATCATATATATCTAAACTTATGTATATGTATATGTATATGTTTATGTGTGTCTTCTCTTATGGATTATGATATGAAAAGAATAGGGGGTTCACGATGCATGACAAGAGGAAAAAATAGATGTGAGGGGAAAGGAGAGAGAAGGGACTTACATGCACAAGCCGGTATTGTCACCGGGCTTGTCTATCCGCCGATAGCCTCGCGTTAGTAGCGAGACCTTCTTGAATACTTCTTCATGTTCTTCTTCTTGGACTCTAGGTGAAGAGGAAGAAGTGAGAGATGGAAAAATATGAGGAAGGAAAAGATGGAGGAGGACAATAAAGATGGTGTAATGGTGAATTATGTATAATAATATATGCATTCAACATGAGAATTAAAAGAGAAATGAAAGGTCACCATTCATTTTGGAAATGAAAGGTCTCATTTGTAGGTTATGAGAAGAATAAAAAATGATAAAAATAATTGCAAGAATGGGGATTTGAACATGCGACTTATGGAGTAACAATGCAAGGACTTAACCAATGAGCTATAAGGTTGTTCATGCACATATTTAATTAGAATTAAATATATGATGTTGCTTAAAAAGAAAATGGGCTTTTTAGATGGGCTATGGAGAATAAAAATAATGGATTTGGGTTAAATATTTATGAAAGGAAAAAATAAGAATGAGAAGTTAAAAACTTGAATATAAGAAAAAGAAATTGTACCTAGAAAAAAATACATAATAGATTGAGGAATAAAATAATAATAAATTTAATAGAAAGAGGAAAATACCAAGTACAAATAAATACGGTATATTTTTGAAGAGGGATAATACAAATGTATAAAGATTTTGGGGTTATTACAGACTCTTATATACAATCCACGGGCATAAATAAATATATCTCCCACCAAGTTCCACCAATGACGAGGAGTGTTCTTATATGGTGAACAACACTTGTAAGCCTTCTCGACTTACAAGGAGAAAACACTTTTGTAAGATCCTTACGACTTACAAGAGAAAACACACTTAGAAATCTTCATGACTCCTAAAGAGAAAATACACCTACGAGATCCTCTCGACTCGTAGGGAGGAATATCTTTATGAGACCCTTATGACTCATAAAGTCAAAAAGCCTTAGTCGACAGGATCCTAACCCTGTTTACTAAGCCATCCTTGTTCAAATCGACAAAGGCCAATGATGATTCGCTTATGGCAATATTCCACTGGTAGCGATGCTGATGCCTAAATAGGTATCAAGCTCCATGTCCTCTCACGGAAAATGATGATTCGCTCCTAGCAATATTCCAGTTGCAACGATGCTGATGCCAAGATTGGTATCAGATCTCAAGCTCCTAATTCGTAATAAAACTCAGCGAGTCGCAAAAAAAAAGAGTATGAAAAAGCCAAAATGTTTGGGCAACTCGCAATAAAAAGCAGCGAGTAAAAAAATAAAAAAATACATAGCCGAAATGATTGGGCAACTCGCGATAAAAAGCAGCGAGTAAAAACAAAAACAGCCGAAATGATTGGGCGCCGCGATAAATAGCCGAAATGATTGGGCAATCGCGACTCTCACAATATAAAAAGCTGAAAAGATAGAGCATCATGGAAATAAAAAAAATTCAGCACAAATGAAAAGGGAACCATATTTTCCCACCAGGCTCCGTCAAAGGGAGGCCAGATCTTGACGGCAACATCTACAGCCTAGAGATCAGCTCAACGTTTCTTCTCGGTGCAGATGCGACGACAACAAAGGCTCCAAGTAGCTAAATCAAAAAGGAGTAACGAAAAAATCCTAATTCCAGTTCGACGTGCTTCTTATGCCAGCAGGATGCAGACGCAATGTCAACAAAGGCTCCAAGGAGCCAAATCAAAAAGGAGTGACGGCAAAATCCTAACTCCAGCTCGATGTGCTTCTCCTGCCAGCAGAATGCAGACACGATGTCAACAATGTCCCAAAAATCAGATAGAAATGGAGTCACGGTGAAATCCTAGTTCTAAGTCTTGACGGTTCATATACAACCCAGAGACTATCTCGACGTTCCCTCTCATTTCAGCAGGATGCGGACGCAACTATCAAATGAAATTCGAGCAATGGAATATTCCTAGCTCCGAACTTCGATTGCAATACATACAGTATAGAGGTCCTACAGATGTCTACCCTACTTCAGCAAAGAAACGGCATAGCATCATTAAACAAAAATGAAGTGACGACATATTCCCAACTTCGGATCTCAACGGCAACTCATATAAAGCCTAAAAGACCATCGGAGATCATCCCACACCAGAGCGGAGTGGTTATGATTCATCGGGGCACCAAATTGAGCCTAACCTCAAATAAAAAGCGTCAAGGAAAATTCTTAACGTTTGCTCTTCCGACGGTGATATGACCTAAGAAGATTACTTGAAGACGTCTTATCCAGTCCTCAAAGGGATCAGAGACACGACAGTCGCGGGACTACTCAAACAGCAACTTAAAGACTGCATATCGAGAAATACATCAGCCAACACGATGGAACCACGGACGAAAACCCTAGTACCAAAAACCTAACAGACCCCTATCGTAAAGAATGGGGATTATCTGTTTATAACGTTAGGATAAGTTTGCCTGTAAACTCAAGGGAGGTAAACTAAAAATACTCTGAAATGAGTGAATAAACTAGAAACTCCGAAATGAGTACATAAACTAGAGACTCTGAAATGAGTGAATAAACTATAAACTCCAAAATGAGTATATAAACTACAAACTCCGAAATGAGTATATAAACTACAAACTCCGAGATGAGTATATAAACTACAAACTCCGAAATGAGTATATAAACTACTTTACGCCAAATCAAGATAGAGAAGTGCAAACATGAAATAAAATATGCGTTTTATTCATAAATCAAAATGAATACAGGATACAAAATGAAAGAAAGAAAGAAAGATGTACAGCAACAAAAATTTAGGACGGCGGGCGGTTCAATAGGCCGGCTAGATCGTCATTTTTCCGCTGGACTTCCTCCTCAAGCTCTAGCAACGCCGCAAGTTGAGTCCCTGCCTATGCCCGTTGTTGTTGGTATGAAGAAAACCGATTCTTAAGCTCTTTCTCGGCAGTCTTGTGGGTCTCAACCATTTCACATGTGAAAATGACAGCTTTATCAAGAGCCACCACGTCCATAGTTGCCTCCTGAAGGACCCGCCAGATTTTATAGGCATGAGTAGTCTTGGTTGTGAGCTGGGCTTGAAGTTCCCCTAAAGCCTTCGAAGCCAACTCCCTTTCCGAAAACTTCCGGTTGAGCCTTTTCTAACAAGACTGGAGATTGGCCGCACACCGAACGATCCATCCACATAAGCTATCCTTTACAGACAGGATATTAGAGGGAAGGTGCATGCACTCAACTCCATGTAGGGAAGCCTCCACTTGACGACAGTATTCAACCCAAGTATGCACCATCGCCTCGTCATGGTAAGTCGAAAGAACGGATAAAGAAGCATTGGCTTCAACAACAAATTCCTCAGTCACGACAGAAGTGCCAGCGTGAAGATCTTCAATGATGGTTGCCAGTGAATGAATGCCCTGTTTTGCCATCCTCTCACACACACGTCTGGCATAAGGGCCCGACGGGATGCAAATACGGGACTCTAGCGGAGTCAGGGTTGGCAAAACTGTGAAGATACATGTATAGTTAGTCACCTTTCCGAACAAAGAATATGTAGAAGAACACCAGAGTTAAAGCGCCACTTACCCATGGCCACAGAAGGCGGATCTGAGAAGCCTCCAGGCCCATCAAGAACTTCAACTTCGTCATCAGCCTATAGGGCCGTGGTTTAAAATTAAAAAGGGGGCACATCAGCATCATTCTGAAAATATGATACGGAATGCAAAGGAATACCAACCTTGGCCGGAGGAAAGGACGATGCTCTAGGGGGGTACCGCGTGCGGGGCCGCCATATTAAGTAGACTCAAGATGGTTTCTTCCGGAGAATGATCTACAATAGAAGACGCCAACTCCCGCAATTCTGAGAGAAAGAAAGAGTCAGACATATGGTAGGGTCGTTAAAACAAATATATATATAAGATTACCTTCGATACTTCGTCCATTCTGGAATGGAGGGATAACAGCTTCAGTAATCTCCTTTACACCCTCCGATGTGTCACTGGAAATATATACAGAATCTATGACCAGTCCGGTGACCTCTGCTGAAGGAATAAAGGCCGTCACCAGAGGCTCTGAGGCACGATCTGGACTCGAAGTTGCGCCAGCCATAGAAGGCCCTACAAAGGAAAAATATGTAAAGACGAATACGATATGAAACTAATATAAATTATCTGCTGAGAAGAACGTAAAAGATAGATACCGATATGCTAGAGAGCCTGAAGTATGGCCTTTTTGAGCCGCTGCTCTTTTCTGTTTAATCGCGCTCGTCAGGCTTCGATCGAAGATAATTCCCAGCCCACCTTCAGAGTAGCCTCGTCTTCAGAAGCGGCCGAGATTGGCTATTTGAGAGCCCGTTCTTCTTCCAGCGTCAGAGGAACCACCGGTAACATAGTCGGGGCCAGATCAACATCACGAAATTCAACAAGGGGAAAGCATCCTTTCTTGGGGCACATGTTTTCGGCTTCATCCTATGAACACTTCAAACCCTCGGCCAACTGAGCGGCTTCCTCGGCGGATGTACCAGGAAAGAGGAGACCGTTGTATGGTTCATGCGTAGATATAGGCTCATCATGAAAAGGCTCAGACTCGAGCAAGGCATCGAGTAAACCGGTGGCCGATTTCTTCTTCCTTTTAGGGCCCGAGCTAGCACTAATAGAAGGGCACTTTCCATCACTTCAGCACTTTTGGATGGCACTGCCCAACCTTGCCTTCGGTATCCACCTTTGGTGACGTCGCTGCTGGTACATTACCAGGAATCTCTGCCCCGGCTCTAGTGTGTACCGGCATACCAGCAGTACAGGGGGACTGATTCTACTCGAGCAGCTTTAGGAATAAGCACTGAATCATTGTCCCTCAGAGGAGGGTGAACAACCAACCGTGGCTGCAACGGGGCGCTGATGGCTTGAGCTGGAGTAGGGGATTTACACTCGAAGAGCACCTTTATCTCCTCTGCGATGATGGGACTACCCAGTGGCGATACTATCCCTTGAAGGATCCTATAGGCCTTGGAAGATAGTCGGGCTCGGGAATCATGAAGAGGGAACCAGTATTTAACAGCATGAAATGATGGATAATGTCGCGGGCGACCTCCAGCGAGAGAGTTGGCTCAACTAAAAAGGCTTCAAGGGGGACGCCCTGGTTGTAACCTAGCTGCTGGGCGAAACGATGCGGATTATACTGTATAAAGAGAGAAGTGTCATTTGGTGGAACACTAAGTACCCCGGCCTGATTGAATATAAATTCATGGTCTCTTTGTGTTTTAAAGCCGGAGCCCCACTCTTTGACAAATCGAATAACCGTTGAATGGGCCCCGCTGGTGCAGAAAGGATTCGATCATTGAAGACCATCCCGCCTTCGTTTGAATACGGATTAAGCAATACGCGCAGAGCCCCTAACTGAGTCGGATCAGGAGCGGAGGCATCAACCAACCTCATGACTTGCAGGAAGGTGTATGACTTATAGAAATCAGGCCGCCGGTATGTAGCAAATGCACCTAACACATGCATCTCGATCCACGACGTTGTTCCCGCCAAAAATTTCTGCGCAAAAGAGTCCAAGGTATCAAACGGCAGCGATACGCTTAAGGAAATGCGAACCAGTATTTTCCGGGCTATTTTTGATAAACTCCCGAATGAGAAACAGATAAATTCTGATGGTATCGAAAACGTCTCGAAAAACCCTTCGATTTGATATATTATGGGCCTCATAATTCATCCAGGATCAAAAGTTATGAGGCATCACGTGTCCACAGGTGATGGACCTTTAAGAACCCGCTGGAGGAGTTAAAAGTTATAATAAAAACTTAGAAAAGACCCTAATGGGGCATCACGTGCTCACACGTGACCATGGGTCACATGCAGACACGTGATGGGCTCTTAAGGCCTCTAAAATAATGAATAGAATTAAATTCTAAAATCTGTTCCCTGATTAAAAATCAGAAGTTACCTCAATGAGGTATCACGTGCTCACATGTGACCAATGGTCACGTGTTGACACGTGATGGTTAAAACAACAACATAAACAAGCGGCTGTTAAAGGAACCAATTTGGGGGTCACGTGCTCATACGTGACCAAGGGTCACGTGCCAGCACGTGCCAGGCTTTGAAAGCCTTACAGTTTAATAGAATTAAAATTCTAAATTTCTCTAAAATCTTTCGAAATAGAATTAAAATTCTAAAATTCTCTAAATCTTTCCAAATGGAAAAGGATTATGGGGACCGTTGGATTAAAAATCCAATGGTGATTAAAGATCACCAATTTATGGAAAGATTTGATACAAGGAAAGATTCCCCTAAAATCTCACCGAAATAACAAACAGAATATCTTTTGGATTTAAAATCCAACGGTGAATAAAATTCATTGAATGATCTAAAGGATCATATTAATGATGAAAGCAAAGCAAATCTCTCAATAAATAAATCAAATCTTTCAATGAGAGATTTGCTGAACAAATTGATTCTTTTCCTTCTCCTATAAATAGGAGCCAAAAAAAGAAGAGACGGACCTTCTTTTTGGAGAGAAAAACAGAGAGAGGAGAATTTAATTCTCAAGAGGGAAGAAAAGAAAGGAGAATTTAATTCTCAACAAAAGAAAACCCTAGATGAGAAAAGAAAGGGAATCAAAACTTCAAACAGAGAATTTAATTCTAAAAAATCCAAGAGTTAAACTCTTATACAAAAAAGAACTTAGTTCTTCTTCTGGTTGAAGATCTGCACAGAACACATCTCCCCATAACTTGAGAATTTAATTCTCATCGGGTCGAGATCCTGCCATGCAGATCCTAAACTTAGAAGGGGAATTGAGTTTTGAGAATTTAATTCTCCTAAAACAAAACTAGGGTTTAACCCTGATCAAGAATTTAATTCTTTTACATATCTGGGAATTTAATTACTTTGAAAAGAAATCAGGGTTTTATCCTAAATAAGAATTTAATTCTTTCACGATAGGAATTTAATTCCTCCAAAATCATAATTAGGGTTTAACCCTACAAAGAATTCAATTCTTAAAAGATCTCTGTTCATGAAAAGAACTAGGGTCACGTGCCCCCACGTGACCCTTGAAAAGATCCCCAGCAAAGAACTTTGAAGCATCACCCGTCTTGATTGCGGTTAACTTCAATTCTTCCAATCAAATGGCACCGTGACCCCTTAGTAAATGCTTTAACAATTGGCGCACAGATCCCCATCACGTGCCAACACGTGATGCTCTAAAATAAAAACAAAAGTGTTTAACACTTATTCACAGATTTGAGGATAAACCAAAAGGAGATCTGGCTCCACATTTTGGGCGCCCTCACGTGTCACCATGTGACCCCTATTGAGCATTCTAACAGACCAGAGCGGGGGCCTCCATCACGCGCTCACACGTGATGGCCGTCAGAATTAAAAGAGTTAAACACTGATATGCAGAATAAAATAAGGGAAATCAGGGTGCTCTCACGTGTCCACACGTGACCCCTCTCTCCTTAGTGTTTAACACTAATCTGAAGACTTTGTTCCCAGTGTTTAACACCGATTTGCTTTAGTGTTTAACACTAATTTGAAATCTCTGATTACCAGTGTTTAACACTGATTTGCTTTAGTGTTCAACACTAATTTGAAAGCCCTGTTGCTAGTGTTTAATACTGGTTATCTTTTAGTGTTTAACATTAACTTGCTAATCTTATTCCCAGTGTTCAACACTGTTGGTCTTTAGTGTTTAACACTAGCTTTAGCCCAATTGGCTAAGTTTCTAGAGGCAAAACTCTCCTTCAATGGACCAACAGAGGGCCAATATTTCAAACATAATTGGACTTAGCCCAACTGGCCATAAGTCCTCAAATCATCTTGAACTGAGCACATCTGCTCTTTCAACCAACTCATTGGTTCAAGGGTACATCTCGGAACTCCTCTGATATTTGTCGTTGTAATCCTTCAACGTCTTCAGAGAGGTAACGGGTCCCGACAACCACACATCAACACGGACTGTGGGGTCCTTAAACTCATGGACTTATGCGTCCTTAAACCAAGATACGGATTGTGGGGTCCTCAAACCCACGGACTTATGCGTCCTTAAACAAACGGACTAATGCGTCCTTAAACACACCCATATGGACTGTGGGGTCCTTAAACCTATGGACTTATGCGTCCTTAAACTACCATTAGACCACAATGTCCTTAAACTACCAAATGGACCACTATGTCCCTAAACTGAAACATGGACCCCCATGTCCCTAAACTGGAGATGGACCACCATGTCCCTAAACTGGAGATGGACCACTATGTCCCTAAACTGGGATAATAGAGCCCCCAAATGCTCTTTTGTCGGATCTAAACGATCCCGTTAAGTCGATCTTAGTCCCAAACTGGACTAACGTATTCTTAACAACCGTTTAAGTTGATCTTAGCCTCAAATATGGCTAACGTATTCTTAAACCTTTAAACAGACTTTAGTCCCAAATTGGACTATAAATCCCCCAATCAACTTTGGTTCAAGGGTACATCTCTGAACTCCTCTGACACCTGTCGTTGTAATCCTTCAACGTCGTCAGAGAGGTGACGGGTCCCGACGACCATACATGCAATGGACCACTATGTCCCTAAACTGGAACAATAGAGCCCAAATGCTCTTTTGTCGGATCTAAACGATCCCGTTAAGTTGATCTTAGTCTCAAATTGGACTAACGTATACTTAACAAACGTTTAATTTGATTTTAGCCTCAAATATGGCTAACGTATCCTTAAACCAAAACCCCAAACCCAAATCTAAGAAAATACGGATTTGGACTAGTCCACGCCCTACGGGCGACGACATAACTTAGTCTCCGTATACAATCCACGAGCAACCAAGCATAAAACAAACACCCACGACACGAAGTGACCAGCTGGAGAAGGAGAAAGTTGTTACCGCGATGCGGTAGCGTAATTAACTGCAGCGGCTTGCGCCTACAGGGAAGAGCGTCCCCACAATCAAAAACCCCTCAAGCGAGGGGGAATCTGACGAAGTCTGCTACATCGGTCGCATCCGTCTAAACCTCCGATACACGGTGCCATAAATCAACTTGGCATCTTCGGAGAGGTGGACGGATAAAACCAAATAGCATCTGCCCCGAATCTCAGGCAAGACAGTCCATGTCTTGGCCGCCGTTCGGAGGGGAACAGATTCTGGCACGCCCGGTGGGACCTCTTCCTCTTTCCACTCCACACTTCGTGTGTCGTGTTCGCGAACGAATCGCGGTTTACTGTGGTTGCCTGTGGATTCGAGGTACTAAGATTTGGTGTCTTGCTCTGTGCAGAAAACAGAAGATCAATAGCTTCAAACTGCACTGCCCGCAACTGCAACTCTCGCTCGGTCCTTGCTGGAGGAGTGACTTATGGGCCCCAAGCGGCCTCCTTTTTCAAGATGCCAGTGTAGCAGGTAACTCAGGCCACCACTGGATTATTCTTCGGGACCATACTCCCACCGTTGAGCTTCAATGCCACAATGACGTTGCAAGAAGCCCCAAAAAAATCGGTCTTTGATCGGCTTACCCCTGCCGTGACCCCTCTCAATGGGTCGCCCAGCTTCAATACCTCAGTTTTCAACAGACTGGGCCAGAACGTCTGCAAACCCGTGATACCCGAAGCTGCCATCCCAAAGCGGATAGCTATCCCGGCTCAAGCGGACGAAATTAATGGAAAGGCTCCTCCTTCCAAGAAGTCAGTTTTTATAAGGCTGGCCATTCCGGTTGCTGCTCCAGGCGAGGTCCTCAAAGCTGCTTCCCCTGCTCAGAGGTCTATCTTTGACAGATTAGACATTGCTTCTCAACGGGCGTTAGTCTTCGATAGGCTAGCACCAATAACAGTCTCTCCTCAAAGCAGGGGGCATGAAGAAGCTTATCCAACAACGGAGGTGATCTCATCCGCACAACATGCTCGACGTCGCCACTGGCGTCGAGTGAGGAAGGCTGGGGGCAACTCCCCCTCTGAGATAACTCCGCCAGCTCCAACGGTGGGGATCGATGCTGCTGTTCCAACCAGGAACAGCTTTGAATTGCTGAACACGGTGCGCAGAAACTCTCCTACCACCGTACTAAAAAGATCCCTTCCTCCGGTGGGAAATGTTGCGAAAGCCAAGCCAGAACAGTCCTCTCAGCGACTGTCCTCTAAAATCTACAAGGTCTGGCGCCAAGTCCAAGACTCGGTGATTGATCGAAATTTCTCTCGCCAGCAGAAGAAACTGAAGGTCCGGCAGGAAGAAAACCGTCCTGTTAAGCCACAAAAGATGACGACTACTTGGGTGCTCACGACAGCAGCCCCTCAACGTCACCCACTCAGAAAAGAAGGAGGCCAGAGAAAGCCCCAGTAAACATGGCAGACCACAAAGACGCTGAGCCCAAACGCCCCAAGTCTGGGGGCATGGTGGTGCACACCGTATACATGGCTTCTGGAAAGGAGGAAAGCCGTGCTTCGACGGGTCACCGACCGCTCACCCGATCCGTGACGAAAACCCAGGAGCAGCAACAGAAGCTTCAGGAGATGATGATTGCAATGGCCGCACTCACCGGGCCAAAAGAAAGCCCGGAGGCATCATCAGAGCAGCGTCAAGAACAAGAAACTGATGCTGACTTCTTACGCAGAGTCCTCGAAAAGAAGGACAGAGAAGCCGCAGAGCAAGCGGCTAACATAAAGCAAATGTCGCTCCTCTTCCAAGATATGGGAAGGATGATGCTACAGCCGGACCCTCCAGTTGAAGACCCTCCGATCATTACTGAAGACGATAGAGGAGAGCCATCTAATCCTCCTCCGACTCTTTCAACAGCCAAAGATGAAACAATTTCCAAGGCTGCGCTAGATGACTATATAGCTCATCAAATACGGGCTCATTAAGTGAATGAAGCAGCTGCGCAAATTGTTAGAACTGGACGACCCTATCCGGGCTGGTATGTCCAAATCAGTTACCCACCGGGATATACGATCCCTAAGTTCCACGTATATAAAGGGACAGGGAACCCACATCAGCATGTCGCTCAATTCAGGGACTTATGCGGCAATACTGGAGGTGATGACAGACTGTTGCTTCGACAATTTGTCGGCAGCTTAGCGGAAACGGTATTCGAATGGTATTCGGAGCTACCTAACGACTCTGTCAAAACATTTGCGGAGATGGAGTTGCTGTTTACACAAAGATTCACGAGTGCTAGTGAACGCACCCTGATAACAGCACTGATCAACGCCAGGATAAGGCCAGGCGAAACGTGGGTTCAATACGCAACACGATGGCGGAATCTGTGGTCAAAATGCGAACAGCGGATCGAAGAAGCACCTGCGGTAGGTATGTTCGTGGGCACTTTTGATCCGCAAGCAACCATCTCGCAATTCATGATGTTCTTCAAACCGACCACGTTCCAGGCTTTAATTGATAAGTTGGCCCAAATGGATCAGATAAGTCACACACCATCTCATTCAAAGACGGATCCTCGGCATGAAAAGGGGAAAGGGAAAGCAACTTTCGTCGCCGAGCAACTTAAAACCAGTTGTCCGCCAAAGCAACGTACGTCCACGCCCATCCCTCGAGGAGAGATTGGGACGACCTTACTCGTTTCCCCAGGATAAAACGATGAAACTGTTCGAACTGGCAGTGCGCAATAGACTCATCAATCTGCCGGATCCAAAACGTCCGTTGCAGCCAGGCGATGTCAACAATCCCAATTATTGCCCTTACCACCAAACGGTAAGCCATCCAATTGAAGATTGCTTCGTCTTTAAGGGTTGGATCAAGGACCAGTACCAGCAAGGAAAGTCCGCGCTGTTTGAGAAGTGGAAAGTGAGCCCACCACAACCGCACACTCCAAAGAAGATGGACACACCAGGGGCAACTTGTTCTTTTGTTGAAGAAGCTCCGTGGGAGGTCGTGCTGTCAGCCAAAACCAAAAAGATGCTGAATGATCTCCAGACATGCCCGGCGATCGGGTGAAAGAACTCGCTAGAACCCCAGATTGTCGAAGGGATGCTGAAGCCGCGCCCAACTCCAAAGATCGATGGTGAAGGCCCCAGCACTCACACCCAGCCGTTAATATCTTCAAAGAAAAACAAGAAGAAATCCAAGAAGCCCGTGAAGCCTGGCGACAAGCGCACGGATTTGCAGAGACAGATTGACGCGCTGGAAGAGTATAACCAGAAGGCACGGATTCCAATCACGCTCCAAGAGTTCCTCAGCCACGTCCTCGAGGACGAAAATGATGGAGAAGACTCATCAGATGAATCTGAGGACTACGTAGAAAGTTGTCATGTGATCTCTCACTCATTGATAGATGATAAAGAGGCTCCTTGCACCGAGAAACCAGGGGCGGGTCCTGAACCAGAACTTCTGTGGCCGTCAGACGAGATGATCGATGCCTTCCTGAACGAAGCCCGTCTTAAAAGCAAAGCCGATCAAGAGCGCGAGATGGCCATATTCGAGAAAGCTAAATGCCGGCGACTGGACAAAAGGGTCGAAACACTCCCACCGGATCAAAGTACATCCGACGCAAATGAAAGCAGGATCAAGACTAGGAAACGATTCGCCAAAGCAATATCGATGGGGATGAGGCTGCCCTCTTTCAGAGAAAAGTCTCCTGGTGGCATACATCTTGATGAAGCGGAAGTACATCCTAACTTCTGCTTATATCATCAGAAGATCGCACATCCTACTGAAGATTGCAACTCCTTTAAGTTTTGGTGGCAAGAGTATGTCGCACACAGGCAACACTTCAACAGGACAAAGCGTGAAGCTCGTAGACTGCGGAAAAATGTGACAGATGAGCATAAAAGAATTGCCGACAATTGTCATAGGGTTGATCCCGGGGGATCGCGAGTTCTCACTTTCGGGAGCGACTCCGACGAAAAAATAGCCCTCGGCCCTCTCTTTAAGGAATCCATCTCCAAAACGAAAGAATTGAGGAGTTACGAGAACATTCAGCCGTGCAATCGCACGCTACCCGGAAAGAATTTCGGACCCGCAAATAAGGGATCGGACAAAAAGGATAAAGGGAAGGGGAAAACGGCCTTCGTCGCCAACGCTCAACAACAATTGAGTGACCCTAGACCGGTTGTTCGCCAAAGCAATAAGCTGCAACCCCTCAATGAGAAGTTGAAACGTCCTTACTCATTTCTCCGGGATGAAACAAGGAGGCTGTTCGAAGTGGCAGTACGCAACAGGTTTATCACTCTACCGGAGCCGAAACACCAGCCACAACTGAATGATGTCAATACTTCTAATTATTGCCCTTACCACCAAGTATTGGGCCATCCAATCGAAAACTGCTACGTCTTCAAAAACTGGGTTGAAGACCAACACCAACAGGGAAAGTTCGTACTGTCCGAAAACTGGAAGGTGAGCCCGCCACAACCACACGCTCCGAGAAAGATGGATATGCCGGGGGCATCATGCTCATTCATAGGGAAAGCCCTATAGACCGAAAAGTCAGTAAACTAGTGATTCGCCTCAAATACGGCGACGATGGACCGCAATGTCCCAAAAATTGCAAATGACCGAAACGTCGTTAAACTACCCCAACCCGCGGCATCTTCACGCTGACGTGAAAAAAAACGGTACGTCCACAAGTGAGATGGGCACGGATGAAAACCCGAAAGGGCGCCGTGAGTAAAAACAGCAGGACTACCGGCGATATTTGTGAAAACCCGAAAGGGCGCAGACTCGTTAAAAAAAACAAAAAAAAAACGGTATGCCCATAAGCAAAATGGGCACGGATGAAAACTCGAAAGGGCTCCGTGAGTAAAAACAGCAGGGCTACCTACGAGTGTTTGTGAAAACCCGAAAGGACGCAACCTCGTTAAAAAACACTTACAGGGTCCTCTCGACCTTATAAGGAGAAACCACCCGTGTGAGATCCTTACGACTTACAAGGGAGCAACACACTTAGGGATCCTCACGATTCCTAAGGAGAAAATACACTTGCGAGATCCTCATGACTCGTAAGGAGAACTCTCTTATGGGACCCTCACGGCTCATAAGATTTGAAAGTCTTAAGTTACAGAAACCTTAACCTGTTCTTAAGCAACCCCCACAACCTTCGATATTGCCCTACAAGCGGCTCGTATTGACCCTTGTATACAATCCACGGGCACGAATAAATATTTCCCTAACAAAGTCTCATCCGTGACTAGGGATATGCTTGTACAGCAAACAACACTTGTAAGTCCTCTCGACTTATAAGGAGAAAACCCTTTTGTAAGATCCTTACGACTTACAAGAGAACATGCACTTAGGAATCCTCACGATTCCCAAGGAGAAAACACACCTACAAGATCCTCACGACTTGTAGGGAGAAATACCTTTGTGAGACCCTTACGGCTTATGAAGTCAAAAGCCTTAGCCGACAGGACCCTTAACCCTGTTTACCAAGCCACCTTTGTTCAACATCGACAGAGGCAAATGATGATTCGCTCCTGGCAATATCCCAGTTGCAGCGATGCTGATGCCTAAACTGGTATCAAATTCCAAGCCCTTTCAAGGCAAATGATGATTCGCTCCTGGCAATATCCCAGTTGCAGCGATGCTGATGACTAAACCGGTATCAAATTCCAAGTCCTTTCATGGAAATTGATGATTCGCTCCTGGCAATATTCTAATCGCAGCGATGCTGATGCCAAGATTGGTATCAGATCCCAAATCCCCTACTCGCGAGAAAAAAAATCAGCGAGCCAAAAAAAAATGCATACGAAATAGCCGAAATGATGGAGCAACTTGCAAACAAAATCAGCAAGTAAAAATGTATGCATGCAAAATAGCCGAAATGATTAGGCAACTCGCAATAAAAAGCAGCGAGTAAAAAGAAAAATAGTCGAAATGATTGGGCACCGCGAAAAATAGCCGAAATGATTGGGCAATCGCGATTTTCTCTATATAAAAAGCTGAAATGATAGAACATCGCGGAAAGAATAAAAAAAATGAAAGAATGAAACTTTTTGCCCTACAGGTGAAATCACGTCGATCCCTGTATACAATCCAGGGGCACAGATAAAGAAGGAACCATACCTTCCCAACAGGCTCCGTCAGAAAGCGAAGCCAAATCTCGACGGTTCATAGACAACCTAGAGACAATCTCGACATTTGTCGCAATATTACAGACACGACGTCAACAAATGAAGCAAACGAAGATCCCGAGCTTCAGGGTCTCGACGTCAACATCGACAACTTAGAAATCACCAACGGCGTTTCTCCTCACTCCAACCAGATACATACATGACGTCAACAATCGACCTCAGAGTCGCAACGAAACGGAACCATGGCAAAGTCCTTAGTTCCAAATCTCAATGGCCACATCTACATTTCGGAGACCAACAACGGTGTGCCTCCTCATTCCAACATGACACAGATGTTACACCACCAAGCGGAGCAATGGAAAAATCCCAGCTCCACCTCAGCATTCGTCTCGTTACAGCAGACGCAATACCAACAACGGCGTTCCTCCGCAGTCCAGCAGGATGCAGATGCATCGTCAACGAAAGACCCCATGGTCGAAACAAAGCGGAGTGACGGCAAAATCCCAGCTCCACCCCAGCATTCGTCTCGATACAGCAGACGCAATGTCAACATTGGCGTTCCTTCGTGATTCATCAGGATGCATATGCAACGTCAACAGAAGACCTCATGGTCGAAACAAAGTGGAGTGACGGCGAAATCCCAGCTCCACCTCAGCATTCGTCTCGTTACAGTAGACGCAATATCAACAACGGCGTTCTTTCGCAGTCCAACAGGATGTAGAAGCAACATCAACAAAAGACCCCATGGTCGAAACAAAGCGGAATGATGGCAAAATCCCAGCTCCACCTTGACATACGTTTCGATACAGCAGACGCGATGTCACTACATCGTCCTTCCTCCAGCAGGGTTCGGACGCGCCAAAGCAAACGAAGCGAAGGACAAATTCCTAGCTTCATGCGTCTTAACGGCAAGTCATATAAAGCCTGAAAGACAATCGGAGATTATCTCGCACCAGTGTGGAGTGGTCACCACCTCGACGTTCGTCTCGATACAGCAGACGCAACATCACCAAAAGGAGCCACGGCAAAATCCCCAGTTCCAAACCTCGACGGTTCACCGGAAACCTAGAGACAACCACGACATTCGTCTCGATACAGAGGACGCAATGCCAGCAAACGAAGCAAATGCCAAATTCCTAGCTTCAGGGTCTTAACGGCAAGTCATATAAAGCCTGAAAGACTATCGGAGATCATCCCACACCAGCGCGGAGTGGTTATGACTCATCGGGGCTCTCCAAAATGAGCCTAACCTCAAGTAAAAAGCAGCATGGCAAAATTCCTAATGCTTGCTCTTCCGACGGTCAAACTGCCTAGGAGGATTGCTTGAAGATGTCTTGTCCAGCCCCCAAAGGGATCAGAGACACGGCAGTCGCAGGGCTACTCGAACAGCACGATTGCCTATCGAGGAATATATCAGCTCATGCGACGGTACGACGGCCAAAACCCTAAGTACCACAGACCCTAACGGACTTCTGTCGTAAAGAGCAGAGGTTAACTGTGACGTTAGGATATTCTTGCGAGATCTGCTCGATCCGTTTCGACTCGTGAGGAAATTGATGTCTTTGCGAGAACTTCTCGATTCGTCTCGACTCGTGAGATAAAGCCTTAGGTAGTAGGGATTAAAAAACCTGTTTCCTAAGCACTAGGACCCTCCAAGTCGGCCCAAAACGGTCTCTTGCATACTATCCACGGGCCACACTCTCCAAAGTCGAATCTCGACAAGGAGGGAAACAACCGCTTACGGGTCCTCTCGACTCGTAAGAGGGAAAAATTCTCTTACAAGATCCTTACGACTTATAAGAGAAAACACACTTAGGAATCCTCACGACTCCTAAGGAGAAAATACACCTACGAGATCCTCTCGATCCGCAGGGAGAAAAGTCTTTATGAGACCCTCACGGCTCATAAAGTTGAAAAGTCTTAGGTGGTAGATCCTAACCCTGTCTCCTAAGCCATCACTGCCCTGCAAAGAGGTCAAGATGGACCATCTATGAGCCACACTTGCCAAAGCTATATGCCACTGGAATGGAGAACTTACTCATAAGCGTATAAACTACTCCACGCCAGAGTAAGACATAAAGAAATAGAAGGGTGCGGCTCATGGAGTTGAGAGTTTAGAACTATATCTCTTAAGAGTCGAGATTTGAGTCAATGATAAATGACGACGCTTGTGTCCGCTTGTTATCTTCTCAGATCAAGATTCTGAAAGTTATATACCAACCCGAAACTGGTCATACGCTATGCATTACTCTGCACTACTTCACCCACGTATATACTTACGTAGGCAAAGTAGTGGGGGGCATTTTTTCCCGCCAAAAATTTCTGCGCAAAAGAGTCCAAGGTATCAAATGGCAGCGATACGCTTAAGGAAATGCGAACCAGTATTTTCCGGGCTGTTTTTTGAAAAACTCCGGAATGAGAAAAAGATAAATTCTAATGGTATCGAAAGCGTCTTGAAAAACCCTTCGATTTGATATATTATGGGCCTCATAATTCATCCGGGATCAAAAGTTATGAGGCATCACGTGTCCACACGTGATGGACCTTTAAGAACCCGCTGGAGGAGTTAAAAGTTATAATAAAAACTCAGAAAAGACCCCAACGGGGCATTACGCGCTCACACGTGACCATGGGTCACATGCAGACACGTGATGGGCTCTTAAGGCCTCTAAAATAATGAATAGAATTAAATTCTAAAATCTGTTCCCTGATTAAAAATCAGAAGTTACCTCAATGAGGTATCACGTGCTCACATGTGACCAATGGTCACGTGTTGACACGTGATGGTTAAAACAACAACATAAATAAGCGGCAGTTAAAGGAACCAATTTGGGGGTCACGTGCTCATACGTGACCAAGGGTCACGTGCCAGCACGTGACAGGCTTTGAAAGCCTTACAGTTTAATAGAATTAAAATTCTAAATTTCTTTAAAATCTTTCGAAATAGAATTAAAATTCTAAAATTCTCTAAATCTTTCCAAATGGAAAAGGATTATGGGGACCGTTGGATTAAAAATCCAATGGTGATTAAAGATCACCAATTTATGGAAAGATTTGATACAAGGAAAGATTCCCCTAAAATCTCACCGAAATAACAAACAGAATATCTTTTGAATTTAAAATCCAACGGTGAATAAAATTCATTGAATGATCTAAAGGATCATATTAATGATGAAAGTAAATCAAATCTCTCAATAAATAAATCAAATCTTTCAATGAGAGATTTGTTGAACAAATTGATTCTTTTCCTTCTCCTATAAATAGGAGCCAAGAAAAGAAGAGAAAGACCTTCTTTTTGGAGAGAAAAACAGAGAGAGGAGAATTTAATTCTCAAGAGGGAAGAAAAGAAAGGAGAATTTAATTCTCAACAAAAGAAAACCCTAGGTGAGAAAAGAAAGGGAATCAAAACTTCAAACAGAGAATTTAATTCTCAAAAATCCAAGAGTTTAACTCTTATACAAAAAAGAACTTAGTTCTTCTTCTGGTTGAAGATCTGCACAGAGCACATCTCCCCATAACTTGAGAATTTAATTCTCATCGGGTCGAGATCCTGCATGCAGATCCTAAACTTAGAAGGGGAATTGAGTTTTGAGAATTTAATTCTCCTAAAACAAAACTAGGGTTTAACCCTAATCAAGAATTTAATTCTTTTACATATCTGGGAATTTAATTCCTTTGAAAAGAAATCAGGGTTTTATCCTAAATAAGAATTTAATTCTTTCACGATAGGAATTTAATTCCTCCAAAATCATAATTAGGGTTTAACCCTACAAAGAATTCAATTCTTAAAAGATCTCTGTTCATGAAAAGAACTAGGGTCACGTGCCCCCACGTGACCCTTGAAAAGATCCCCTGCAAAGAACTTTGAAGCATCGCCTCACGTGCTCCCATGTGACTCCCAAAATGCAGAAAGAAAAAGCAAAGGAAATGAAAGCTTTGGGCGCTCTCACGTGTTATCACGTGGCCCCTCAGTAAATGCTTTAACAATTGGCGCACAGATCCCCATCACGTGCCAACACGTGATACTCTAAAATAAAAACAAAAGTGTTTAACACTTATTCGCAGATTTGAGGATAAACCAAAAGGAGATATGGTTCCACATTTAGGGCGCCCTCACGTGTCACCACGTGACCCCTAATGAGCATTCTAACAGACCAGAGCGGGGGCCTCCATCACGCGCTCACACGTGATGGCCGTCAGAATTAAAAGAGTTAAACACTGATCTGCAGAATAAAATAAGGGAAATCAGGGCGCTCTCATGTGTCTACACGTGACCCCTCTCTCCTTAGTGTTTAACACTAATCTGAAGACTTTGTTCCCAGTGTTTAACACTGATTTGCTTTAGTGTTTAACACTAATTTGAAATCTCTGATTACCAGTGTTTAACACTGATTTGCTTTAGTGTTCAACACTAATTTGAAAGCCCTGTTGCTAGTGTTTAACACTGGTTATCTTTTAGTGTTTAACACTAACTTGCTAATCTTATTCCCAGTGTTCAACACTGTTGGTCTTTAGTGTTTAACACTAGCTTTAGCCCAATTGGCTAAGTTTCTAGAGGCAAAACCTCTCCTTCAATGGACCAACAGGGGGCCAATATTTCAAACATAATTGGACTTAGCCCAACTGGCCATAAGTCCTCAAATCATCTTGAACTGAGCACATCTGCTCTTTCAACTAACTCATTGGTTCAAGGGTACATCTCGGAACTCCTCTGATATTTGTCATTGTAATCCTTCAACATCTTAAGAGAGGTAACGGGTCCCGACAACCACACATCAACACGGACTGTGGGGTCCTTAAACTCATGGACTTATGCGTCCTTAAACCAAGATACGGATTGTGGGGTCCTCAAACCCACGGACTTATGCGTCCTTAAACCAAGATACGGATTGTGGGGTCCTCAAACCCACGGACTTATGCGTCCTTAAACAAACGGACTAATGCGTCCTTAAACACACCCATATGGACTGTGGGGTCCTTAAACCCATGGACTTATGCGTCCTTAAACTACCATTGGACCGCAATGTTCTTAAACTACCAAATGGACCACTATGTCCCTAAACTGGAACATGGACCCCCATGTCCCTAAACTGGAGATGTACCACCATGTCCCTAAACTGGAGATGGGCCACTATGTCCCTAAACTGGGATAATAGAGCCCCCAAATGCTCTTCTGTCGGATCTAAACGATCCCGTTAAGTCGATCTTAGTCCCAAACTGGACTAACGTATCCTTAACAACCATTTAAGTTGATCTTAGCCTCAAATATGGCTAACGTATCCTTAAACCTTTAAACAGACTTTAGTCCCAAATTGAACTATAAATCCCCCAATCAACTTTGGTTCAAGAGTACATCTCTGAACTCCTCTGACACCTGTCGTTGTAATCCTTCAACGTCGTCAGAGAGGTGATGGGTCCCGACGACCATACATGCAATGGACCACTATGTCCCTAAACTGGAACAATAGAGCCCAAATGCTCTTTTGTCGGATCTAAACGATCCCGTTAAGTTGATCTTAGTCTCAAATTGGACTAACGTATCCTTAACAAACGTTTAAGTTGATCTTAGCCTCAAATATGGCTAACGTATCCTTAAACCAAAACCCTAAACCCAAATCTAAGAAAATACGGATTTGGACTAGTCCACGCCCTACGGGCGACGACATAACTTAGTCTCCGTATACAATCCACGAGCAACCAAGCACAAAACAAACACCCACGACACGAATTGACCAGCTGGAGAAGGAGAAAGTTGTTACCGCGATGCGGTAGCGTAATTAACTGCAGGGGCTTGTGCCTGCAGGGAAGAGCGTCCCCATAATCAAAAACCCCTCTAGCGAGGAGGAATCTGACGAAGTCTACTACATCGGTCGCATCCGTCTAAACCTCCGATACACGGTGCCATAAATCAACTTGGCATCTTCGGAGAGGTGGACGGGTAAAACCAAATAGCATCTGCCCCGAATCTCAAGCAAGACAGTCCATGTCTTGGCCGCCGTTCGAAGGGGAACAGACGTGAAGTAGTGGAGGGAGAAAATCAAAGCGTCTGCACCTGGGTTTGAAGTGTTGGCGGCAGTACTTAAACCATGATATAGGTGTGATAACCCTTCAACGCCAACGGCCAATCGCGCTGCTTCGGATATGCGATGGACAGGATAGAAGACGGAGGCTCTCATAAAACGGCGGTGCATCGGCATGGTGAACCAGCTAAGCCAGAGACTGATGAAGCCTACAAAGAATGTTTCTTCGTCTATTCCAGGAGCAGCGATTGCATCAAAGGTCACGGCTAACGAATTTGGAATGTATAACTCCTGCAGGTTTTCTTCTTTGGTCGGCGATTTCTCCAAGCCGAATCCGAAGGGATCCTCAACCTTCGCGAATTTCGGAGCTTTCTTGGATAGAGCATCTTTATGGAGAAAGTAAGAAATGAAAGCGTCAAAAGTGACACCTTGCCATTCCGATGCCTCGAACAATGATTAGAATCGGGTGCTTGTGCCGAAAAGCATTCTCGGTCGTCAAACCTTCAAGCATAGCTGGCACTGTAGCAAATATATACTCGTCAGGGGGTAATAATTCTTTGTAATGCTCTCCCCTAATCGGCAGCCCTGAAATCTCATGGAACTCCTCCTGCGAAATAGAGACTTAGCGGTCCCCTAGCAGGAACATATTTGTTGGAAGATTCGACTGGTTCAAAAAATCCTTGACCCACCAGATGTGGGGGGCATGGTAATAGAACAACAACGCGTACACCGCTTAATACAGCCCAACTTTTTGCAGCCGTGAGCATTGGGAAGAAAGAATGTACCGGGCCCAGGGAAGGTAGCCCACTGGATTGCGTGGGGTAACACCTATCTTATAGACCTTCCCTCAGGGTCGAGCTTCACCATGACATATTCGGCGTCCCAAAATATCGATAGCCATTATGGGTTGATTGAGTATCCCTGTCGTTGACGGCTCAAGCCGGCCCTTAGGGGTCCAATTAGCCGCCTCCACCGCATAAGCAGTACGCGGACGCTCCATGAATGATATTGAACGGATGGGTTCTGTTGGTACTTCGCTTGTAAAACTACGGCAACCCCTGATAATGTGGTCGTACCAAACTCCCCATAGAAGAAGGCTCTTATTGTTCTTATCATGTTCCCTAATCATTGCCATAACTTTCTCGTCTGATGGCGACTGTAGGAAAGCGAACTCTGAGCGTGTGTACGGGAAGTAGGGAAGTGAGGCCATTGTACCTAAAGGAAGGGGACAAAAATACCCATTAATAAAAAGTGTGAGTTTGTTTCATGGGACTACTAACTACAAAGCTAGTGGGCCCCACGAAATCAAAATGGCGGCTCACCAATGACGAGGCATGATAATCATTGTGAGAATCCAAAAGGATTCTCATTAAATAAACAGTGGAGTTTAAACAACTCTTAACGTCCTCGAAAAGTGAGTTCTGTTAAGAATAGACGACACATTCAAATCTGTGAAAAGCGTATTAAAACCCTAAAAAGGAAAATGCTCAAGAACAGAAGGGGGATAAAATTCCCAAAAGTCCCTAGATCTCTCAGAGCTAAGCTCTGTAAGAAAATGGAATTAAATTCCTTCAATAGTGGGATTAAATCCCAGAAACTCCCGTGGTGCGGAAACAAAGAAAATGGAATTAAATTTCAAGGATCCTCAAAGATCAGTGATAGGGCAAAACCTTAAGAGAAGAACCCTCATTGATTTAAGACCCCCGAGTCTACTTAAAAAAAGTTTTTTATAGATCTGTAAGAGATCTGTTCAAGAAAAGAGCAAAGCTTTGTGGATAGATTTAAAATCCAAGACAAGAACAAAAAGGGTTTCCTAAGAAATGAATTCCGTTCATAATCCTTACTAAGAAGAGTTTTTGCAGAGTTTAACTCTGAAGTTCTATGGGTAGAGAGCTAAGCTCTGAAAGGAGAATTAAATTCTCAAGAAAAAGAGTTAAGGAAGAAGATGAAGAAACGGTGGTCATCTCAAGGGCCAAAGGCACCATTTATAAGACGTGATGGGAAGCGGTTCAGCTTCCCATTCCCCTAGACAATCCAACGGTGATAAAGATGGACAGCGTTGCACTCACGTGCAAGCCACATCAGAACAATGCTGGAGGGCATTTGTTCCCTCATATAAAAAAAGAAAAAGGAGGGAAATTTCCCATAACTCAAACCTCACGTGTTAAACACGTGAGCGCCTATATGCAAAGCATGTAGGCGCTGCAATCAAACAACTAATAGGCTAAATAAGCCTCATGTATTAAACATGTGAGTGCCTATATGCAAAGCATATAGGCGCTGCAATCAAAACACCTAATAGGCTAAATAAGCCTCAGGTGTTAAACACGTGAGCGCCTATATGCAAAGCATATAGACGCCGCAGTCAAACAACTATAGGCCAAATTGGCCTCACGTGTTAAACACGTGTGCGCCCATATGCAAGATATATGGGCGCCAAATCAAAGAAGCTAAATAAGCCTCACGTGTTAAACACGTGAGGGCACCTCCTTACGTAGAATTAAATTCTACTCAAATATGAAACCGTTGGACCAAAGTTCCAATGGTGATTAAGCATATAATTAAATTCTATTGGGAATGATATTTTCTGTTAAACGGAAAGTTGGTGAATCAAAGATCCAAGGAGATGGAAGATATTTCCCATATCTTTCTAAACAAAGAAAGATTGTGCTCTATTAAACCGAGAACCCTTGGATTAAAAATTCAATGGTGATAAAAATATCAGTGTTCAATAGAATTTTATTTTATATATGGGAGAATATTCCCTCAATCTTGTTAAAACAAGAAAACATATTCTGTAAGACAGAAACACTTGGATCAAAGATCCAATGGTGGGTAAAATTCTCCAAATCAATTTTGAGTCCAATTAAATCAATTGGAATCTCTCAATGAGAGATTTTCTCAAAATTAATTAACAAACTTGCCTCCACTATATAAAGGACCTTAGACTTCAAGTCTAAACCCTATAAGCTCCTGCCAAAAAAATACAGTGAGCTCTTAAGAGTATAAAGAATTTAATTCTAAAAAAAGACCTTCCTCCTTCAAAATACTCTAGGTAAATAAAAAAGGAGAGATTAAAAGTATCACTCTCGCCTAGTATAATGGATATATGGGTTTAACCCTTTATATAAGAACTTAATTCTTCCTCTGGTTTGAGATTTGCAAAGGCAAATCTCACCATAAGTTGAAAATTTAATTCTCATCGGGAAGATTCTGTTCTTCAGACTCAAAACCCAAGGGGAAGAACTAGGTTAAAAAGGAAAAAGAAAAAGAAAGAAAAGGAAAAGGAACATATGTTCTTGGAATTTAATTCCCCCGAAATTAGGGTTTAACCCGGCATAAAGAAATTAGTTCTTATAAAAATTAAAAAAAAGAACTTAGTTCTCTAATAAAAAACAATGATGATAATTCAAGATCTTCAAAACAGACATCTTGATGGTCATCAATGACTAAAATGTCATTAACAGAGATTAATATCTCTAAAAATAAGAAGAACTTGATGACTCACGTAAAACACACGTGAGTAAAATTAGAGCTTAGCACTATTATTTTGCCTCACGTGTTTCCTATGTGAATGCTTAAAACAGACAGAAGAAAAACTAAAACGCCTTACGTGCTTCCCACGTGAGTGTCCAAAAAGCAAAGGAAAACTCCTTTGTGTTGACTAGGCTGCTACCAAATAAAGCAGCCCAACACCCCAAAATAAAGCAATTACATGAAATACACGTGAAACACTCTTAGAAACCCAAAATCCGGCGTCTCACGTGCTTCAATGTGAGCTCCAGTCAAGTGCTTAGCACTTATGTCAAAAAAGGGGGTGTGCAAAAAAAACCCGAAATTAACGCTCAGCACTCATGTGCTTTCTACGTGAGTGCCATGCAAAGTGCTTAGCACTCCATGTTCAGTCGAAATGACTAAGTGCTTAGCCCGGGTTGGGAAGCACCCATATCTGAGCGCCTCACATGAAAAACACGAGAGCGCCAGAAAAGATTAGTGCTCGGCACTATTCCAGTGCCCCACGTGAAATATACATGGGCGCTACATATATTAGTGTTTAACCTTACAGGGTAGTATAGAAACCCAATTTCAGCCCAAATGGGCTAAATTTCCTGAAGTTAAATCTCTTTTTTTTTAATCAACCGAGCCCATATTGCTCATGATTTCCCAAACTGATCTTAGTCTCAAACATGACTAATGATCTCTCATTGATGATATCCAAAATGATATTCATCTCATATCTCTTAAGGTAATCTTAGTCTTAAATATGACTAACGATTCTTAGGTCCAGCACAACCCCTTTTCCCCTCAAATACGAGATTAGGTTCAAGGTGTTGAAGTCAAAATTTGTACCTCGGTTGACCAAGTCAAAGTCAAGGTCAACCCCAAGCCAGGTGGGCCCAAGCCCAAACAAGTGGGCCAAGGCCCAGGTCGAGCCCGAACACGAAGCGTCCAGCCTTCCGTCATGCCAACAAAAAATCATGTAATAAATAATTTTTATGTATTTTTTTATACATGAATGTATGCAAAATGGGCATAAAGCCAATATTTTGTAAGCCCATGGCTTATGTGCAAAAATGAAATGGCACATGAGCCATGGGATGGGCAAAATGCCATTTTGTAAAGCCCAAGGGGCTATATGTAAATATGTAAGCCTATAAAAGGCAACATGATGATGAATAAACTAACACTTTCCATTCCCCAAAAAAAACTAGGGTTCTTTGTGCCTCCTGCTCCTTCTCCAAGGTTCTAAACCTTCTCATTTCTTTTGAATTAAATCAAGAGTTTTACTCTTTCTTTTCCAAAACTAAGTAGATTTCCACCACAAAACCCACAAAGGGGAACTCAGATCTCCCATCAGATCTCAAAAATGAATGATTTTTAAAATCTCCTACTTCTTGATCTTCAAGATCCGGCCAAACAACAGGAGGAGGAAGAAGAACCCCCCTTTCATCAGCTTCAAAACATCCTAAGAGTTTAACTCCATATATACATATAATAAATATTTCCTTTTTTTTAAGCATAGCTTCTAGTTCTAGGCTAAAAGCCTCCTTTTCTCGCCGGCGCTCAAGCGCAGAGCGCCCGCGTGCCGACACGTGGCGCGCTTGCGCTCCAGCGCTCAGCGCTCGAGTGCAAAGCGCCCACGTGCCGACACGTGGCGCGTTTGCACTACAGCGCCCTGCGCTCAAGCGCAAAGCGCCCACATGCCGACACGTGGCGCGCTTGCACTCTAGCGCAAGTCGCCCCGGTGCCGACACATGGCGCGCTGGCGCTCAAGCGCAAGCGATCAGGCGCAAGTCGCCCCCATGCCGACACGTGGCACGCTTGCGCTCAAGCGCAAGTCGCTCCCGTGCCGACACGTGGCGCGCTTGCGCTCGAGCGTCAGGCGCTGAAGCGCAAAGCGCCCACGTACCGACACGTAGCGCGCTTGCGCTCAAGCGCCCAACGCTCAAGCGCAAAGCACCCGCATGCTGACACGTGGCACTCTAGCGCCTGAGCGCACAGCACCTAAGCGCACAGCGCTCGAGGCGCTGGCCCCCACATATCCTTTGGATGCCTTTTCCCCCTTTTATATATATATATATATATATATATATATATATATATATATACATATGCATACATATGTACACATACACATACTCCACGACACTGTCCCTATTAGAAAAAAATTTCTAACGGGGCGCTACCCCGCACCCCGCAAGGGGGCTGCTAGCCCCTTAACCCCCAGCCCGCTATCCGGGTAGCGGGACCCCCGTAAAAACTCTGCGTGGCTCCCGATATACCCAAAACCCCTTTCAAAACACATCTCACGCACACTGCACATTGAGTTCGCATGACCAGTTTAACCCGTCAATCTGAGGTTCCCTCGCTCTAAAGGAGAGGGGTAATTAATGGCAGCTTAGTCCGCGGCTGCCGGAGATTCGGATCCCCACAATCATTAAACCCCGGCCTACCCTAGGCCGGGGGAATCTGTAGTACGCCTGACAAGCGTGCGCGTATTCCCATCTCAATGGGGTGACGAAAAACACCCTACAGATTCTGGTACGCCCAGTGGGACATATCTCTCCTCCCATATTTCGGGTTAAGCATTCATGCGAACTCAATCAATATACATATCGATATTTATACTAAAATAATGCCCTTTCATGCAGGTTTTCAAACATTCACTTCTCAACAATGTCTCCGAGGATGATCTCCGCTCTCAGCACGGCTCCCGTCTCCTACACGATGAGGATAGACTCTAGGACGGTCCTCCCGGCCAGTCTCGGGCGACAATGGGAGGAGCCGCTGCTACCATTTGGCTCTATCCTGTTCGTGTCAGCTAACGCCATTCCCGCTCCTCAAGCTCCAGCAACAGACAGACCGGTCTCGAAAGGAAAGAGACCAAATGTGGTGATCTCGAGGGCGCCCCAACCCAAACGCAAGTCGGTGTCTGAACGACTTTCCTTGGCCCCAACTGGGGGCAAGGCCATCAACACCAACAAAGCTACAACGCGTCTTGAGCAATCTCCAGCGGCGCCTTCGACAACTGCTCGATTGGGTGTCTTCTCAAGCCTCCCCATCACTCAGCCTGTGGCGGCTCCCCGAAGAGCAGAAGCCTGCCAAGCGCTTAAGGCAGAGAAGCTGAGGCAGAAGCGGCTCAGATATAGATCCAACAAAAGAGCTAAGGCTCTGGCCATGTTAAAATTTATGAATTTCCAAAGCCCGGACCGCTCCGCGAAACCAGCCGCCAAAGATAAAGAGATGGCTGGGTATGTGGTTCGCACTGTCTACATGGTCAGACATGAAGAAATGAATCCTCCTCTTCTTCACAGCCATGGTGATGATATGGTTGACGCTACCCAGCATCGGCTCGATCTAAATGATGAAGAGCCCGCTCACGTCGATAAGCCAGAGGAGCCCGTGGTTCCTGCGGAATTGAGCTCAGGAAATAAAGATTACCCGGTTGTCATAGCCGGAACTACAGAGCAAGCATTATTCCAATGGCTTCAAAGGAAATTTCAGGACAGGGATGAGAAGATGGCCGAGGTCTATTCCAAAGTCGACGAGCTGGCAAACGTCGTGGCAGATCTCGCAACCTAATTCGCCTGATTGCAATTACAGCAGAATCAAATTTTGGCTCATGAGCCAGGGATTGATTCCCGGGGGCAGCCAACTGATATCCCTTCCAACCTAAAAGCAGAGCGCCTTCGCGAAAAACGGCCGCAATCAGCCTCCAGTCCCTCCGATACATACGCCGGGGGGGAATCGCCTCTGAAAGAGAATCTGGAAAAGGTCTATTCCTTCAAAAGGGAAAAAGTCCACAAGATATTCAAGGACGCCCTAAGAAACGGTCTACAACTGCCGGAATCAAAGAGACCGCAAGAAGCGAATATGACCGATGACCCAGAATATTGCCTCTATCATAGGGTGATAGGTCATGCTATTGAGGACTGCTTCATCTTCAAAGATTGGGTCGAAAGGCAATACAAGACGGGAGTGATAGAACTGTCTAAAGGCGCGTTAGCAAACAGTCAAGCTACGACAGCCGATTTCATGCAAATGGAGACCGGAGCCTTTCGGGAACCTAATCCTCCCAGACATGTGCTATTATCTGAAAAGGGCGAACCAAAGACCGATCGGCCTCGAGGACCAGCATCAGTAAAGGCACCTACTCCAACGGAGAGAAAGAAGAAGGTATACTCCTTCAGGAGGGATGAAGTCCGCAAAATATTCACGCACGCCTTGAACAACAGTCTGCAACTGCCTGTTCCAAAGATGCCACAGGAAATGAACATGACCGGCGATCCCGTATACTGCCCATATCATAGAGTGGTGGGTCATACCATCGAAGACTGCTATATTTTCAAAGATTGGGCAGAGGACCAATATAAGCTTGGAAAAACCTCACAATCCTCGGATGTATCGGCAAGCCACAGAGCTAGGTCATCAACACAGCTCCGCCAAGATCAAAGTTCAAGCAGCTGGGATAAGCAAAAAGGACCACCACGTCGTTAAACTGGGAACACCCGCAGACCACCAAGTCTTTAAACTGGAAATAATCGACCACTACGTCATTAAACTGGGAACAATCGACCACCAAGTCTTTAAACTGGAAATAATCGACCTCTAAGTCATTAAACTGGGAATGTAAAAAAAATGTGTGGAAATAAAAAAAAGGAATGTGTAAATAAATAAATAAAAAAAAGAAAAGCCGAAATGATGGGGCAACTCGCAATAAAAATCAGCGAGTAAAAATAAAGATGAAAATAAAGCCGAAATGATGGGGCAACCGCGAACAAATAGCCGAAATGATAAGGCAATCGCGATCTTCGCGATAAGAAAAGCTGAAATGATAGAGCAATCGCGGTAAAACAAAAAAACAAACAAACAAACAAAACAACGGCGAATGATGAGTCGCTCCTGGTACCATATTCCAGTGCATCGATGCAGACGCCGGCAAAAATCCAATTTTTCAAAATTCCCTTGGCCCTACGGTTAGTCCCCAACTTGACTACCGTATACAATCCACGGGCTCAAATAATTCTCATCATACCCATATCCCACTGCAATCACCAGTCCAGCGGTTGGTCTCCGCCTTCGGAATTATGCTCCATTGGAAGACCCACTTATGTGTCCTGGCACATGTGCTTCAGTGTTAGCAACGCTGATGCCGGCCCCTACCCCAAAATTCCAAGCTCACCATCGATAGAACTCTAAGTCTCTAAACTGGAAACAGATGACCACCAAGTCGTTAAACTGGAAACAGACGACCACCAAGTCGTTAAACTGGAAACAGATGACCTCTATGTCGTTAAACTGGAAACAAACGACCACCAAGTCGTCAAACTGGAAACATATGACCTCTAAGTCGTTAAACTGGAAACAGATGACCTCCAAGTCGTTAAACTGGAAACAAATGACCACCAAGTCGTTAAACTGGAAACAGATGACCTCTAATCGTTAAACTGGAAACAGTAGATCTCTAAGTCTTTAAACTGGAAATAGAAGACCTCTAAGTCTTTAAACTGGAAACAGATGACCGTTAAGTCGTTAAAATGGGCACAATAGACCCCTAAGTCTTTAAACTGGAAACAGATGACCTCTAAGTCGTTAAACTGGAAACAGTAGACCTCTAAGTCTCTAAACTGGAAATAGATGACCACTAAGTCGTTAAACTGGAAACCAATGACCTCTAAGTCTTTAAACTGGAAATAGATGACCTCTAAGTCGTTGAACTGGAAACAGTAGACCTCTAAGTCGCTAAACTGGATACAGATGACCACCACGTCGTTAAACTGGAAACAGATGACCGCTAAGTCGTTAAACTAGGCACCACAGACCCCTAAGTCTTTAAACTGGAAACAAATGACCTCTAAGTCGTTAAACTGGAAACAGTCGACCTCTAAGTCTTTAAACTGGGAACGAGGGAAATCCACTCATGTGTCCTCACAATACATGAGGAGAACAAACCTTTGTGGGATCCTTACGACTCATAAAGGAAAAACACACTTAGGAGTCCTCACGACTCCTAAGGAGAAAATACACCTGCGGGATCCTTATGACTCGCAGGGAGAAAATGCTTTTATGGGACCCTCACGGCCCATAAAATTGAAAAGCCTTAGGTGATAGGGATCTAAACCTGTCTCCTAAGCCATCGGTCCCCAACCCCAAGTGGCGAATGATGAGTCGCTGCTGGTACCATATTCCAGTGTAGCGATGCAGACGCCAACCAAATCCCAACTCCCATACCCCAACGGCGAATGATGAGTCGCTCCTGGTACCATATTCCAGTGCAGCAGTGCAGACGCTAACCAAATTCCAAACTCATACCCCAACGGCGAATGATGAGTCGCTCCTGGTACCATATTCCAGTGCAGCGATGCAGACGCCAACAAAGTCCCGAAAGTTTTCTGGCCCTACGGTCTGGATCATACATCCTGCAAAACCGTATACAATCCACGGGCGTAAAACAATCCCAATCCCTCCCAAGTCCTACCGGTGAGACCACATTCAAAGTCCCACCAAAAATATAAAAAAAAGAATAGAAATAAAAAAGGCATGTCCACAAGCAAAATGGGCACGGATGAAAACCCGAAAGGGCTCCGTGAGTAAAAACAGCAGGACTGCCGGCGAGTTTGTGAAAACCCGAAAGGGCGCACACTCATAAAAAAGAGATGAAATGCACTCGCAAAGTCCTCTCGACTTTGTGAGGAGAAAATTCCCACGTGAGATCCTTACAACTCACAAAGGAGCAATACACTTGGGAGTCCCCACGACTCCTAAGGAGAAAATACACTTACGGGATCCTTACGACCCGTAGAGAGAAAATGCTTGTGAGACCCTTACGACTCACAAAATTGAAAATCTTAGGTGATAGGGACCTAAAACCTGTCTCCTAGGCCATCGCTTCCTGATAAGAAAGTGCAAATGATGATTCGCTCCTGGTACCATATTCCAGTGTAGCGATACTGATGCCAAACAAAAACCAATTCCTAAATCCTCCCGGGGCAAATGATGAGTTGCTCCTGGCATTATTCCAGTGCAGCAATGCAGATGCCAAACAAAAAAAAAACCAATTCCCAAATCCTCTCGGGGTAAATGATGAGTTGCTTCTGGCATTATTCCAGTGCAGCAATGCAGGCAAATGATGAGTTGCTCCTGGCATTATTCCAGTGCAGCAATGCAGATGCCAAACAAAAAAAACAATTCCCAAATCCTCTCGGGGCAAATGATGAGTTGCTCCTGGCATTATTCCAGTGCAGCAATGCAGATGCCAAACAAAAAAAAAACCAATTCCCAATTCCTCTAGGGGCAAATGATGAGTTGCTCCTGGCATTATTCCAGTGCAGCAATGCAGATGCCAAACAAAAAAAACAATGCCCAAATCCTCTCGGGGCAAATGATGAGTTGCTCCTGGCATTATTCCAGTGCAGCAATGCAGATGCCAAACAAAAAAAAACAATTCCCAAATCCTCTCAGGGCAAATGATGAGTTGCTCCTGGCATTATTCCAGTGCAGCAATGCAGATGCCAAACAAAAACCCCAACTCCCAAATCCTCTCAAATACGGATGATGATTCGCTCCTGGTACTATATTCCAGTGTAGCGATGCTGATGTCGACTCAAATCAAACAAATCAAGCCAACCAATTCCAACATCGACCTCTGCGTCAACAGGCGACACTCAGCATTGGGGAAACGTCCAACACAGACACTCCGCATCAGGGAAACGTCAACCAGCGACACTCCGCGCCGGGGAAAAGTCGATCAACAACACTCCATGCCGGAGGAAAGTCAACCCGACACTCCGCGCCGGGGAAAAGTCGATCAGCGACACTCCATGCCGGGGAAAAGTCAACCCGGCACTCCGCGCCGGGGAAAAGTCGATCAGCGACACTCAGTGAGGGGGAAAAAGTCAACCCGGCACTCCGCGCCGGGGAAAAGTCGATCAGCGACACTCCGTGCCGGGGAAAAGTCAACCCGACACTCCGCGCCGGGGAAAAGTCGATCAGCGACACTCCGTGCAGGGGAAAAGTCAACCCGACACTCCGCGCCAGGAAAAAGTCGATCAGCGACACTCCGTGCCGGGGAAAAGTCAACCCGACACTCCGCGCCGGGGAAAAGTCGATCAGCGACACTCCGCACCGGGGAAAGTCGACCCGACACTCCGTGCCGGAGGAAAGTCGATCAGCGACACTCCGTGCCGGGGAAAAGTCAACCCGACACTCCGCGCCGGGGAAAAGTCGATCAGCGACACTCCGCGCCGGGGAAAAGTCGATCAGCGACACTCCGTGCCGGGGAAAAGTCAACCCGACAATTCCCGCCGGGGAAAAGTCGATCAGCGACACTCCGTGCCGGGGAAAAGTCAACTCGACACTCTGTGCCGGGGAAAAGTCAACCAGCGACACTCCGCGCCGGGGAAAAGTCGATCAGCGACACTTCGTGCCGGGGAAAAGTCAACCAGCGACACTCCACGCCGGGGAAAAGTCAACCAGCGACACTCCGCGCCGGGGAAAAGTCGATCAGCGACACTTCGTGCCGGGGAAAAGTCAACCAGCGACACTCCACGCCGGGGAAAAGTCAACCAGCAACACTCCGCGCCGGGGAAAAGTCGACCAGCGACACTCCGTGTCGCGGAAATATCAAACAGACACTCCGTCTCGGGAACACTCTGTAACGGGGAAACGTCAAGCAGACACTCCGCCTCGGGGACACGTCAGCCAGCCGACACTCCGCCTCGGTGAAACGTCGACCAGCGACACTCCGTGCAGGGGGGCACGTCTACCAAATCGCTCCGGATCACTGCATCGACCGTCCATGTCGCAAAAAGGGCAGTGCAGGCTTCCCACAAATCGGGAACCAAATCGCTCCGGATCAGAGCGTCGACTGTCCATGTCGTAAAAAGGACAGTGCAGGCTTCCTACAAAACTGGAATCAGATCACTCCGAACCAGGGAAAAGTCTACCACGGACACTCCGTCTCGGAGACGCGTCAAGCGTCGACTGTCCATGTCGCAAAAAGGGTAGTGCAGGCTTCCTACAAAGCAGGAACCAGATCACTCCGGGCTAGGGAAACGTCTACCACGGACATTCCGTCTCGGAGACACATCAAGCGTCGACCGTCCACGTCGTAAAAAGGGCAGTGCATCCCAAAAAGTGGGAACCAAGGCAAGTCGCCTCCATGCAAAAGAAGATCCATCAATTTCATGCACACGACCCACATATGCTGTGTGCATTTATTGATAGGGGGCACTTTGTTGAAGTCAAAATTTACATCTCGGTTGACCAAGTCAAAGTCAAGGTCAACCCCAAGCCAGGTGGGCCCAAGCCCAAACACGTGGGCCAATGCCCAGGTCGAGCCCGAACACGAAACGTCCGGCCTTCCGTCATGCCAACAAAAAAATCATGTAATAAATAATTTTTATGTATTTTTTTTATACATGAATGTATGCAAAATGGGCATAAAACCAATATTTTGTAAGCCCATGGCTTATTTTAAAAAATAAAATGGCACATGAGCCATGGGATGGGCAAAATGCCATTTTGTAAAGCCCAAGGGGCTATATGTAAATATGTAAGCCTATAAAAGGCAACATGATGATGAATAAACTAACACTTTCCATTCCCCAAAAAAAACTAGGGTTCTTTGTGCCTCCTGCTCCTTCTCTAAGGTTCTAAACCTTCTCATTTCTTTTGAATTAAATCAAGAGTTTTACTCTTTCTTTTCCAAAACTAAGTAGTTTTCCACCACAAAACCCACAAAGGGGAACTCAGATCTCCCATCAGATCTCAAAAAGGAGTGATTTTTAAAATCTCATACTTCTTGATCTTCAAGATCCGGCCAAACAACAGGAGGAGGAAGAAGAACCCTCCCTTCATCAGCTTCAAAACATCCTAAGAGTTTAACTCCGTATATACATATAATAAATATTTCCTTTTTTTGAAGCATAGCTTCTGGTTCTAGGCTAAAAGCCTCCTTTTCTCGCCGGCGCTCAAGCGTAGAGCGCCTGCGTGCCGACACGTGGCGTGCTTGCGCTCAAGCGCTCAGTGCTCGAGCACAAAGCGCCCACGTGCCGACACGTGGCACGTTTGCACTACAGCGCCCTGTGCTCAATCGCAAAGCGCCCACATACCGACACGTGGCGCGCTTGCGCTCAAGCGCAAACGCTCGAGCGCAAGTCGTCCCGGTGCCGACACGTGGCGCGCTTGCGCTCGAGCGCAAGTCGCCTCGGTACCAACACGTGGCGCGCTGGCGTTCAAGCGCAAGCGCTCAGGCGCAAGTCACCCCCGTGCCGACACGTGGCACGCTTGCGCTCAAGCGCCCAGCGCTCAAGCGCAAGTCGCTCCCGTGCCGACACGTGGCGCGCTTGCGCTCGAGCGTCAGGCGCTGAAGCGCAAAGCGCCCACATACCGACACGTGGCGCACTTGTGCTCAAGCGCCCAGCACTTAAGCGCAGAGCGCCCACGTGCCGACACGTGGCACTCTAGCGCCTGAGCGCACAACACCTAAGCACACAGCGCTCGAGGCGCTGGCCCCCACACATCCTTTGGATGTCTTTTCCCCCTTTTATATATATATATACATATATATATATACATACACACATATGCATACATATGTACACATACACATACTCCACGACACTGTCCCTATTAGAAAAAAATTTCTAACGGAGGGCTGCCCCGCACCCCGCAAGGGGGCTGCTAGCCTCCTTGACCTCCAGCCCGCTATCCGGGTAGCGGGACCCCCATAAAAACTCTGCGTGGCTCCCGATAACCCAAAACCCCCTTTCAAAACACATCACGCGCACACTGCACATTGAGTTCGCATGACCAGTTTAACCCGTCAATCGGAGGTTCCCTCACTCCAAAGGTGAGGGGTAATTAACGGCAGCTTAATCCGCGGCTGCCGGAGATTTGGATTCCCACAATCATTAAACCCCGGCCTACCCTAGGCCGGGGGAATCTGTAGTATGCCTGACAAGCGTGCGCGTATTCCCATCTCAATGGGGTGATGAAAAACACCCTACACAAGGGTACATCTCTCCACACCTCTGATATATGCCGTTGTAATTCCTCAACGTCTTCAGAGAGGTAGCGAGTCCCAAAAACCAACAACTGTTTTCTCGTCCCAACTTGATGTAAAACTTCATCAAGACTGGGAATGATATATCCTACATTGATGCACTTCCAAATTGACGTGGACACCTCAAATCGAATCGCACCCTAAATTAGGTGCATTCCATGTTACCATCATTCACTCCGCTATATAACAAATACACATGCGCGCAAGATGAATGTTGGACCGAAATGTCCCTAAACTAAAATTTCGTCTCAAACATGGCGATAATGGACCGTGATGTCCTTAAACTAAAATAATTGGGCCCAAATGCCAATATGTTTTAAGTCGATCTTGATCTCAAACCAGATTAACGGTCTTTATATAAACCTAAGCCCAAATCTAAAATATACGAATTTGGACTAATCCGCGCCCTACGGGCGACGACATAAAATAGTCTCCGTATACAATTCATGGGCAGGCTAAACAAACAAAAAAACCACACACGACACGAAGTGAACTGCCAGAGCAGTAGAAAATGGTTATCGCAATGTGGTAACGGAATTAACTGCAGGGGCTTGCGCCTGCAGAGAAAAGTATCCCCATAATCAAAAAGCCCCTCACAAATGAGGGAGAATCTGATAATGTCTGCTACAATGGTCGCGTTTGTTCAAACCTCCGATATATGGTGCCATAAATGATCTTGGTATCTTCGGAGAGGTGGACGGATAAGTCCAAATAGAAATTGTCCAAAGATTTAGGTAAGACGGTCTATCCCGGTTCGTCCCTGTCTCTGGCGGTGAACACGGCTCAAGAGAATTGATCCCGCTTAATCCTATCTTTATTAAAGTCCTTAAATATTGTTTTATAAATCTCGAGGGGGTTTTATGAAAAATATTTTAATATAGTTAAAAAGTAAATCTCAAGGGTGATTAGTATTATTTGAGGTTGTCATGAGCATGGATTTTAAGTAGTTAGGGTATTTTAGTGATAAGTACTTAGCCTTGGGAAGTTCATGGTATTTTATTGAAAAAGTTGCATTTTTTATATCTTGATGGTATTTTATTGTCATTTGTTAATCTTTTCATTTTTTTGAAAAAATGTAGACTTATTATATTTTGAAAATTTGGATTTATAATTTTAAAAATAATTTTATTTTATTTAGAAAATTCGTATTTCTTAAAAACCGTATTTAAATCCTTTCGAAATCGAATGCTCCGTGAGGAGGTCTGCATCTCGTTCTACTAGCACAAGGATGTGCGATAATCCGCACCATCCGTTAGCGAGTCCCCTAAAGAGGGTTGTAGGTGCGTAATCGTAAAGGATAGGAAATACCGCTTTAAAAGATATCCGTTTTTCAAAGTTATATGGTATTTTATTGTAATATTATACTTCGCAACAAAAATACATTCAATGAATATCGTGCTATGAAACCAAGTGTGCGTGTGGGGTAGGTCGTTACCCCTTGATGTTTTCCTAAGGTATTGTTTTAATAAATATTAAAATAGGTGATATCAAAGTTCATGGTATTTTAATGAAAAAGTTCAAGTATGGATTTTTCACATGAGATTCTTGGTTAAAATTAATTCTAAATATTTGTATTTATGGTTACAAGTATTGTGTAAAAGTGGTTTGACCCAAATGATAAAAGGAAATGAAATTATAGGTTTTATAAAAGATGATATCAGTATAACTCCACTTTTACCGATATTGGATTTAAAGTGAAAAGCAATGAAAAATGAGAACAATTGGGAAGGACTTACGATTTAGAGAGTTTAAAGAAGGGTTGAAGAAAAGGGGGTGAGCTTCGTAGCATCGCAGGAGCGCCGGAATTTGCTTCGATCTTCGCCGGAAGTTGCTTCGATCCTCGCCGGAAGTTGCTTGCTCGCTAACTCCTTTTTACTCCACTTGTACTTAGGAACTTTTTGAGAGAATTTTGCTTTAATTTTCAGAATGATGTTGAGACAAAGCAGGGGATGGTATTTATAGTGGAGAATTAGGGTTTTGGAATTAAAAATTTGGATTAAAAAGCATTAAAATGTGGTTTAATTGTGAAATGAAAGGTCTCTATTTGATTGTAGGGAAATCAAACAGTGCAAAGGGGTTAGGGGTGGGTGAAGAGACTAGTGTGCAAAACCCGAGGACATTTGGCCATGAATCAGCCGTCGGTACCGGCCCAAACAAGCTTTCCACCGGTCGATCTAGGGCTACTTGCCTTGAGATTCATGCCAGCTGATCAACTCACTGTTTACTTCATTTTCCACATGTTTGATTTTTCTGACTTTTTATTTCCCTGTGTATTGCAAGTGCAATCTTTTGGGCTTCCAAAAATTAAAAAGAAAAATTCTGAAAAAAATAATGTGTCTGATGGGATTCAAACACACAGGCTACGTCACAGCAGTGCAAGGTTTTTCCAGTGAGTTACAAGTTGCTTCTTGCTGTTATTTAACAAAATTGATTTATAACTCAAACTCAGGCTGTAAACTCATTTCTGTACATTAAAATAAAAAATTCAGTCAAGTTTAGATTCGTTACACTCGAGCCTGGCTCAGAAGCTTGGGCCTGTTCGAGCCTAGCCGAGCTCGGCAGCTCATGCCGGACCGAGCCACTCGGCGGCTCGGATCCAGCTGAGCCGGTTCAATTTTTTAATTTAAAAAAATCTATAAAAATTCAAGTAAAATCCCAGAAAATCCCAGAAAAATTCTAGAAAATTAAAAAATTGTTTTTTGAGTTTTGTTTATATTTGGAGAGTTTCCCACTCAAGTTTTGGATTAGTTGAAGGTTTTGGCTGTTAAGTCTGAGAGTTGTATTTTTTTTTTCAAAAATTTTGTTTGCTTATCAAAAGTTTCAAATTTTTTTAATCTCACATAAAATGGGTAATTATTCCTATGGCAGGGCCTGAGGTGCATATTAATTTCACGAATAAAACGAAAATCCTAATAAAACGGACAAAATTAGATAGGGTAGTTTAAATTAAAATGAAATTTGTTAGATTAATTGTTACATTTTGTGTAATGCATGGCATATTATATATATAAAGACGCATACTGTATTAATCTAACAAATTTTAAGTAAGAGATTTCAAGAGCAGATATAGATTCAATTACCCAATCTATTCCGTTTCTAGGAAATCTGTGATCCGTTCAATCATTTTAAAAATATTTTAAATTTAATACTTTTCAAGGATGTGGTTGGGGCCATAGGCTTTCCTTCTCTTTCTTCGGGATAGTAAGTTTATTATTTTTGTTAACATGAGTTAAAAAGGAAGCGATATTTAGGAAAAGAACGAAACTTCAGTAAATGTCGATAGTCTTAACACACCCCTAATAAAGTCAAGTTATCGTCAATCTCACCAGGAGTGAGATGATAAATGACGATAACATAATAAAATAGAAATATTATTTTAATATTACATGAACAACCTAAAAAAATTTGGACGCTAGTGACACAATGGCAGCGATGTTGCAGGGCTACACGACACTATTGGATATAGTGCCCTCAAGGCAATTATTGTAATTGCAGGATCACGATTATGATAATTGAGAGAGGTCCTATACAAGTACAACAATCTTACTCGAAATGATAGTATGCTATCTGCTTTGTCTTTATCATTGATATGTTACATTTTGCTTGTTATTACTGTTGAGGTCAAAAATTATACCCCGGTTGACCAAGTCAAAGTCAGTCAACCTCCAACCAAGTGGGCTCGAGCCCAAGCAAGCGGGCCCATGCCCAAGTCAAGACCGAGCATGGAAGGGGCCGGCTCCCTGCCAAAAGAAGGCGATAAATTAGTTTAAATACATTTTTTTTAGAATTAAATGTATGAAAAATGGGCAATAAACCAAAATTTTGTAAACATCATGGCTTATATGCAAAAAGAAATAAGCACATGAGACATGGGGATGCACAAGGGCCATTTAGAAAAGCCCAAAAGATTATATATAAAGTATGTAGCATATAAAAAGCAAATATGATGAAAAAATCAAGAACAACTTTTCATTCTTTAAAAAAAATTCTAGGGTTTGTGCCTCCATCTCCTTTCTCTCAAGTTCCCCCTCTTCTTTTTATTTCCATTTAAACCAAGAGTTTAACTCTTTTCTTTCCAAAAAGAAATAGGTTTTCACAATAAAACCCTTAAAGGGGAGTTCAGATCTCCCATCAAATCGCTAAAAGGGAGATTTTTAATGTTACCTTCCTTTTTCTCCAAGATCCAGCAAAAGGAGAGGAGAAAGAAGAAGACCAATCTCCAAAAATCCCATTTTAGGAGGATTCGAGACTCTAGGGAGAAAAAATGGGTCCTCTTTGAGCTGGCGGGGTAAGTTCAGAGGGGGAGTTACCACCAGTTTTTCTCACTCGGCGCCAGTGGCGACATCGAGCGTGTCTTGTAGAAGGGACCGCCTCAGTTTTGGAAGCGGCTTCCTCGTGCCCCCGGCTTTGCTGAGGGGCTGCTGTTGGTGTTAGCCTATTAAAGACCGACGTCCTGATTGAAGTTTAGGGAAGACCGACCAATCTTTCGAAGTCCGACTTTCTAGTAGGGGAAGCACCTTTAACGACTTTACCTGCAGTAGGAATTGGGAGGGCTATCCATTTTGGGGCAGCCCCTTCAGGTATCACAATCCTCTTTGCAGGCCCGTTTGAGATTTTGCTCAGTCTGTTGAAGACCGAGATACCAGATTTGTACGGCCCGTTGAGAGGGGCCGTTGTGGTCGCCAGTCGATCAAAGACCGACCTCTTGTGGGCTTCCTCTTGCAGCGCTGAGGCACCGAAACTCACCGGTAGGAACATGGACCCAAATAATAGTCCAGTGGTGGCTTGCGTAACTTGCCTCACTGGCATTGAGAAAATTGAGGCCACGTTGGGCCCATAGGTCACTCCTCCAGTTAGGATGGAGTGAGAGTTTCTGTTGCAAGAGGTGCAGTTGGAAGCCATCGATTTTTTCTGCACAGGAGTAAGACACCAAATTTTAGTACCTCAAATCCAAGGGCAACCATAACGAACCACGATTTTGTTCGCAAAACACGACATACGAAGTGTGGAGTGGAAAGAGGAAGATGTCCCACCGGGCGTGCCAGAATCTGTTCACCACCGGAGACAATACAAACTGGGATAGATCGTCTGGCCTGAATATGTGGGCAGATACTATTTGGATTTATCCATCCGTCTCTCCGAAGTTACCAAGTTGATTTATGGAACCATATATCGGACGTTTGGACAGATGCGACCGTTGTAACAGACTATATCAGATTCTCCCTCATTTTTTGAGAGGTTTTTGATTGTGGGGACGCTCTTCCCTGCAGGCGTATGCCCCTGCAGTTAATTATGTTACCGCATTGCGATAAACACTTTCTCCTTCTTCAGCAGTTCACTTTGTGTTGTGTGTGTGTTTGTTTGTTTTGGTTGCCCGTGAATTGTATACGGAGACTAGTTTATGTCGTCGCCTGTAGGGCGCAGATTAGTCCAAATCCGTATATTTTAGATTTAGGCTTGGGTCAAAGATTTACTTGACGGGGTTTTGAACTTAGGATTTATATTCCTACAGTTTAGAAATATTTTTGTTTTCTTTTTAAGGACCGTTAATCTTGTTTGAGATTAAAATCAATTAAAATCTATAAGCGAGCATTTGGGCTCAGTTTGTTTTCGCTATGGATACATTAGTCTTATTTGATACTAAGATCAACTCAACAAAATTTTAGGATCATTTTTACTTAAGATCCAGCAAAAGAGCATTTGGGCTCAACTACAAGAAAACTTCAGAGATTTAGCCAATTTGGCCTTAGTCTACTTATTCTTTTTCTTTTTCATTCAAAAGTGCTAAGCACTTATTTGGGTTTTGTTTGTTCAACCCTTTTCTTTTTATGTAAAAATGTTAAGCACTTATTTGAGCTCTGATACTCACATATATGTGATGTGAAGCATTCAGTCATGGGTGCTGCCCAATAAATGTTGAACATTTTAGTCCTTTTGACTAAATGTGAAGTGGTAAGCACATCTTATGGCGTCCATGTGAGATGCACGTGAGGCACGGGGCGCTGCCCAATTAGTGCTCAGCCGTTTTGGCTGTATATGGAGTGCTAAGAGCTTTTTATATGGCGTCCACGCGAGGAGCACGTGAGGTGCTGGGAGCTGCCCAATTAGTGCTAAACACTCAGCCGTTTTGGCTGTATATAAAGTGCTAAGCACTTTTTTATATGGCGCCCACGTGAGGAGCATATGAAGCGTGGATGCTGCCTAATCAGTGCTAAGCACTCAGTCATTTTGGCTGTATATGGAGTGCTAAACACTTTTATTCAGCGCCCACGTGTGTTTCACGTGAGGCGCTGGCCTTCTGTTTTGGGCGCCCGCGTGTTTTTCACGTGAGGTGCTAGACGCTGTTAAAAGGGCGCCCATGTGGGAAACACGTGAGGCACTGGTCTTTTTTCTTTTTTTAGAGATTAAATCTCTGTTAATGGCATTTTGACCATTAATGATCACCAAGATCTTCTTTTTTGAAGATCTGGGATCAAGTTTTTCTTTAAGAACTAAGTTCTTTTATAGGTTCTTTTTCCTTTTGTTTTCCTTTTGGACTTGGTTCTTTTCTGAATTTTTGATTCTCAACAACAAGATCTTCTCTATAAGAATTAAATTCTCAACTTGTGAGAGATTTGTTATGTGGATCTCTGATCCAGAGAAAGAACTAAGTTCTTTGAAAAGGGTTAAACCCTTAAAATAGGTAAAAGAGATATTTTTTTTATCTCTGTGTTCTCTTTACCACGGTTCTCTTTTTGAAAGGGAAGCCTTCCTCTTTGAGAATTAATTTCTCCATTGTTTTTAAGGCTCTCTGTATTTTTTAGAAGCTTGTAGGGGATTTTTCTGTGTTCTCTCCTCTGTTTGGTCTTTTTTTCTCTCCTGAGACTTGAAGTCTCGGGGCCTTTATATAGTGGAGGTAAATTGTTGATTAGTTTTGAGAAAATCTCTCATCGAGAGATTTCAATTGATTTAATTGGACTCAAAATTGATTTGGGGAATTTTACCCACCGTTGGATTTTTGATCCAAAGACTTCTATTTTACAGAATATGTTTTCTTATTTTTAACAAGATTGGGGAAATATTTTCCCATATACAGAATTTATTCTGTAAAATAGTGATTTTTAATAACCATTGGATATTTAATGTAAGGGTTCTCTGTTTTTACAAAGAGCAATCTCTTTCTGTTCAGAAAAATTAAGGAAATATATTCCTACAATAGAATTTTATTCTATTATTGGATCATTGATCCAACCGGGAGTATCTTTTTTATTTAGAAAGATTTTGATATTTTCTCCTAATTGAATTTGATTCTATATTTTGATGATTTATCTTGTCCGTTGGATCTTTGATCCAACGGCTCTGTTTTTACAAAGAGTGTCCCAAATTCTTATGTAGAATTTAATTCTATTGATTTTGTTTTGGGCGCTGGCACGCACGTGTTGTGCACGTGGGTGCCGCTTAAGAATTTAATTCTTATGATGGATACTCCTGTTCTTTGCACATTGACGCCCGTGTGATGAGCACGTGTGGCGCTGTATAAGAATTTAATTCTTATTAAGAAAGCGTTTATGTGCTTTGCACATTGGCGCCTGCATGATGAGCACATGCGGCTCCATAAAGGAATTTAATTCTTACTCAGAAATTGTTTCTGTGCTTTGCACATTAGCGCTGACGCCCTCGTGAGGGGCACGTGAGGCACTGCCTTAACAAAATTTGACAGAACTTAGCCCGTTTTATATTGTTCGAATTTTGGGGGAACACTCCCACTTATTTCTTTTTCATGAAATTGAGTCTCTAGAAAGTTGGCCTGCCGAGAAACAATAACTTTTTGTTCATCTACGTAATTGAAAAGTTATCCCCTAGAGTTCCTTGGGTATCCCACAAACTTCCACTGTACTGATCGTACCTCGAGCTTGTCCGCATGCTGTTTTTTGAAAAAAAAACTAGACGTCCCTATATCTTAAGATACTTAAGATAGGGTTTCTTCCCACTCCACATTTCATATGGAGTGGCAGGCACTGACTTAGTAGAAACTTTGTTCAAAAAATATGCAGCAGATTCCAGTGCATAACCCCAGAAGGACCGCGGTAGCTCAGCATTATTCATAATGGAACACACCATATCTAGTAAGGTGCGGTTCTACCTTTTCAATACACCGTTGTGTTGAGGTGTGTATGGAGGAGTAAGCTGAGAGAGAATTCCATTCTCTTTTAAATATCACAGGAACTCGACACTCAAGTATTTACCAACCCGATCAGATCGAAGTGTCTTGATACTTTTGCCTGTTTGTTTTTCTACTTCATTCTTGTATTTCTGGAATTTCTCAAAAGCCTCGGATTTATTTTACATCAAGAATACATGTCCATATCTTGAGAAATTATCTGTAAAAGTAATGAAGTAGGAATAACCACTTCTTGCATGTGTAGATATTGGACCACACGTCGTTGTGTATGAGTCTTAAGTGCTCGTTGGCTCTTACTCTGTGTCCAGTTAAAGAAGTTTTTGTCATCATTCCTTTGAGACACGATTGATAAGTTGCATAAGACAGATATTCAAAGGGATACAAATATCTCTTTTTATGTAATTTCGTCAACCGTATTTCATTGATGTGACCTAGTCTACAATACCAAAAGAAAGCTTGATTTAATTCTGGAGTCTTTCTTTTGAGTGTATTTTGGACATTGAAACTGAATGTTGATTTAATACGTATATACCGTTATCTAGTATACTAGAACCAATCAAAGCATGATTAAGGTGCATGTTTACAATATCGCTTACAAATATAAAATCATAACCTTCTTTAGATAGTAAAGATACAGAGATAATATTACATGTCAAACTTGGTATACAAAAACAGTTACGTAAAACCAAAATATGCCCACTTATCAATCCTAGGCGATATTCCCCTACAGAAACAACATCTACGCTCGCTCCGTCAGCAACCATGAGGGTCATATCACCTGCTTTCTAAACTCTACGATTTCTCAGTTCCTATAATGAATTACAGATATGAGATCCTGAACAGATATCCAATACCCTAGAAGTAGAGTTTATTAATAAACAGTTTTCAATCATAAACACACCTGAAACCGAAACCACAACTTGCTTCGAATCCTGATTCTTGACTTTCCAAGTCCTGTAGTTCTTCTTCCAATAGCCTTTTTATGACAATAGAAGCATTCCTCTTTCCCTTCCGTCGTCCCCAACTTTTACCTTGCCCTACCCCTGTACCTTACCGACACCGCCTTTCTGTTTGGTGGAGGCCTTCTTCTTCTTCCCCTTGGCTTTTGCCTTGGATCTAGAGGAAAAATGTTTCCCAACAAGTAGAGTGGGTGTCTCCCAGGATTTCTTCAGGGTGCCCTCTGCACTTCTCAAGATATTAAGTACCTCTGGAAGCGTAACTTCCTTACTTTTATATTGAAATTCAATATAAACTGGGCATAAGTAAAGGGGGACTGTAGAATCAAGTCCGTATACAACTCGTTCTCCAACGTGGTCCCAAGTTCCACGAGCTCTTCAATGTAGCTGATCATCTTAAGGACGTGGTCCTCTACTGATGACCCGACAACCAACCTCGCCTGAAACAATTTCTTCGAGATTTCGTATCTTGCGATATGAGATTGCACTCCATATAAATTTTTGGTATGGAGGAATATGGAAGTAAAGTCTATATTCTCGTAACGTCTTTGGTGTTCATTATCCTTAGAGGCCAGCACGAGCCATTTAGCTTTCGCACTGTCTAAATTCCATGTCTTACGGATCTCAATGTCCACAGCCGTGGATTTTAGACCTGAGACGACGGGTCTTTAGTAATAAGGAGGTAGCCCAGTTTGTCATAAGTAATGGCCATCTCGATATTGCTTAGCCAATTTTTATAGTTTGACCTCGTCAATATGTTTTTATCCAATAGTAACTTAAACCCGGTCATCTTGATCGTTGTAATTAGGAGAGAGAGAGAAGAAGAAACACTCAACATGATACTCTTGCAAGTTTAGATAGGTTTTTAGTTTATCTAAACATGATGACTCTCACTATTTCCTCGAATCCTCTTTCAAACCATAAAAGAAGAATTAGTCGGGATTAATCGCACTCTACAATTCTTGCTTTAATCTTTCGGCCAGACTAGTGTCGGTATTTCGAAAGAGGTTTTACAACGCTTTCGCGAAATTTCTTAATTAAATGACCTTTTTTCCCTAGAGACGTAGCCCCGCTAATACCGTTCAAAATACCTACTTGGTTTATAGTATTGATCGTAAAGTGAAAAACTCTCCCGAAGAGTAATAATAATTACTCATAGTGGGATCGAGATCCAACTATCATTGTGTGATAACTTTGAAGGAATCCTACCAAAATCATCACACTCCAGATTGTATGCAAAACTAGCAAGTTTCCTTTTCCTTTGAAACCCCCGATGTGGGTTTTTCCCTTAGGCGCATATGACCCGACGAAGGCTAAAATATCATAAGATGCAAGTCAAGTTCTACCCATCATTATTCAGGTTAATCTAGATCCATTCATACAAACCCTTAACAAAGGCCAAAATAGTTGTACGCATGTCCTAGATTAATGCATCTATTTATACTACAGATGAATACCCAATAGCTACCAATCACTATACCTTGGCGAAGGTCAAAATACATAGCTTGAATACTAGTGAATACCCATATGAAATGACGAAGAGCTACGGCTCGTTTTGGCGAAAACCATGAACGTAATGAACTTGATATAATCGAAGAAACCTGATAGCTTTTAAAAGAAGTGGTTTAGGCTCCTCATTTAAAAGTTATTTTTAAAGAAAACCGAGTGGTTTTTAAATTTTTCCAACGATTTAAGATTTTAGTTTGTTTTCTTTGCATTATTCAAAATTAATGTGGTCCCATCATTTAACCCTATCATTACAGAGAGAAACGAAAATAGAATGTACGCTTATACCATCCGCATTCGCCACGGGGCCCCGTCATGCACCGTTAGGTTACTTAACTAACGACAGAGCGGGGGCTGGACTAGCGCGGATGTAAAACATAAGCAACGTTTATTATATATAATTTATATATAGCCATTCGTCTCACGCAATAATAGTCATCACAGATCACAGCAGAAGCTGCACAGATGAATATATTGGATATGCTAAGATTTCCGTTTTGTTTTAGCCTATAATGAAAACCGGAGTCCATGGTCATGATGAATAGCCAAAACCCTCACCCTAGACTCCTACAAGTGCGGCAAACTGCTCGCCAAATTCCTGAAGTGAAGCAACCTCACTCAATGAAATGAGTAGATCACTCAGCGCTTCAAGAATCCAGTAGTTTGTGCACTCCACCTTAGGTCAATCTTAGGTGCAGAAAAAGTAAATGAAATAATACAATGGTGGCTACATCTTCAACCAGAATGTGCCACGCAAAAGAATATTACATCATATTTACAAATACATGAATGAAAGAAAAGAACACTCTTCTCACATCCCCCAGCTATTCAATTACGACTATTCAATACTTCATATCCAAAAACCACAATAATAAGATACTAGATATGTGCAACCCCTACTAATCGACGTATAGCAATTAGTCGATATTTAGAAACACATATACAAACACAAAGCGAATAAACGATGTTAAAATCCCGACTTCGAAACATTTCGTGAAGCCCGAATATAAAGATAACACTATAGGAAACCTGGACCAAAGTTGTGTATCACAAAAATCCTAATTCCAAGGGACCAAACCACTGTCCAAAACATGACCCCATTGCTGCAAATTGCGGGGTTTTGGAATAAATTGGCGGCCCAAAATCCCCAAATGGGTTCGTGTTTCTACAGTGGTATACTGCTAGTATATAGATCTCTCTGTAATACGCAAAATAATTTTCAGAGATAAAAAAATTTCGACAGAAACTTGTAGTTAGGTTTTTCGTTATTGAACTATTTCGGTTTCGAGACTTTAAACCTTGTCTATTCAAGTTAGTTAAGTATTTGTTTAGGCTCTGATACCCGTGTAAGTGCATAGTGCTCCTTGCCATTACTACTACGACTCTGCGGAATCAAAAACTTTAAAATCCTGACCATAATACACTTTAAACCCCAGGAAACAAGCCCAAACACTAAACTAAACAATACTAACTAGAGGTTTTAGTTATTGAGTTAGTATTACAACTTTTGTAGACGGTCTTTCAGGTCTTGAAAGGTTGACTCCTCAAGCTCATTGGGTTGATAGAACGAGCTCTCGAAAATGATCTCCCACGTCAAAGAAGATCCACCTAAGGTTACTGATTCAAGCGGTATTTTTGACCGAAGCAAGTAAAGATCGAGTCTTGCTAGGACAAAATGCTTAGGAGGGTGTAGTTTATGAAACAAGATACTCTCTTTTAATCCTCAAAACTCAAGAAGAGAAAATGAGGAAGAAAAAGAAGAAGATGGCTACTAGAGAATTTTCTCCACTTGATAAAAATCAACCAACACAAAATACCCTCACACTTCTCATCTTATCTCTTCTGCAAGAAAACAAAAAGTTGGGTGGGCTAGTGACTCATTAGGGCTAGTCACAAGCCCACACACTTCTAAATTCAACCATGAAGAAAAGAGAGAGAGAGAGAGAGTGTGTGTGTGTGTGTGTAGCCACCTCACTAAGTATACATATACATACACTTATAAATATAAATGCATGTATATAAACAAGTATACCTAAACCCATATAAATACGTATACCGTATTTCTACCAAAATACGAATACCGTATTTATACCGAAAATACAAAATACGCGTATTCATATTTAGAAAGAAATACATGTATTTATATCAAAGCATAAATACCCATATTTATACAAATACACGTATTCGTATAAATACCGTATTCGTATTAAAATACAAATACCCAAAAGAGAGCAATATAATACTAGTATCAAAACTGGCTGTCTTTCAAATCTGCTAGTACTACTAAACCGTCTGATTAAAGTACGTATATGAATGCACGTGTTCAATCGAACACTCGAGCATATCACCATACGCAAACTACACTATTTCGCTTGAATCGGGAAACCCTCTGTGTGGGACTCTAAAGACTCGATATTACACTGGCAGTGGGTTTAACCACAAGTACGTTAGTGGCACTAGCTGTACATAATGGCTACCAAGGTATCTGTCGAAAGGAAGATCGATGCGATAACTCGTCCGAAAATCTTACTCGGCCTATAAGCGATATTTTCTGTACAGTCCGGTCTTTTTGTTTAAGAGTATCGCATATCAGGTCTAGAGGGTGGTAAACGTCAGACCACTAATAGCGCGACAAGTCGTGTTAGTGTGGAGCCCAATACAACCTGAGAAATTACCGGGGTAGCTACCAATAAATCTCACTTTCCCTGTCCAGGGACCTTTAGAATTGGCCAACCGTATACAACGCGATATCAACTCCCAATACCGGGAGAAACAAATCCCTTCTATCTCCTACTGCCTCCAAGTGCTTCGGGACTACACCCAACTACTACCCGTTTGCACGACTCGGTAGAACCGTGGTAGGGTAGTAATCTAAGTACAGTGGGAACACACTCGAAACGAATAGTGATGTCAAGGCAACAGACTAACCTGTACTCATGTCACCAGAGAATTGCTATCCGACGACAGGTATAATACCAACCAGCAGTTCCCAGTGAGTTCATCTAGCGTAATTCATAACCTAATGAGCACATGTATACTATCTTTGGTACCGTATACCAATGGCTGCGGGATAGTCCATCTCCCCTGACGGGGATAAGAAGCGTATACACTAGTCTACTCTGGAGTATCGATGCCCAATCTCGATAATCCTACGATTAGGGACAATGTTTAAGGATGTGCTTATAGACTACCCAGCCCCCACTAGTGTGATTGTCATCACAACGCTGGTGGTCAAGCAATGATCCTAAATGCTCTATCAACATGTATTAGCGATATGTTAAAAGAAACATATACACATGTTAAGATAGACTCAAACCAGATAGCATACTATCATATTGAGCAAGACTATTATATATCTGTATATATTCTAAGCTTCCAAAATATAATATACAATCCAGTACTATATAACAGTGGCCTCTAGGGTATATATCACTAACAGTATAGTCAGTAGTCTAATGTATGCATGGTTTGTACTTGACCGGACATATAACCCTTGCCGATCAGACTTAGTATTAGGGTGTACTTGTTGGGATGAAATGACGAGGGTTTTTAGGTATTTATGTGGGACGACCCACAATACCTAGTGCTATGAGGAATCAGATTTGCATTCATGTGGCCATACAAATGCCGACTGGGCTGGCAATATGGGAATGCGTACATCCACATCTGCATGTGCTTTCTTGCATAATGGCAGGCCAATACTCAGAGTGGCAAGAAGCAGGTTGTTTCGATTTTTCACTATGGAGGTGGAATATGCGGCTACCTCAGTAGTGCCAAAGAGGCTGCAAAGCTGAGGTGATTTCTCAGGATTCTGCGCGTGATTCCGCATATAAAAGAAGTATGGTTTCTTTTTTTATCATGACATTAGGTCAACGATTGCATACTCAAACAATCCCACATATATATAAGAAGTTGAAGCACTTATAAATTTAATGACACTTCATGAAAGGGTAAGCAGTATGAGAAGGTGGTCTAAGCCATAGGGTTTTCTTCAGGTCAGACGATCGGGATCCGATGATGAAGGAAATAGCTGAGTAACGCTATACGCGTTTGGGCTTCATCTTAGGTGATGTGTTGTATTTCAGATAGCTTGATAGACCTTACTCTTATATTTGACATTATTATTATGGGTGGTGACTTTATAGATGCATATTTTAATATTGATGGTGTATATCTTTCTTTCTTTATTCTATAGGATAGATATTTTTATATTTTGTTTGACTATTTCAGGCATGGAGTACAAGTGTACAGGATACATAAAGTGTATGGGGTAAACGATGTGTACAGGGCACGCATTTAATAAGGATACGTCAGCAGGTGGGAACTCTCTATCACACGAGAGATCCCTTTTATACTAGGGAAGCATATGAAGGTGAGACTAAGTGCTAGACGTCATCTGCTCGGAGCAGTGACTGTGATGTTGCATACTGGATATGGAGACAATAGAAGCACTTAATAGAGTCACCCTGACCGGGTCAGGATGAGGTTTCCATGTGTTGTAAGCCGAGCGACCTAAGTGGTTATCCCATGGCCACTTTTATCTGTTTACATATAGTCGGACTAGGGGTCTGACTCGTCGCACGAGGTGCGATCTTGTCGGGAGATCCTAGGCATATTGCAGGGCAATATGGCCAGGCAAGTCAATCTCAGGGTAATTGGACTTGAGTACATATGGTATAGCTTTAATGGCGTACGCTCTCAAGGAGAGAATTTTATACTGTAGCACATTGCCATGCGATGTGCGCTTGAATCATGCATATAAGGAGGTTGACAGATGGATCCCATCACCATCACCGTGTGAGCCCTTATGACGACCTCTTTCACAGAAGGACGGACAGTCTATACCCTTAGCGACACTGAGCTGTCTGGGTAGGCATGTTATGAGCATCTGCTATTTTGGCTGCTGTTTCCTGCTACGATTATAATATACAGCACATATGGGGCAGTGTTTGGAAAGCGAGTGAATAGAAGAATTAATTATTTAGATCTGGAAGAACGATTGGAATGTCTCCTGATTGTATCGCATGACCAACTCTTATTAACGCCATGATGGCGAAGTTTTAAGAGTGCGATGAATTGAGAGGTATACTTAGGTGTTCAAGTACGCTTCTAAGAGGGATCAAAAGTATTTAAGCAGATATGTTTGATCAGATCTGGGGTATGAGATTTTGCAAGTCTAACATATTTTGGTTTATGTTGTTTTCTCTTAGAGAGATCTTTGTGTCTGTCCTAACGGATCTGGCTGCAAGGCTACCCGCTTACAGGTTCTCAATGATCCACGCCGCACCAACATGTTATGTATGGGTAGGAATGAGAAAGAGAATGAGGAAATTATCAGGGAGACAATTGATTCAAAGAATCAATAGTTCAGGAAACCAGCTCAGGGAGTTATGGACGATACCCACTCGAATGTGGGAGTGTGAGTGTGTTAGCCTTTGGGCCCGATCCGGCCCAATACCCGCCCATATGAGCGGGTACCTTATACATTCATATATGGGGGCTAGGGTTAGATAGATGATGCAATATAGAGAGTTTTTCTAGAGAGAAAACAAGAGAGAGTCGTCGTCTCCTTTTCTCATCCTCTTCTATTTTGGGTTGGCTTGCGGGGTGATCAAGAGAGGGATTCTTGTTTTCTGCCAAAGTGTGGTTTCCCTCCTATCGAAATCCTTCCATACCGGTGAATCTCTTGGATGACTCATTTTTCCATCTTCACTTGGAGGAGCACGGTGATGCCAAATTATTTTCTCGGCTGTTTTCTTGCACCAGAATAGCCTCTACAGCTTCTGTGTTATGGAAAAGTATCGTGCTATCTTAACAGGTATATCGGGCTTCTTATCAGAATCTTTCGGCTTATACCTGACCTCTCCGCATGTTGGACACTCTTTCAAATCTGAATTCTCTTTCCGGTACAACACGCAATTTTTGGGATATACTTGAATCTTCTCACACTTCAGACCCAAATCAGACATCATCTTCTGGGCTCCGTACCAGCTGTCGGGCACGTTATTTTCCGGTGGCATAGAATCTTTCAAGAACTTCAGAAGTATTATGAATGATTTGTTGCTCCATCCATTTAGGTACTTAATCTGGAAAATTTGGACGAACCATCAGAGGGTGGAATGCTTTGCATTCTCATAAATTGGTTTTCTAGCATCATTCATGAACTTTTCATACTTATTCGCACGCTGTCCTTGACCGGAAGGAATGTCATCTTCGGTACAAATACTATCACCTAGGGCAGCCTCTACTATATCCTTCATTTCTTCTCCTGGAAAGAAGTTACTGTCTTCTCCTTCTGCCGCATTACCGTTTTCTCCTTCTTCTTCTGCCGCATTATTGTCTTCTTCTTCTCCTTCCCCGAGATATAGCCAAGTTGTATAAAGTCTAGTAAAACCATGTTTATCAATATGAAGCTCTGCGAATTCTACCTTCTGCCAGTACTTATTCCCACATCTATCGCTTCGGTTCAGAATCTTCTCTAACACGATCTTATTATGTGTGTGTGCAAATTCAATGAAAATAGCAACTTCTGCGACAAACTTAGGTTGCATACGTTGTTGCCAATCCACATACATCCAGTCCTTAACTATGATGTACTCATGGGCTATGTTAGACCGTATAACATATAAATTGTAGGTTATGATGACTATATTGAGAAATCTAAGAACGGGATAGTTACTGACAGAGAAAAAAATTCGTGTATGTGCTTTGTGTGTGCGTTTGTCGTTGAAAAGAATAAATTATCTATAAATAAAGTTAGATTTGAAGATATCCAAGTATGAGTTGTGTTCTGTATATGTGTGTTTCAATTTATGATTTCGCTTAAGTGTAGGGTTGTTAGTATGTATGTGCTTTGTGTGTGCGTTTGTTGTGTATTCGTGTTGTGTGTGTGTGTTTCGGCTGTCGGGGGTAAGGCTTCTATCCCATTAAGAATGTATAGAGCAGACACCCATTCACTTGTGCTTTCAACCGTTTCGAGTAAATTTCGGCAGCACCTCCCCGTTTTTTTAGTACACTATAATAGAATAAATAATCATTTCAATGCTGTGAAACAACGTTGAAATGAACATCTAATCTATCCTTGTATATGGAGAACCAGCGGAAAAGTACCGACGAAATAACTCGAAACGAATGAAAACATAAGTGAATGCAGGTGTTTGCTTTATACATTCCTAACTTGTCCACACTGGACAAATCTATCGGTTATTATACGATTGAATCTTCTCGTCACATAGACTATACGACGGTTGTTAGTACCGAACTATACCGTCCGATATTTAACAACATTCGTATAGTTCTATATCACGATGAACATCGAACGTATGTTAACCGATAGACGGGGACTAAGTCGCGCTTTGATTTTCACATATGAGTATCGATGAGAATATAAAAGTTTCATTTTATCATAGAGTATCATATATTGGTTTTAACTTGAACATTTAACATGAATAGGTTTTACGTTTTCGTCTCGTTATTAAGGGTTCGAAGTTTTTAGTTTAGGGTAAATTTTTCTTGCGTTTACGGTAAAGTTGTACGTTTACGTTATCATCGAGTATCCTGCTGAAGCAACTAGTGCACCCTAAACCCTAACTCTAATTAACCCAAATTAACCCTAATCATCACCCTAACCCAAATTATCTCTAATTAATCCAAACATAACCCAAATTAACCCTAATCAATACCCTAACCTTTTAAATTATCACCAATTAACCTAAATTAACCCTAATCAACACACTAACACAAATACACTCTATTTTACCAAATTAACCCTAGCCCAAACCTTAACCTAAATTAACCCAACCCTAATCATCACCTAAACCCCAACATAAATTAACTCTAGCCCAAACCAAAATTAACCCTAATTAATCTAATTAGCCCAAACCCTAGCCCTAATCATCACCAACCCTATTTTACCTAATTAATCCAAACTAACCCTAAACCTAACCCTCAATCGAACCCTAACCCAAACCCTAGCCCAAACCCTAGACCGAACCTTAACTCTAAGATATTGTAGCAACCCAAAAATCAACAATAACACAAATAAAAACATAATTAGAAGTTAAAAATTGAAATTAACTCACCTTAGGCCGGCGATTCTACTGTCGACGAGGTGGAGGAGACCGGAGATTCCACTGTCGACGATGCAAGCGGAAGATCGGTGACGAGAGGGATCCTACTGTCGACGAGGAAGTCGACGATGAAGTCGGCGATGATGAGACGAGCGCGGGTGTGGTGGCGAGGAGGCGTGCGCGGGAGATCGGTGAGAGCGAGTTGGGAAATTTTGGGGACGGGGAAATTTCTAAGCTTTATTTTTTTTATAAATAACCTATTTATGCCCCTACGGATTAATCCGTTGGGCCTTCTTTTGCGGCTCCGTAAGGCCAAATAAAAAATTTCGTTTTAATATTTTTAAATTAATCCGTAGAGCACCGTAGGGACAACCATGGGGACCTACGGATTAATCCGTAGGGGCAATAAAAAGTTGTCCCTACGGATTCTTGTAGCCGTAGGGGCAACCCCTTATTATAGTAGTGATGGAGGTCTGGATCTCCTTCAGATGTTGTCTTCCGTTGATCTGTAGCGAGCGTTGATGGATGGCTGAGATTGGATTTGAGGGTTACTTCTTAAAGCGCGTAGATCTCAGTGGGCTTGATTTGGAATGAAGCCAAGCTACTTGCAAGGAAGTCTCGGGGTGGTTGTACCCCCGTGGACTCTACGATGATCAAGTCAGTCGAGGTATTTGGGCAGAGTAGCGGCCTATTAGATAATAATTGCCTTACCTGAGTCGTCTAAGAGGGGGTTTATACAGTGGCAGCCATGGGCTGACGAGTGCAAGATTTACGCTGTCGTTACGCTCTTGGAGCTGCGCCCGCGGGAATAGCAGGATCCTCCATTAATGGAGAGATACACCCGTTAATGGGGAGCGTGATGGCATGGGACGCGGGATCGTGGGGTGCCGGATATCTCGTGTATTGCGAGATTCGCGGAGCCATGTCCGGGACGCTTACGATCTGCGCTCTGGGTCGGTCGATGAGACCGAGGAAGCTGAGCTCGGTGGGAGGCTCAGAGGCGAGCGGGAGGCTGAGATAGCTTGGTTCTGTGATAGCTAGGAGGCGAACCGGGGGGGCTGAAGAGGCCCAGCGTATAGGAGGGCTCGGAGGTGAGCCAATGGTTGTTTTTAGGACGAGCACATGAGTGTTCTGGGAGGTCATCGAAGGTCGAGAACATCCTCAGGTCGAAGGCCCGGGATATGCTTCCAGTGTACCGTTCTTGCTCCTTTCCCGTAAGCCTTAGGACACGTCATCTGCCACGTGTCATGATCTGGGGAGTTTTTAGTACCGAGCATCGTCATTATCCCTCGACTCTCATCCTGACCTATTTATGGGTCGGGTCGAAAGTGGTCTGATCGGTTACCCGGGATAAGTTCTTATTTGAAGACATCGTCGGCGTGGATTCCAGGGCAATTAATCGTATTATTTGAAGATGTCAGCGGATCAGAGAAGAGATCGTGCATTAATGAGGAAGCGTCAATTCGATCGTACATTCGTTGAGGTGTCAGGCCACGCGTCCGGCGCTGGTTGGCTGACGTGACGGGCCGCCGGTGTCCTTGGCCCTTGAAGGGACGCATCCAATGCTCTTGTAACACGTGGAAAGTTGATGGCCATCGAACGCGAAGCGTCTGTTTTGGCGGGAATCGATCGGCGCCGTTGGATGCGCTTGCCGAATGCTATAAATAGATGCGGTACCCCTCAGGGTCCACACTTTGCTATAATTTCCTCATCGCTGTATATGTTATCTCGGCGCTCTTCCCTTTAGGTCGGATTTCTTGCGTTCTTTCCTCAGACGTCTCCTTCCTTTGCTCAGGTTAGATGTATTCCTCTGGGGAGTCTGTTGAGATAGTAGAGGTAGAGTCTAGGGAGTCTTCTGCTGCTTCTTTCTCTTCCTCTTCCGAGTCGGAATCCCCCCAGGGAGTTAGGGTTAGTCAGGCCACCCGGGGTCGCGCGGAGGGGACGGTCCCCAAAGCACGTATCAGGAGTGTCTGTGACGCGCCTTCCCTCCTGAGGCATGTGGACGAGCTCACCACAATCTAGACTCGCTTCCACATTCCCCCCGGCTACCCGCTTCGCATGGCCGGGGAGGGAGAGAGGGCAGACCAGGTACGGGCAAGGAGATTGCCTTGTACTTGGAAGCCTTTTTGGACGGAATGTGTCTTCCCATCTCTCCCGAGGTGAGTGTGGCACTGCATTGCTTTCAATTAGCCCTAGGCTAGCTAGTGCCGAACTCGTGGAGAATTATCCTCGGGTTCTAGGTTTGGTTGAGATTGCAGGAGATCCCTTTAAGCCAGAACCTTCTCCTTTCCTCCTTCTGCTATAAAAATCACCCCGGTACTCATAAGGACGAGCCTAACTGGGAATACATTTCTTTTAGAAAACACAGAGGAGGGGCGGCCGGGTCTGGGGTCGTAGCAGTACCTTCTTCCATTCATGAATGGAAGGAGAAGTTCTTGTTTGTCGGGCCACCTAAGGGTGAGGATTGGCCTGTGCCCGTCCAATGGCACAGGGCCAACTGCCCATGGGTGAGGCGGTCATCCGATCCCAATGCAATGGCGGTGTCGGCGTGGGAGCCCATCCATCGGCCTAATGTGTTGCTATCCGAGCAGGCCTTCAGTTGGGTCGGGCTCAGCCTCGCTCAGTTTGTGGGTAAGTTAAGAGCTTAGGCGACCTGTTTAGACTTGTGTATTCTTCCACTCTTTCGGGCATTGGTAACCCCCTCTTTTTATTTTCGCTTTTTTTGCAGAACCGATGGACCGATCTAAATTCCGGGTTGCCATGGCCGTGAAGAAAGGGAGGAAGGACGGAGGCGCCGGCCCGTCATGCCCCACTATGAGCCCGACCCTGTCAGCGGCCGCTTCAGCTAGGCGTTCCACTATTCCCCGAGCTTTGGGGACCAGTCACGGAGAGAGCCGCTAACACGCTTGGGAGCAGGAACCCCAGGTCCTGAAGGTGGCGGATGAGGCTGACCCTACCGTGGCCCCCCTCAAGCGGCGCAAGAGGACGGTGTCCCGAGCCCCGTTTTCCCCGATCTTCGTGCAGGAGAGGGATCTTCGCTACGAGGTGACCTTGGGGCTTTCTGTTGCCGATAGCTTGCTTTCCGAGATGGAGCGGTTAGCTGGGGGCAGAATACCCTAGGGGACTCTCAATGCCCAAATCGCGGCCATAGCTCAAGAGGCCATGCAGGTCAGTGTCTGCCTCCCGTTCGGGTTTTCGTTAAGACTTTTCATTTGCAGGATAGTATACCTTTTTAACCCCTCCTTTTGTTTTCCTCAGGTCTTCCAGCACTGCGCCCTCGTCGCCCACATGGAGCATGAGGAAATCTCCCCGGCGCTGCAGCTAGCGGGCGAGTCTTCCTCGCGAGAGGAGAGCCAGAGCCGGGAGTTGCGTCAGGCGAGGGAGAGGATCGCCGCCATCGAAGAACGGGTGTCTGCCGAGGAGGGGGTGAACGCCAACTGCCGGGAGTCCATACGAGCTTTGATAGAGTCCAACAAGGTCGTTGATGCCAAGTTGGAGGATGCCAAGGTGCTCGCCGCCACTCTGAAGAAGACGCGGGACACCATAAAAAGGGAAAACGAGGCGCTGAAGGAAGGGATGAGGCGCGCCGACCTCCGGGCTTCGAACGATGTGGAAAGCTACAAGACGTCGGATCAATTCTACGCAGACCTTACAGACGCCTCGTCCTTCGTCTGGCATGATGCCCTTGACACCGTGAAGACGCTGATGCCGAAGTTTCCCGATTATAAGCTCCGGCTCGAGTATCCCCTCAAGGGTGAGGTGCAGAAGGATGCCGCCGGAAGCGTTGCCGGGGGGAAAGACCCTGGTGAGGGCGTTAGGGAGAAGTCGGTCACCCCGGATCCTAGTGCCGAAGCTCCAGCTGTGGGCGCCGACCTTCAAGCCGCCACCCCGGCCCCGACGCTGCCGCGGAGCACATCGAGGTCCTCCCCGGCCTCGAGGCCTGAGTCTCCCTGCCTTCTTCTTTTTTTTTTTAAATTTTTTTCTTGTTTTGGAATTTTGTAAGCCTTTGGGTGATTTTGTAAGGCTTGGGAGCCCACAATACCTTTGTAAATAAAGACCTTTTGCTAAAATTTTTGTGGCAATGTTTCCATTTCGCGATAATGTCTTCATTTTTCTCGCATGATGATCGTTAGGTCGGAGACCGATCCTTTAGTTAGCGATCGCGCGTCAAGTTAAACCTAATTATTTATCAGTGTACAATGGCCGGTGTAAGGTCGGTGTCATTATGGCCCCGAAGTCGAGGTAGCGATCACACATTGAAGGTATGTCGGTTTGTACCTCTGAGTAGAAAGGTATAGACTCGCCCATTTCTTCGAGTTGGACTGGCGAGCATCTCTCTGAAGATAGGTCGGCGTAGATGAGGTTGAGGGCTTCCGACCCTCTGTATAGATGGGTAGGGAGTTACCCACTGAGGATAGACCGAGCAGGGAAGATGCTCGGTGACCTCTTGGGAGAGTTTAGATCCTTAGCACAGATGGGTAAGAAGTTACCCACTAAAGATGGACCAAGCAGGGAAGTTGCTCGGCGTCCACTTGATGAGGGCTTCGATCCTTAGCATCGGTGGGTAGTAAACTACCAGCCGAGGATGGACCGAGCAAAGAAGCTTCTCGGTGGCCTCTTGACGAGGGCTTCGATCCTTAGCGTAGACGGGTAAGGAGTTACCCGCTAAGGATGGACCGAGCAGGGAAACTTCTCGGTGGCCTCTTGACGAGGGCTTTAATCCTTAGCGTAGACGGGTAAGGAGTTACCCACTAAGGATGGACCGAGCGGGGAAGATGCTCGGCGGCCTCTTGATGAGGACTTCGATCCTTGGCGTCGGTGGGTAGTAAACTAACAGCCAGGGATAGACCGAGCAGGGAAGCTGCTCAGTGGCCTCCTGACGAAGGCTTTGATCCTTAGCGTAGAGAGGTAAGGAGTTACCCACTAAGAATGGACCGAGCAGGGAAGCTGCTCGGTGGCCTCTTGATGAGGGCTTCGATCCTTGGCGTCGGGGGGTAGTAAACTACCAGCCAAGGATGGACCGAGCAGGGAAGCTGCTCGGCGGCCTCTTGACGAGGGCTTCGATCCTTAGTATAGACGGGTAAGGAGATACCTACTAAAGATGGACCGAGCAGGGAAGCTGCTCGGTGGCCTCTTGATGAGGGCTTCGATCCTTGGCGTCAGTGGGTAGTAAAATACCAGTCAAGGATGGACCGAGCAGGGAAGCTTCCCGGTGGCCTCTTGACGAGGGCTTCGATCCTTAGCGTAGATGGATAAGAAGTTACCTACTACGGATGGACCGAGCAGGGAAGCTGCTCGGTGGCCTCTTGACGAGGGCTTCGATCCTTAGCGTAGACGGGTAAGGAGTTACCCACTAAGGATGGACCAAGCAGTGAAGCTGCTCGGTGGCCTCTTGATGAGGGCTTCGATCCTTGGCGTCGGTGGGTAGTAAACTACTAGCCAAGGATGGATCGAGCAGGGAAGCTGCTCGGTGGCCTCTTGAAGAAGGCTTCGATCCTTAGCGTAGACGGGTAAGAAGTTACCCACTAAGGATGGACCGAGCAGGAAAACTGCTCGGTGGCCTCTTGACGAGGGCTTCGATCCTTGGCGTCGGTGGGTAGTAAAATACCAGCCAAGGATGGACCGAGCAGGGAAGTTGCTCGGTTTTGCCCGGCCTTCCTTGATGTGTGAATACCTAGAAGAGTGACCATCGCGGGTGGTACGCGGCAGAAACGCATAGGTGAGGCGAGGCGTCCAAGATCCGCGTCGTTCCGACTTCGATTCGTCGAGAAATACGGGATAACCGCCATGTGGCAGTACAGTATTGGAAGAATTGAGCGAATCCCAGGATTCGCGCCGATGTGCGCGCAAATTTGGGTTCTTGGGGATTCTGTGGAGGCTATAAATAGAGAAGGAGATGCCAACTTTTCAGCATTGCTTTTTCGAGATGGTCGGGCGTATCTATGCGATCGAAGAGATCATTACTCCTGATGACATCAATCTATACGACCAGTCCGTTTCTGAGGAGAGGTACCGGGGAGTGGTCCAGCGCATCGAGGACCACATCGACCATCTCCTTCCTCGCCAGTCGTCCCTCTTCCAACTGTTGATGTACGCAATCTGGAGGAGGTCCCCGGGGTTGTACAACCCCCTCTCCGAAGAGTTGCTGGACGAAGCGCTCGAAAAGACGCGTACGATCTACGTGCTTGGCCTCATCTCGAAGAGCAGGCATGACCGATCTTTGGCCCTAATTTTGGAGTGCTTTCAAAAGAGACAGATCGCGAGCCAGGGATCGGCAGATGGAGGGCCCGGCGTTTCTGTGGCATCCCGACTTCGGAGATAAGGAAGGGGTCGTCCCACTTTGGAGAAAACTTGTGTAACTTGCCCTGATCAACGAACTCATTCTGCCCTAGGACCAAATCTCTGGTTTTGAAGGCGTAATGCGTGACTCGTGTGCTGTAGTAGCGGGCAGTCTGTTGTTGGTAGGCGGCAGCCCTAATCTATGCCCGGTCCCGCTTCTCCAATAAGATGACCAAATTAATCCGGAGGGCCGAGGTGTTTTCTTCGTCGTCGAATTGCTCGACCTTGTAATTGGGCAGCCCGATCTCTGCTGAGACCATCACCTCGGTGCCATAGCAGAGGCTGAAGGGGGTCTCTCCAGTGGGGGCCTGTCACGCCCAGCTTCCCAGTTTACGGCGAAGGGGACGAGACTGGCCCGCTACGTATTTACTCAGAAGAAAATACGCTAAGCGTAACTAAGCAATATAAAAGAAAATATACACAAGAGACAAGGTATAATAAAAAAAGCAACTTTATTTATTAATATTCTTTTGTACAATGAATAAAAAGGAAATACAACTGAAATAAAAGCGATGCCTAAACAATGGCATAACAGGAATGTAAAGTACTAAAAGGAAATGTGTACAATGAAACTAAAGCTCTAGGTCTTCAGCAAACTGATCCAAGTCTTCAGCAGTAGGCTCGATCTTTGACATGTCCAAATCACCTGACGACATTCAAAGAAGAAAGAAAGAGAATGTCGTCAGCGAACAGGTCGCTCGGTAAGTCCCAAAGAGAAGAGAGAAGTAGAATAGACAGAATAAGAAGTTAGCTTTTAAAGTTGTATTATATTGTTATAAAGTTGTGTTAACGCTGTTATTTGTAGTTTGGTACAGAAGGATGCCAGTGTATATGAGAGGAGTCTCTATATGCCAGAGACTAGAGGCAAATGTAAGTACAAGGCTCCGTTAGAAGGCCCGGAACAATGGCAATTGGATTCATGTTAGGTGTCTTAAATCTTGCAGTCTCGTGTCACTTTTAACACCTTCCGTACCAGTCTACCCCTTAAACCCCGTAATGTTTTAATTGTATTGTATTGTAAACTGTATAGATTGTATAATGGGATGACTGATAGAAACCATGATATCTGTAACGGATGTAACCGTAGAATCATGTAAATGGATGTAAACTAGAGATCATGTAAATGGAATGTATATCCATGGTTCGGTTCGGTCAAGTTGTATAGGTGGATTCATGGATTCATGGATTCATGTTGGATTGTAATATTGTAGATTGTAGATTGTAGATTGTAAATTGTAGATTGTATTTGAATCATATTCAAGTCAGATTATAGAGAGACTCAATCTGAGTCAGACAAAAAGTAAATTGAAGTCCTGATTGTTTTGATATTATCGGTAGCCGCTGCATATGGACGGCAGGATTTGTGTCTTTTTCAAAGATGATTACCGTATTGATAACACCATTATTAAGTTGTCTACCTTAAATAGGCAGGCACCCACTTCTCCGGCTCCCTGAGGCTCAAGAGATTGGTCCCGCTTAAACCTATGTTTACTAGGGTCCTTAGGGTAAATTATAGAACTTGAGGGGGTTTTATGTAAAAATACTTTTATATACTTTTCAAAATACACCCCAAGTATTTATTAATCGTCTTTAGAGTGGTAATGAATGTAGATTTTATATTATGGTATTTCTAGTGGAAATATCCTAATTTCATAATAAATGGTATTTATTTGTAAAGATGTCGATTTCCCGTATTCTATGTTCTAGGGTCTTCTAAGTCAACTAGACTGCTCCAAACAGGTCCAAAGAGACAAGTTGTGAGATATTCCTCAAATCGCCTCTTCACCGCCAATTGTGGCAGGTAAGTACAAGTGAAGAACGGAGGGATCCGCTCACTAATCACCGTGAGACGGGCCTTTTAAAGTTACATTTCTCACTTTTCTAGCCTAGACACCACAAAGTCAGGTTTAGATAAACGAATGAATGCCCACAACCTTCCTCTATCCTAATGATCGCGACAGTCCTTAATTGGCTGAGTCTAGATATTGTTTATTAGCTCAAAGGTTATTTATTTGTAAAGATGTATCAATACTAAATCTTTTAGAAATGATTTTATTAAGTAAAGGGTATTTAAATGAAAATGTTTGATTTCCCGTATTCTAAGTTCTCGAGAGTATCGTGTTATGTTGCATATGAGTGTGTGAGGAGGTAGGTCTTTACCTCGTGGTCTACTTAAAGGTATAGTAAGTTTAATGGAGTTAAATGTAGAATTGAAACAATGTGGTATTTAAGTGAAAAATACGATAAATTGAAATAGCCATCTTTTTATGAAATGAAACTTGATCAATTTGGTTGATTAGTGTTTAATAGTCAACATGAGAGAGTTTAAGCATAATTGTATTAACGAGAAGTGAAGTTTTATAAGAAACCGAATCGGAGATCGGATTTGTTCCGATTCCGTCGGGTTTTGTAAATCCGTATTTTCAGAATAGAAAAGAGAGATAGAAAATGAGACTTACGGGTTTAGGAATACAAGAAGAGGGAGATTGATCGGGAGGAGTCGCCGGTGCATCGCTTCGTCGCCGGAAGCTCCTAAAATGATCGTCGGAAGTTCGCCGGGAAATTCGTCGTAGCTTTGCTTCATGCTCGATTTCAAAGTACACAAGATTTCTTGAGAATTTTTGAGAGTTAGCTCAGAGTTTGGGGTGAGAGGGTAGAGGGTAGGGGTGGTATTTATAAGGTTAGGCTAGGGTTAGGGTAGGCGAAGGGTTTTAATTTAAAAAATGTAAAAATGTATTAAAAAATCATTAAAATAGAGTAAATGGGGTATTAAGAGGTCTCTGGAACCGATCTGAAGATTTAAAGTGTGCAGGGGGTAGGGAAGAGGAAGAGCCACGACTTTGCTGTTGACAACTCACCGGAATCGGCAACTCCGGCCGGCGGCGGCGGGCCGAGTCGGCCGGTCCGCTGGCCGAGTTGGCTGATCCGGGCCGAGTTCGATGGTCGGAGTGTGCACCGTCGGTTCATCTAGCCTCTGGTACTGTTAAATTTTTGGGTGTAGTGGGAAAATCTGGAGTTATCACGTGTTGACTGTTGGGCTTCTATAAAATTTAAAACAAAATAAATATTAAAAATAATGTAGGGCATGGGATTTGAACTCTGGTGGCTTGGTTCAGCAATGCAAGGTATTACCAATGAGCTACAAGCTTCTTCTTGTAATTAAATTGCTAATTAATTACTTAAGACTTGTGCTCAGGCAATAAATACCCCTTTATGGATTTTTTGAAAATTTTTTGTAAAAAATTGCATAGGAAATTTAGGGTTGTTACAGGGTGTTCTTCGACGTGCGCAAGGCCCATAAGACCCGGGGTAACTTGTCGACCCAACCGCCCTGTCGTCCCTCCAGGCGAGCTCGAAGACCTCGAATGACGTCCCGGTTAGCAATCTCGGCCTGCCCGTTGCACTGGGGGTGCACGACCGCGGCGAACTTCATCAGTATATGGTATTTGCTGCAGAATCCTTTGACTTTTTTGTTATCGAAATTCGTCCCATGGTCGGTGATGAGACACCTCGGGATCCCGAACTGGTATATTATGTTGTTTTGCAGAAACTTGATGGTCGTGGTGGCGTCCGGTTTCCTGATGGGGACGGCCTCGATCCACTTCGTAAAGTAGTCCACCGCGACGAGGATGTATTTGTACCCACCCGTACCTGTATGGAATTAGCCTATCATGTCCATTTCCCACTGGGCAAACGTCTAGGGGGAGGTGAGGGCCGTTAGCTCGGTAGCCGGAAGGCGGGGTATGCTGCTATGGAGTTGGCAGCTCTTGCACTTTCTGACGAGTTTCTTAGCGTCCTGATAGATGGTCGGGCAATAATACCCGTGAAGGAGTGTCTTCTGGGCTATGGGGCGAGCCCCATGATGTGCTCCGCCGACCCCTTCGTGAACCTTACGGAGGATGTAGTCGGCTTCGTGAGGATCGACGCACAGAAGCAGGGGTTGAGTGAATGATTTCTTATAGAGGTTCCCTCTGCTCCAGACGAAATGGCAGGCTTTGGCTCGGAGGCGGCGGGCCTCCCCTCGATCTCCGGGGAGTGTAACCTCTTTCAGGAATTTCACGACGGGCTGCCTCCAATCCCGGCCTTCTTCCCGGGCCGTGTAAACTTGAAGTGATGTCGCTCTATCCTCCACGCTTTGCCGTGGCAAGACCTCGAAGAGGATGTTTCTCTTTTTATTGGTCGTGTAGGAGGAAGCTAGCTTGCTCAGGGCGTCGGCCTGGGTGTTTAGGTGCCGGGGGATCTGCTCCACTTGAACTTCGTCGAAGTCCTTCCGTAGTCTTCTTACCTCGGCCAAATATTTTACCATCAGAGGTTCCCGTGCCTCAAAATGGCCGGTCACCTGGCCTACGACTAGGGCGGAGTCGCTGCGGATTCAGATAGTCTTCAGCCTCACTCCGGAGGCGACTTGTAGTCCAGCGCGCAAAGCTTCATACTCCGCGGCATTGTTTGAGGCTCTGAACCCGAGCTTTAAGGAATATTCCATCTCTGCCTCGTTCGGGCCCCGAATGATGAGGCTGGCACCACATCCTTCCTCGGTTGATAACCCATCGACGTAAATGACCCAGTCGGGAATGGAGTCGGGCCAATCTTCGATTGAAAATTGAGATCCGGGGGCCGGCACGGACACTACCTCTTTGTTGGGGATAGTGCATTCGATGATAAAATCAGCCAAGACCTATGCCTTGATAGCCTGCCTAGGGCGGTACTTGATGTTGAATTGGGACAACTCCCACCTTCACTTCTCCAAACGACCGGAAGACTCGGGGGAGGCGAGAATAGCCCCTAAAGTGTGCTCGGTAAGAACGAAGATGGTGTGTGCCTGGAAGTAGTACCGTAGTTTTCTTGAGGCCACTATAAGCACCAGGAAAATCTTCTCTATGGACGGGTACCTTATTTCCACGTCCTTAAAGACATGGCTTACATAGTAGACCAGCCTCTGACTCCTTCGACCTCTCGGACGAGCACCGGGTCTGCAGCTTGATCGGACACTGCCAGATACAGCTATAGTTCGTCTCCTTCAACAGGCCGGGAGAGCAGTGGGGGAGTCGCTAGATGCGTTTTCAATTGTTCGAAAGCGATCTAACACTCCTCCGACCATTCGAATCTTGGGATCTTCCTCAGGGCTTTGAAGAATGGGATGCACTTTTCCCCGAATCTTGACATGAAACGACTCAAGGCGGCTACCATCCCTGTAAGCCGCATGATTCGACGTTGGTCTTTGGCGCGGCCATGTTGAGGATGGCGCTGATTTTCTCCGGGTTAGCCTCGATTCCTCGGTGGGTAACCATGAATCCGAGGAACTTTCCACTAGTGACCCCGAACGCGCACTTAGCGGGATTCAGCTTCATTTTGTATTTGCGGAGGACGTCGAAAGTCTCGCCAAGATCTTTGGCGTGTTCCTCTGACGAGGTCGATTTAACGAGCATGTCGTCGATGTAAACCTCCATGTTCCTCCCGATCTGTGGTTTGAACATCCTGTTGACCAAGCGTTGGTATGTATCCCCGGCATTTTTTAGGCCGAAGGGCATCACTTTATAGCAATATACCCCCCGGTCTGTTGTGAATACGGTGAGTTCTTCATCTGCCGGATTCATACGGATCTGGTTGTAGCCGGAGAAAGCATCCATAAAGCTGAGTAACTCGTGGCCTTCCGAGCTTTCGACAAGATAATCTATCCGAGGGAGGGGATAGTTGTCTTTCAGGCATGCCTTTTTGAGATCTGTGAAGTCGATGCACATGCGCCACTTCCCGCTCGCTTTTTTAACCATTACCATATTTGCCAGCCATTCTGAGTAGGACAAGTTTCGAATGAAGTTGGCTGCGAGCAATCTGTCGACCTCGTCCTCGATCGCCTTTTGTTTGATCGGGGTGAAAATTCGTTTCTTTTGCCTGACGGGTAGGACCGTCGGGTCGACCCCGAGCTTATATGAGATTACTTTGAGGTCGATCCCAGGCATGTCGGTGGGCGCCCAAGCGAACACGTCCGAGTTCCTCCTGAGGAAGCGGACAAGGTCGTCGCGTCGGGCCCCTGTTAAGAGCGACTCGATTTGGATGGTTCGCTCATTGTCCCCTTCGACGAGGGGAACCTCCATTAGCGACTTCACCGGGGCTCATCGGATCTCTTTTTGCTCGTCCCGAGTATCTAAGGACCCTCTAAAATCCTCTGTGCCTTCTAGGTCATCGCCTCGCTCCTCGGGCATAGATATCGCTGTGAAGCAAATTTTTGCAGTTTGCTGGTTCCCGTAGGCCCGGCCTATTCCGTCTTGGTCGAATGGAAACTTGATCGTGAGGTGGTAGGTCGATATCTGGGCCCGGAGGGAGTTTAGCGTCGGGCGTCCTAGAAGGATATTGTAGGCCGATAGAATTCTGGCGACGATGAACTCCACAGGCACGGTATGTGTATTGCCTAGCTCCCCGATGTTAAGTAAGAGGGTGACAACTCCTTCCGCCGGGATGGAGTGGTTATGTAACAACTCCAATTCTTGTGTACATAAAATTGATTTAAAGTTAATGTATACTTGGGGTATTTACATTCCTGTGAGTACTATAAGTATTTAATTTACTTTTGAACAGCAAGAAGGAGTTTGTAGCTCATTGATAAGACCTTGCACTACTGAACCAAAGCACCAGAGTTCAAATCCCATCAGCCACATTATTTTTTAATTAGTTTTCTTTTATTCTTTTTAGAAGACCAAGAGTCTACACGTGCATAACTCGTAAAAACCAAGAGTCACACATAAAACAAACGGGTTCACGAGTCAAGACACAGCACCAAAGGACACGTGGCATGGAGAATCGGCCTGACTCGGCTGACTCGGGCCGGCGGCGCGGCTGACTCGACCGGCAGCGCCGGGTCAACTTGGCCGAAACCCCATTTTTTTTGTAACCTGTGACTCTTTAACTCCCCATAACCCCTGTACTGTTTAATTTCCCTGCACATTTACAGAGCAATTGAAAACCCCATTTAAACCATATTTTAATACAATTTTTATCACACCCTTTCATCTACCCTAAACCCTAATTTTTCCAATAAATACCACACCTAAAATCACCCCTCCTCACTTCCAAATCTCTGTCCAAACTCTCAAGAAAATTCCATAGACTTTTGTGTGCAAGTGGAGTTAGCAAAGGGCGAAGCTCCGACGAACTTCCGACGACGATCCGAGGAGATTCCGGCGACGAAACGACGCACCAGCACCTACTACTTCTTCCTTTTCCTCTCCTCTACACTACAATCCAGTAATTACCTTCTCCCCCTTCTCTTTACTATTATAAAAACTTAGAATTCTAAAACCCGACGGAAGTGGAGTTAATCCGACTTCCGATTCGGTTTTTCCTTAAAAAAATCATATTTTTCTTAAACACAATAATACCAAACTCTCCCATCATGATCATTAAACATTAACAAAACATATTGATAAGTTTCATATCAAAAGAATTCCTACTTTTTTTTTTATCGCAATTTTACAGAAAAATACCATATATTTTAGTTTCGACAAAAAATATTATTAACCCTTGCTATACCTTTAGATAGTTCACGAAGTAATGGCCCACCTCCTCACAACACACATATGTAACATAGCATGATGATATTTGGAAACATAGTTTTAGGAAAATACAATTTTACACAAAACTACCTTAAACTTATAAAAAAAACATTTTCTACAAGATATGTATTTTTAAAAAATCTTTGCAATGCGCCGCTACAACCTATTTCGGGGAACCCGTTCGGGATGGTGCGGGTTATCGCACATCCTCGGGCTTAATAGTGCGAGATGCAGACCTTCGCAAGGAGCATACGATCTCGAAAGATTTAAAAAATACAATTTTCTTTAGAAAATGTGATTTCTATTATAAATAAAACTTATTTTTATAAATAAATATATATGTAAATAATATCAAAATACCTATTTTAATAGTTATAAAAAAAATTCCACATTTCCAAAATTTAAGAAAAATAAATCATTTACAAGAAAATACCATGCAATTCCATACAAGTTCAATACTTTACAAATAAATACCATATATTATGAAAAATAGGTTTTATTCACTAGAAATGTCACAATGATAAAATATACATCAATGAAAACTTTAAAGACGATAATAAATACTTGAGGTGTATTTTGAAAATTATACAAAATTATTTTTACATAAAACCCCCTCAAGTTATATTAAATTACAATAAGAACCCTAGTAAACAAAGGTTTAAGCGGGACCAGTCTCTTGAGCCTCAGGGATCCGGAGATATAGGCGCTTGCCTATTTAAAATAGACAACTTAATAAACGGTGTTATCAACATGGCAATCGTTTTTGAAAAAGACACAAATCCTACCGTCCATGTGCAGCGGTTACCGATAACACCAAAACCAAATTCAGGATTCAATTTCCTTTCTAATTGTCTGACTTGGACTGAGTCTCAATATAATCAATCTGACTTGAATGAGATTCAAGTACACACACACACACACACACACACACACACACACACACACACATATAACAATTCAATATGAATCCATGAATCTGTATAATCAATCTGTTCAATCTATTCAATCTGTATTGACTGAACCGAACCATGGATATGCATCCATCTACATGATTCTCCAGTTACATCCATTTACTGATATCATGGTTTTGGCAAGTCATCCATCAATACAATCTATAATACAAGACAATACAAATTACGATACAATACAATCAAGATATCGCGAGATTTAAGGGGTAGATTGGTACGGAAGGTGTTAGAAGTGGCACGAGACTGTAACCATTAGGACACCTAACCTGAATTCAATTGCCGTTGTACCGTGGTTGAACGGTTCCTTGTATTCCGTCCACCGTAGTCTTTGGTCTAACGAGACTCCTCTCGTATACACTGGCATCTTCTGTACCAAGCTACAAACAACAGTGTTAACACTAAATACAACATTATAACAATATAATACAACTATAAAAGCTACACTCTCTCTCTCTCTGTCTATTCTACTTCTCCCTTATCTTTGGGACTTACCGAGCGATTGTTCGCTGACGACATTCCTTCTCTTTCTTCTCTTGGAATGTTATCAGGTGATTTGGACCTTCAGGAGATCGAGCCCACCAGCGAGGACTTAGATCAGCTAGCCTTCAACCCTGAGCTCTAATTACTTATACATTTCATTTCAGTACTTTCCATTTCTGTTATACTACTGTTTAGGCATTGCTTTTCACTCCATGTATTTACTTTTCAGATGTATTGTAAAAAGAATGTGAATAAATAAAATTGTTGTTCATTTATATCTATTGTCTCTGTCTTTTGTGCATTTTAGTTATATTGCTTAGATACGATCAGCATGTTTACTCAGAGTGAATATGTAGCGGCCTCGTCGCATCCTCTGTCCGTATACTGGGAAGCGGCCCATGCAGGTCAGAGCTGTATGGAACCCTACCATGCAGGTTCATTCTGCGTGGGACATACTAAGTAATATAACACAAGAAATAGCAACTGAAAACATTCTTTACATTACATATTCCTTGAATCTCACTACTTCAAAATTCTTTAAATCTATCCTAACCCTAATTTTTCATTCAAAATTATAGATTCCCCAAACAACACCAGCACGAATGTCAACAATGTTCCTCCACCATTACTACTCATAACTGTCGTCGCTGCTCCGATCAACGAGCAGACGGTTTTGTTTGAGGCAATTCGCATCCTCCTGGAAGGACAGCAACAACAGACTGCTATTCTCTTGAACCGTCCAGAAACGGAAGCATCCGGAGTGAAGCAATTCAGGGCCTTACACCCCAAGCAATTCTCAGGAAAAGAGAGCCTTCTGGAAGCGGAGGAATATGCTCAAAGCATCGAAGATGATCTGGCAGCGGCACAAGTATCAGAAATAGCTTGGGTTCGAGTTGCAAAGCTGCAGCTCACTGACAATGTACGGGTTTGGTGGAAGGCGGAAGAAAGTCGCTTTCATCAGCCTATCGAATGGAAGACTTTCCACGACATGTTCGACACAAAGTACTTCCCTGAGACTACTAGGTTCGACATGGAACATCAGTTCATCCATCTGCAACAAGGTTCAATGTAGACCAAGTCAGTAGATAAATATGACACTGAGTTCACCATGCTCAGTCGGTAAGATATGTCTCAATAATTCGATTTTTCAATATATCACATACTACAGCTAACACAATACTTTAACAGATTTGCGGCACACCTGATACCGACGGATGAGATTAAAGCCCGTCGATATCAACAAGGGTTAGATCCGGAGATCCAGGTTGCATTAGCCACAGAAGATTTTCCGACTCATAAATCGGCTCTGAAAGCTGCCCACCGTTATGAGGCAGTGGTAAAGATGAGGGGAAAATCTTAATCTACTGGAGTTAAGCGCCCTGCCACCCAGATGGTAGGAGGAGCCTCATCAAGGCCACCATTTATGCCCAGGAGACCGGGAGTACCAATCAACCGGCCCAGCCCAGCCTTTTGTGCCTACTGCAAGAGAAAGGGGTATCTGATGAAAGACTGTCAGCGAGCCAACTATCTTTGCTTAGTCTGCGGCTCAGCTACTCATGATATTGGGTCTTGTCCCAGAAGACACAACCCAATTGTTGCACCCTGGCCAGCAATCACCTATCAGCAGAGACCAGCTTTTCAGGCACATGCTCCAAGACTAGCTCTCCCTGCTCCAACACCTAGAGGACCACCGACTGCACCTCCTCCTCGTCAGTTCCATCAAGCTCAACGGAACGTTCCGAGGAATGCTCCTCCGGCCAGGAGGAATGTACCACGGTGACAGGCTTTCACGATGACCGTGGAAGAAGCTAAGGCCACTGGCCAAGTTATCACTGGTAACCCTTTCTTTTCAAGCTTTTCTTTCTGTCTTAACACCCATCTACATATTTTTCTATACCTAAAACATATTCCACATACCTTAAGTACAATCTTAGTAGCCTTACTTCCTGCACTAGCACTATTCAATACTGGAGCATCTCACTGCTTTATGTCGCAACGGTTTGTCTGAACTCATGTAATTCCAGTCACACCGCTTGTATCCAGTTGGAATGCTAGTTCAGGGAACGGCATTCTGAAGGCAACAGTGGGATACGGCTTGTGTCCAGTAGTCGTCTATAGCAGAGAATTCTATGCTGACTTCAAGGTGTTGGACATACTGAACTTCGATGTGGTTCTAGGTATGGATTGGTTCGGAACATTTTATGCTACTATTGACTATCGTCAAAGGAGGGTAGTGTTCGAGATTCCAGACCATCCGGTCTTCTATTTCAAAAGTGGAGCCCGTACCCTGGAGCCAAGTACCTACAAGACGAAACCAAAGAAGGCAGTGATTGCTGCAATTCAAGCGGAGGAAGGATCAAAACCAGAAGTGGTTCGAGAGTTCGACGATGTGTTTCTTGACGATATATCAGGTTTGCCTCCCGATCGAGCTCTTGAATTCAGCATTGATTTAGTACTAGGAGCACAACCGGTGATCAAAGTACCTTGTCGATTAAGTCCGGAAGGTTTGAAGGAAGTCTGAACTTAGTTGGACAAATTATTGGGGAAAGGATGGATTCGTCCCAGCACTTCAAATTGGGGATCACCAGTATTACTTGTGACGAAGAAGGAAGGTTCATACAGAATGTGCATCGATTATAGAGCCTTGAACGAAGTCACGATAAAGAACAAGTATCCGCTACCGCGTATCGACGATTTATTCGATCTGGATCTTATGTTTTCTCCAAATTAGATCTTCGTTCAGGTTATCATCAGGTGAAGGTCAAGGAAGCTGATATTCATAAAACAGCATCCAGAACTCGTTATGGTCATTATGAATTTCTAGTGATGCCATTTGGAGTGACCAATGCTCTAGCAATATTTATGAACCTGATGAATCAAGTTTTCCGTGAGTACTTAGACAGGTTTGTTGTCATCTTTATCGACGACATCTTGTTGTATTCAAAGAGTCGGAAAGAACATGCCGAGCACCTACGAATTGTCCTGGAAACTCTACGACAACATCAACTCTACGCCAAGTACAGCAAGTGCGAGTTTTAGCTAAATCAAGTTGGTTTTCTCGAACATGTTGTATCAGGCAAAGGAATCTCTGTGGATCCAGCGAAAATTTCAGCAGTAAGCGAATGGCCGACACCAAAGTCAGTGAAGGACATTTGAAGTTTCTTGGGTCTAGCTGGATATTACAGAAGGTTCATTGAAGGCTTTTCGAAGATAGCAATACCCCTGACTAAGCTCACACGTAAAGATGAAGACTTTGTGTGGTCAGAAGCATGCGAGCAAGCTTTCGTAGAACTCAAGTCAAGGTTGACATCAGTGCCTATTCTCGTTATACCGGACCAATCTGGAGGTTTCGAAGTGCATTGTGATGCATCCGGTAAGGGATTAGGATGTGTTCTACATCAGTACGGTAAGATTGTGGCTTATGCTTCAAGACGGCTGAAGATTCATGAGCGTAATTATCCGACACATGATTTGGATTTAGCGGCCATAATCTTTGCTCTTAAGATTTGCGCCATTATTTTCTTGGTGAACGAATGAATATATACATAGATCACAAGAGTCTGAAATATGTGTTTACTCAGAAAGCGCTTAATATGCGACAGAGATGATGGTTAGAACTCATGGAGGAATTTGACATCAACCTGCAATATCATCCAGGGAAGGTGAATGTGGTACCTGATGCCCCTAGTCGCCAACCATTAGCAACAAATCTCACCGCTCAGTGGAAGCTTCAACAAGACTTGCATCAGATGGAGATTGAAGTAGTCATGCCAGGTAACGCTTTAAACTTGATGAATTTACAAGTTCAATCTACCATTGTCAATCAGATCAAAGCAGCTCAAACAAGTGATGCTAAGTTGCAAAAGATCAGAGAGCAAGTAGAGAATGGACTCAGAACAGACTTCATCATCCATAAAGATAGATCTTTGAGATACGGCAGCAGATTATGTGTACCAAAAGATTCTGTTTGGAAAGATTTAATGAAAGAAGCTCACAACTCTCCCTACTCAGTACACCCTGGAGGTACAAAAATGTACAAAGATTTACGTCAGAATTACTGGTGGAATGGAATGAAGCGTGAAATAGCCAGAAGCGTCGCAAAATGCTTGGTGTGTCAGCAAGTAAAGGCTGAACATTACAGGACTGCTGGATTACTTCAACCGTTACCAATCCCAGAATGGAAGTGGCAACACATCACAATGGATTTTATGACTGCACTTCCTCGCAGCACAAAGGGTAACGATGCGGTATGGGTTATTATGGATCGGCTCACAAAGTCAGCTCACTTCATCCCATTTTGAGTTGGCCAATCAACTGAGACATTAGCAAAGAAGTACATGGAGGTAAGAATCTAAGTAAGATTTTAAATCTTTAAATATGTACTATCTCTAATACCCGTGAACTCATACAGGAAACTGTGAGACTTCATGGAGTACCGGTCTGCACTCTCCGATCGTGACACCAGCTTCCGATCACAATTTTTGCAGAGTCTGCAAGCGAGCTTGGGAACAGGTCCGAACTTCAGCACAGCTTATCATCCACAAACAGATGGGCAGTTTGAGCGAACTATTCAGATCTTGGAAGATATGCTCAGAGCGTGTATGTTAAACTTTGGAGGATCGTGAGAAGATCGCCTATATCTTATGGAGTTTTCATACAACAATATCTACCAAGCAAGCATTGGAATGACACCTTTTGCAGCGCTTTATGGAAGGAAGTGTCGATCGCCATTAACTTGGGACGACATCGGAGATAAAGAACTCCTTGGACCTTAGATGATAGTAGCAACCGTAGATGTGGTACGCACTATCAAAGAAAAGATGCGCATAGCCTAAGATCGACAGAAGCACTGGGCTGATGCAAAGCGACGTCACTTGGAATTCCAGCCGGGAGATCACGTATTCTTCAAGATATCTCCGAATCGTGGAGTGATCCGATTTGGAAGACGGGGTAAGCTAAGTCCAAGATACATTGGACCGTTTGAGATACTCGAACGAGTCAATGAAGTGGCTTATCGCTTGGCACTTCCACCTTCATTGGAAGGAGTGCATAATGTGTTCCACATATCCCAACATAGAAGGTATGTGAGTGACCCCAGCCATATTCTCGATCATTCCGAGCTCACTGTACAGCCCGACTTATCTTGTGAGAAACAACCAGTGGAGATCCTGGACAGGAAAGTAAACTCACTTCGGAACAAGGAAGTCAACTTAGCTCGAGTGATACGGAGAAAAGACACTCCAGGAGAATCGACGTGGGAAAGGGAAGATGAGATGCGTGCAAGATATCCTCACCTATTTGTAAACTAGCCCTTAAAATAAATTGTAAATTTCGATAACGAAATTATTGTAAGGAGGGTAGACTGTAACAACTTCAATTCTTGTGTATATAAAATTGATTTAAAGCAAATGTATACTCGGGTATTTCCATTCCTGTGAGTACTATAAGTATTTAATTTACTTTTGAACAGCAAGAAGGAGCTTGTAGCTCATTGGTAAAACCTTGCACTGCTGAACCAAAGCACCAGGGTTCAAACCCCATCAGCTACATTATTTTTTGATTATTTTTTTTTAATCTTTTTAGAAGCCCAAGAGTCTACATGTGCATTACTCGTAAAAACCAAGAGTCACACATAAAACAAATGGGTCCATGAGTCAAGACACAGCACAAAGGGACACGTGGCATAGAGAATCGGCCTGACTCGGCTGACTCGGGCCGGCGGCGCGGCTGACTCGGTCGGCGGTGCCAGGTCAACTCGGCCGAAACCCCATTTTTTTATGTAACCTGTGACTTTTTAACTCCCCATAACCCCTGTACTGTTTAATTTCCCTGCACATTTACAGAGCAATTAAAAACCCCATTTAAACCATATTTTAATACAATTTTCATTACACCCTTTCATCTACCCTAAACCCTAATTTTTCTTATAAATACCACACCTAAAATCACCCACTTCCAAATCTCTTTCCAAACTCTCAAGAAAATTCCATAGACTTTTGTGTGCAAGTGGAGTTAGCAAAGGGCAAAGCTCCGATGAACTTCCGACGACGATCCGAGGAGATTCCGGTGAAGAAACGATGCACCGGCACCTACTACTTCTTCTTTTTCCTCTCCTCTACACTACAATCTAGTAAGTCTCTTCTCCCCCTTCTCTTTACTATTCTAAAAACATAGAATTCTAAAACCCGACGGAAGTGGAGTTAATCCGACTTCCGATTCGGTTTTTCCTTAAAAAAATCATATTTTTCTTAAACACAATAATACCAAACTCTCCCATCATGATCATTAAACATTAACAAAACATATCGACAAGTTTCATATCAAAAGAATTCCTATTTTTCTTTTTATCGCAATTTTACAGAAAAATACCATATAGTTTAGTTTCGACATAAAACATTATTAACCCTTGCTATACCTTTAGATAGTTCACGAGTTAATGGCCTACCTCCTCACAACACACATATGTAATATAGCACGATGATATTTGGGAACATAGTTTTGGGAAAATACGATTTTACACAAAACTACCTCAAACTTATAAAAAACTTTTTCTACAAGATATGTATTTTTAACAAATCTTTGCAATGCGCCGCTACAACCCATTTTGAGAAACCCATTCGGGATGGTGCGGGTAATCGCACATCCTTGGGCTTAGTAGTACGAGATGCAGACCTCCGCAAGGAGCATACGTTCTCGAAAGAATTAAAAAATATAATTTTCTTTAGAAAATGTGATTTCTATTATATATGTAAATAATATCAAAATACCTATTTTAATAGTTATAAAAAAAATCTATATTTCCAAAATTTAAGAAAAACAACTCATTTACAAGAAAATATCATGCAATTCCATACAAGTTCAATACTTTACAAATAAATACCATATATTATGAAAAATAGGTTTTATTCACTAGAAATGTCACAATGATAAAATATATATTAATGAAAATTTTAAAGACGATAATAAAATACTTGAGGTGTATTTTGAAAATTATACAAAATTATTTTTACATAAAACCCCCTCAAGTTATACTAAATTACAATACGGACCCTAGTAAACATAGGTTTAAGCGGGACCATCTCTTGAGCCTCAGGGGGCAGGAGATATGGGTGCTTGCCTATTTAAGGTAGACAACTTAATAAACGGTGTTATCAACACGGTAATCGTTTTTGAAAAAGACACAAATCCTGCCGTCCATGTGCAGCGATTACCAATAACACCAAAACCTAATTCAGGATTCAATTTCCTTTCTAATTATCTGACTCAGACTGAGTCTCAATATAATCAATATGACTTGAATGAGATTCAAGTGTGTGTGTGTGTGTGTGTGTGTGTGTGTGTGTGTGTATATATATATAACAATTCAATATGAATCCATGAATCCATATAATCAATCTGTTCAATCTATTCAATCTGTATTGACTGAACCGAACCATGGATATGCATCCATCTACATGATTCTCCAGTTACATCCATTTACTGATATCATGGTTTCGGCAAGTCATCCATCTATACAATCTATAATACAAGACAATACAAATTACAATACAATACAATCAAGACATCGCGGGGTTTAAGGGGTAGATTGGTACGGAAGGTATTAGAAGTGGCACGAGACTGTAACCATTAAGACACCTAACCTGAATTCAATTGCCGTTGTACCGTGGCTGAACGATTCCTTGTATTCCGTCCACCGTAGTCTCTGGTCTAATGAGACCCATCTCGTATGCACTGGCCTCTTCTGTACCAAACTACAAACAACAGCGCTAATACTAAATACAACATTATACCAATATAATACAACTATAAAATCTACACACATTCTCTCTCTCTCTCTCTATTCTACTTCTCCCTTATCTTTGGGACTTATTGAGCGATTGTTCACTGACGACATTCCTTCTCATTCTTCTTTAGAATGTTGTCAGGTGATTCGGACCTTCAGGAGATCGAGGCCCCAGCGAGGACTTGGATCGGCTAGCCTTCGACCCTGAGCTCTAATTACTTGTACATTTCATTTCAGTACTTTCCATTTCTGTTATGTCACTGTTTAGGCATTGCTTTTCATTCCATGTATTTACTTTTCAGATGTATTGTAAAAAGAATGTGAATAAATAAAGTTGTTGTTCATTTATATCTATTGTCTCTGTCTCTTGTGAATTTTACTACATTGCTTAGATACGCTCAGCATATTTACTTCAGAGTAAATATGTAGCGGCCTCGTCGCGTCCTCTGTCCGTATACTGGGAAGCGGGGCATGACAGGTTAGTAAATCCTGATAGGATATGGGCAGTCGGCCTCAGGTCCGACGGGCTAAGTCCCATACGTAGGAAGCAGTCGTAGAAGAGGATATCTGCCGAGCTTCCTGAGTCGGCCAGTATCCGTTGAACCTCGTAGCGATGGACCCACGATGTAATCACCAGGGGGTCTTTGTGAGGCAAGGATATCCCATGGAGATCCTCGTCGGTAAAGATGATGAGCTTGGCTGCTTTGGTCCTCTTCATGGGCTGGCTGCTTGTCCCTTCGACCGGAAGGAGGCGTCGGATCTCGCCGGCTCCAGGCGCACCCCCCACTGATACGACCATGATTTGGCTGATCGTCAACTTGCCGGGAGGGGGATGCTGCTCTTACTCTCGGTCTGCTTGTCGCTTTTCCTGCAAGTATTTTGCCAGGTTCCCTGAGCGAATTAACTCCTCAATGTAGTCTCGGAGCTGTTTGAAGTTTTCGGTGGGGTGTCCCTGCGACCTGTGGAAAGCGCAATAGGGGCCTCATGTCCATTTGGCCGCCTTATTGTTGACCGGGGAGAGTTTGAAGAATCTCTCGCCCTTCGCCTCCTCCAACAGCTCTGTCTGGGAGATGTTAAGTGGGGTACTCCTGGAATTTTGTGGAGTACGGCTTTGGCCGGTCAATCTTCTTTTTCTTTTCTCTGGCTCTCTTCTTTTGATCGGCCTGGTCGGTCCAGGGTAGATTCGCGTTCACCTCGGACTCGAGCTGGATCTCTCGCTCGGTCCAGGCTTTTACCTCGGCCATGGTCCTAGGTTGCGCTAATGCAAAGGAGCGGAGCTACTCCTTATGCCTAAGACCCAACCTAAGAGCCGTGATGACCATCTCGTCCCGGTGCTCTGGGACCTCAATAAGAGCGTTGTAGAAGCGGATGACGTATCCTTTGAAAGATTCCATGTCCCTGCTCTTTATGGTGAAGAGATGGTCGACAATCCGCTTCTGCCGCCTGTTCCCGACGAAATGACCGAGTAATTGGGCGGCCAACTCATCAAAGGTAGAGATGGAGCATGGCGTGAGTCCCCGGAACCAGTCTCGTCCAGAGCGGATGAGAGTGGCGGGGAATGCACGGCATTGTGCGCCATCGGAGTTGTCCTAGAAGCTCATCCCTGCCATGAACGCGTATTTCGGGTCGGACTTTCCGTCGAAGAGTGATACCTTTGGAGGCTTGTTCCTAGAAGAGACGTGGACAGCGAGCAGCTCTTTAGTGAAGGGCATCGTAAGCGAGTCGGTGGCATATCTAGCCCCGTCGCTTGAAGGACAACTCTTCCGATTTATACTCTCGATCTTTTTTTCGAGGGCATCGAGTCGGTCATAGTATCCCGAGGATCCGGCATACTCGGATTTATGGCCCCTGCTGCTGGCGACCTGTGCCTGGCCGCGGTTCTGGTTCCGTTCGATGAGGTTCCTCAGGTCCCCTGGTGTCACGCCCCGCTTCCCAAAGTGGGCTAAGATCGGCATGTGACAGAGCCAACCATGCTACCTGTGGTTAGGAAATATCCCTCTACAGTCACATTACGGCTGTCTATAAGATATCAAGAACAGTAGAAATAAAAATAAACTATCTAGTACTGATTGAAGAGAGATTTTGCGTGCGTTTTAAAATAAAAGTTAAGAATATAACGCAATCAAGAACGGTGTCGCTTGGTAGCTAGCCGGTTGAGTACGGGTCGGTCCACAGGGATTTTGTGTATTTTCTAGTTGTTCTAACGAGTTAATTCCAATTGTGGTAGGTTGGATTATCAATAAAAACTAAAGTTGATTTAGATTAGGATTAAAACCTTGGTAGGGTTAGATTTAGTTTAAGTTTGGAAATTCAATATTTCTCACCGCTTTCTATGCCCTAATTAAGATCTTTTAGGTGTTAAGGTAATAATTAACAAAGGGGATTAGCACGATCGGAAAGAAACTAGGTTTCTTCCTCTAGGTCCTTGTCCGTCCTTTCTTAACTCTTACCCTAACCTCCATGGAAAACATACACAACCGGTCTTTAACTACGGTATCTACCTCGTGGGATAGGCTGCCGTAGTGAGCGGGGTGTGTATGTATGCATAGAGTCCTATTTAAAATGTATGATGGGCAAGAAAGGGGTGAGAGATTTTCATCTCTCAAACTTTTCATATTCCCAACCCTAACAAGTGAGGAACTACCCACTTATTAGGGAATTGATAAAAGATTTCATTTTTTTTGTTTTTAATAACCTAATTATCTAAACTACGGCAGATAAATAAAAGTTATAACTACGGCAAATAAATAAATTTATGACTAGTGCAGAGAAGAAAATTAACTAAGGCAAGGTAAAGAAAAAAACTTACTTTTTATTTGATGCACTCTTCAAACATTACATGAATTGAAATTCTAAAATTAGGAATTAAAAAGAGGCATGCTCCAAAAAGAGCTGTAGGGTTCCTATTTATAGATTACAGAAACCCTAGGGTTTACATCTGATCCCTATCTACATTTACAAAACTATCCTGAGAAGCCTAGTCAACGCACCGCCACCCACTGACTTTTTGCACCGACACGTGTACTGTATGGCCGCGGATCCGCGGCAGGAAGCCATGTTTGGCCGCGGATCCGCGGCCATATGGAGTGCTTTCTGGTTCATTTTCTTAGGTGTACTTCCTGTTGCATTTGGCTTCTGGTTTCTTCACTTGGTTTCTCAGAATGTCTTCAGATTTCCACAGTGTAGAATGTTGTGGACTTTTACCATTCGCTTCGTGTTGAAGTCTTGAATCTTGCGCTGCCTTTGTACTTTATGAAATTGTTCAATGATCTTCGTTTGTCCCTCAAACTGTAGGCATGATAAAGATTCATCAATTTATTGGTCCTAGTCTCACTTTTGTAGCGTCTTTTCATCATTTTCGCTGTTTTGTTCCGAGAACCTGTAACCTGCAACTATGTAGCAGACATGGATCAAAAGCACCTATTTATTTGTAAAATGAATAAGAATGGGGAATATAATAATGCAAAATTATGATATGAACAAATACCCCCAAACTTATCTTTTGCTCGTCCTCGAGCAAAACTAGTTTATTCTCGAAAAAGCCCAACCTCACTTTCGCAGGGAAACGCGGTTGCACTGAGCTCGTGCAACAAGCCGTTAAACCTCTAAGTGTCCCTAGTAGGAGGAGTGTTATCTCCTGAGGGTTTTCAGCGGATACTACCCACAAAATCCTATCAATTTGGCCTATTGACTTTTATTCTCCAATTCTGTTTTCTAGCAAGAAATTCTATTATCTTCAACTCAGAAATTATCAACCCGTATTTTTCGTGCTTCCTTATCATTTAACTTAAGATTGTATATATTCTGTACATTTACTTGGCCTTTTAGCATCTTTTGAGTTTTCCTTCTAAGGTTTCATCTCAACTTAGGAATTTTCATCATCTTTACTAAAGATATAAGTCCTATTTTTCATTCCTATCTCTCATCCAAACCCCAATCACATATCCCTACGTGTGTGTATGTATCACTCCTACACTTGGAAATTCAATTCAAGCTCTTATACTCTTTTCCATCATCCAAAGTACTTTTTAATTGGTGAATTTTTAGATGAAATTGCTCACACATTCTTCATGCGACCTTAATACTTCTTGAGGTACCAACGACCGATTACAAAATGTGTTTGCACATTAAGGCGTAATTCCTCGTCTTGTAATACCTAAGGCTTTTAGCAGTAACTCCCAAACCAGTTGGTCTAAGGCGCTAGGTGATAAAGCATCCTCGCTATATATTTTTTTATTTTACGCAGCCTTAAGTAATTACAAAACCAGTGTTCATTTTTTTATCTCTTTATTCACACTTGTATTTTTATTTTCCTTCATACTAAGGACTTTAGACAAAAGCATTTCAAGGTCTCTTCTACTATTCCAAGTTTCAAGGTTCGTGTTTGTGCAAGTTATAGGGTATATATTTTCAGAATTTAGACTTAAGCTTAGGAATTATTTTTCAGACTTATATTTTAATAAAAATACCAATACTCTTCCCTTATTTTGACTTAGCCCAAGAAGTGAACTCAAAATTTGCCTATTTCTAAGTAAACTACAATGACATATATTTTCTACGGTTAAACTTTAAAAAAGGTTATTTTTAGAGTTTTTAATTTACTAAGTTTAGGATATAGTTTTTCCTAACTATTTAACCGTCTTGTTAAACTTAAGTCAATTATCGCCAAAATTGAATTTTTAAATTTTTTAAATTTTTCTGTTTTTTATTTGATTTTTATATTTTTTTATTTTTTTATTTTCATTTTCAAAAAAAATTTTATGATTTTTTTCCATAAAAATGCAATGCAGAATTTTAAACATGCAAAAGAAAAAGAAAAATATATACAAAAATTTTTAAAAAAAGTATGCAATGCAAAAGATAACTATTTACAACCACCACCTCCCCCAAACTTACCACAAACAGTGCCCTCACTGCTCGGCCCCATGCCGCGCCCTTGAGCGTGAACGGGAACGCTCCTCCTTACCTACCAGGGTTCGGATCCCCTGCTCTATTTCGGTCAACCGCCGATCATGCTCCCTTGCTATCCCCCTCAACTCGTCAATGCCCCCAACTGCTCTTCTCATTAAATTTGCATGTTCTAAAGGGGTAAGTTCTCCCTCGCTCGCGGTCGAGCTGGAGCCAGGTGTTCTGGCGGGCACATGTTCCGCCGGTTCAGTTCTTGACCAAACATCCGTCAATCGTGTATAGGACGTAGAAACGCCCTCAATGAGAGGCCTGACGGGTGTGCCTCCAAGCATGTAAAATTCAAACTCCTCCACGAGGAGGAAATAGCGACACAGTTGTGTCACAAGCATGGGGCAAGGGTAGTTTGCGGCTCTTTTGCCCGCACCAATTGAGTTCAGCAGCACCGTGCACATATCGAATCGAGGGTTCCTTGTCATGAGTGTGTGCACGATATGCAGTGAGGGTGTAAAAAATGTGGTGTTGTGGGAGCTTCCAAAAATATTGTTTTGTGCCCACCGGCACACAGTTAAAGCATTGGCGAAAAGGGTTCTCGCTCGGATCCCCTTCCGCGGTTCCCTCGAGCAATCATTGCCCATTAAGGGCATGTAATCCTCAAACTGTAATGGTTGATCATGAACTGGTATCCTAGGGATTAATGTGACTTCATGTATGAAGTCTCTATCAATAATAATTTCCCTATCACCCAACTGCAATTTTATAAAGCCATATTGGGCGAGACACCCATCTACCATGCACTCGTAAAAACGAGTGACTAATTCCGGAAGGGCATAGGCATTTGGGTGATTATATATCAGAAAATTCCATCCCCTACATGCTATTTCATTCGTAAAGTAACTCCCATACACGGCGTGTGAAAAAATTTAGGAAAAGTCGCGCTCTAGTTGCATATTGGGTGTCATCAGATAAGCTACAGATCTTAAAATTTAAAAACAGAGAGGAGTTTCAGAGATCGAACCTCCCCTGAAAAAATCAGGGGGTGAAGACAAGGAGACGCGGCAGAAGCACGGCGGGAATGGCTTCTGGCGGCGGATGCACGGCGGGACGACGAGCTCTCGCTGGAAAAATTTAGGCAGCGACTAGGGTTTCTGAGAGGATTTATTTTTAGGGTTGTGATCACAGAGAAGGGTCGGGGTTATTTATATAATGGGAGAGTGATGGATATTTGCAAATAAGCCCCTCTAAAAAGAGGGAATTATTTGCAAATAAAAATTTTATTTTTAAAATCTGGAAATTTACAAAAAATACCCAAAAAAATTTTAAAAATTTATTTTCAAATTTTTATTTTTTATGTTATTTTGTATTTATAAAATTACAATTGATACATACCCCCAAACTTGTTTGAAACAATATTTTGGCTAGATGATCGAAAATTTGGGGGTAAATGGAGAAAGATTAGTCAGTATAAATCGGCTCCTGCAAAAACAGGAGCTCCTCCGACGGGTCTGCAGTGAGGAACGGTTTGAGTCCATGTCCATTTACTTTAAACAGTGTACCGTCCTCTGGGTTTTCTAGGTCTACCGCACCGTGCGGATATACGGTGCGTACCAAAAATGACCCTTTCCATCGCGATTTGAGCTTGCCGGGATGGAAGTGTAACCGAGTGTCATAAAGAAAAACCTGTTGACCAGGTTTGAAAGTTTTGCGCATAAGGTATTTGTCATGGAACACATTCGTTCGGTTTTTAACAATTACCGCGTTCTCATAGGCCTCATTCCGCAGCTCATCCAATTCATTCAATTGCAGCTTTCTATTGCTGCCCGCATCTCCCAAGGAAAAGTTCAACTCTTTAATCGCCCAAAATGCCTTGTGCTCAATTTCAACAGGAAGGTGGCAAGCCTTCCCATAAACAAGCCGGTATGGAGACATGCCAAGATCGGTCTTGTAGGCAGTACGGAATGCCCAAAGTGCATCAATCAGTTTTGATGACCAATCTTTACGGTTTTTGGAAACCGTTTTCTCCAATATTTGTTTAATCTGCCGATTCAAAATTTCAGCTTGCCCACAAGTTTGGGGATGATATGGTGTTGACAATTTGTGAGTAATGGAGTATTTGCGCATTAAGGACTCAAAAGTCCTATTACAAAAATGAGATCCATTATCACTTATAATCGCTCGAGGATGCCCAAACCAAGAAAATATGTTTTCTTTAAGAAATCGAACAACAACCTTGTTATCATTCGTTCGGCTGGGCACAGCCTCGACCCATTTTGACACATAGTCAACAGCCAATAGAATATACATATTCCCAAAGGAATTGGGAAATGGTCCCATGAAGTCTATTCCCCAAACATCGAAAATATCAACAACCAAAATTGGTTGGAGCGGCATTTCATTTCTCCGAGATATCCGGCCCAAGTGTTGGCACCGGGAGCATGTCTTGCAGTATTCGTATGCATCTTTAAAAAGTTGTAGCCAGTAGAAGCCACACTGCAAAAATTTTTCTGCTGTCTTCTTGGGGCCAAAATGCCCGCCACACGCTTGATCGTTGCAAAAAGATAGCACACTCTTAAACTCGTTTTCGGGGACACACCGACGAATGATTTGGTCGGAACAGTATTTAAAGAGATACGGTTCATCCTAGTAAAAATGTTTTACTTGGGACAGGAATCGGAGTTTGTCCTGATTCGACCAATCTTTTGGTATCAGTCCATTGGCCAAGTAATTTACTATATCAGCGAACCAAGCTTCGCATGGTACGGTTAAGAGTTGCTCATCGGGAAAAACATCTCTAATAGGAATTTCGAGTGTAGGCGAAGAAGGAAGTCATGAAAGATGGTCGGCAACTACATTTTCACATCCTCTCTTGTCTCTTATGACAAGGTCAAACTCTTGTAGTAAGAGGATCCAACGTATTAGCCGAGATTTAGCAACCTTCTTTGCGAAAAGATGGCGAAGTGCTGAGTGGTCGGTGTAAACAATCACTGGAGAGCCGATTAAATAGGGCCTGAATTTTTCTAGTGCAAACACAACGGCTAAAAATTCTTTTTTTGTTGTTGTGTAATTCAATTGGGCCTCATTTAATGTTCGGCTAGCGTAATAAATTACGTGCGGCATCTTATTTATGTGATGTCCAAGGATAGCACCAATGGCGAAATCAAATGCATCGCACATAATTTCAAAAGGATGCGTCCAGTTAGGAGATGAAAGAATGGGCATAGAAATAAGTGAGTGTTTCAATGACTCGAAGGCTTTCATGCAGGTTGAGTCAAAATCAAAGGTGATGTCCTTGGCCAATAAAAGAGTCAAGGGTCTAGCTATCTTGCTAAAATCCTTGATGAACCGTCTATAAAAACCAGCATGGCCAAGGAAGGCTCGGATGTCTTTGGCGCATTTAGGAGGAGGAAGATTGGAAATTACTTCAATTTTAGCTTTATCAACCTCTATGCCATTTTGCGAGATGACATGTCCTAAGACAATACCCTCTCGTACCATAAAGTGGCACTTCTCCCAGTTTAAAGTGAGGTTCTTATCCCTACAGCGGGTAAGAACTGCGTCTAAGTGTAGCAAACACTCATCGAAGGAGTCGCCGAAAATGGAGAAATCATCCATAAAAATCTCCAAGAATTTCTTCACCATGTCTAAAAAGATCCCTATCATACACCGCTGGAAAGTAGCGGGTGCATTGCATAACCCAAAGAGCATGCGACGGTAAGCGAATATACCGAAGGGACAAGTAAATGTGGTCTTGTCTTGATCCTTTTCGGCTATGGGAACTTGATTATAGCCGGAATAGCCACCCAAAAAGCAGTAAAATTCATGCCCAGCCAGTCGTTCTTGCATTTGGTCAATAAAAGGTAACGGAAAGTGGTCTTTCCGTATCGCGGCTTTGAGTTTTCTATAATCGATGCAAATTCGCCACCCAGTTTGGGTGCGAGTAGGTATTAACTCATTCGCCTCATTGGTTATGACCGTTATGCCCGATTTCTTTGGGACAACATAAATGGGGCTAACTCACTGGCTATTAGAGATAGGGTAAATGATATCACTATCTAGACATTTGACAATCTCCTTTTTGACAGCCTCTTTCATTATGGGGTTGAGGCGTCTCTGTGGATCCCTTACTGGCTTGGCCTCATCCATCATATGTATATGATGTTCAACTATGAGAGGACTAATCCCCTTGATGTTCGCCATAGTCCAGCCAAAAGCTTGCCGGTTATTTTGTAAGACCATTAAAAGGGCTTTCTCTTGCTCGAGAGCTAGAGATGCCGATATGATAACAGGAAGGGTCTCATTCTCACCTAGGTAAGCATATTTAAGGTGAGATAGCAAAAGCTTGAGTTCGAGTTTCGGAGGTAAAACAATTGAAGGTAAAATTGGTGAAACTGTCTCGAACTCGAAGGATTCCAACAATGGTTCAAAGCGAGTGTAAGCAACCGAGTCGGATGGTTCAGCTAACTCATCCGAAAAATCAAAGGACTCAAACTCGGGTGGTGAGTCTTCAAAATCGTCCAAAAAAGTGAAACACTCATAATCGTTATCCGGTGTGGAAGCTATGTCAGATTCTAAGAGGAACGCACTAGTGGCGTCAAAACTGCTGTGATCGAACAGAAATTTTTCGAGCTCACAGTCCTCCTGCGTGATCTCATGGATCGAGCAAACATCAAGTATACTGGTATTAGGCTGGGAGGGCTGATTCCCCAACTTAAAAGTGTTGAGTTCAATTATCATATTCCCAAAAGATAGGTTCATCGAACCATTTCGACAATTGATCACCGCATTAGAAGTCGCAAGGAATGGTCGACCGAGTATCACCGGAATTTGACTCCGGGAGTTAGCTACAGGCTGTGTGTCCATAACAATGAAATCAACGGGGAAAATGAAATCCCCTACTTTAATTAACACATCCTCTAACTCACCCCTAAGATGGGTGATGGATCGATCGGCCATTTGAAGAGTACAATGTATGGGTTTAAGCTCTCCAACGCCTAATTGTTCATATACAGAATATGGTAGCAAATTAACACTAGCACCAAGATCTAAAAGTGCTCGATTGATGTTCTTGTCCCCAATTGTTATTGAAATTGTAGGACAGCCGGGGTCCTTATGTTTTTGGGGTAAAGGTTGAATAAGAGCATCACTTACAGCACTAGCCATGAAAACTTTCTTTAGTACTTGTGACTTCCTCTTCTTGGTGCATAAGTCCTTTAAGATTTTAGCATAAGAAAGGACTTGTTGGATTGCATCCAAGAGAGGTAAGTTAATGCTAACCTGTTTGAATAACTCCACAATCTTCTCCATTTGGGGAGTAGGTTTATTGGATCTCAACCTGTTTGGAAATGGAACATTTTGAAAATTTGTTGAGTCCAATGTTTGTGGAGTAGATTGCGGAGTTGGAACGGATCCCAGTGTTGGTGTTTTCGTGAAGTGAGATGTGGGTTCATTCGAATTAGAAGAAGTAGAGCCTTGTGAAGAATGAAGAATAGGCTCTGAAGAAGATGAAGATGAAGAAGAAGAAGAAGAAGATGAAGATGAAGAAGAAGCACCGGCAGGGGTGTCATCGCTAATACCCACGTTATTGTGCAACACTCTTCTAGATCTCAACGTGGTCACAGCATTTATATTATGATTTTGTTTTTCATAAGCAACATGTGCGTTGTGTATGTGACCGGGATTTGGAAATAGCTGAGACGGAAGCTTTCCCTTTTCTCGCTCGCTTAACGCAGCATTTAGTTATGCAATTTGGGCCTCAATTGATTTGATGTTTTGATCATGTGAAGCACCGTTTTGCACCAAAGACTGAATGGAAGTCTCCAACCTTGCTGCGGATTGTGTAGATTGTTTTAAAAACGCATCCAAACTTCGTTCTAGCGAGAAAACCTTATCGTTATTCGGCTGAACAAAATTGTTTTGAGGATAAGAGTTGTTGGGTACAAAATTGTTCATTTGGTTTGGGTAAGGTTGGGGTTGGAAAGGTTGCTGATATTGAGTTTGTTGAGTTGCTTGTTGTTGTGGAGGAGGAGGCCTTTGAAAGTTGTTATTGCCTTGGAATTGTTGTTGATTTTGATTCCAAGCAAAATTTGGGTTGCTCCTCCAACCAGGATTATAAGTCGAAGAGTATGGATCATTTCTTTGTCTTTGCTGAAAGGCAGTATTGACTTGATCTTGTCCTTGAACAGGTGGATTGTAAGGACACTCTTCAATAAGATGGGATGGATCCGAACAACAAGCGCAAACAGTGCATGGGGGTAAAGCAGAGGCAGGAGAAGGCGGTGAGAATTTGCTCTCAATTGCTTCTAGCTTTTTCGTAAGTGCAACCATTTCGGCCTTCATTGCAATCGACATGTCTAGTTGATGTATGCCTGCCCTAGACTGACCTGATGAAGTAGATGAGGTGGTCTTAGTACTTTCCCACTGAAGTGTTTGTTCCGCAAGATCGTCGAGAAACTGCTAAGCTTCCTCGCTAGATTTTGTAAGAAAGTGACATTGACAAATGGTTTCCAACAACTGCTTAGTTGCTGGGTTCAATCCTTCGTATAAAGTTTGGCAAAGTTGTCAATTCTCGATACCGTGGTGAGGGCATTGAACAAGGAGGTCCTTAAATCTTTCAAAACACTTCCAAAAAGGTTCGGAAGGAAGCTGGGAAAATTGAATAATTTCATTGCGAATTCTTGCGGTCTTATGGTGTGGGTAAAAATTTTTTAGAAAAGCCTTAACAAACTCTTCCCAATTTTTTATCGAGTGTGATGTTGTGCTATATAACCATTTCTCGGCTAGGTCACATAAAGTGAATGGAATGACACGTAACCTTATAGCATCATCAGAAAGTTGTGTGGTCTTCATCATTGCGCAAACATTCTGGAATTTGTTAATGAAGATGTAGGCATCTTCGGATTCCAGCCCGTGAAATTTGGGCAACATATTGATGAAGTGGGGTTTAATCTCAAAGTTATCCCCATTAGCCGGTGGAAGTGAAAGACACGTGGGAAGTGCGGTGTGGATAAGGTAGAAAAGATCCTGGAGCGAGATTCGTTGGGGCGCTTTGACAGGAGGGTGTGGTGGGTTATTTGCACATAGTGGAGGTGGAATCAGTCCCGCGGGTAAGGGGTTGTTAGGATTGAATCCCGACATCTCCTTAGAAGATGATGAATATGAAGATGAAGGTAAAGAAGTGGATGGAATTTCGACTTCGGAGTCGAAAGCGTCGTCAGTCGGTACTAACGAGACACGGACTAAACGGGCGCTAGTGTCCCTAGTCTAACTGGATATACACTAAAGAGGTGTAGTCAAAAAGTGAAAACAGAAGGTGGGAGTAAGAAAACGTCAATGGAAGAAAAGTGGGTGCAAAGGATTTCTAGCGACAAAATTGGCAAGTCTTTTTGCAAAATTTTCTATTTTGTGTTTTTTTTTATATAAGGAGCTTTTTCAAAAAGATTTTTAATAAGAAGATTTTTAATAAGAAGCTTAGACACACGTTCAAGCAATCACAATATGCACAATCAAGCCTAGATCTAGGGTCTCCTAGGTCAACTAGACTGCTCCTAACTGTTCCAAATGGCAAGTTGTGAGGTCCTCAAATCGCCTCTTCACCGCCAATTGTGGCCAGGTAAGCACAAGTAAAGAAAGGAGGGATCCGCTCACGAATCATCGTGAGACGGGCCTTTTAAAATTGTCTTTCCCCACTTGTCTAGCCTAGGCACAACAAAGTCTGGTTTAGATAAACGATCGATGCTTACAACTATTCCTTTGTCCTATTGAGCGCGACAGTCTTTATAGGCTAAGTCTAATCTTTTTTAATTAACTCGATGGTTAATGCAAAATGTTTTTTGTGATTTTTGGGGTCCTGGAAGGGTAATGAAATCCCCACCCAATCTGGATTGGTGTTAAAGCCCCTTAAAATCAGTTTTAAAAGATGCAAAGCAGTAAACACACAAACATTTGCCAAATTTTTTTTTATGTTATTGCGGCGCAAAGAATCCTGCACAAGATCAAGTTATTGGAGAAGAGGAGAAGTTTTTGCCAAAGAACCCTGCAGGAAAATTTTTCAGAGGAGATCAGGGGGTTACAGAGAAGAAGAGAAAGCTTACAGAGAGTTTCCACGTGCTGACGTCACCACCAGGCCGCGGATCCGCCGCGGGAACGTGCCTTTGACCACGGTTCCGCGGTTGAATGGTTGACTCGGGCCTCCAAACTTCTTCTGTTGTCTGTTGTGATTCTCCTCTGTTTGTTCAGATCTGCTGTTTTCTGTTTTGCTCACTGGATTTTTCCAGATCTGAATCTGTTCGTCGATCCTGCACAATTCAAACGAAACACCCTTCAAAAAATAACAAGATGATAAATTTTTTATATTTTTAATATTTTTCAGATTTTCAGATTTTTTTTAATTTTTAACTAACCCGAAATTACAAAAAGAAAATAACTACGCCATCCCCGGCAACGGCGTCATTTGATTGAAGAGAGATTTTGCGTGCGTTTTAAAATTAAAGTTAAGAATATACCGCAATCAAGAATGGTGTCGCTTGGTAGCTAGCCGGTTGAGTACGGGTCGGTCCACAGGGATTTTGTGTATTTTCTAGTTGTTCTAACGAGTTAATTCCAATTGTGGTAGGTTTGATTATCAATAAAAACTAAAGTTGATTTAGATTAGGATTAAAACCTTGTTAGGGTTAGGTTTAGGTTAAGTTTGGAAATTCAATATTTCTCACCGCTTTCTATGCCCTAATTAAGATCTTTTAGGTGTTAAGGTAATAATTAACAAAGGGGATTAGCACGATCGGGAAGAAACTAGGTTTCTTCCTCTAGGTCCTTGTCCGTTCTTTCTTAACTCTTACCCTAACTTCTATGGAAAACATACACAACCGGTCTTTAACTACGGTATCACCGCTACCTCGTGGGATAGGGTGCCGTAGTGAGCGGTGTGTGTATATATGCATAGAGTCCTATTTAAAATGTATGACGGGCAAGAAAAGGATGAGAGATTTTCATCTCTCAAAGCTTTCATATTCCTAACCCTAACAAGTGAGGAACTACTCACTCATTAGGGAATTGATAAAAGATTTCATTTTTTTTGTTTGTTTTTAATAACCTAATTATCTAAACTACGGCAGATAAATAAAAGTTATAACTACGGCAAATAAATAAATTTATGACTAGGGTGGAAAAGAAAATTAACTAAGATGAGGTAAAGAAAAAAACTTACTTTTTATTTGATGCACTCTTCAAACATTACATGAATTGAAATTCTAAAATTAGGAATTAAAAAGAGGCATGCTCCAAAAAGAGCTGTAGGGTTCCTATTTATAGATTACAGAAACCCTAGGGTTTACATCTGATCCCTATCTACATTTACAAAACTACCCTGAGAAGCCTAGTCAACGCACCGCTATCCACCGACTTTTTGCACCGACACGTGAACTGTATGGCCGCGGATCCGCGGCAGGAAGCCATGTTTGGCCGCAGATCCACGGCCATATGGACTGCTTTCTGGCTCATTTTCTTAGGTGTACTTACTGTTGCATTTGGCTTCTGGTTTCTTCACTTGGTTTCTCAGAATGTCTTCAGATTTCCACAGTGTAGAATATTGTGGACTTTTACCATTCGCTTCGTACTGAAGTCTTGAATCTTGCGTTGCCTTTGTACTTTATGAAATTGTTCATTAATCTTCGTTTGTCCCTCAAACTGTAGGCATGATAAAGATTCTTCAATTTATTGGTCGTAGTCTCACTTTTGTAGCGTCTTTTCATCATTTTCACTATTTTATTCCGAGAACCTGTAACCTGCAACTATATAGTAGATATGGATCAAAAGCACCTATTTATTTGTATAATGAATAAGAATGGGGAATATAATAATGCAAAATTATGATATGAACAAGTACATGTCCATATGCCAGAATAAACGAGTCAAGAAATAATATGCGGAAGCAATAAATCCAATAAACAATAACATCTGGAAAGTACGTCCCAAATACGGGCTCACATCAGGAAATGAAAGTACGGAAATAAAACTAAACTAAACTAGATGCTAACAGGATCCTCACTGCTCGGCCTGACGGCGGAAATACTCCTGATCAGCCTACGAAAGAGACAGAGGATCTGGGCCATGCAAAACCCAGACGTCAGTGCATCATAATATCAAACAATAAAATATAATCAGGTGATAACAAGATATGCAGGCATGAGTATGAACAGTAATGAGTGTATAACCGTAACACGAATATGGAACAGTGAAGTGTATGTACATGCGGTGAGTAATCTATTCTACTTGGTTAATTACTCTCAAGTCTTTGAAATCAATTTAATGAATCATCGATATAACTCAATAGTATCCCGTGCATGCCCGGGACCACGGTCCAGACTCTCGAGGCTGAATCCGAGACGTGCCGCTAAGCACAAAACAGGAAACATGTACAGACGAATGATGTCAGCGGCATCATCCCGAGACTGGCCTAGCCCCCAAAACTGATCAGTATAACGTCGAACTGTTGAGTTACAAGTCAAGTTTCATTATTGATTTTCCCTTACCCCCAAGGTTATGTGTTCAAGTCGGATATTGATAAATCCGGAGCTAATGCCAATACAGGATCAAGCAGGTACAGGTTTGTCTATGTAGACAACAGGATACATCCATCATGACAACAAGTCAGGATTGTCGGCATTAGTAACCGGATCAGGTATCAAGTCAAACAGTAGTGTATCAGGTCATGTCAGGTGGTGTACAGTGCATCAAATGGATGCCTAACAGTAAAATGTAGCAGGTATCGAATCACGGTTAAATACGGATGCACAAGTGTTAATCAGGGATCACATCCACAACTCTATGACTACGTAAGATGCAAATTATCAAGCATGGGGTGCTAACATAACGAAAACATGATATAATATGACATGGCATGCAACTAGATATATAATCAATAACACGGATATGAACGGATATCGGAGAAACGGTAAAACTGTAACATGGATGTGAAATGCAATGAACATGTAATAATTCTATACCTATGGATGTAAAATACGTTGCATAACCTGTAACAAGATAAAATTGCATGTGACTAGATATGTAATAAACGATACGGATGCGAACGGGTATTGTAAAACTATAAAACTGTAACATATGATGCATAATTAAACGACCTGTAATACTTTTATTCATATGAATACAAAATAATAGCATAGCATGTAGCAAGATAAACTTGCATGCAACTAGATATGTAATAAATGATACGGATACGAACGGCTATCCGAAAACAGTAAAACGGTAACATGGGATGCATAACTAAACAATATGTAATATTATTATTCACATGAATGTAAAATATAGTAGTATAGTATGTAGCAAGATAAACTTGCCTGAACGGATTTCACGACGGGGTGCGTACGCTGCGTCCGACGTCGGGTAAACGTCCCAATGCACACATACAGAACTGAACTAAGCAAAGCAAGAACACGACCACGCTGGCTGGGAACGTCCACTGGGTCGTCCGGATCGTCGGTGACGGGCACGGCTCCGGTGATGACCGGAAACAAGAAACCAAAAAAAGAGAAAAGTAGTAGAAGAAGAAGAACAGAGAAGAGAGGGGATTGGTTTGGTGCTACAGAGAGGAGGGCGAGGGGCGACGTCGATGATGGGCCGCCGACGGTGAGGAGGCAGGCGAGGGTTAGGTGCAGGGTTCAGTTGGTTGCTTGGGCTTGCAACGAGGAAAGGAGAGTGGAGAGGAGGTGGTGGTGTCAGTTGGTGATGAGGGAGAGGAGGAGGATGGTAGCGAGGACGAGGTGGTCGATGAGGATGCTGGGACGGCGCCGACGAGGGCAGCGATGGGTTCACGTGGGTTATAGGTTTGTATCGGGGAAATAGAGGAGGAGAAGAGAAGGAAGACGAGGAGGTGGAGACGAGGGTGTGGTGATGGTCGTCTACGACGAAGTGAACGTCGGCGACGAGGACAGAAGCGAGGTCGGGTCCTGGGTTCTTGGGTCGGAGAGTGGATTGCAGTCGGGGAGTTGTAAGGGCTTGGGAAAGAGAGAGGATGACGAGGTGGTTGAAGGCGAGGGGAATGTGAGGTTAGGATGAAGGCGAGGGTGTCGGCGGCGAGAGGCGAGGCTCGGTGGCTAGGGTTAGGGTTCGTGACGAGAGGGCGGAGGCGGGACGCGAGGGAAGAAGATGAGAGGAGAGAGAGTGAACGTGGGTTTCTGGGTATGGGAAAAAAAGAATAAATTATATATATATATAGAGAGAGAGAGAGATGGTCTGTTAGCATAGTACAAAAAAAATCTTTTAAAAATATTTAAAACTAAATAAAATATAACGAATATAATATTAACAGTTAAAAATTGTAAGGATATAATATTGGTTGTAATTGAGATTTTGGCTAATACAAAAATAGTCCAAAACACGCCCGGGTCGGGTCTAAAATAATGGTTTGAAAATACAGTTAATATACGTGTAAACCAAAACCAAAATACGATATCCGGGTAACAAAAATGCATACCCCCAAGAACAGATGCACGTAACGTTCACGTAGCGATCCAAACAGGTCCGTTTAACTGAACGGGACGAGAACACGATATACGGATGCTACGACAGGGTTGTGGGTATCATACAGGCCATGCTAGATATTTTTAAAATATATTATTTGATTATAATTGTATTATTAAAAAATGCAGATACCAGATATAATGCAAGTATACAGGACATACAACATGAAAGTGCACAGATTCTCATAACTAGCCGGGATGGATCCAAAACAGGAATCAAGATAGGTTTCCAGCATGTGGGTCAGGTCGGATGCAAATACGGATACCAATTACACTATTTGCACCCATAACAGTAATAAATCAAGGAATAGCTATAAATAAAATATACCCAAAATAGAACTGATATAAATGAACTAGAGTGTTACATTATACCCAATTACAAAAGGAATTTCGTCCTTGAAATTCCCGGAACAAGAAAAGATAAACAAGCATGAATTTACGAGAAGAGATGTGGAAACTTCTGTCGAATCTCGTCTTCTCGTTCCCAAGTCGATTCCCCATACGAGCGGTTTCCCCATGAAACAAGTACTAGAGGGATAATCTTGTCCTTGAGAACCTTTTCTCTTCGATCAACAATCAACATCGGTCGTTTTTCATATGTCAGGTCCTCCCTTACTGTCACCTCCGAATGATCCAGCACGTGCGTCTCATCTCGAACATACTTACAGAGTTGAGATACATGAAACACGTCATGAACACTCGCCAAAGATGGTGGTAAAGCCAATCGGTAAGCCACTTCTCCAACACGCTCAATAATCTCGAAAGGCCCCACGAATCGAGAACTAAGCTTGCCTCGAATCCCAAAACGAATCACTCCTCTAGTCGGTGATATCTTCAAGAATACAAGATCACCAACAACGAACTCTAGAGCTCTTCTCGATGTATCGGCCCAACTCTTCTGCCGATCCTGTGCTGCCTTCATGTGATTCCGGATAGTATTAACCTTCTCTACTGTTTGCACGATCAAATATGATCCCAACAATCTTCATTCTCCAATATCGTCCTAAAAAACGGGTGAGCGACACTTGCGACCATACAACGCTTCGAATGGAGCCATCTGAATGGTTGCCTGAAAGCTGCTATTGTAAGAAAACTCCACCAAGTATAGATGATCCTTCCACGAACCCTTAAAGTCTAATATGCAAGCTCTCAACATGTCTTCAAGAGTTTGGATCATTCTCTCCGACTGACCATCTGTCTGGGGATGATAAGCAGTGCTAAACTTCAATCGCGTCCCCAAAATTTCCTGTAGACTCCTCCAGACATGCGATAAGAATCGGGTATCACGGTCGGAGACGATGCTTACAGGTACTCTCTGCAATCTCGCAATCTCCTGCATGTACCGTTCTACTAAAACTTCCGTCGACTGACCTACTCGAAACGGTATGAAATGAGCTGCCTTGGTCAATCAATCAATAATCACCCAAACTGCATTGTTGCCCTTTGGACTCCGCGGTAAAGCTGTCACGAATCCATGGTTATATGTTCCCACTTCCACTGAGAAATCGAAAGTGGTTGCAATAAACCAGCTACTCTTTGATGTTCAGCCTTAACTTGTTGACACACCAAGCACTTCGGTACAAAGCGGCCAATCTCCCTTTTCATGCCTTCCCACCAGAAATGCTGTCGTAGATCACAGTATATCTCCGTGCCTCCTGGATGTACGGAATATGCGGAACCGTGCGCCTCCTTCATAATCTATTCACGAATGTCTCCTTTTGGCATACACAAACGGCTACCATATCGCAATGAACCATCTTTATGAATCAACAAGTTTGTTCGAAGTCCCGCTTCTACCTGTTCTCGAAACTTCTGCAACCTTGGATCGTGTGACTGCGCTTCTTTAATATTATCGATCAATGACGACTGTACTTGCAGCTGCATCAACCATCCTGAAGAATGCGGTAACACGACCTCCAACTCGAATCTCCGAAAATCATCGATAAACTCTCTGTGCTGTCAACATCCGAATTGCTGGCAACCGACTAAGCGCATCTGGCACTACATTTACTTTTCCCGGATGGTACTTGAGATCAAGATCATAGTCAGCCATCAGCTCGAACCATCTACGCTGCTTCAGGTTGAGCTCTTTCTGCGTGAACACGTACTTTAGGCTTTCGTGATCGGTGAATACTTTGACCCTTTCGCCCAATAAGTAGTATCTCCAAATCTTCAAAGCGAAAATCACAGCTGCTATCTCCAAATCATGAGTTGGGTAATTCTTCTCACGGGTCTTCAGCTGTCTCGATACGTAGGTTATAACCTTCCCATGCTGTATCAAAACACATCCCAAATCTTTCCCAGATGCGTCACTATGAATCACCAATCCTTCGGAACTGTCTGGTACGGTCAAAATAGGAGCGGTTATCAATTTTTGCTTCAACGCCTCAAAAGCCGACATACAACTATCCTTCTATACGAACGGTACCTCCTTTCACATAAGCTTGGTCAAAGGCTCAGCTAAGAGAGCAAAATTCTCCACGAACCTTCTGTAATATCCAGCAAGTCCAAGAAAACTTATGATCTCTGCTACGTTCTTCGGAATCGACCAATCTTGAACTGCTGCAATCTTCTCGGGATCAACGGCGATTCTATCTCCGGATACGACATGCCCCAAAACTTCACTTCTTCAAGCCAAAACTCGCACTTGCTCATCTTCGCATATTATCTTTCTTGCCTCAACGTCTGCAGTGCGATCTTCAAGTGTTCTGCATGCTTCTCTAGGCTCCTCGAGTAGACCAGAATATCATCGATGAACACCACTATAAACTGGTCCAAGAACGGTGAAAAGATTCGGTTCATCAAGTCCATAAATATCGCCGGTGCATTCGTGACTCCGAATGGCATCACTAAATACTCGTAATGTCCATATCGAGTTCGGAACGCGGTCTTGCAAATATTCTCTGATTTAACTCGAACTTGATGGTATCCGGGTCGCAAATCTAGCTTCGAGAATACCCTCGTGCCAGTAAGTTGCTCGAATAATTCGCTAATGCGAGGGATCGGGTACTTATTCTTTATATATATATGTACACACACATACTGTTAATATATTACATATATTATAAATATATTTTTAAAATCTGTATCCTAACCATAAAACTCTGTCATGTGCCGATCTTAGCGCACTCTGGAAAACGGGGCGTGACACCTAGCGAGGTCATCCTCGAGCTACCGTGGTGAGTCCCATCCGCTCGAACCTGTCGAGGGAGAAGGCGTCGGCCATGCCTGGGAGCAGGAGAGCTGACCGACACCTCCTCGGGAGGGACGGGAGCGGAATGGGCCTCAGGGCGGGACGCTCTTTCATAAGACCTCGGCGTCGAGCTGTGAGGTGCCCACCGGGTCATCAAATTAGTCGCCATGGGGGATCTGTGGCTGCCGGAGATAGCGAGGCGGTGCTTGGATGTGCCGGCACGGGCAGTGTCTTCTCTCCCTATGTGTCGCTCTCGAGGTGGGGGAGCGGCGACTTGGGGAGCTTGTCCCGCCGTTTGGACATGGACAAACGCATCTAAGACGGACGCGAGCCGATCTATTCGCCCAGACAGTGCGTGAATGGCGTTCGGGGGAGGAGGGGATCCATCCGCGTCTCCGTTGTGGGGAGGACGGCGGCTAGTGCTTGGATCGTCGCGGTGATCACGCGGCATGAGTTAGAGATCGGAAGATCAACTTTCGTTGAGCGAAATTTTTGATGTTCCCATAGACGACGCCAACTGATGGAGGTCTGGATCTCCTTCAGATGTTGTCTTCCGTTAATCTGTAGCGAGCGTTGATGGATGGCTGAGATTGGGTTTGAGGGTTGCCTCTTGAATCATGTGGATCTCAGTGGGCTTGATTTGGATTGAAGCCGAGCTACCTGCAAGGAAGTCCCGGGATGGTTATACCACCGTGGACCCTCCGACAATCAAGTTAGTCAAGCTATTTGGCCAGAGTAGCGGCCTATTGGATAATAATTGCCTTATCTGAGTCATCTGAGAAGGGATTATATAGTGGCGGCCATGGGCTGACGGGTGCGAGATTTACGCCGGCCGTTACGCCCTTGGAGTTGCGCCCGCGTGAATGGCGGGATCCTCCATTAATGGCGAGATACACCCGTTAACGGAGGAGCGCGATGGCGTGGGACGCAGGATCGTGGGGCGGCGGATATCTCGTGTATGGCGAGATTCGGGGAGCCATGCTCGGGACGCTTGCGATCTGCGCTCTGGGTCGGTCGATGAGATCGAGGAACCTGAGTTCTGCCGGAGTCTCGGAGGCGAGCTTGGGGGGCTGAGGAGGCCCAGCGTACAGGAGGGCTCAGAGGTGAGCCAATGGTTGTTTGTAGGACGAGCACATGAGTGTTCTGGGAGGTCATCGAAGGTCGAGAACATCCTCGGGTCGAAGGCCCGAGATATGCCTTCAGTGTACCGTTGTTGCTCCTTTCCCGTAAGCCTTGGGACACGTCATCTGCCAGGTGTCATGATCTGGAGAGTTTTCAGTACCGAGCACCATCAAGTAGTGATAGTTTTTCCGCTGCGCATGGTTGCATATTTTGTATGTACGTTCCTAAAATGTACATATAGTATGCGACTGCTTGTTTACCGATGAAAAAGAAGTAAATTGGGTTTGCTCTGCTTGTTTCCCATGCAATAAGCCGATTATCTGTTCATACAAAACACATCGAAAAATGTTGACGACGCTTTGATAGACGGGTTTCAGTAAACGAATAATAAAAAATAGCTTGATTTTTTCGATTTTTTTCCAAGATAAGAGAGATCCTGATAGCGGCGTGTCGAGAACACTATTGTAAGGAGGGGATTCTGCAGGGTGTCCCTTTGGGCTTTGATGTGAAGCAGGAACTACAAAAAGTTAAAGCAATGAAGGTGTGTGGATATATTAATTCCGTATATTTGGTTAGTGTTTTTATGTCATACACCGCACTCACACCCATTTCGTGCTTGCCCACTCTTTACTGCTGCTTCCTTGAGCTGAAACGTGGCATCATTCACATACTAATTAATGTCATTAGCATCTAAGTTGAGATATAACATGAGTTAACTTTTCATCGACGTTGTCATTATGTATGTATTTCTCGAGCATGACCCTGCCTTTTTTGTTCCTGTTGGATCCGCGCCACAAGTTAATAGCAGTGCAGTGAATCCGAATCAAAGCAAACCTGTCATTTATTTCCCTCACTGCCTCAACTGCCTTATCTTCACCCTTCAAATACGACCCCCCACATCCCTCTCTCCAAAGTCCGTTTCCTTTCCTTTCAAGGAAAAAAACAAAAATAATCCAAAATCATGGAAAATACAACCTTATTCCTAACTCTCCTCGTCCTTCTCTTCTCCTTCTCCTCCACCGCCACCCGTGACCCTACGGCCACCAAACCCAAAATCCCCATCCCCACCATCAGAAACCCACCTGGTTTCGGGTCGGATCCAGGCGGCTTCTTCGGACCAGGCGCAGGCTTCAACATACCCGGCTTCACCGGCGGCGGCAACGGCAACTTCTGGGGCAACACCGGCGGCGGCTACGGCGGAGGTTACGGCAGTCCCTCTGGGGGACACGGCTTCGGCGGGGTGGTGCGGCCATCGGTGGTGTGCAGCGCGAAGGGGCCATGCTACAAGAAGAAGCTGATTTGTCCAGCCAAGTGCTTCAGTTCGTATAACCGATCGGGCCGGAACTACGGAGGCGGCGGCGGCGGAGGAGGATGCACCATGGACTGCAAGAAAAATTGCGTTGCTTATTGTTAGATGCGTTGTGATGAGATCTGATGTTTTAGTACCACAAATAGTAAGTATTTCTACTATGTTCCTTGTTTTAGTACTCTATAAATAGAAGTATTTTGCTTAATATTATGTTTATGTGTGTTTGTGCTTGCTGTAGTTTGAATGTGGTTGGGCTTATAAATAAGGAGTTTATTTAGTAGTGTGCTGCTATTTCCCTTTTATTCCTTTGCGACATCTTGTCTTGTTAACAATGTACAAATATGCTACTCTAAATCGCAAAAAAAAATATAAATAAATAAATATAACACATTTAGTCTTGTTTTACCATTATTTTCTATGCTACAAGATAGGCCTGGCAAACGAGACAAGTTAACCACGAACCGTGACGAGTTGGACGAGACGACTCGGTTTCAAAAATACCCAATGTGCAACTCGGTTTCGAAAATACCCAATGTTTTCTCGCTCGAGTCCGCCTCGTCCAACTTGTGAATCGCCTCGTCGATTCGCGAGTTGACTCGTCCGAAATCGCCACGAATCAACGACTCGTCCTGGCTCACTTCGACTCGTTCGCCGACTCGTCTCGAAACCCGCATCCAACGGTCGATAACGGTTGGATGCTCGACGAATCACGTCGCCACGCCTCGAATATGCCGTTCAACGGTCAAAGTTCGCCTCGCCTTGTCTTGGGATCCGCATCAAACGGTCAGGAGCGCATGGATCTAGGCGAGATGAGGTGACCTCGATTTGTAACGGTAAAAAACGGACAGAAATTTCAAAAAAAATTAAAACCCTATAAATACCTCCACCTCCCTTTTTTCCTCGTTTCAAATCATTCTCCGCCAAATTAAAAAAAATTACCATCTCTCACAAAAAAATACCATCTCTGGCTTCTAAGATTTTGAAAAATAGAAGCTCCGATTCTCTGACTCCGAGCTTTCGAAGCTCGAGCCTCCGATTGACCCATTCTACTTTACTGTTATTCTGAAATTCTGCTATCTTTTTTGTTTCTTATTTTTATTTTATTAGCTCTCTTTTGTAGTTAAATTGGTATTGCTGGTTTTGTTATATTTAGTATTTAATTTTTTTTAATTAGTTAAAAAATTAATATGAAGGTTTCATTTGATACACATCAAACCAAAGTTCCTCATTCCGAAGTAGAACCACAAGTAGAAGGATCCACACCTATATTTAGGGAACCAAAGAAACGTACGACTAGTAATGATGTTTGGGATCATTATATAACTGAAATTAGGAAGATGTTAGATACGCACTTTGCAAATATTGTGACAATGCATATAAACATAAGGAAGATACCGACGCCGATACTTTGCATAAACATGTAAAAACACTTAAATGCCTCGGCCGGTTCTTCCTCTTCACAATCACAAATTGATTTCGCCGATAAAGATATTTTTCAATATAATCATGATTTAAATGTTGAAAAAATGATAAGATTTGTTATGATAGATGAACAGATTCTCGGATTTAATTGCTGCTCTTGCTTTATGAGTCGAAATATCAAGATATCATAATTTTCTTTATTTCATACAGCAATGATGATAGAATGAGAAAGTTTTAATGGTGAGATATGGAAACATAAAGATTCGGGAAGAAATATGGTAACAGCTATGTTTTGGGGTGATACAAAAAGGCTTTTTTTTTGCTTTTGATTTAAGCAATAATATGATGCAACTAGAGTTTGAAGTCCAAACTTTTTGTTCGACTACAAGAAATTATACCAAATTCATTCTATCAAAACCCTTAGCTTGCTACTCATGATGGCGGGAGATAGTGTTACCTGAATTTCGGACTGAGGAAGAAAAGCGTAACGGTTGAAAGGCCTACTATGATAATAAAAAGGAAACAAAGGCCCAAGAAGGCCCATTGGAGCTTGACCTGGACACGAGCCCGCTTCCAGGGAATCTTGAGGAGTTCGTTCCCGAGAGAGAGAAGAAATGCATTTTACATGAAAAATGACACAAAAAATACACTTTGGCTTGAAAATGAATGGATAAAAATAAAGAAAGAAATTGAGAATTGGTAAAAAGGCATTATTTTAGGTGCATATAATTTAAAAAGATGGCCAAAAGTTGGTGCAACTCATAGAAATAAGAAATGTATTTTGCGGAACTCGAAATGGGACTATGATTTTAGACTATTATTCTGCAGCTTTAATTTCAGTAAAGCAAACAACTTTAAAAAAAGATAGAAAAGAAATCTCATAGGTCGGAGTCAAATCTTCTTTAATTATTGAAGAGCTCAATTATTGTATGTATGCTGTTTGTTTATTTGGATTGCCTAAATGTATATGGATTGATAATTAAATAAATTCGTTTTAAGGCTTATTTCATAGAAACCATCCTCGAATTTTTCAAAAGGACCAAAACCACCATATAGTTGAAACTCATTATGAAGCACCTGAACTTTCAATTCTTTATCAAAAATCCCATGTGGTTTGATTTTTAAAGTTTTTTGGCGATTAATGGGTCATATGACACCCACATTGATCGATTCTTGTAGTTTTATCCTAAATTATCTATCCTAATCTTATTATATTAGCTTTTTTTCTCTAAAGTTTGATTTAATTTTAAATTGAGCCTTCTTCACCAATTACTAAAACCTAAAGTTTTGTTATCAAAATTAGGGCAAATCGCTCGGTAAACGGCACTATGAATATGGGTATGGTTTACCATCAATGCATTTAGAAAGTCCGTACTTTTATTATAATAAGATATTAATTTAGTCAATTTTTATAATAAATAACCTTAAGGGTTTTGGTATAACGAATTGAAAATTCAGGAGGACTTCATAATGAGTTTGAAATATATGGTGGTTTTGGAAAATTAGAGTAAACCATATCATGGTTTATGTCAATAAGCCTTAACTTAAACGTAAATGCGTTCAATTAAATACATTCATATATATTTCAGGCGCTCGATAACATGAAAAATTAGTGAAGCTGACATGAGGAGCAAGAGCAAACAAACATAAAAGTGATAGATAGGACGATTATGATAATTGAAGGAGGATCTATACAAGTAGATAATCTTACCCGAGATGATAGTATGTTATCTAGTTTGTCTTTATCATTGACATGTCTACGTTTTACTGGTTATTACGTGTCGCTAATACATAATGATAAAGCCCGTAGGATTCTTGTTTGACTACCAGCATTATGATGGCGATATACGTAGGAGCTGGGTTGGCCATAAGCACATTCTTAAATGTCTTTTGTCGAGAGAGTATCGAGATTGGGTATCGATATTCCAGAGTAGACTGGTGTATACGTTTCTAGATCCCGATGAGGGGCGGTAGCCGGTCTTACAATCCATTGGTGTTTTAGCACCTAAGATAGTATATATGTGCCACTGGAGGTGAGTACACCGGACAGACTCGCCGAGAACTTCTAAATGATATTATACATATCGTTAGATAGCAATTCTCTAGTGACATGAGTACATATTAGTCTTTTGACCTGAGATCGTTATTTGTCTCGTGTGAGTTCTCACTGTACTTAGATTACTACCCTACCACGACTCAAATGAGTTGTGGAAATAGGTTTTAGTTGAGTACAGTCCCAACCCACATGGAGGCAATGAGCGATTGTCATGGATTCGTCTCTCCTGGTATCAGGAGTCGATGTTACGCTGTGTTCGGTTGGCCATTACCATAAATCCCTGGTCAGGATGGATGAGATTTACTGATAGGAGTTCAGTAGTTTCTCGTTGGGTGATGAGCTTGACTCCGACATGACTTATCAGGTTATTAGGGGTCTGACGTTATCCACCCCTAGACCCGATATGCGATACTCTTAGATGAAAAGACTGGACTATACGGAGATTGTCACATTTAGGCTCAATAAGGTACAAACGAACTTGATTGTTGACCTCCCTTTCTGTTGGCTATAGTGCCCTTAAGGTAATTATTATAATCGCAGGCAGACGATTATGATGATTGAGGGGGGATCTATATGGATAGAACAGTCTTACTCGAGATGATAGTATGCTATCTGATTTATCTCTATCATCATGTACATATATTATGTGGTATTACGGATCACTATTACATGTTGATAGAGCCCTTAGGATTTATGCTTGACTGACAGGATTATTGTGGTGATTGGTCGGAAAAAGTGTGTTTGTGTTGTAAATTACAGCAATCAATAACGGTGTCGCAATAGCTAGCTAATAGTGAGTACGGGTCATCCACAGGAAATTGGTAAGCTACTTATCTTATTTTAGACGAGTTGATAGAAGAAATGTGGGATTGCTGTCGTTTTATACTAGAAAGATTTAAAAAGTTTATAAGAGAAGGGCTTGCAGGGTTTATAAGATTTAGTAGTTAATGGATGAAGTTTTAAAATAATTCTTTTTATTTTTTAATTATTTAATATTAGAGAAATAGCGATGAATATGGATTAGGGTTCTTGGAGGGAATTAGGGTTTCGCTCTACTGACCCTTGTCCTTTTATTGATCCATATTCGTCTTAATCCCTTAACAAAACGATTATTAACGAATATAAAATCGTGGTCGTGACTATCATGAATGGATAGTGCGTCCGATAAAAGGGTTAATATTCATTTCACTAAAATTTATAAAAATTAAAAATTTAAAAAGAATTTAAGTGATATTTTTCATCCATTATTCTACCCTATCTTACAAACCCTAACAAGCGAGAATTTACTCGCTCATGGAAATAAACGAAGTAGAAGAAAGGTGGAAGAATATAGAACCAATAATTAAAATTAAAAATGCAGAAAGTAAACACAGAATGTAATTACGGAAAGTAATTGCGGAAAATAAATGCGACAAAATTAAAGAAAGAACTACCTTTTATTGATTAACTATTGCATTACAAAAGCTGCTCGCTGAAAAACCAAATTACAAAACCTAGTTTTCTCTAAATAGCTTGGTTCGTAGATCAGTCGATTTTTCGATGGATAGTTTGATGGATTCTTCGATGATAGATGCTCTCGGTCCTTTTATAGGCTCTGGAACTTGAAACCATGGTCGTCATAAATAAGTGAGTGAAATTACGATCAAGACCCTGAAGTTTCAAATCCTATGGCCACCACAAGACCGCGCAACCGCTGCCTATTGGCCTCTTTAACCGCAGATCCGCCGCCCCTTGGTGGGTGTGAGCTTCCAAATTCTTCGTGCCTTTTTCTCTCAATATTTGAAGATCTTTCTGATAAAAATATTTTGAAAATATATCTCTTAGTCTCTGCCGTTACGAGATTTTTCAATTTGCTCCTAATATTCGGCAGATTTGGTTTGGTGAATTGATTTACTGTGGATCTCCTACTTAGATTTCAGACCTGAGCTGATCTATTGTAATATCTGCATAATATCTCAAATTATCTTATTAGTAGCATTTGTATTTGAGATATTATTCCAACCAATTAATTGATATGATATCTTAATAATATTGGTTAGGAATATTTGTTATGATATGCATATTTTAATTAATAAATAATCTCATGAATATTTTATTTAAACATGATATGCATATATTCCCTAATTATATTATAAATTATGAAACATATGACAATAGTCTTTTTACAAATAAACCCACATATGTTCTTAATTTATAAATAATACCTTTTAGTAACTAATAATAATAGGGAAAATGTCCATACAAATATGCAATAAATTTGACTAATCATGTGGCGATCACACTTGTGAGAACTGGGTAGTCTATAAGCAAATCCTTAAATATCACTAGTCATGGGAATATCGAGTCTGGACATCGATATTCCAGAGTAGATTAGTGTATACGTTTCTTGACCCCGACGAGGGGCGATGGCCGGTCTCACGGTCATTGGTGTCAGTTCTTCACCAAAGATAGTATGCATATGCTCATTGGGTTATGAATTACACTGGATGGACTCACTGGGAATATACTAGATAGTATTATACCTATTTTCAGATAGCAGTTCTCTGGTAACATGAGTACAGCTTAGTCTGTCGACCTGAGATCGATATTTTCCTCATGTGAGTTTCCACTATACTTTGATTACTACCCTACCACGGCTCTACCGAGTCATGCAAACAGGTTTTAGTTGGGTATAGTCCCGAACCATATGGAGGCAGTGAGCGGATTGTCGGGGATTCATCTCTCCCGGTATTTAGGGTAGATGTCGCGCGGTGCACAGGTAACCATCACTAGAAATTCTTGGCCAAGGTACACGAGAATTACTGATTTGGATCAGTAGTTTCTCAGTGGGTGATTTCTCAGTGGGTGATAGGTTTCACACCGATATGACTTATCGCGTTATTAGGGGTCTGACTTTATCCACCCCATAAACCTGATATGTGATGCTCTTAGACAAACAGAGCAGACTGTATGGAGACTGTCACTTTCAGGCTCAGTAGGGATATGAACAGGTTTGCTTGTCGGTCTTCCTTTCGTTCAATACCTGGATAGCCGTTACGTACAGCTAATGCCGCTGACGTGCTTATGATTAAACCTACTGCCAGCATATTATCGAGTCTTTAGAGTCCCATATAGAGGGTTTTCCAGCTCGGGCGAAACGATGTAGTGTACGTATTTTGATACGTACTCAGATTTGATTAAAACACGTGTTTTTGTACACATGCTTTTAATCGGACGTTTTTTTAATACTAGACAGTTTGAAAGATAGCCAGATTATCATATTTTGGATTAAATGTGAGCTAATATTATATATCTCTTTTAGTATCTCTCTTTTCGGTATTCGTATTTTGACAAAATACGGTATTTGTATAAATACGGGTATTTGTATAAATACGGGTATTTGTATAATTAGTACAAATACGGTATTCGTATTTTATACGAATACGGTATTCGTATTTTGATACGAATACGGGTGTATGCATTTATAGTATATACTTGTATTAGTGTATTTGAATATATATTTATATATGTACATATACATATGTATATGTATACAATGAGGTGGCATTCTCTACACTTCTCTTATCTTTCAAGTTTCTTGTAGAATATGGTGAAACTTGTAACTCACCATGGTGAGTCACAATCCACTTATATTCAAATAAGAAAGGAAAAGAAAAGAGAGAAAGGATGATTCATTTTTTTTGTGGCCATGCATGCTTCCTCACTTGCTCATTCATCCAAGTTTTCTTCCTCCTCTCTTGATTTTTAAAAGTGGAGAATGGAAAAGGATTATAAGAGATTGATCAGTCGAAAATACTGCATTTCTTACACGGCAATTTCCCTACCTTTTGCAGTCAAGTAGAGGTATCCGGTATTCATATCACACATATTTGCAAAACACATGTAAAATATTGAATTACTTGTACTGTGTACTAAAACCGGCACTTTTAGGGAAATTGTGTGTTTTTCATGGCATCGCATCATCCTTGTATTGCGCAACTCTTGTCTGGGGTCTAATGCAGGAAATTCCAGAAGCAAAAGCCCAAAATTGGGAAAAGATCCGATAAAAGAAACGCCAACTCAAAGGCTAAAAGATCTGGAGCAATACAAAAGGCCAAATGAGATTTCACATATTGTATAAAGGCCCACATTGAAGCCCAAGAATTACCATGTGAAAAGAAAGCTTCATGGCCACCAAAGGGCCGCGGATCCGCGGCCCAAACCCCCTTGGCGCCGCGGATCCGCGGCCATATAGTGTGATCAAGGGACCAAATTTCCTCACATTCTCTAAAATAACTACCCAAGCTTCCAGAAGACCCCAGAAGCTCCACGTGGCACATCTAAAAGGCTCGGCTTAACAAACTCTTGGAGGGAAATTCAAATTTTGGGCTTAACTAACTTTTTGGAGGGAAATTTAAATCTTTTGGTTAACTAACTTGTGGAGGGAATTGAAATTTCAATTCTAGATCTAGAGGTCTATAAAAAGGAGCCTAGATCTAGGGTGCAAAATGTTCAAGAATCACCACCATCTTCAATCCACAAGTTGAGTGACACGACTTGTGCCTCAAATCTCAATCCCAATTCCAATTCAACCTCAAGATCAAGATCCCGAGAGCAATTCAAGCAAGAGAGCCTTCAACCTTTAGAAGCGACGCCGGATTTCAACGGAGCAAGAGATCCTCGCCGATCCGCGACTCAAGGAGCCGAGTGAAGCCGAAATCGACGATCTAGTTCCTTCCTTTTGTAAATTCAAGAGAGTTGTAACGAAATTTGTCGATAAATAAAGGTGAATTTTCTATATTCTTGCTTATCTTTTAATTCAAGCATAATGATTAGATCGCAATTTGTGATTGTGTTTGTGATCATGATGTTTGAGTAATCTCCGCTCGTGTAGGAGTTGTGACGATCTTTAGATGATGATGATTTAGATATTTTTACAATTCTTAAATCTTATAATATTTGGAAATTCTAGTGAATCAAATGATTAATAACCTAGTTTCGAGATGATGCTTTCTTGATCGTGTTCACTTGAAACTAGGGAACAACTATTGACCATTTGATTAACTAGAAGCTAGAATTTGAATGCGATCCATCGAAAGGACAAAGGATGAGTTGCGAAATCCCTAATTCCCTCGCAAGATCCTTAAACCTCGATGAATTTGCATCGATCTAGTATCAATTCATTAATGGATAAGAATTAGTAATTTTTAGATCTCATCACATCTATAGATCCGATCTACTCCTACGAGCCATACTTCTAATCTTAATTGTTGGTTGGAAATTATCACACATCTCAATTCTTGTTTTTAATGTCTTTTCTAGATCTAGATTTTTTCTTATTTCTTGATCTTTAAATGCAAATCATGAATTGTTTTCTTTTCTTTGCCTTAAATTTTCAACTCATCTAATTCGGAAATTGAACGGAACTCACTTTTCCTGTGGACGATCCGCACTTACTAACGCGCTACATCCGACACCGTTATTGATTGCGGTCAAAATAATTTTTGGTTGTGATTTCTAAATACAATTTTCCAACTACTACACATCAAGAATATCAATTCAATCAGAGATCAATTGGAGATTAGCCACTACTGCATCCTAGTGATCAATTTTAGCGAGTTTTGATCACTAGTTGCTTCACTTAGATTTTTGTTGTGAAGCTCGGGCCTAAGTTAGGGTTCCTTTGAGATGGATCATCTTCAGCAAGGAAGACCGACTTTTGAGCTCGTTCCCGACGACCTAAGGTGTTAAGGAAGTGGAAAGAAGAAGAAGAACATAACTATAAATGTTGTAATCACAAACTAGTAGTTAACTCCTTCTAGTTAGTTTCTAGTTTAGTGTTTGGATTCGATTCTAGGTTGTATTAGTTCGTGCTAAACTTTAGAAAAATTTCGTTTTGTATTCCGCATAGCCGCTAGTTTGCGGCATAAGTACGAGCGTCTACCTACATTTTCGGCATATACATAGGTAGCCGTTACGTACAGCTAGTGCCGCTGACGTGCTTGTGCTTATGGATTTTATCCAGCAACTCACTGCCAACGTATTGTCAAGTCTTTAGAGTCCCACACAGAGAAGTGATATGATATAGAGGTCATATATTGATACATGCATGGATCCGATTAAATACATTACTAGCTATACAGATTTTAATCGGACGGTTGATAATACTAACTAGTTTATGATTAAGCCGGATTATTAAATCAAGTTTTGATTTAATATTATATATATATATATATATATATTCTAGTATTATGTTCACTATTCATTTTCTCTCTCATGGCTATCCGTATTTTTATATGGATACACATATATGTATTTTGATATATATACTGGAGATATATTCCGTATTTATACGGAATAATTCTAGAAGGAGCACACCTCATTTTAAAAATTTCTTTTATGCAAATTATAAATGAGGTGGCCTGGTGAGATGGAAAGTGTAGGCACGTAGAGAGGGATGGGTTTCATTATTTAATGGAAAAGAGTTATGACATATTTTTAAATGGTTTTAAAAATATCCCCCACTCTCTCATTCTCTACACACTTGGTCATTGGTCATTTTGATATGTTAGCCTCTCACCATCTTCTTCCTCCCTCTTTGAGTGCTCTCTTTTAAGCTTAAATGAGAGATTTTAATTAGTTAAAAAAAACCTGCATCCTTCACTCCATTTCTAGCAAGAGTGGAGCGTCAGTAGGAGCTAGGATCGGTTTCTCTCGGATAGATCATCTTCGGCAAGAGAGGTCGCCTCTCAAGCGCGTTCTCGATGGCTACGGGACTTGGAGGAGTCTTCTATGATTGGATGGACATGCTTCAAAGGTTATATGCTCAAAATCTTGTAGCTAGTTATCTTATTTTTGTTGCTAGTTTAGTGTATGGATGTATCCTTAGGTTTTGGTGACTTGTGCTTGCTTGAAAATTGTTAAAATCATTTCCGCATTGGCCGCGGCTCACGTGGTGTGAGCACGAGCTACCTAACATGGTATTAGAGCCAACCATACATTTAAACTAGCTTTCATGACCATGAAATTCACAAATAGTCGATGTTTTGAACGACAGTTTTTTGGACAACTGCCTTTGCTACAAAACTCTATTTTTTTAAAGCTTGTATTCGATCCCCAGAGCTCTCGTTTTGGAACGGGGACTCCATAGGGGTTCGATGGTGACCTGGGGAGTCTCGGGAAACTAATTTTTCAAAACTATTTTTAGTTTAGCGGCCGATTTATGATGGTTAAAAACCGTCGTAAATACAGTCTTAAAAATCAATGTTTTTTGGCGTTTTTCGAACCTCGCGGGAACTCGGTTTGAACTAAGAACTTGTGTAGAGGTTCGGGGGGATGCCTAGGGGAGTTTTAGGGGTCCTAGAGATGGAACCACGATTTCATGACCATGACGAAGTGGTCTTGGGAGTGGTGAACCCGAGACCACCATTACGGTGTTTACTGCCAAAAATCGGACTGAGACGTGGATGACGTCTGGCCTGAATTTAGGGGCAAATACTATTTGGACATATCCATCCACCTCTCCGCAGATACTAAGTTGATTTTTGGCGCCGTATATCGGAGGTTTGGATAGATACGACCGATATAGCAGATTTCATCAGATTCCCCTTCATTTGCGAGAGGTTTTTAATTGTGGGGAAGCTCTTCCCTGCAGGCGCAAGCCCCTGAAGTTAATTACGTTATCGTATTGCGATAACAACTTTCTCCTGCTCCAGTATTTCACTTTGTATCGTATAATGTTTGGTTTATTTTGGTTGCCCGTGGATTGTATACGGAGACTAATTTATATCGTCGTCCGTAAGGCACGAATTAGTCCAAATTCATATATTTTAGATTTGGGTTTGGGTCAAAGATTTTCTTGACAGGGTCCACGTTGGTAGCTTGGTTTGCCAACGGGAATGAATTTAGGACGCAGATCCCATATAAATAAGGTCCATCAGTTCATGGAATATTTGGGTTTGATCTAAGGATCGTTAGTCATATTTGAGACTAAGACCAACTTAGAAACAAATGAGCATATGAGCCCAATTATATTAGTTTAAGGACATCACGGTCCATTATCGCCATGTTTGGGGTGAATATTAATTTAAGGAAATTTCGGTCTATTATTAGTTTAGGGTCATTTCGGTCCAACATTTCCTGTTTGGGACGAATATTAGTTTAAGAACATTTCGGTCCATTATCGCCGTATTTGGGGCGAATATTAGTTTAAGGACATTTCGGTCCATTATTAGTTTAGGGACATTTCGGACTAACGTCCCTGTTTGGGACGAATATTAGCTTAAGAATATTTCGGTCCAACATTCCCATTTTGAGGACAAAAGAACAGGAGTTGTTGGTTATTGTGACCTGCCACCTCTTTGAAAACGTTGAGAAATTACAATGACATATATCAGAAGTGTGAAGAGATGTACCCTTGAACCAAATCCCGTATTTGAAAGAAAGAATCGTGGTGGATCATCCAAGGATCATTAGTCTTATTTGAGACTAAGATTAACTTAGAAGGTATGAAATGAAGATCGTTAATCATATATGAGACTAAGATCAGTTTGGATATCACGAACATAAGCTTAGCTGATTTGGACTAAGATTAGGTTTCTGTAACACCCAGCAGTACTAAGCACTCAGTTGCATATAGCGCTCACGTGTATATCACGTGAGGCGCTGTAATAGTGCTAAGAACTAATTTTTCTCTGGCGCACACGTGTGTTTCACGTGAGACGCTGAGTGTCTGGCGCTCACGTGTTCACGTGAGGCGCTCAGCTTTGGCTTTTTTTGAGCACTCACATTTGTTTCACGTAAGGCGCTAAATTTTGGCGCTCACGTGTGTTTCACGTGAGGCGCTGAGCTTTTTGGAGATTTAATCTCTGTTGATATTTTTAGAGAACTTAAATCTCTGTGGATGGTATTTTGACCATTAACGATCACGAAGATCACTATTTTGAGGACCTGAGATCAGGTTCTTTAAAAACCAAGTTCTTGATTTGAAGGAACTAAGTTCCTGGAGTATTATAGACTCCATCTTCTCCATGATCTTTTATCCATGTTCTCTTGTTTCTGTTTTCAGAGAGGTTAAACCTCTGTTAATGAATTTTGACCATTAACGATCACCAAAATCACTATTTTAAGGATCTTGGATTAGGTTCTTAATAAACTAAGTTCTTAATTTGAAGGAACTAAGTTTCTGGAGTATTATAGACTCCATTTTCTTTCTTTTCAATTTTGTTTTCCCCTGAATCGTTGATTCTCAAGAACAAGATCTTCCCGATGAGAATTAAATTCTCGACTTGTGGGAGACTTGTCTTGTGGATCTCAGATCCAAAGAAAGAACTAAGTTCTTAAGAAGGGTTAAGCCCTTAGATAGGTAAATGATATATTTTTATCTCTGTATTTTCTTTACCTAGGGTTTTGAGGAGGAAGATCTTTCTTCTTTACTGACAATCAAATTCTCTGTTGCTTTGTGGATGTTTTTGGGAAGCCTTCTGTATATTTTTATAGAAGCTTATGGGATGGTCTCCTCTTTTTTTAGATTTGATCACTTTGCTTCTATTTATAGAAAAAGAGAAAAAATCAATTTGTGGAGAAAATCTCTCATTGAGAGATCATGATTGATTTCATAATCAATCAAAATGATCTTAAAGATCAACCGGTGAATTTTATTCACTGTTGGATTTTTAGTCCAAAGGCTCTTTGTTTAACAAAGAAGATTTTTTATTTGTTTTAATAAGATTAGAAAAATATTTTTCTAAGATAGAATTTTATTCTATCAGATGAATATATTGTTGGTTTAAAAAAATTAGAAATATATTTTCCTTGCATAGAATTTTATTCTATCATATGAATATCTTGTTAGTTTAACAAGATTAGGAAGATATTTTCCTAATATAGAATTTTATTCTATTTAACAGAAAAAATCTTTCTTATTTTAAAAAGATCAGGATAATATTTCCCAAATAGAATTTAATTCTATCACATAGAATTTAATTCTATCAGACGGTTTAATTGGTGATTTTATAATCACCGTTGGATTTTTGATCCAAGGGTCCTTTGTGTAGGGTTGTATAGCACGACAATAAGGTTTAGGAAGGCATCAACAATGCCATTTTATAAAAATTTGGGATGCTATGAAACCCTAACCAAGATCTTAACTAGAGAATTAGGGTTAACAAGCATGTAAACAACTTTACAACTAAGTGATTTGGGATTACAACCTTTGTAGTCCGCTCCTTCACTTCACAAGCTCCAAGTAGTGGTCCCTTCGCTGCGATCAACGAGCTCCCGAACTCTTGGGAGGCTCCACAAGATGTATGATATATCCTTGCTTGAAGTCTTCAAAGTCTGTGATGATCTACGTCGAGGAAACACGGACTCAAGCTCACTCTTCACTAATACGGAATTAGTGAAGCTAACACTCTAATCTGTATGACTAGTATAGAAAAGGATGATGAAGTAGGAATTTAGCTCACTTTAGTATTTAATTTCTCACTATTTTTCTTCTTCATCTCAAAATCTAGAGAGCAAAAATAAGATGAGGAAGAAGAAGATTAATGAATGAGATAAGGTTAGAAATGCAACTATGGGTTAGTATATATCAAACCCTAATCCATGTAAAGAGTTAACCATGGCTATGTGTTATGGTTGGATTAGAAAATATCTTAAGCAAAACAAAAAGGGTGGACTTTGTCAATGGTTATCAACAAGCTTCATGAAGCTTCCACCATGACTCATTTCCACAATTTTGAATTACTTAAGAATTTAAACCCAAACATTATATATAGCATAGTATAATTCTCATACATCTTTTTTGCATGTATAACCTAGCATGTCACAATATTATATATCACATATATAATATTTATGTAACAATAGAAAACAATACAATAAACATATATCACATATATGTTAAATGTATCATAAGTGAGAATAATAAATATTTAAGTGAGCATAATAGATTTATACACACACACACACACACACACATATATTATTTCATCGAATCAACACTTGATCCGATAACCCGGCTATATCACATATAACCGGCCGATATCACATATCGCGAGAATGGAATACGGCATCACATATGCGTATCAATCTCATTCCCGTACATATCGCATATGTGCTCCTACTCCATTTTGCCTGAGCCAGGAAACCTCTATGTAGGACTCTAAAGACTCGTCAATACGCCGGCAGTAGGTGATGATCACATCGAACACCAACAAGCCGCAAGCGGTCAGCTAAACGTAACGGCCACTCGGGTATTGAGCGATCAGAAGATCAACAAGCAAGTCCGCTCTAACTCCTGTAAATCCAATCAGTAACACTATCGTACAGTCCGGTCTCTTCGTCTAATATGTCGCATATCCAGTCTAGGGGTTGTAAACGTCAGACCCCAGTAACCGATAAGTCATGCCGATGTGAGGTCCATAACGGTTCGAGAAACTACTGATAACACTTACCAGTAAATCTCAGCAATCCTGGCCAAGGATTTCCAGTTATGGCCAATCGAGCACAGCGTAACATCAACCCCCAAATACCGGGAGAGATGAAACCCCTCCTATCGCTCATTGTCTCCATGTGATTCGGGACTGCACCCAAAACCCACCGTTTTGCACGTCCTCTTGAACGTGATAAGGTGGAAATCAAAGCACAGTGGGAATCACACAAGACTCTATGACGATCTCGGGTCTACAGACTAACCTGTACCAGTGTCACCCGAGAACTGCTATCTGACCATAGGTATAATACCAACAAGGAGTTCTCGGCGAGTCCGTTCAGTGTACCCAGTCTCTACTGAGCACCCGTATACTATCCTTGATGTCAAACACCAATGGATGTGGGATCATCCATCGCCCATCATATGGGTTAAGATACGTATACGCTAGCCTACACTGGTGTATCGATGCCCTGTCTCGATACACCCTCGCCTAGGAACAATTATAGGATGTACTTGTAGACTACCCTGGCCCCACTAGTATGATCTCTATCATAGTTCCAGTAGTCAAGTAGTCATCCTAAGGGCTTTATCAACATGTGATAATAAGATAGTATTCTGATATAAGTCAACATGTTAAGATAAAGTGTAACCAGATAGCATACTATCATGACGAGCAAGAAAGTCCTCTCTATATATATTCAAGCATCCACTATAATATACATCACATGTACAATAATGACCTCTAGGGCATACATATAACTAACAATCTCCCACTTGCACTAAGACCAGCTATTGTAGTATCTCATACCCAACATCCGAAGAGTTTCTCAAACTGTATCTGGGGAATGGCCTTCGTGAATGGATCCACAGTGTTATCCTTCGTGTCTACTCTCCTGACCTCGATCTCCCGGCGATCAACTATCTCCTGGATCAGGTGATACCGCCTTAGAATATGCCTGGATTACTGATGGGACCTGGGTTCCTTGGCCAAAGCCACTGCTCCATTATTATCGCAATACAAAGGTATTGGATGCTCGATGGACGGAACCACACCAAGTTCAGTAACGAACTTCTTCATCCAGAAAGCCTATTTGGCAGCATTGTTAGCAGCGATGTATCCAGCTTCCATTGTCGAGTCTGCCACGGTTTCCTATTTGGAACTCTTCCAACAAACCGCCCCTCCATTGAGGGTAAAGACAAATCCCGATTTCGACTTAAAGTCGTCCTTCTCACTTTGGAAGCTTGAATCGGTAAAGGACTCCACTTGGAGTTCACCGTTACCATACACCAAGAACATCTCTTTAGTTCTTCTCAAGTACTTGAGAATGTTCTTCACATCTGTCCAGTGACTCTCACCTGGATCTGTTTGATACCTACTCACTACACTTAGTGAGTATGCTACATCGGGTCTGGTACATAGCATCGCGTACATGATAGAGCCTACTGCCGAAGTATAGGGTATCCCTTTCATGCGAGCTCTCTCCAAATCAGTCTTGAGAGACATCTCTTTGGAGAGAGTGAGTCCAGTGATCGTGGGTAAATTCCCACGCTTGGATTCTTCCATACTAAACCTCTTTAGTATGGTGTCAATGTACCTAGATTGGGACAATCCCAGTATCCGTTTAGATCTATCTCTACAGATCTTAATCCCCAAAATGCAGGAGGTATCACCCAAATCTTTCATTGAGAATCTTTGTGATAAGAAGAGCTTGACCGAATGCAGTATAGGAACATCATTTCCTATCAAGAGTATGTCATCCACGTACAATACGAGGAAGACAACCTTACTCTCTGCTACCTTCTTGTATATACAAGGTTTATCTACGTTCTTGATGAAGTCAAACTCTTTGACTACTACATCAAAACAGATGTTCCAACTCTGCGATGCCTACTTCAACCCGTAGATAGATTTAAACAGCTTGCACACCTTTCCGCTGCTCTCACTGTCTACGAAGCCTTTTGGCTGAGTCATGTACACGCATTCTTCCAAATCACCATTTAGAAAGGCGGTCTTAACATCCATTTGCCAGATTTCGTAGTCATGGTATGTAGCAATAGAAAGTAGGATCCGGATGGACTTAAGCATAGCCACTGGAGAAAAGGTTTCGTCATAATCCACACATGGTCGTTGACGACAACCCTTTGCAACAAGTCTAGCTTTGAAAGTCTCAACTTTTCCATCTACATCAAGTTTCTTCTAAAAGATCCATTTGCTCCCAATGGGTTTTACCCCTTCAGGAGAAACTTCCAAAGTCCATACTTTGTTGGTGTACATGGATTCCATCTCAGATCGCATTGCATCCAGCCATTTCATAGAGTCCCCACTTGTGATGGCCTGCTCGAAGCTAGTCGGGTCATCATCTTCCATGATGCAGTCCTCACTTACACCATCAATGAGAAAACCGTAGTATCTCTCAGGTGGATGAGGAACCCTACTAGATTGGCGGAGAGGCTGAGGTTCGTTGGGGACTATTGAATCTTCTGGTTCGACTAAATCTTCAGTTGTAGTTTGTGCTGCTGGAACTTCTTCCAGCTCTACCTCATTGTCACTAATTTCTTTTGCAATAAATTCCTTTTCTAAAAAGGTGGCATGTCGAGAAATAAACACCTTTTGTTCCTCGCTGTGATAGAAAAGATATCCATGTGAATGTTTAGGATATCCCAGAAACTTACAAAGAACTGAACGTGCCTCGAGTTTGTCCGGATTTTGCCTTTTGACAAAGGCCGGACAACCCCATATCTTAACACGTTTAAGACATGGTCTCTTCCCACTCCATATCTCATATGGTGTGGTAGGTACAGATTTAGACGGAACCTGATTCAATAGGTATGCAGCTGTTTCAAGCGCATAACTCTAAAAGGAAATAGGTAACTCAGTTGTGCTCATCAAAGAGCGCACCATATCTAATAGGGTGCGATTCCTCCGTTCCGATACACCGTTGTGTTGTGGTGTATACGGAGGAGTAAGCTGAGAGAGAATCCCATTCTCTTTTAGATAGTCCAGGAACTCATTGCTCAAGTATTCTCCTCCTCGATCAGATCGAAGGATCTTAATACTTTTACCCGTTTGGTCCTCGAATTCGTGCTTATATTCTTTGAATTTCTCAAAGGCTTCAGACTTGTGTTTCAACAAGAACACATGTCCGTATCTTGAGAGATCGTCAGTGAATGTAATGAAGTACGAGGAACCATTCATGGCATGTGTAGACATGAGACTTCATACATCACTATGTATCAGTCCCAAGAGTTCTGTAACTCTTTATCCGTGTCCACTAAACGGAGTTTTGGTCATCTTTCCTTTGAGACATGAGTGGCAGGTTTCATAAGATGATAACTCAAACGGATTCAAATATCCATCTTTGTGTAACTTAGCTAGCCGTGTTGCATTGATATGACCTAGTCTACAATGCCACAAGAATGATTCGTTCATTTCTGAACTCTTCCTCTTGTGTGTATTTTGTATATTAAGAACTGTAGTTTGATTTAGAACGTATATGCCATTATTTAGTGAGTCTGATCCAATCAACTTTTGATTCAGGAAGATGTTCATAACATTATCCTGTACTACAAAATTATATCCTTCTTTATTTAATAAAGAAACTGATATAAGATTGCATATCAGGGTCGGGATATAATAACATTCGTTCAGAATCAATGTATTACCATTTGGCAACACAAGGTGATATTCGCTAACTGTTTTGGCTGCAACATTTGCATAATTCCCTACTTTTACGGAATGATCACCCTCTCCTAGTTTTCTACCTTTCTTGAGCCCATGTAACATATTACATATGTGTGATCCCGATCCGGTATCTATTACCCAGGACGTAGAGTGAACTGAGAAACAGTTCTCGATAACTAACACACCCGAAGAAAATGCATCAACATATTTATTCTTCATTTGGGCGGCGTGGGAATCCGGATATTCCCGTATTTCCTGTTCAGTCTTATAACAATTATAAGAAAGAACGGAATCAACGTTCCCCTGCTCAGTATAACAAGCGGGTTCAATCAATACATCCATATTATTATCTTGATTAAGGTCTGACATGGTCGCTACCTGGAGAGAGAGAGAAGGAAACACTTTAGCGTATGCTCTTGTAAGATTAGATTGGTTATTATCTTATCTAATCAGGATGGTTCCCACTACTTTTATCAAATCTTCCTTCAAACCTTAAAAGGTAAGACTAGCCGGGATTAATTACACCTTACAAGTTCGCCAATCTTTCAGCCAGGCCAGTGTTGGTATTTTGAGGGAGGTTCCCTGTGTTTTCGCACTGACCTAATTAAAATAAACCTCGGTTTCCCAGAGACATAATCTCGTCAACACCTTTCTTGACACCTACTTGATCGGCTAATTGTCATGTGTAAAACTCTCCCAGGAGTAACTCTTACTCGCAGTAGGTATCGGGATCCAACTATCTCATAGAAGGTATGCAATCTCATTGCAAATTTCAACACTTGAAATTTCCGATAATACTTTTGCCCCTAACCCCCTATGACCTTGACAAAGGCCAACAAACCATAAGATGCTAGTCAAGTTTAATCCGTCTTTTCCTGATTGAAATAAACCCACCCGTACGACCCTTGACAAAGGCCAACAAAGTCGTACGACTACCCTAATCCAATCGCATCGCATGCTTAAACAGATAAGTACTAGTCAGCTACCGCACACTACGCCTTGACAAAGGCCAACAAACGCAGTGCGAATACTAAATAGTCTTTATCTGAAATGATGGAGGGCTACGACAGGTTTTTATGAAAACCTTTTGCGTAATGAACTTGATATCGTTGTAGAAACAAGTGATTTTGAAAAAGAGTGTTTTTGAGGCTTTTACTAGTTTCGCTAAAAAGGTCATTCCCGGTGAAGGGATCTCGGCTCTTTCCTTATCGAATAAGGTGCTGGATATTCTACAAAGAATACCGCTATGCCAAGGACTATAGAAGCAATCAAAAACAAAATCGAGTAAGTTATAGCATCTGCTAGTTTCGCTAAAGAGGTCACTCCCGGTGAAAAGATCTCGGCTCTTTCCTTATCGAATAAGGTGCTGGATATTCTTCAAGGAATACCGCTATGCAAAGCAAGAACTATAGCTACCCTTTTTGAAAATTTGATTCTACAACATCTTTTAGCTTTCATTTATTTCATTAATCTCATAAATGAAATCCCATCAATTATGCTTCCTAAGCATCACAGAAGAAACGAAAACAGTAATATTTATATATCATATATATATATATATAATATAAGTATTCGTCTCTCGCATATAAAATGATCACATCACAGAATATCAGCAGCAGAAGATGACATATGAAATATTGGATATACTAGGAGATCCGTGTTTTATTTTGAGCCTGTATAAAACACGGATTACACGGTCGCAATGAATAGACAAACCCACATCCCTAGAACCCTACGAGAGCGTCAAGTAACCCTGCCAATTCTAGGGTTAGGAGACCCAGTCTCAACTCCTTGAGATGGCCTCCCACTGGACCCTAGAACCCGGTTACTTGTGTTCCCCTCCTTGGTTCTATCCTAATGCGTAAAAGTAAATAATATACAATAGCGACATCATCCTCAACCCGGAAGTGCCCCAATAAAAGATTATTACATACATTGAATATTACATGAATGAAAATTAAAAAAACTCCAATCTCACATAAAACCCCCGGCTATTCAAATCACGACGATCCAATATAACATATCACAGCAACTCATAACATCACATATCATCAACGTAAGTAAATATGTGTATCCCAATTGTCGTTGATGTATAGCAACAAAACCAGCGATACACCACATATTACACTTACGGTCGCAGAAAATAAAATGTCAAATTACAACATTTGGAATCCACAATCACCTCAGACATCATAAACCCGAAATATCACATATTACGGATTTCATGCCTAACTATATGAATTCCACATATTGTATCACAATCATGGATAGCTAGGCGAAGTTTAAACAATTCGATCGAATTAACAAATTCCCAAATTTCCCAGAAAGCTCAACACTTGAGCACTGTTAAAGCTAACCAGAGACATACCACAGTACCTACGGACCTACAGCTGAAGGCCCAACCCAAGCCTCTCAAGTGGCGCCACGGATCCGCCGCCAAAACCATATTTTGGCCGCAGATCCGCGGTCACTTAGACGAGTTAGGGTTTCGTTCTTCAGGTGTGTCCATAGAATTCCCTGCATGATTTTCTGAATATTTTTAACATAGAAAAATCCAACTTTTTGAAAAAATTCCAGAGAAGGGGTCCAAAATATGTTTTCGATGTTCGATCTGAATTCTAACTTCGTCTAGACAACCTCAATGCTCTAGCTTGGCTCTGATACCATTGTAGGGTTGTATAGCACGACAACAAGGTTTAGGAAGGCATCAACCATACCATTTTATAAAAATTTGGGGTGCTATGAAACCCTAACCAAGATCTTAACTAGAGAATTAGGGTTAACAAGCATGTAAACAACATTACAACTAAGTGATTTGGGAGTACAACCTTTGTAGTCCGCTCATTCACTTCACAAACTCCAAGTAGTGGTCCCTTCACTGCGATCAACGAGCTCCCGAACTTTTGAGAGGCTCCATAAGATGTACGATGCATCCTTGCTTGAAGTCTTCAAAGTCTGTGATGATCTACGTCGAGGAAACACAGACTCAAGCTTACTCTTCACTAATACGGAATTAGTGAAGCTAACACTCTAACCTATATGGCTAGTATAGAAGAGGATGATGAAGTAGGAATTTAGCTCACTTTAGTATTTAATTTCTCAATAGTTTTCTTCTTGATCTCAAAATCTAGAGAGTAAATATGAGATGAGGAAGAAGAAAATGAATGAATGAGATAAGGTTAGAAATGCAACCATGGGTTAGTATATGTCAAACCCTAACCCATGTAGAGAGTTAACCATGGCTATGTGTCATGGTTGGGTTAGAAAATATTTTAAGCAAAACAAAAGAGTGGATTTTGTCAATGGTTATCAACAAGCTTCATGAAGCTTCCACCATGACTCATTTCCACAATTTTGAATTACTTAAGAATTTAAACCCAAACATTATATGTAGCATGGTATAATTCTCATACATCATTGTTGCATGTATAACCTAGCATGTCATAATATTATATATCACATATATAATATTTATGTAACAATAGAAAATAATACAATAAACATATATCACATATATATTAAATGTATCATAAGTGAGAATAATAAATATTTAAGTGAGCATATATATATATATATATATATATATATATATATTATTTTATTGAATCAACACTTGATCCGATAACCCGGCTATATCATATATAACCGGCCGATATCACATATCGCAAGAATAGAATACGGCATCACATACGCGTAGCAATCTTGTTCTCGCACATATCGCATATGTGCTCCTATTCCGTTTTTCCTGAGCCAGGAAACCTCTATGTAGGACTCTAAAGACTCGTCAATACGCCGGTGGTAGGTGATGATCACATCAAACACCAACAAGCCGCAAGCTGTCAGCTAAACGTAACGGTCACCCGGGTATTGAGCGATCAAAAGATCAACAAGCAAGTCTACTCTAACTCCTATAAATCCAATCAGTAACACTACCGTACAGTCCGGTCTCTTCGTCTGATATGTCGCATATCCAGTCTAGGGGTGGTAAACGTCAGACCCTAGTAACCGATAAGTCGTGCCTATGTGAGGTCCATAACGGTTCGAGAAACTACTGATAACACCTACCAGTAAATCTCAACAACCCTGGCCAGGGATTTCCAGTTATGGCCAATCGAGCACAGCGCAACATCAACCCCCAAATACCGGGAGAGACGAAACCCCTCCTATCGCTCATTGTCTCCATGTGATTCGGGACTGCACCCAAAACCCACCATTTTGCACATCCTCTTGAACGTGGTAAGGTGGAAATCAAAGTAGAGTGGGAATCACACAGGACTATATGACGATCTCGGGTCTACAGACTAACCTGTACCAGTGTCACCAGAAAACTGCTACGCGTATGTGATGCCGTATTCTATTCTTGCGATATGTGATATCGGCCAGGAAACCTCTATGTAGGACTCTAAAGACTCGTCAATACGCCGGTGGTAGGTGATGATCACATCAAACACCAACAAGCCGCAAGCTGTCAGCTAAACGTAACGGTCACCCGGGTATTGAGCGATCAAAAGATCAACAAGCAAGTCTACTCTAACTCCTATAAATCCAATCAGTAACACTACCGTACAGTCCGGTCTCTTCGTCTGATATGTCGCATATCCAGTCTAGGGGTGGTAAACGTCAGACCCTAGTAACCGATAAGTCGTGCCTATGTGAGGTCCATAACGGTTCGAGAAACTACTGATAACACCTACCAGTAAATCTCAACAACCCTGACCAGGGATTTCCAGTTATGGCCAATCGAGCACAGCGCAACATCAACCCCCAAATACCGGGAGAGACGAAACCCCTCCTATCGCTCATTGTCTCCATGTGATTCGGGACTGCACCCAAAACCCACCATTTTGCACATCCTCTTGAACGTGGTAAGGTGGAAATCAAAGTAGAGTGGGAATCACACAAGACTATATGACGATCTCGGGTCTACAGACTAACCTGTACCAGTGTCACCAGAAAACTGCTATCTGACGATAGGTATAATACCAACAAGGAGTTCTCGGCTAGTTCGTTCAGTGTACCCAGTCTCTACTGAGCACTCGTATACTATCCTTGATGTCAAACACCAATGGATGTGGGATCATCCATCGCCCATCATATGGGTTAAGATACGTATATGCTAGCCTACACTGGAGTATCGATGCCCTGTCTCGATACACCCTCGACTAGGAACAATTATAGGATGTACTTGTAGACTACCCTGGCCCCACTAGTATAATCTCCATCATAGTCTCAGTAGTCATCCTAAGATCTTTATCAACATGTGATAATAAGACAGTATTCTGATATAAGTCAACATGTTAAGATAAAGTGTAACCAGATAGCATACTATCATGACGAGCAAGAAAGTTCTCTCTATATATATCCAAGCATCCACTATAATATACATCATATGTACAATAATGGTCTCTAGGGTATACATATAACTAACACTTTGTTTAACAGAGAGGATATTTCTAGTTTGAGAAAGACCAGGAAAATATTTCCCCTGTAGAATTTAATTCTACATAGAATTTAATTCTACCAAAAAGAACACTCACGTGTATTGCACGTGGGGCGCTTGCCTTTAGCGCTCACGTGGATATCACGTGAGGTGCTGCCAAGAGACTGGCAAGTGCGCTCATGTGGATATCATGTGAGGTGCCACCAAGATTCTAGCACTAGTGCTTACGCGGATATCACATGAGATGCTCACGTAGAAACCAATATAAGATTTGATCCTATCTGAAGCCACACTTGAATACTTTGCATGTGGGTGCGCACGTGTTTAACACGTGGGGGCTACCATAGAATTTAATCCTATCTGAAGCCGATACTCACATGCTTTGCATTTGAGTGCTCACGTGCTTTGCACGTGGGGCTGTTCTCTACTTTTATAAAAGGAACAACAAGTTTTGAACCAAAATTTTTGGCAGGAACATACGGTGCTCTAGGATTCCGTTCACCCCCCGAGACCACTTCATCGTGGTCTCTGGTAGTGGGCAGCCCCCCTTATGCTCCCGGGTCTCTTTTGGGTTGTGCCCCTGTGCCCTATTGGGCACTCACGCATTTTACGAGTCCTTCGAGACTTGTAGGTTTGCAAAAAGTTTGGATTTTTGGGTGTTGAAGTGCACTCAATTTTCATTGATTTGAAAATTTTGAGTGTTACCTTTGCGTGTGATGGATTCTGAGGTCATGGTTTTTGTATCTGTGTATATGTGTTGTTAAACGTCGTTTAATTGTTATATGTTCGATTAGACGGGATTGCACATATTTTACTGCTGCTTGTTGGTGTGATATATATATATATATATATATATATATATATATATATTGTGATGGTTTACCCGGATTGTCGTGTCGGATAGCCCCTCATACGATTTGTTTGTACAGTTTTGATTCATGTATTTTTATTTGTTCGGGACGAGCTCCAACTTATGGCCGTTATTTCTGCATTATGTATATTCTTTTATTGGGTCTCAACCATGATGCGGTCGATGCCACCCTTATATATATTTCATTACATGTACTAGGATTAATCTAGGACAAGTGCTCGAGTAGCCGGGTTCTAGAATGCGTTAGGTGGTCGTGCCATGGTGTTTGAGACTGGGTCGGCTCGCTTTAGAATTGGCGGGTTGCTCACCGCACTTGTAGGGTTTATAGGATCGACCCACGGTAGGGTTCCCAAGTTACCGGATTTTAGAAAGTGAGGGGTGATCGACTCATGATATTGAGGGCGGGTTACCTAGTTTCTAGAATTGGCAGGTGGCTTACCACACTCATATGGGTCTAGGATTGATATTGTATGAGCTATCCACATGACCGGGGAACGTCCCGTTTTATTTGCAGCTCAAATGAAATGCGAGACTTCTAGTTTATCCGCTATTCCATATTGTTTATCGCATGCATGTGATGATACATACACAAATATTAGATGCTTCTATATGTTTTGTATTCGCGCTAGCCCTGCTTCCGCCTTGCCATAAGTTAAGTAACTTTACGGTGAAGACTCGAGGCCCCGTGGCGAATGCAGATGACATATAAAGGCATGCTATTTTGGTTGTTTCTGGTGTGGCTAAGAAACTTGAAACGATGGGACTACATTATATGTTTAATGCAAAGGAATAAACCAAACTGATGTCGGAACCAATTTTTAAAACTAGTCTTATTCTTTTGCTTTGCATAGTGGTATTTAATTAGGAATTTCCTGCACCCCTTTCGATGAGAAAAGAGTTTTCATCCCGTCACTTGGAGTTCGCTCTTAAACAAAAGTTTATGTTGTTATAAACACTCGTTTTTCTTCAAAACCACTCTTTTTAAAATGCGGAGCCTAAACCACTCCTTTTCAAAGTCATTCGAGTTCCTTCAACGATATTAAGTTCATTACGTTAAAGGCTTTTTTACCAAAAACCAGCCGCAGTCCTCTGTCATTTCAGATGAGTAGTGTCTAGTATTCGTGCTATGTATGTTGTCCTACGTCAAGGCATAGTATATTGTAGATAGGTGTTACTTGTTTGTTGCATAGAGATGCGATTATTTAGAACAATCGTACAGTTATTTTGGCCTACGTCAAGAACTTGTACGGGTGGGTCTAAATAAATCATGGACAATGACTGGTTAAACTTGACTAACGACTTATGATATGTTGGCCTACGTCAGGTTCATAAGCGTTAGGGAAAAAACCATATCGAGAGTTTCAAATATAAGGGAAACTTGCCAAGTTTGCGCATACCTTCTGGAGTGTGGTGACTTTGGTTGGTTTCCATCAAGGTTATCACACAATGATAGTTGGGTCCCGATTCCCACTGATGAGTAGGTATTACTCCTCGGAAGATTTTCATTTCACAATTAGCTAACCTATTAGGTGTCTAAAAAGTGTTAACGAGTTTATACCTCTACGGAAACAGAGTTATTAAATTGGGTTTGTGCGAAAGCAAGGGGGACCTCTATCAGAGTACCAATATTGACCTGGCTAAACGATTAGCGAATTTGTAAGGTGTACATAATCCCGACTAGTTCTCCTTTTAGAGTTTGAAGAAGAATTCGAGAAAACAGTGGGAGCCATCCTAATTAGATAAATTAATTAACCAATATAATCTTAATAGAGTGCACGCTAAGTGTTTCTTCTCTATCTCTGGTTAGCGACCATGACTGGCCTTAAACTAAAACTCATAAACCAAGTTAACCAAACATTTTTACCATCTGGCTTTGTCATGATTCATGACAAAATCGCATATTTACCTGCTACTCCTGCTTTCCCTTTGCCTTCTCCAGAACACCCCGTATCACCATGATAATCCATATTGCTTGGAAATGCCATCGTATAGTTACATACTAACTCGAAGAAATTATTTCAGTCAAGGATGGCCACTAATTCTGGAGAATTTGGATTGTATAATTCTATTGTCTCTCCTACTTCACATTCTCTCTAGTTAAGCGCTCCTTGTACTAGGAGAGTACATATGTTACGCTTGTTGGATAGTCTTCTTCCAAACCTTAGGCTGGTGCGGACAGGTAAGGAAGGAAGAAAACCAACTAGCTGTTTTCCCCAATCAGAACGAAACTCTATTTCTAAGACTGAAAAGTAAAGCACTGCTTCATAAAAAAAGACTAAACACCAAAGGCAATTTATCCTTGCAACAATCACATGCACATAATAGCAAATTAAATCATACAATGCACAAGCATAACAGAGAGCTAAAATAAAAGAACCCTTAACAGATAATGAAATACTTGATTAAAAAGAAAAATACTTGTTCATTATTATTATTGTTATTACATTTAAAAAAGATCACCAAATATGGGATCGGAAAGACAAGGGTTCGTAAAGATAAGAAGAAAATTCTCCAGTTCCCTTTCTGTCTTCTCCACCACGTTGAAGCGGCGGTCCTCCCGAGAGGTAGACGCCCAACGATCATCGCCACATTCGTCAGAAAAGGTGGCGATGACAACCCGGCGAGCCCGTATCTGGCTCAGCAAGTGGAAAGAGCAGTCCCTCAGGGCTTTGGTGATCAAGTGCGCTTCAAAGAAGCACTCGATCTTATCCTCGGCGGCGTTAAGCATTGCCGAGGACATCTCTACTAGAGGAGGGGGAAGATCGGCGAGCACCGAGGGAAGGATCATCCGGAGCCAAATGGAGTGCGGAGGAAGAGGAGACCCCACACGAGTCAAAAGCTCGTACATTGCAGCATCGCACTGCTCGTCCGTAAGAGAAGGGTCCACCAAGCGCGCAGCAAAATGGGGAAGGATGTCTCGAATTGGCACTTCCCATGGTTGTCGGCGGGCATGAGGACGGTTGCAAGCCATGATCGAAAAAGTTCTCTGAAGATGAGAGAAGAAAAGGCTCGGTTTTGAGTTATATATAGGCCAAGCACGGGAAATTCTGTGCACAATGGAATTATTTCCAAGACCCGGGAAATGAAAATTTTAGGAAGATGAAAAGACATCTCAAGTGAAGCAACGCTTCCGATTCCCACAATCAGAGCAAAGCTCTACTTTGAAAATTTAAATTTTAATAAATGAAGCGACGCTTCAGATCCTCTGCGCTGTGTGCAGGATGCTACGTGCCGAAACCTGGCATGCCAGCGCGGAGAGCGCAGCTCCCAAGGCAGCGCGCCCAATCAGAGCAAAGCTCTATTTTAAAAAAAAATTTAAAGGAAGCAACGCTTCAGTTACGCAAGCGCTGCGCTGCGTGACACGTGTCAGCGCAGATACGCAAGTGCAGATGCGCTGCGCCGTGCGCAGCGCGACACGTGTCAGCGCAGATGTGCTAGCGCAGTTGCGCTGCGCGACACGTGTCAGCGCAGTCGCGTTGCGCTTTGCGCTGCTTGACACGTGTCACGCGCTGGGGCGTTTGCGCCAAACAGAATTAAATTCGAGTAAGATTTTTCTGTTCTTGTTAAAACAAGAAGATTACCTTCTGTAAAACAGAAGCTCTTAGATCAAAGATCCAACGGTGGGGAACATTCCCCAAATCACTCAGAGAAAAATCTCTTTAACAAATTTATGGGCACTATATAAAAGCCTCTAGACCCCAAATCAAAGGCGTCAACATTGTGAGAAATCGAGAACTTCAAACAGAGAAATCTCTGAAGAAATTTCAAGAAGAAAAAGGTAAAAAGACCTTTAAGATAGAAGAATTTCTTCTAATAAATCATTGATCTAAGAACAAGATCAATGATCTTCAATAAAAAAAATAATAATAATAGTGCTTTGCACTTATGAACCATTGGTTCTTTGAGATAAAAAAAAATAATAAGAAACACTTGTTTTCTTTGATCTAAACCGGATCAAGAAATCAAACAGTGCTTTGCACCTCTTTTATGAACCATTGGTTCTGGAATCTAAAAGATTCTCAAGTTAATAGTGCTTTGCACTTGCAAAACTGCATGGTTGCGCTCTTGGGTTGGCGCAAGCCAGCAGAGAGTGCCACGTGTCAGCATCTGAAGCATTTGCGCTATGCGCTTTTGAAATAGAGCCTTGCTCTCTGAAACTGGCGGAACTCACCAGAGCACGCCACGTGTCAGCAGCGCAGCGCACTGGCGCAGCGCACTGCGCTTGCGTGACACGTGTCGTCATCACAAGCGCTTACGCTCATTGATTGGCGCAAAGCGCCTGACAAATGCAATGCATTTCTTCTGCTAAAGGGCCAGGCCCAAATCAAAAAGACCTAGTAGGCCAAAATAAATTGCAAAGCAATAAATGGGCAGAGCCCAGGTAAAATTGATGCTCTGCATCTTTTATGAAAGGGCAGAGCCCAGGTAAAATTGATGCTCTGCATCATTTATAAATGGGCAGAGCCCAAAACAAATCGATGCTCTGCATCCTTTATGGGCAGAGCCCAAACAAAAATAAAAAGTAATGCAATGCATTATTTAAACATGGGCAAAGCCCTAGCACAGGTCTAATAGACCAAAAATAAATAAAAGCGTTGAATATTCTCAATTGGACTTAGCCCAATCATGGCCGTAAGTCCTCGAATTAAATTGACTGAGCAAGACTGCTCTCCTAAATCAATTTACATCCGGTTCAAGGGTACATCTCCTAACTCCGCTGACACCTATCGTTGTAATCCTTCAACGACGTCAGAGAGGTGACGGGTCCCGACAACCACACATCAACACGGACTGTGGGGTCCTTAAACCCGCGGACTTAAGCGTCCTTAAACTAAAACACGGACTGTGGGGTCCTTAAACTCACGGACTTAAGCGTCCCTAAACTGGAATATCGACCACCATGTCCCTAAACTGAAATATAGACCACCATGTCCCTAAACTGGAATATGGACCGCAATGTCCTTAAACTACCTATGGACCACTATGTTCCTAAACTGGAACAATAGAGCCCCCAAATGTTCTTCGCCAGGTCCAAACGATCCCGTTAAGTTGATCTTAGTCTCAAATCGGACTAACGTATCCTTAACGAACGTTTAAGTTGATCTTAGCCTAAATATGGCTAACATATCCTTAAACTAAAACACCAAAACCAAATCTAAGTAAATAAGGATTTGGACTAATCCACGTCCTACGGGCGACGTCATCATTTAGTCTCCGTATACAATCCACGAGCATCCACAAACAAAACAAACACACACGACACGAAGTGAAATTCTGGAGAAGGAGAAAGTTGTTACCGCGATGCGGTAGCTTAATTAACTGCAGGGGCTTGCGCCTGCAGGGAAGAGCGTCCCCACAATCAAAAACCCCTCAAACGAGGGGGAATCTGATGAAGTCTGCTACATCGGCCGCATCCATCTAAACCTCCGATACACGGTGCCATAAATCAACTTGGCATCTTCGGAGAGGTGGACGAATAAAACCAAATAGCATCTGCCCCGAATCTCAGCGTCAGGACCCCGAAGTCTTGTGCGCCGTCTTTCGGAGGGGAACAGATTCTGGCATGCCCGGTGGGACCTTTTCCTCTTTCCACTCCACACTTCGTGTGTCGTATTCGCGAACGAATCGCGGTTTGTTAATGGTTGCCTTTGGATTTTAAGTTACTAAGATTTGGTCTCTTGCTTGGTGCAGAAAAGAAATCAAGCATCGATGGCCTCTACCTGTTCGAAGTGCTCCACCTGCAGCTGCAGCTCGCGTCCGGCCTCAACTAGGGGCATAACCTACGGGCCCCAAGCGGCTTCTTTGTTCACCATGCCCGTGGAGCAGATTACTCAAGCCACCACAGGGTTGTTTTTCGGAACCATGCTTCCGCCAACAAGCTTTAGCACCCCTGTGCCCGTACAAGAAGCTCCTAAGAAGTCGGTCTTCGATCGACCTACAATTACTGCGGCCCCTCTCAACAGGTCGCCCAACACCAGTGCCTCGGTCTTCTCCAGACTGGGCCAAAACTCCCGCGGGCCCACAATAAAGCTTGCGGTCCCAGAAAAGGTTATTCCAAAAAGAGTAGCCAAACCTGTTCCTGAAGTCGTCAAGGCGGCTTCTCCGGCTAAGAGATCAGTCTTTACAAGACTGACCGTCCCAAATCCTACTCCTGCTCCTGCTGCTCAAAAGATGTCAGTCTTTAACAGGCTGACGCCGGCGACAGCCCCACACCTGAACAGGGGGCAAGAAGAAGCTGTTTCTGTCTCTAAGCCAATACCGACAACTCGTCACGCCCGACGACGCCACTGGCGCCGGATAAGGAAGACCGGGGGCAACTCCCCTTCTGGGATGACTCCGCCAGCTCCAACGGTGGAAGTTAACGCTGCTGTTCCAACCGGGAACAGCTTTGAACTGTTGAATAGGGTACGCAGAAACTCGCGAACTGCGGTGCTCAAAAGATCTCCTCCACCAGTAAAGACTACTGTGGAAGCAGAAAAGCCAGAGCAGCTCAATCGCTGTTCTCCAGGATTTATAAGACATGGCGACGAGTCCAAGAATCTGTCATTGATCCTAACTTTTCTGGCCAACAGAAGAAGTCGAAAGGTCGGCAAGAAGAAAATCCCCCGGTCTAGCAACGAAAGATAATGACCGCTTGGGTGCCCAAAGCAACGGCCCCCTCAACTTCTACGGCCCATAAAAGAAGAAGGCCGGAGAAAGTGCCAACGCCGACGACGAATATCAAAAGTAGTGAACCTAAACGCCCTAAGTCAGGGGGCATTGTAGTTCATACCGTCTACGTGGCGTCTGGTAAAGAGGACAGTCGCATATCTACGGGTCATCGACCGCTTACGCCATCAGTGACCAAAGCGCAGGAGCAGCAGCAAAAGCTCCAAGAGATGATGAACGCTATGGCCGCACTTACTGGGCCAAAAGAAAACCCTGAAACGTCCTCGGATGAACGCCGGGAGGAAGAAACCGACGCCGAATTCCTTCGTCGAATATTGGAGAAGAAGGATAAAGAGGCTGCTGAACAAGCAACCAACATAAAGCATATGGGCCTCCTGTTCCAAGACATGGTGGGGATGATGATCCAACAAGATCCTCCGGCCGAAGATCCCCCGATCGTCCTTGAAGACGATAGGGGAGAGACGTCAAATCCTCCGCCAGCTCTGTCAACAGCTAAGGAGGAGACAATCTCCAAAGACGATTTGGATGAGTACATAGCCCAGCAAATACGGGTTCATCATGCGACTGAAGCAGCTGGCCAGGTCGTAAAAACGGGGCGGCCATATCCAAGTTGGTACGACCAAATTAAGTACCCGCCCGGTTACACAATTCCCAAGTTCCATGTCTACAAGGGGATGGGCAATCCTCACCAGCATGTTGCCCAGTTCAGGGCACTCTGCGGCAACACCGGCGGTGATAACAAGCTTTTGCTTCGCCGGTTTGTTGGAAGTTTATCAGATACGGCGTTCGAGTGGTACTCTGAGCTCCCGAACGACTCTATCAAGACCTTCGCGGAGATAGAGCTGTTGTTTACTCAGCGTTTTGCAAGCGCCAGTGAACGCACCCTGATGACGGCACTGATTAACGTCAGGGTAAAGCCAGGCGAGACATGGGTTCAATATGCTATACGGTGGCGGAACTTATGGTCGAAGTGCGAGCAGCGCATTGAAGAAGCTCCCGCGGTGGGTATGTTTGTGGGAACCCTTGATCCGCAAGCAACCATCTCGCAATTTATGATGTTTTTCAAGCTGACTACCTTCCAGGCCTTGATTGAAAAACTAGCGCAAATGGATCAGATGGGCCATAAACCCCATCTTCCAAAGATGGACTCCCGAAATGACAAGGGGAAGGGAAAAGCGATCGTTGTCGCTAATGCTCAACAACAACCGAGCAACTCGAAGCCGGTTGTTCGTCAAAATAATATGCGCCCGTACGTAGCCCTTGAGGAGAGGCTAGGGCGTCCTTACTTGTTTCCCCGAGATAAAATGAGAAGGTTATTCGAGCTGGCATTTCGCAACCGACTCATAAATCTGCCGGATCCAAAACGTCCGTCGCAACCAAATGATGTCAATGAGCCCAACTACTGTCCTTATCATCGAGTACTGGGTCATCCAATCGAAGATTGCTACGTCTTCAAAAATTGGCTTGAAGACCAGTACCGACAGGGCAAGTTTGCGTTATCTGACAAATGGAAGGTGAATCCCCCGCAGCCCCACACATCTAAGGGGATGAATACGCCGGGGGCAACATGCTCCGTCGTTGTAGAAGCTCCTTGGGAGGTTGTATTATCAGCCAAGACAAAGAGGATGCTAAACGATCTTCAGACATGCCCAGCGATCAAGTGGAAGAACCCGTTGGAACCGCAAGTCATTGAGGGGATGTTGAAGCCGCGTCCAACTCCAAAGACCGATGGTGGTGGCCCAAGCATTCACAACCAGCCGACGAAATCTTCAAAGAAGAAGAAAAAGAAATCAAAGAAGCCCGTGAAGCCTGGAGACAAGCGTATGGACTTGCAAAAACAAATTGACGCGCTGGAGGAATACAACCATAAGGCACGGACTCCCATTACATTCCAAGAGTTCCTCAATCATGTCTTTCAAGAGGAAGATGAGGGAGAAAATTCATCTGATGAATCTGAAGAATATATGGTGAGTTGCCATGTGATCTCCCATCCGTTCATAGACGATGAGGAGACTCCTTGTACTGAAACGCTGGGGGAAGATCCTGAACCAAAAATTCTGAGGCCATCGGATGAAGTAATTGACGCATTCCTCAATGAAGCTCTCTTAAAAAGTAAAGCTGATCGAGAATGCGAGGCGGTCGTATTTGAAAGGGCCAAGTGCCGGCGACTTGATGAAAGAGTTGAGATACTTCCGCTAAAGCAAAATACCTCCGCTACTGACAAAAGCAAATTCAAGACGAGGAAAAGGTTTGCTAAGGCCATATCAATGGGCATGAAGCTACCACCCTCCGAAGAAAACACTCCCGGTGAAGTGGAAATGCACCCCGCCTACTACTTATATTATCGGAAGATTTCGCACCCCACTGAAGAGTGCAAAGCTTTCGATAGATGGTGGCAATGATATATTGCTCATCGACAACATTTTAAGCGGGAGAAGCGCAAAACTCGTCGGGAGCGGAAAAATACGACCGAAGGGCTTAACAGAACTACCGGCGATTGTCGCATGGTTAACGCCGGGGGATCACAAGTGCTTACATTCGGGAGTGATTCCGACGAGGAGCTGGCTCTTAGCCCTCTCTTTAAAGAGTCCAATTCAGGAAAAGAAGAAGAGCAGAAGGTCTGCGATAACAAAGCTCAGACACCATGCATTGGCACATGAAGTCCGTCTCATTTCGAAGGTGGACCCTCTTAAATATTTAATGTGGAAGGCCATATTGATGGGACGACTCGCTAAATGGGCCCTGCTCTTGATGGAGTTCTCGATAACATATCAACCTCTCAAGGCAGTGAAATGCCAGGCCATCGCTGACTTCCTCGCTGAGCATCCGATACCCGCCGATTCTCCTTTTAATTGTGATCTTCCAGATGAACATGCGTTTGATGCGATCAACGGTGGTGATACCCGATGGGAGCTTTATTTCGATGGAGCATCTTCCGTGAAGAAGCGCAAACAAAGTACCCCTATAAGCAAATCGGGGGTAGGACTCATCTTTGTAACTCCACAAGGAGGGATAATGCGCTTTGCTTTCTCCCTGACGGAGCCGAGGACAAACAATGAAGCCGAATACGAAGCTTTGATAGCTGGCCTCGAGATCGCCATCGACATGGGAATTGAAAACCTCCTCATATATGGAGATTCTCAACTAGTCGTTAGTCAAGTAAATGGCGACTACCAGACGTGCAAACCAGAGTTGGTGAAGTACGGCGAGAAGGTGCAGCAATTGTTGACCCAAATCCCTTCCTATACTTTGGAAAACATACCGCGTGCGGAAAACAGCAAAGCGAACGCATTGGCCAAGCTCGCCAAGGAACTGGCTGATGAGAACCTTGATGACGTAAGAATCGTGGTACAAAGCCGTCGAGTGCTTGCCCCAGAAGAAATATCTCCGGAATCAGCCGAAGAGAAGAGAGCGACTGAGCAGACGACCCTGCAAATAAAAGATCGGGAAAATACCGAGGATTGGGGAGAAGTCTTTATAGACTACTTCAAATACCGCCGAATGCCCGAAGATGCGTCCTCAAGACATCAGCTCAGGAAACGAGCTCTGTCTTTCACCTTCGTCAACGATACTTTGTACAAGAGGTCGTTTGATTCTCTGTGGTTAAGATGCCTGAGACCTGACGAAGCAAAAAGGGTCGTTCAGGAAGTTCATGACGGACTCTGTGGTTCTCACCAAGCAGGCCCAAAGATGGAGTTGAAGATTAAACGGATGGGCTACTACTGGCCCACGATGATTCATGACTGCCTCGAATATGCGAAGCAATGCCACTCATGCCAAATTCATGGGGACTTTATCCACCAACATCCAAATCCACTCCATCCAACGGTGGCTAGCTGGCCATTCGAAATGTGGGGAACTGACATAGTCGGCCCCATCGAACCAGCATCGTCTAGAAGACACCGTTTCATCTTGGCGACGACTGACCACTTCTCCAAATGGGCAGAAGCAGTACTGCTGAGGGAAGTTAAGACGGAGAATATCCTCCATTTCTTCAAAACGCACGTCCTATATCGGTTTGGAACTCCGCGCCGGATCATCTCCGATAACGGGCCAGCCTACAGAAGCCATAAGATCAGTCGTTTCGCGCAGCAGCATAACATAGACTGGATATATTCCTCGGTTTATAATCCGCGAGCTAATGGTCTAGCCGAGGCCTTCAACAAGACCTTGACAAAGATCATGAAGAAAACGGTGTCCCGAAATAAGAAGGACTGGCATGATAGACTGCAAGAGGATCTTTGGGCGTATCGAACTACGTTCAAGACGACCATAAACACAACGTCGTACGCGTTGGTATTCGGTACAGAAGCAGTACTCCCCCTCGAGATAGAGTTACCTTCTCTACGAGTGGCAGTCCACTACGAGCTAACGGACAAAGAAAATGCTCACCTTCGGCTTGAGGAACTTGATGCCCTTGATGAAACCCGGCTCATAGCGCAACAAAATCTAGAGGCTTATAAAGCAAAGATGACGCGCTCATATGAAAGATTGACCCGGCCAAGGACATTCCGCCAAGGCGAACTCGTGCTAGTAGTCAAGAGGCCTATGATCCCCAATCGTGCCAAACGGGGAAAATTTGAGCCAAACTATGAAGGCCCGTACATCATAGACAAGGTCTACCAGGGTGGAGCCTATCTACTCATGGATATGCACGGTGAAAGACCTTATAGGCCAATAAATGGTCGATTCCTAAAGAAATACTACGCTTAGCAAGTTACTGCCTAGGTCAATGATAGATGACGATGACTATGTCCTCTCGCTATCTTCCTAAGCTCAAACTTTATAAGCAGTAGCCTGCCCTCTCTTGGACGGATCAAAACGTCCCTAAACTAATGACGGACCGAAACATCCTTAAACTAATGGCGGACCGAAACGTCCTTAAACTAATGAAGGACCGAAACGTCCTTAAACTACTACCACAGCATATTTAGGCTGACGAGAAGAATAAAATTTTTTATATAAAATAAAAAATATATAAAAACGGTATGTCCATAAGCAAAAATGGGCACGGATGAAAACCTGAAAGGGCTCCATGAGTAAAAACAGCAGGGCTGCCGGCGAGTGTTCGTGAAACCCCGAAAGGACGGGACCTCGTAAAAAAAATATATAAAAATAAAAAGAATAAAAAAAAACGGTATGTCCATAAGCAAAATGGGCACGGATGAAAACCCGAAAGGGCTCCGTGAGTAAAAACAGCAGGACTACCGGTGAGTGTTTGTGAAAACCCGAAAGGGCGCAACCTCGTTAAAAGACACTTACAGGGTCCCCTCGACCTTGTAAGGAGAAACCACCCGCGTGAGATCCTTACAACTCACAAGGGAGCAGCACACTTAGGGATCCCCACGATTCCTAAGGAGAAAATACACTTGCGAGATCCGCACGACTCGTAAGGAGAACTCTCTTATGGGACCCTCACGGCTCATAAGATTTGAAAGTCTTAAGTTACAGAGCCCTAAACCTGTACTTAAGCAACCCCCACAACTTCCGAGATTGCCCTACAAGTGGTCCAATACTGACCCTTGTATACAATCCACGGGCGCGAATAAACATTTCCCTAATGAAGTCCCATCCGTGACTAGGGGTATGTTCATATGATGAACGACCCTTGTAGGTCCTCTCGACTTACAAGGAGAAAACCCTCTTGTAGGAACCTTACGACTTACAGAGGAACATACACTCAGGAATCTTCACGATTCCTAAGGATAAAATACACTTACAAGATCCTCACGACTTGTAGGGAGAAATACCTTTGTGAGACCCTTACGGCTCATGAAGTTAAAAGCCTTAGTCGACAGGACCTTAACCATGTTCGCTAAGCCACCTTTGTTCAACATCGACGGAGGCCAATGATGATTCTCTCCTGGAAATATCCCAGATGTAGCGGTGCTGATGCCGAAATCGGTGTCTAATTTCAGGTTTACGGTGAGAAGCCGGTAGGCCGCACATGCATACGAAATAGCCGAAATGATAGGGCAACTTGCAATAAAAAGCAGCAAGTAAAAACACATGCATACAAAATAGCCGAAATGATTGGGCAACTCGCAATAAAAAGCAGCGAGTGAAAATAAAATAAATAGCCGAAATGATTGGACACCGTGAAAAATAGCCGAAATGATTGGGCAATCGCGACCTTCGCGATATAAAAGCTGAATGATAGAGCATCGCGGAAATAAAACAAAAAAAATGATGATAAAACTTTGGTCCTACAGTTGAGATCACATCGATCCCTATATACAATCCAAGGGCGCAAACAAAGAGAGAACCATACTTTCCCAACAGGCTCCGCCAGAAAACGAAGCCAAATCTCGACGGTTCGTTTCAACCCCGAAGAAACCAGTGTCTTCGGCAAATCCTTCGACTCAGGGAAACAAGCATCCTTGATGAGAGCCTCCTGATTCGCGTCGACTCGCAAAGAAACCAGTGTCTCCGCGGGAAATTCTTGATTCGTTTCAACACCAGGGAAACAAATATCCTTGGTAAATACCTCAATTCAGGGAAACAAGCATCCTTGATGAGAGCCTCCTGATTCGCGTCGACCCGCAGAGAAACCAGTGTCTCCACGGGAAATTCTCGATTCGTTTCAACACCAGGGAAACAAATATCCTTGGCAAATACCTCAATTCAGGGAAACAAGCATCCTTGATGAGAGCCTCCTGATTCGCGTCGACTAGTAGAGAAACCAGTGTCTCCGCGGGAAATTCTCGATTCGTTTCAACACCAGGGAAACAAATATCCTTGGAAAATATCTCAATTCAGGGAAACAAGCATCCTTGATGAGAGCCTCCTGATTCGCGTCGACTCGCAGAGAAACTAGTGTCTCCGCGGGAAATTCTCGATTCGTTTCAACACCAGGGAAACAAATATCCTTGGCAAATATCTCAATTCAGGGAAACAAGCATCCTTGATGAGAGCCTCCTGATTCGCGCCGACTCGCAGAGAAACCAGTGTCTCCGCGGGAAATTCTCGATTCGTTTCAACACCAGGGAAACAAATATCCTTGGCAAATACCTCAATTCAGGGAAACAAGCATCCTTGATGAGAGCCTCCTGATTCGCGTCGACTCGCAGAGAAACTAGTGTCTCCGCGGGAAATTCTCGATTCGTTTCAACACCAGGGAAACAAATATCCTTAGCAAATACCTCAATTCAGGGAAACAAGTATCCTTGATGAGAGCCTCCTAATTCACGTCGACCCACAGAGAAACCAGTGTCTCCGCGGGAAATTCTCGATTCGTTTCAACACCAGGGAAACAAATATCCTTGGCAAATACCTCAATTCAGGGAAACAAGCATCCTTGATGAGAGCCTCCTGATTCGCGTCGAATCGCAGAGAAACCAGTGTCTCCGCGGGAAATTCTCGATTCGTTTCAACACCAGGGAAACAAATATCCTTGGCAAATACCTCAATTCAGGGAAACAAGCATCTTTGATGAGAGCCTCCTGATTCGCGTCGACTCGCAGAGAAACCAGTGTCTCCGCGGGAAATTCTCGATTCGTTTCATCACCAGGGAAACAAATATCCTTGGCAAATACCTCAATTCAGGGAAACAAGCATCCTTGATGAGAGCCTCCTGATTCGCGTCGAATCGCAGAGAAACCAGTGTCTCCGCGGGAAATTCCCGATCCTTCTCAACTTGCAAGATGAAGCCTCAGGCAGCAGGGATAAAAAAAAACTTTTTTCCTGGGCAATGAGACCCTGCAAGTCAGTCTAAAATGGTCTCTTGCATACTATTCACGGGTCTCACTCTCCAAAGTCGAATTTCGACAAGGAAGGAAACAACCGCTTACGGGTCCTCTCGACTCGTAAGAGGGAAAATTTATCTTATAAGATCCTTACGACTTATAAGAGAAAACACGCTTAGAAATCCTCACGATTCCTAAGGAGAAAATATACCTGCAAGATCCTCTCGATCCGTAGGGAGAAAAGTCTCTATCAGGCCCTCACGGCTCATAGAGTTGAAAAGTCAGAACGAGAAATAAGACAAGCTGAAATAGAAATTTTCCATTCATATTGCAAAAGGTTCTTACAATCATAAAGAAACTAAGCAAAGACATTGTCCAAATGATTACAATGGCAAGACCTCAAATCCTGGACAGGGATTGAGGAACTCAAAAGTAATCTTGTCCAAAACTTTCCAAGCCTAGAGAACCATCCTAGTATGCTTCCTTTCACGAGCACGAGCGTCGGGATCCCCACTGATGTCCTCCTCCCTCCGATAAGCAGCAAGTATTGCAGATTGTTGAAAAGCTTGGTGCAAAAGATCGATAAGATTATCTCGCCTCCTCTTTGAGATTAGGCTCATCAGATACACCGAGTGCACCTTATCCTCGGCGGCGTCCAATGCCCCAAGTGGCACACCAACGCAGAATAGAGGAAGCGCTTCCCAAATTGCTCTCATAATAAGCTTCCGGAGAGAGGAGCGCCGAGGAAGCAGTTGGCCGTTGTATGCATTGAAGCGGTTCATTATTTCGGCATACTCGGCGTTGGTAAATTCTCGGTTCTGAGAATGGCCGAGTCGACGGATGTCCCCGTAAGAAATGATCTCGTTAAGATCATACATGTGGGCGTCCATCACTCCTATAAAAGAAGATTGACAAAAATCAGCAACTCTTAAAAGTTCTGCTATATAATTTAAAAGGAGCATAGCTCCATTAATGAATCAAGAAATTATAGACGAAATCTTTCAGACAGTGAAACCCTATTGATAGAATCCTAACAGGGTTCTCTTTAGTTCCCTTTAGATCCTTTTAGAGCAAAGCTCTGATAAGTGAAACCCTAAAATGGGTTTTCTTTAGATCAGGGATCTATTGAACAAGGCTCTGTCAATAAAAATTGATCTAATTAAAAATTTTACCTAAAAGGTTCTTTCTAAAGAAATTCTAACTCTTGGAGTTCTTGAAGGCAAGAGCAAGGCTCTGAAGTTTTGAAAGTAAAAATCTTAAAAGATAATAATCATCTGTGAAGGACCAAAGGTCCTATTTATAGGCATCAAGTGCCCTTTCAACTTCCAAAGATTGCCACAATGGTTGGAATTCTACCACCGTTGCGCTCACGTTTGGAACCACGCAAGTGCAACGGTGGAGGGGCATTTGTTTCCCTCAATCAGAACGAAACTCTATTTCTAAGACTGAAAAGTAAAGCACTGCTTCATAAAAAAGACTAAACACCAAAGGCAATTTATCCTTGCAAGAATCACATGCACCTAATAATAGCAAATTAAATCATACGATGCACAAGCATAACAGAGAGCTAAAATAAAAGAACCCTTAACTGATAATGAAATACTTGATTAAAAAGAAAAATACTTGTTCATTATTATTATTGTTATTACATTTAAAAAAGATCACCAAATATGGGATCGGAAAGACAAGGGTTCGCAAAGATAAGAAGAAGATTCTCCAGTTTCCTTTCTGTCTTCTCCACCACGTTGAAGCGGCGGTCCTCCCAAGAGGAAGACGCCCAACGATCATCGCCACATTCATCAGAAAAGGTGGCGATGACAACCCGGCGAGCCCGTATCTGGCTCAGCAAGTGGAAAGAGCAGTCCCTCAGGGCTTTGGTGATCAAGTGCGCTTCAAAGAAGCACTCGATCTTATCCTCGGCGGCGTCAAGCATTGCCGAGGACATCTCTACTAGAGGAGGGGGAAGATCGGCAAGCACCGAGGCAAGGATCATCTGGAGCCAAATGGAGTGCGGAGGAAGAGGAGACCCCACACGAGTCAAAAGCTCGTACATTGCAGCATCGCACTGCTCATCCGTAAGAGAAGGGTCCACCAAGCGCACAGCAAAACGGGGAACGATGTCTCGAATTGGCACTTCTCATGGTTGTCGGCGGGCATGAGGACGGTTGCAAGCCATGATCGAAAAAGTTCTCTGAAGATGAGAGAAGAAAAGGCTTGGCTTTGAGTTATATATAGGCCAAGCACGGGAAATTCTGTGCACAATGGAATTATTTCCAAGACCCGGGAAATGAAAATTTTGGGAAGATGAAAAGACATCTCAAGTGAAGCAACGCATCCGATTCCCCCAATCAGAGCAAAGTTCTACTTTGAAAATTTAAATTTTAATAAATGAAGCGACGCTTCAGATCCTCTGCGCTGTGCGTAGGATGCCACGTGCCAAAATCTGGCACGCCAGCACGGAGAGCGCAGCGCCCGAGGCAGCACGCCCAATCAGAGCAAAGCCCTATTTAAAACAAAATTAAAGGAAGCAACGCTTCAGTTGCGCAAGCGCTGCGCTGCGCGACACGTGTCAGCGCAGATGCGCGACACGTGTCAGCACAGATGCGCAAGCGCAGTTGTGCTGCGCCGTGCGCTGCGCGACACGCGTCAGCGCAGTCGCGCTAGCGCAGTCGCGCTGCGCTGCTTGACACGTGTCACGCGCTGGAGCGTTTGCGCCAAACAGAATAAATTCGAGTAAGATTTTTCTGTTCTTGTTAAAACAAGAAGATTGCCTTCTGTAAAACAGAAGCTCTTGGATCAAAGATCCAACGGTGGGGAAAATTCCCCAAATCACTCAGAGAAAGATCTTTTTAACAAATTTATGGGCACTATATAAAGGCCCCTAAACCCCAAATCAAAGGCATCAACATTGTGAGAAATCGAAAACTTCAAACAGAGAAAGCTCTGAAGAAATTTCAAGAAGAAAAAGGTAAAAAGACCTTTAAGATAGAAGAATTTCTTCTAATAGATTATTGATCTAAGAACAAGATCAATGATCTTCAATAAAAAAAATAATAATAATAGTGCTTTGCACTTATGAACCATTTGTTCTTTGAGATCAAAAATAATAATAAGAAACACTTGTTTTCTTTGATCTAAACTGGATCAAGAAATCAAACAGTGCTTTGCACCTCTTTTATGAACCATTGGTTCTGGAATCTAAAAGATTCTCAAGTTAATAGGGCCTTGCACTTACAAAACTGCACTGTTGCGCTCTTGGGTTGGCGCAAGCCACCAGAGAGCGCCACGTGTCAGCATCTGAACCATTTGGGCTATGCGCTTTTGAAATAGAGCCTTGCTCTCTGAAACTGGCACAACTCACCAGAGCACGCCACGTGTCAGCAGCGCAGCGCACTGGCGCAGCGCACTGCGCTTGCGTGATACGTGTCATCACCACAAGCGCTTGTGCTCATTGATTGGCGCAAAGCGCCTGACAAATGCAATGCATTTCTTCTGCTAAAGGGCCAGGCCCAAATCAAAAAAACCTAGTAGGCCAAAATAAATTGCAAAGCAATAAATGGGCAGAGCCTAGGTAAAATTGATGCTCTGCATCTTTTATGAAAGGGCAGAGTCCAGGTAAAATTGATGCTCTGCATCTTTTATGAAAGGGCAGAGCCCAGGTAAAATTGATGCTCTGCATCATTTATAAATAGGCAGAGCCCAAAACAAATCGATACTCTGCATCCTTTATGGGCAGAGCCCAAACAAAAATAAAAAGTAATGCAATGCATTATTTAAACATGGGCAAAGCCCTAGCACAGGTCTAATAGACCAAAAATAAATAAAAGCGTTGAATATTCTCAACTGGACTTAGCCCAATCATGGCCGTAAGTCCTTAAATTAAATTGACTGAGCAAGACTGCTCTCCTAAATCAATTTACATCCGGTTCAAGGGTACATCTCTGAACTCCTCTGACACCTATCGTTGTAATCCTTCAACGACGTCAGAGAGGTGATGGGTCCCGACAACCACACATCAACACGGACTGTGGGGTCCTTAAACTCACGGACTTAAGCGTCCTTAAACTAAAACACGGACTGTGGGGTCCTTAAACTCACGGACTTAAGCGTCCTTAAACTGGAATATGGACCCCTATGTCCCTAAACTGGAATATGGACCCCCATGTTCCTAAACTGGAATATGGACCACAATGTCCTTAAACTACTTATGGACCACTACGTCCCTAAACTGGAACAATAGAGCCCCTAAATGCTCTTCGTCGGATCCAAACGATCCCGTTAAGTTGATCTTAGTCTCAAATCGGACTAATATTGTAGGGTTCCTAGGCACTCTTGTGAAGGTTCTAAAGGCATCAAACATGCCCGGATAAAATTTTAGACGTGCCGAACAACCCAAAGCCGGGATCTTTGCTAGATTATTAGGGTTAAACATGCAATAAGATAACTTTTATCTAAGTGTGAGGGATTACAACCTTTGTAGTCCGCTCCTTCACTTCACAAGCTCCAAGTAGAAGTCCCTTTGCCGCGATCCACGATCTCCCGGACTCATGAGAGGCTCCACGACTCGAACGATCCATTCTAGCTTGTCGTATTCCAAATCTCCGATGATCTACCTTGAAGTTGCTACGGCTCAAGCTTTCTCACTCTTAAAGAAGAGAACACACTAATCCCATGGGCTAGATGAGATGAGGATGAGAGAGTAGTGATTTTGCTTTCTTTTTAAATCATTTTCTCAATTTTATTCATCACTTCAAGAAAAACTAGCAAGGTTTCTTGAAGAAGGAAGAAGATGATAATGAAAGATAATGATAATCATTTTCTTTTGTGATGAATAGAAATATAAACATATGATTGATCTTTTAACCATGGTCAAGGATGAATGGATGAGAATGTGTAGAGAAACAACTAGAGTTAGGGTTTGGTTAAGTTAATAATGTGTCATCACAAAATATCTTTACAAATGACAAAAGAAAATTGCTTCTAGAAGGAACTTGAAGCAACTAAACCTAATCAAACCCTAACCTCAATTAATCATCCTTAAACATGTTTATCAATTAATCATATCATGTCACAATAATATATATCACATATATATTATATATTTGCAACAAAAGAAAATAATACAATTAACATATATCGCATATATATCAATGTATCATCTACTGAGAAAATGAAATAATAAAGCAAGCCAATATTAGTTAATATAATAATATATCATATATATTATTATATATTAAATCATCGAATCAACACTTGATCCGACGATCCGGCTATATCGAATATAACCGACTAATATATCATGTACCGATTCATCGAATCAACACTTGATCCGATGACCCGGTTCATATCCATATATATCGCGAGAATATAATACGGTATCCCATATCACATTATTCACGCTCCTGCGCATATCACATATGCGCCACTACTCCGTTTCGCCTGAGCCAAGAAACCTCTGTGTAGGACTCTAAAGAATCGTCAATACGCCGGTAGCAGGTGATGATCATATCAAACACCTACAAGCTGCAAGCGGTCAGCTAAACGTAACAGCCACCCAGGTATTGAGCGATCAGAAGATCAACAAGCTAGCCTGTGCGTTCTCCTGTGAATCCGATCAGTAACACTCCCGTACAGTCCGGTCTGTTCGTCTGATATGTCGCATATTAAGTCTAGGGGTGGTATACGTCAGACCCCAGTAACCGATAAGTCGTGTCGATGTATGGCTCATAACGGGTCGAGAAACTACTAGTAATACTTACCAGTAAATCTCTATATCAGCCCTGGCCAGGGACTTCCAGTTATAGCCAATCGAACACAGCACAACATCAACTCCCTATACCGGGAGAGACGAATCCCCTCCTATCGCTCATTGCCTCCATGTGATTCGGGACTGTACCCAAAAGCCACCGTTTTGCACGCCCTCTTGGACGTGGTAAGGTGGAAATCAAAGCACAGCGGGAATCACACAAGACTCTATGACGATCTCGGGTCTACAGACTACCCTGTACCAGTGTCACCGGAGAACTGCCATCTGACGTGTGGTATAACACCATCTGGGAGTTCTCGGCGAGTCCGTCCAGTGTACCCAGTCTCCACTGAGCACCCGTACACCATCTCTGATGTCTAACACCGATGGATATGGGATCATCCATCGCCCATCATATGGGTCAAGATGCGTATACGCTAGTCTACTCTGGTGTATCGATGCCCTGTCTCGATATACCCTCGACTAGGAACAGTTATAGGATGTACTCATCGACTACCGCGGCCCCACTAGTATGATCTCATCATAGTCCCAGTAGTCGAGTACAAACCCTAAGGGCTTTATCAACATGTGAGAGTAAAACAGTAAACCAATACAAGTCAACATGTTAAGATAAAGTGAAACCAAATAGCATACTATCATGACGAGCAAGAAAGTCATCTCTATATATAACCAAGCATCCATTATAATATACATCATATGTACAACAATGGCCTCTAGGGCATATACATAACTAACAATCTCCCACTTGCACTAAGGCCAGCTGCTGTAGTATCTCATACCTAGCATCCCGAATAATCTCTCAAACTGTATCTGGGAAATAGCCTTCGTGAATGGATCCGCAGTGTTGTCCTTCGTATCTACTCTCCTGACCTCGATCTCCCGGCGATCAACTATCTCCCTGATCAGGTGATACCGCCTCAGAATATGTCTGGACTTCTGATGGGACCTGGGTTCCTTGGCTAAAGCCACAGCTCCATTGTTATCGCAATACAGAGGTATTGGATGCTCAATAGATGGAACCACACCAAGTTCACTAATGAACTTCTTGATCCAGACAGCTTCTTTGGCAGCATCGTTGGCAGCGATGTATTCAGCCTCCATCGTTGAGTCTGCAACGGTATCCTGTTTGGAACTCTTTCAACATACCGTCCCTCCATTGAGGGTAAAGACAAAACCCGAATGCGACTTAGAGTCGTCCTTATCACTTTGGAAGCTGGAATCGGTAAAGGACTCTACCTGGAGTTCTCCGTTACCATATACCAAGAACATCTCCTTAGTCCTTCGTAAGTACTTGAGAATGTTCTTCACTGCTGTCCAATGACTCTCTCCAGGATCTGCTTGATACCGACTCACTACACTTAGTGAGTATGCTACATCGGGTCTGGTGCATAGCATCGCATACATGATAGAGCCTACTGCCGAAGCATAGGGTATCCCTTGCATGCGAGCTCTCTCCAAATCAGTCTTGGGAGACATCTCTTTGGAGAGAGTGAGTCCAGAGATCGTGGGCTGATTCCCACGTTTGGATTCTTCCATACTAAACCTCTTTAGTATGGTGTCAATATACCTGGATTGGGACAATCCCAGTATCCGTTTAGATCTATCTCTATAGATCATAATTCCCAATATGCAGGAGGCATCACCTAGATCTTTCATTGAGAATCTCTGTGATAAGAAGAGCTTGACTGATTGCAGCATAGGAATATCATTTCCTATCAAGAGTATGTCATCCACGTACAATACGAGGAAGACAACCTTACCCTCTGCTACCTTCTTATAGATACAAGGTTCATCTATATTTTTGATGAAGTCAAACTCTTTGACTACTACATCAAAACAGATGTTCCAACTCCGCGATGCTTGCTTTAACCCATAAATGGATTTAAGCAGCTTACACACCTTTCCGCTGCTCCCACTATCTACGAAGCCCTCTGGCTGAGTCATGTACACGCACTCTTCTAAATCACCGTTTAGAAAGGCGGTCTTAACATCCATTTGCCAGATTTCGTAGTCATGGTATGCAGCAATGGCAAGTAAGATCCGGATGGACTTAAGCATAGCTACTGGAGAAAAGGTTTCGTCATAGTCCACACCTGGTCGTTGACGAAAACCCTTTGCTACAAGTCTAGCTTTGAAAGTCTCAACTTTTCCATCTACACCAAATTTCTTTTTAAAGATCCACTTGCTCCCTATGGGTTTTACCCCTTCAGGAGCATTTGCCAAAGTCCATACTTTGTTGGTGTACATGGATTCCATCTCAGATCGCATTGCATCCAGCCATTTCACAGAGTCACCACTCGTGATGGCCTGCTCGAAACTAGTCGGTTCATCATCATCCATGATGCAATCCTCGCTTCCACCATCAATGAGAAAACCGTAGTATCTCTCAGGTGGACGAGAAACCCTACTAGATCGGCGGAGAGGCTGGGGTTCGTTTGGTACTACTGAATCCTCTGGTTCTGCTAAATCTTCAGTTGTAGTTTGTGTTGCTGGAACTTCTTCCAGTTCTACCTCTTCGCCACTAATTTCTTTTGTAAGAAATTCCTTTTCTAAAAAGGTGGCATGTCGAGAAACAAACACCTTTTGTTCCTCGCGATGGTAGAAAAGATATCCATGTGAATGTTTGGGATATCCCACAAACTTGCATAAAACTGACCGTGCCTCGAGTTTGTCTGGATTATGCCTTTTGACATAGGCCAGACAACCCCATATCTTAACTCGTTTAAGACATGGTCTCTTCCCACTCCATATCTCATATGGTGTGGTAGGTACAGATTTAGTTGGAACTTGATTCAATAGGTATGCTGCTGTTTCCAGTGCATGCCCCCAGAAGGAAATAGGTAACTCAGCTGTACTCATCATCGAGCTCACCATATCTAATAGGGTGCGATTCCTTCGTTCAGATACATCGTTGTACTGTGGTGTATAAGGTGGAGTAAGCTGAGAGAGAATCCCATTCTCTTTTAGATAATCTAGGAACTCACCGCTTAAGTATTCACCTCCTCGATCAGATCGAAGAATCTTAATACTTTTGCCCGTTTGATTCTCTACTTCATTCTTATATTCTCTGAATTTCTCAAAAGCTTCAGATTTGTGTTTCATCAGGAACACATATCCGAATCTTGAGAGATCGTCAGTGAATGTAATGAAGTAGGAAGAACCGTTCCTGGCATGCGTAGACATGGGACCGCATACATCACTATGTACCAGTCCTAAGAGTTCGGTAACTCTTTCTCCGTGTCCACTAAACGGAGCTTTGGTCATTTTTCCTTTGAGACATGAATGGCAAGTATCATAAGATGATAATTCGAACGGATTCAAATAACCATCTTTATGTAACTTAGCCAGTCGTGTTGCATTGATATGACCAAGTCTACAATGCCACAAGTAGGATTCGTTCACATCTGAACTTTTCCTCTTGTGTGTGTTTTGTATATTCAGGACTATATTCTGATTTAGAATGAATATACCATTATGTAACGAGCCTGATGCAATCAACTTTTGATCTAGGAATATGTTCATAACATTATCCTGTACTACAAAATTATATCCCTCTTTACTCAATAAAGAAACTGATATAATGTTGCACATCATGTTCGGTATATAATAGCACTCATTTAGAATCAGTGTATTACGACTTGGTAATACAAGGTGATATTCGCCAACTGCTTTGGCTACAATACTTGCACCGTTCCCTACTTGAACGGAATGATCACCTTTTCCCAGTTCTCTACCTTTACGTAGCCCATGTAACTGTTTACATATGTGGGATCCTGATCCGGTATCCAATACCCAGGACGTAGGGTGAACTGAGAAACAGTTCTCAATAACTAACACACCCGAAGAAGATGCATCAACATGCATGTTCTTTTGGGCGGCGTGAGAATCTAGATATTCTCCTGTTTCCTGTTCAGTCTTGTAACTCTTATAAGAAAGAACGGGTCCAACATTCCCTAGCTCAGTACAATAATCAGGTTTAGTCAATACATCCATATTATTATCTTGATTATGGCCTGAAATGGTCGCTACCTGGAGAGAGAGAGAGAAGAAAACACTTTAGCGTATGCTCTTGCAAGATTAGATTGGTTATTATCTTATCTAATCAGGATGTCTCCCACTGTTTTTATCAAATCTACCTTAAAACCCTAAAAGGTAAGATTAGCCGGGATTAATTACACCTTACAATTTCGTCAATCTTTCAGCCAGATCAGTGTCGGTACTTTGAGGGAGGTTCCCCGTGCTCTCGCACGAACCTAATTAATGTAAACCTCGTTTTCCCAGAGGCGTAACCTCGTTAACACTTTTCTAGACACCTACTTGAATGACTAATTGTCCTGTGTAAAACTCTCCCAGGAGTAACTCTTACTCGCAGTGGGTATCGGGATCCAACTATCTCATAGGAGGTATGCAATCTCATTGCAAATTTCAACACTTGAAATTCCCGATAATATTTTGCCCCTAACCCCTATGACCTTGACAAAGGCCAACAAACCATAGGAAGCTAGTCAAGTTCAACCCGTCATTTCTTGATTGAAATTAAACCCACCCGCACGACCCTTGACAAAGGCCAACAAGGTCGTACGAATACCCTAATCCAATCACATCATATGTTTAAACAGATAAGTACCAGTTAGCTACCGCACACTACGCCTTGACAAAGGCCAACAAACGCAGCACGAATACTAAATAGTCTTTATCTGAAATGACGGAGGGCTACGCAGGTTTTTCAGAAAACCATGAGCGTAATGAACTTGATATCGTCGTAGAATCGAGTAGTTTTTGAAAAGGAGTGTTTTTGAGGCTTTTCTTTGTTTTGCTAAAGGGGTCACTCCCGGTGAAGGGATCGTCGGCCCTTTCCTCATCGAATAAGGTGCAGGATATATCGTATATATCACTGTGCAAAGCAAAACACTAAAAGCAATCAAAAGACAAACCGCGTTTTGTAGCATCTGCCAGTTTTGCTAAAGGAGTCACTCCCGGTGAAGGGATCTCGGTCCTTTCCTCATCGAATAAGGTGCAGGATATATCGTATATATCACTGTGCAAAGCAAAACTGTAGCTACCCCTTTTATAAAGTTTTGATTCTACAACATCTTTAGGTTTCTTTTCTTTTATTAATCACATTAATAAAAATCCCATCAAGCTTATGCTTCCTAAGCATCACAGAAGAAACGAAAGCAGTAATATTTATATATCAGCATATATATATAGTATAAGCATTCGTCTCAGGCAGTAATATGATCTCATCACAGAACATTGCAGCAGAAGAACATATATGAAATATTGGATATACTAGGATGTCCGTGTTTTCAATACGAGCCTGTATAAAACACGGATTCCACGGTCGCGATGAATAGCCAAACCCACATCCCAAGACCCCTACGAGAGCGGCAAGTAACACTGCCAATTCTAGGGTTAGGAGACCCGGTCTCGACTCCTCGAGATGGCCTCCCACTGGACCCTAGAACCCGGTTACTTGTGCTCCCCTCCTTGGGTCTACCTAATGCGGAAAAGTAAATAATATACACTGGTGACATCAACCGCAACCAGGAAGTGCCCCAAAAAGAATATTACATTACAAATGAATTTTACATGAATGAAAATAAAAACCCTCATCTCACATAAAACCCCCGGCTATTCAGAACGCGACGATCCAATATAACATATCACAGCAACACATAATATCTCATATCATCAACGTAAGTAAATATGCGCATCCTAATTGTCGTTGAATCATATAGCAACGAAACCGGCGATATCACATATTACACTTACGGTCACAGAAAAGAAAGTGTAAAACTACAATATTTGGAATCCACAATCACTTTAGACATCGTAAATCCGAAATATCACATACTCCGCATTTCATGCCTAACTCTATGAATTCCACATATTGTATCACATTCCAGATAAATCGACAGTATTAAACTTTTCGAACAGATAATCAAACACCCAAAATTTCCCAAACTGCTCAACACTTGAGCGGGGTTCAAATAATCCCAGAATATGTCACAGTACCGGTGATCCAGCCGTAGAAGGGTCAAGCCAACGCCTCACATGTGGCACGCCGTACTGCCCCAAACCCGAAGGTTCAAAAGGCAGTTCAAGACGGTCACATAATCGAGTTAAGGTAAGGTGTATTGAATAACGGTGTAAGACATTCTTAATCAAAATACAGTTTTCAACCTATAACATACGGAGTTCGAATTATTGAACTCCTGGGGCTTATACATGAAAATGTATGTTGTCAAGTGTCTTTCGAGACAAGGGGTTGGTACTCTTACTTCATTAAGGTAACATATAAGTTCTCTGGTTTTAGACACACATTCGTTAAAATATAAGGTCCAAAGATTTTGAGAAGTTTATAGGTATAAGAATAAATTAGAGAACTATATGTTAGAAGTATCGGGATTCTTTGAGGTGATTGAAGATATAGATACTTATGCTAGGTATTCCATCGTAGTAATATTGAGAAATTGCTTCTCTCACAGGTTACTCATCCGTGGGTGCGCTCATACATGAGTAATATTGTATGGCCTTTTCCATTTGAGAATATCTACTGGAAACAGTTGCATAATATTTGAATTTGGTTCCATCTAAATTAGTGTTTTTTTAATTCTATATGGACATAGAATAGTAGCATATCTTGAGGGTGTTAAGATATGGAGTTATTCGTTTTCTGTTTAAAAACAGAATTCAGACGAACTCAAGGCTCGTTTCAGTAGTGACAGTTTGTGGGTTATTCCAGGTTTTTAGAAAGGGTTTAATTTCTACTATTTGCAAGATCAAAGATTGATTTGTTCTTGACTCTCCACCTTTTTATAAAAAATGACTTCTTTGCAAAAGATACAAGTGGGGGAATGGTAAAGTTGGAATTGATTCTAGAACTACAAACGGTTACTGAAAATTTAGTATAACCTAAGAATTCAATTGGACTCGACAAACCTTAGCCAATCCGCGAATTTTAGTAGGTGACCTCAGCCACCTGTGAGATACTTCGGTTTCCTCATAGACGGTTGCAGGGTGGTCAGCATCACGGTGATGATGGCACTACTAGTTATCAGCAGGTCATGGGAAGTGATAACTTCCAGGTGACCAGATGCAATATATCCAAGTTGGATTCCACGCACTTCAGCAAATTATTAAATTTGTCGGATGCTCTTGAATGGGTAAAACTCATTAGGGGCAAGTAGATATTTCGATATCTGTGCATGTGGAAAGGTATCAACTTAATAAGGCTAAACTTGTAGTGAAAGGTTGTCATCAAATACCCAGTGTGGATTGTGATGAAATTTTTACTTCAGTGTCTGAGCTGAAGTCCATACGGATATGAGTTGTTATTGTTGCTATTCAAGACTATGATATCTGGTAAGAGGATGACTATAACGTCTTTCTAAATGAGAATTTAGAAGAGCATGTGTATACAACTCTGCCAGAAGATTATCGTAGTCAGTTGAATGCTGCCCGAGTACAGGAAAGATTGGCAGAGAAGGCCAAGGGCCAACGATCAATGGACAGGAGACCCCACGTAGTTTCGGCACGGCCTACCATTCCGCTCCGTGGAGCGATCCCAGTTCACAGGCCGGGTGTCACACAGATGAAACGTACCTTCTCACCTCAGCAGCCGCAGCGGAGGGCCCTATTTTGCGATTATTGCCAGAGGCCAGGACACATGAAGAGGGATTGCCGCAGAGCTAAGGAGCAGTGTCTGATCTTCGGATCCAGCGAGTACAGGATCAACGGGTGTCCACAGAGATCTGAGCTAAAGGGAGGGTTCAAGAAACAACAACCATCGTATGGCACATCAGCTCAGAGGGGTCCACCTCGGGTGCCCCAGCAGCGGTCTTTCGATCAGAGGCAGACTATTTCAGGTCAGAATCAGGGACGGGCTTTCACCCTATCCGCCGAGCAGGCAGAGGCTTCTGGAGATGTGGTTACAGGTACCATCCTCATTTATTCTGTACCAGCTAGAGTTCTTTTCGATTCGGGTGCTTCGCATTGTTTTATTTCCACGCGGTTTGTCCACACACATTCTATACCTCATGAGCCGTTGACCAAGGGTTGGGAGATACATACGGGTAACGGTATTATTGTGTCCGATCAAGAGTGTAGCTTATGTCCGGTGGTAGTATGCGGCAGGGAATTCTATGTAAATTTCCTTTTAACCGGGACGGGCAGTTATGATGCGATTATCGAGATGGATTGGATGAGTACATTCCATGCAATTATTGATTGCCGAGCAAGGAAGGTGACTTTCCGCATTCCCAATCACCCGAAGTTTGTTTTCGAAGGCGGGAGCGAGTCTTTGGACCCCGCCAAGTTTAGAGCCAAGCCAAAAGCATTGACAGCTATAGAGATTGATGAGAGTCCATCCCCAAAGATCGTTCGGGATTTTCTTGATGTGTTCCCTGAAGATTTACCAGGTCTACCACCTCCTCGCGCCTTGGGATTCTCTATTGACTTGATTCCAGGAACGACGCCAGTTTCCAAAGCTCCTTATAGGATGGTGCCAGATGAGTTGGCAGAATTAAAGAAACAAATTGGAGAACGCCTGGAGAAAGGATTTATTCGCCCAAGCGCTTCGCCGTGGGGATGCACCAGTCTTGTTGGTGAAGAAAAAGGACAGATCGCTACGGATGTGTATAGATTACCGGGAGCTGAACAGGGTTACGATAAAGAACAAATACCCCATTCCACGTATCGACGATTTATTTGATCAGTTGGGTGGGGCCAAGGTATTTTCGAAGCTGGATCTTCGTTCGGGCTATCACCAGATCAGAGTAACGGCTGAAGATATATGCAAGACGGCTTTCAGGACACGATACAAGCATTATGAGTTTCTTGTGATGTCGTTCGGTGTTACCAATGCTCCAGCTATATTTATGGACCTAATGAATCGTGTATTTGCGAAGTACTTGGACATGTTTGTCGTCGTATTCATCGACGACATACTAGTCTATTCTAAGACCCAGGAGGACCATGCCGAACACCTGTGGACAGTATTACGAATTCTTCGGGAAGAGAAGCTATATGCAAAATTGAGCGTGAGTTCTGGCTCGACAAAGTGCAGTTCTTTGGACACGTTGTTTCGGACGAAGGCATCTCAGTGGACCCAGCGAAAATAGAATCTGTTAGAGATTGGCCGACTCCGAAGTCCGTGGCCGAGATCAGAAGCTTCTTGGGATTGGCAGGATATTATCGATGGTTCGTTCAGGACTTTGCACGAGTCGCTGAACCCTTGACGAAGCTGACGCGGAAGGAAGTACCGTACGTATGGACGGAGGAGTGTACTCGGGATTTTGAGGTACTAAAGCAGAAGTTGACCACGGCGCCTATCCTTACAGTGCCAGATAATTCAGGTGGGATGGTGATGCATAGCGACGCTTCGGAGAAAGGCTTAGGCTGCGTCTTGATGCAGCACGGTCGGGTAGTTGCTTATGCCTCACGACAGCTGAAGAATCACGAAAGGAACTACCCAACGCATGACTTGGAGTTAGCCGCAGTGGTTTTCGTACTGAAGATCTGGAGACATTACTTGTTGGGCGAAAAGGTAGAAGTGTACACGGATCACAAGAGTCTGAAGTACGTGTTTACTTAGAGAGAACTGAATATGAGGCAACGCCGGTGGCTAGAATTAATGGCGGACTACGACTTGGACTTACAGTACCATCCGGAGAAGGTAAATGCCGTACCAGACGCTCTCAGTCGCAAGCCAGCGGTCATGATGTTGACCAGTCAGAAGAGCATCATTGAGGATTTTCAGAAGTTCGAACTAGAAGTTGTTACACCGAGTGAAACCGGGCAATTCTGGTAGTTACAGGTGCAGTCTTCTCTTATCGATCGCATTAAGGCGGCGCAAGCTGATGATCCTCGATTTCAAAAGTTCAGAGAGCAGGTGGAAGCCGGGCTGAGGACGGACTTACTCATACATCGAGATGGTTCTCTAAGATTCGGTAGCAGGCTCTGAGTTCCCAAGGGAGATGTTCGAGAAGAGGTATTAGCTGAGGCTCATAGTTCGGCTTATTCTGTGCATCCGGGAGGCATGAAAATGTATCGGGATCTAAGACAACATTTTTGGTGGAATGGGATGAAGCGACAGATTGCACGGTTCGTATCCAGGTGTTTGGTATGCCAGCAAGTAAAAGTAGAGCACCAGAGGACGGCTAGACTGTTGCAACCGCTTCCGATACCCGAGTGGAAGTGGGAGCACATCACTAGGGATTTCATGACTGCCTTACCACGGAGCCCAAGGAGAAACAACGTGGTTTGGGTTATCGTCGACCGTCTTACGAAAGTTGTGCGCTTCATACCCTTCCGTGTAGGACAGTCGACAGAGTCGCTTGCGGAGAAATACATGCAGGAGGTGGTGCGACTTCACGGAGTCCTGGTAAGTATAGTGTCGGATCGAGACACCAGATTCGTTTCACACTTTTGGAAGAGCTTACAGGAGAGTCTGGGTACACGTCTCAAGTTTAGCACGGCTTACCATCCACAGACGGACGGGCAGTCCGAGCGTACTTTTCAGACGCTCGAGGACATGTTGAAGGCTTGCATGCTAGACTTTTAGGGTTCTTGGGAGGATCACCTTCATCTGGTGAAGTTTTCTTATAACAACAGTTTCCAAGCTAGCATCCAGATGGCTCCATTCGAGGCACTTTACGGACGGAAATGTCGATCCCCTGTTTGTTCGGATGACGTGGGAGAACGGAGATTACTGGGCCCCGAACTTATTGTTCAGACGGTAGACAAGATACAAATGATTAGACGACGCATTAAGACGGCTCAAGACCGATAGAAGAGTTGGGCGGATGCCAGCAGGAGAGTGCTAGAATTCAAGGTCGGAGATCACGTGTTCCTGAAGATTTCTTCTACTCGCGGTGTTATCAGGTTTGGAGGTCGCGGGAAACTCAGTCCCCGATTCATCGGACCTTTTGAGGTGCTAGAGAAAGTGGGAGAGGTGGCCTGTCGTCTTGCCTTACCTCCATCGCTAGCTGGTGTGCACAATACCTTTCGCGTATCCCAGTTGAGGCGTTATGTTCGGGACGACAACCATATTCTGGATCATTCGGAGTTAACTTTGGGCACTGATCTGTCCTACGAGGAGCAGCCTACCACCATTCTCGATCGTCGGGATAAAGTGATGAAGAACAGGGTCATTCCACTGGTTCGTATTTCTTGGGGTGGTCGTTCTCCAAGGAAGTCTACCTGGGAACGCGAGGAGGACATCCGTGCACGTTTCCCGCATTGATTTGTATAGTGTGTTGTCCCGTTGTTTTGTTTTAATTTCGAGGACGAAATTTTTGTAAGGAGGGTATGATGTAAATCCCCAGTTCCGAATGAAATTTTCCGTATTTTTTTCCAGAATTTAATCCAAATTTATTTCATTTTTTATATATTTTTTTATTATTTAAACTAATTTCCTAAACTCTTAAACCTAAATTAATACCCTATCCTATTCTACCCGACCTGACCCACGCCGACCCGACCCGACCCGCTTCCCCTCATCTTCCTCCCTCGTTCCCTTTTCCCGCCACTTCCTTCGCGCAACCTCCTCGCCCGATCGCACCCACGCCCGCTTTTCGCGCCCGCTCGCGTTCCTCGCGCCAGCCTCCACTTGACCCGTTCACTCCCCAACGGCTCCAAGTCCCCAACGGTGCCCCTCGACTCCGCCCTTCCTCGTGCCCACCTCTGCGAGAACGGCTCCACGCCGACGTGGCCTCATCGCCAACGACTCCAGAATCCCCGCACCTGCCTCCCCTCTTCTCTCCAACGTCTCTTTCTTACTCTCCCGTTCTCTTCCCTCATCTCCCCCTCTCTGCTTCTCTCTCTCTCGTTCTCCTCCAAGCCAAAACCCTCATCTCACGTCACCGAACTCCCCCAAGCTCCGACAACCGCCGCGAGCTCCCCAGCATTTCCTCTCCTCTTTCCCAACACCTCAACCGCCAACACCCTCGCCTCATCTGCATCACCACCAAACCGAGCACCTACCACCATCAACACCAACCCCCTACATCTCGCCGACGAACCCAACTCCCTCGTCCCTGCACCTTACCTGAGCTCCGACCCCGTCGCCCCCGTGCCTCAGCCGACCTCGCCAGAGCCAGAGCCTACTGCACCGGTCCCCTGCAGCCACCGAGCTCCCCGACTCACCAGCTCTAATCCCCTGAGCCGCCTGAGCTCACCGCCGGCAGCCCCTCTGCACCCGAGCACTTCGACGGAGTCGCTGGAAACCCCCTGCCGTGGCCGCCTCCACGCCAGTGCTGAGCCGAGTACTCCGATCTAGCCAAGTCGAGCACGCATCGTGCAGCGATCGTGCCCGTGTCGTGCCATTTCCATTGCCGTCGTTTCCTTACCATCGCCTTCGTCACAGGCAAGTGAACCACCTTCACTTGCTCAATTCATGCTATGTACTTATGTAGTTAGTGAATGTAGTTTAACGGTTTAAATGGATATAATATTTGATGCGTGTATGAACAAATAGATAGCATCCCCGTACACGTACCAAGTGCTCGATGCATTTACCCTGTTAAAATCCCCAAGTTTATTATTAGAAGTTTTTGTTGATGTTAACGGTTGACGTATAAGAAATCGGCATAAAATCGTTAAGGCATCAAATGTAAAAATGACCTCCCAAATGGTTACGTCAAATCTGAAAATCAACGTACATTCCACGTTGTAAAATTTATAATTATTTGAATATAATTCCAATCATGATGTTCCAAGGCTCGTATCGAACCTAACGAGATAGCCTATAACCCTATGTAATTATTTTTGGAATAATGCAATTACATGACCATGAAAAAATGATGAGGAACACAATTCTGGACTGCAGTCCGGGGTAGCATTCTATGGGGAAAACTGAATTCTAAGCACCTGTATACACCTGCTTAAAACTGAAAATGCACGGAGACCCATATGGTCGCGTAGATAACTTAATTAACTAACACCTGAAATTAGTCCCGTACATTTTTACGGTCGTTTGATATTTAAATTGTATTTTAGAATACCATTGGGTTCTGCGGTTTCTGCAGAAATGTTCATTACATTGTCATATTAATCTGAGCATAACATCTGATGTAGAGATGCGATTGATAATACGTTTACTGCATTGGAAACTTAACTGGAAGAAATAAATTTTATTCAACTAGGGCAATAGCTGAATCTGAACATAATTACTGATAAAATGCGCGCGAAGTTGGGCTTCCAGTTCTGGAACTGGAATCCCAGAAATCGATCGCTGCCTTCAAACGATGATAATTCTCTAACCTGAACTCCGATTGACCTGAAATAAATTTTATTGTTTAGATAATCTAGTGTACTTCATACGCCCTTTATACTGTTTTGGTCGATTCTATGTGTATAATTTATCGTGAATTTTACCAATTACATGGCATTGGTCGTTATAGAATAATGAATACCCGTTCAGTGCATTTTTGCATATTTTCATGCTTGAGTTATACCTGCTGCATAGTGATCATCTGCATTGACGATATATTAATGTTAGGGATTGGGTTGTGGTGTGGAAAAGTGATTGAAAGCGACAGTGATACGTATGTGTCCACAACCTATCCAATACATGAATGCATACCATAACTCGGGGAATGGGGAAATCAAGGTGGAATTGAACTCGTATTTAGCGAGGTACAATGATTTAGAGGATGATCATTCGCTATCAGTGATATATATATATATATATATATATATATATATATATGGGGAAATCAAGGTGGAATTGAACTCGTATTTAGCGAGATACAGTGATTTAGAGGATGATCATTCGCTATCAGTGATATATATATACATACATACATATACATATACATATTTTAGGTCGTGGGCCTAGCGACACGGCTGACAGTGTTATGTCCTGGGCACAGTGGACCGTAGTCTTGGGCATGCACGAGACCCTTGTTAAACACGAGTATCCTCTCCACCAATTGATTTCATGGACCTAGTGACCGTTAAGTAGTGACATATGCATTGCCTAGTTCATTGACATAATACTCACATTGCACTATTTATATTCAGTTGATATTATTATACACATGTTCTGAAATTCATTGTACGCCTCATGGTAATATTACTACACGCCATTATATTACTTATAGCTATATGCGTCGCCCTGACGACCTGAGTGTGCATGCTCAGAGGACGAAGTGGATCCAGTCCAGGAGCAGGACTTATTCTTCGAGATTGCGGAGATCTAGACTGCACCACCAGCGCTACTTTCTTTAATTTCAGCATTTGTTTTATTGGTTAATTGTTTATTCTGTGAAATAAATATATCTTGAACTCTTTGAAATTGCAATGTAATAAAGTTGTGAACTGTGATTTTCTTTACTCAAGTATTGTTTACTGAATACCATGTAATGCTAGAAGCCGAAGTGTGACTACGGCGGGATTGTTCCCTGACCGTAGGAGCATGGATGACCTAATCATCCCTCGTATTCCGTATTTTGGGAATCGAGACGTGACAAGCATAAATGAGAGATTTTAATTAGTGGAAAAATCCTACATCTCTCACTCTATTTCTAGCAAGTTTGGAGCATCGGTAAGAGTTTGGATCGGTTTTTCTCGGATGGATCATTTTCGGAAAGGACGGTCGCCTCTCAAGCATGTTCTCGACGGATATGGGGCTTGGAGAGGTCTTCCACAATTGGGTGGACACGCTACAAAGGTTGTATACTCGAAATCTTGTAACTAGTTCTCTTGTTTTTGTTGCTAGTTCAGTGTATTGATGTATCCTTGGGTTTTGATGGCTTGTGCTTGATTGAAAATTATTAAAATCCGTTCCGTATTGGCCGCGGCTCACGCGGCGCGAGCACGAGCCATCTAACAATTGGTCAACTAAAAGTAAAGTTCTGGAAAAAAAAGTTCTTACTTAAGCTGTTATCTAAGTTAGTCGTTTCTTCTTCTTCTTCTTTTTAATTTGAAACCAACAGGCGTATCGAACTCGGGATTTCTCATATAACGTTTGTTTCTTATAAATTTTTTGATATAAATAAATTCAAGAGATGGATAATCTTGAAGAGTAACTGATTCCTTCCAAATCTTTCATCAAACCAAAAATCATATTTGTATCCACCATCCATTTCTTCTCACACGTCGGCACCAAACAAACAACCCGCACAAAACGCTCTATACGACTCTACGTTAAAAAAACCCAACAATAAATCACACCCTATAACATTCTCACCCAAAAAAAAACTAAAAAAGGGGAATAGAGAGAGAGAGAGAGAGAGAGAGGAGAGCCCTAATGCTTTAGAGAGAGAAAGAGCGGAGATTTTGAGAAATGGGTTTGTTGGGGAAGGAGCAGTTGGGGAGCATGGTGGAGAGAATAAAATCAAAGATGAAATCTCTGAACAAATCGAAGAAGAAGAAGCCATACGTGAAAATGGAGAAGAGCTCGAGCGTGAAGTTCGATCTCATGAAGAGGAAGACCCGCCGCCTCATCGACGACACCCTCAAGGCCGCCGATCGCCCGGGCAAGAAATCCATCCCTTCATGATTTTGATTTGATTTGCCTCCTCGACGTTTCTCTTTTCATTTACAGATCATAATATGCCATTAGCTAATATGTTCATTTTTGCCTTTTATTTTCTTTTTCAATGGGAAAAATAGAATAATTGTGATTTGCTTGATTAGCATTGATTTTGGCATGCCTTTGTAATGGCATTTATGTGGGCCTAGGAGTAAATTATTTCTCATAAAAATGGGTTCAATAAGATACTAGATTTAGTCCAGGTATTTATCTTTTTTTACTTGTATTTTCCTATGGATGTAAACTTTAATTGATTTCTAGAGATGATTGCACTTTAAGATGATAGAGAATCGAGTGGAGATGGGTTGGATGTGCATCATAGACGAATAAATACAAATTTGTAGTTAGTGACTCAACTAGAATTAGGGATAGATACGTACGAACCAGATGAATATGGATAGAAATAATTAAGAATAATATGTTAATTGTTAATTTAGCCGAGAAGAACGGCTCTTAATTAACAGATTAGATTCATATAATCAACCCAAAATTCTTGGGATAAATGCTTGTTGGTGCGGTGGTTGTTTTAGAGCTGATTGTACCTAGGATTTCCAGTAGGCTTTTATTACTTGATAAATCTGCGTTTACTGATCACTTTTAGAAAATAGTGAATTTTCATTTAAACTTTCCTAAAGCTTGAAAATTATTAATTTCACTAAATTATTCCTGTCTTTTATTACTTAACTTTTCTTAATTTCTTCTATAAAACAAACAACTTTCCCTCTGTGGTAAGCAAATTTAACTTCTATCATGCAAACACTTCCCTTTTCTGGCAAACTAAAATTTTTATAATGATTTATTTAAAATTATATTGTCATTAATTTAGGAGGAAAAGGTAGTCATTATTGATTAATTGATTGATTAATTTTTTCTGTGTTGCTGATTGACTCCTATGCATTTCAGGACTTGACGCATTCTTTTGTTTTTTTCCTAAACAACAAAACCCGATTCTCATGTGAATCAAATAAACAACTCATCTTGCTGGAAGACCTATTTTCATATTAAAAATAAACTTCGGAAGATGTAAATTATAATTAAACTGAAATTATAGCCAACGGCGGAACATGACAGAGGGTAGACCTACAATCATAGATAGAGTCGGCTAAAATGATATGGCAATTGTCAATAACTAGGAAGAAAATGATTTATATAGCCGACATGGCTTTATGTTTATATGAAATAAAACTTGTTCGACGAAGAATCTGGCCAATCTCTAAAGTAGCTTTCTAATTATCGGTCGTTTTCATTGCAAAAAGCAAAAATAAGAAGCGTGATGCATGCCAAAACCATCGAGATTGTTGGTTTTAGTTTGTGACCTGCAGATTAGAAGTGGAGCCGGTGAATTTTTTGTAGGAGCTGTAAAATACATATATATTTTTAAGGCTAAATTTTAACTTGCCATCATAAACAATGTGCACGTTCCCAAAATGGTATCATTACTTTCAAAATGATGGATCAATACCATAAACTTTTAGAGTATCAAAACAAAAATTACAAAATTATCATAATACCCCTCTCATATAATAAAAAAAAGATTATATATGCAAAAATCGGCGGATCCATGAATTTGGACATTAAACTTCCTAAATTCTATAAAATATTCCAGCAAAATATTACATGAAAGTCACATACAATTTGAAATTAAAAAAATAACATTTCAAACAAATTGGTTTATATAAATTATCATCATATCTTTTACGATGATAAGATATTTTTGTGCTTCGTATATTGATGGAGCAATTCGATAGGAAGTTTGATCGATTGAAGATGTCGGAATCGCAATTAATATTCTATGGAGGCAGAAGTGTAGAAGCCTCGGTGTAAAAAAAGTTTTTCATAAATTAGTATATTGTTGGTTTTAGTTTTGTTTTAGTGAAAGGAGGGGTTTTTAGGAATCTGGCCCTTGTCTCCCAAATGGCTCATATTTGGTGGCAAAGAAAGGATAGAAAGAGTGAGTGGAGATTAGATAAATTGTTGAGGACTTGGCTAAAGTTTTTCATAAATTAATATAGAGGAAAAGGATGAGAGAGAGAGTTAGGAACGTGTGTAAAAATATTTAGAGAAAGAGGGAGATTTGTTAGGGACCAGAGTAAATTTTTTATCTTAAATTAACATAGAAGATCCCATGACATAAGAGCTCTGTATGAGTATAGTGAGAGAGTTCTGTGGGGGCAGATGTGAAATAGAGGTAGCATCAAATCAACTTGCCCCCGCTATGCTGCACTTGGGTCGGCTATTATGCAAAAAATGAGGGGTATCATGGTCATTCTATAATATTCCGTTAATGGGGTTTTTTGATACTTTGAAAGTTTATGATATCAATCTATCATTTTAAATGTTCATGGTTTCATTTGGAAAAAGCTCCTGTAGTTCACCGTAGCATGTTAAAATTTAGCCTTTTACTTTCAAATATCATCATTTTTATGGTAATGTAACTGGTTAGCCACCAATTTTTGTTAGGAAGTGTTAAACTAGTTTCAGATGATCATAAGTTCATAACCTGATTTTCATAACGACTATTAAAAGCAATTCCCTAAAACTGTGGATCCCACAATGAATAGGTTTTTATGCAAAGAGCATTTTCTCACCTTCTGATATTAAACTGTTGTTCTAACTTTGGAATAGCTTATGTCCTCCTTGCGTTTAAGTGGAATGTCTTGAATTTGTAACCTGTCACAACTCTTATGTCTTACCAATTCTTCCGTCTCCTGAGTGATTTCGATTCTCTTGCTTTGTTTGCCTTGTACTATCCCAAAGGACCGATATATTTCCATGCGTGAGCTTTCTGTTGGTGTTTGGTAGTGTATTCTTTTGGGTCGGCTGCATTTGTAGTATAGAGTCATGGTGGTGTAGAATGGAAATGGATCATTGACAAGTAAGATAATAACATTCTTTTTTGATGTGATCCCTTTAGGAATCTTATCGGCTACCTCTCAACTTGAAGAGAAAAATTCACATAGCATCTCGGATATCCATAAGTCAAAATGCCAAATTATCAGAGATCTTCAAAATATATAATTTTTAAATTTTTTTTAGGTAATATTTAGAATATATAAGATTAATGGAATGTGTTTATTCATGTTGACTCTTGTGATGTCTCTCTCTTGTCCCCCAAACAGCATGAAAAGAGAGAAGTTGCATTATGAAGGGATATTTGGTGAATAGGATTAGGAGATTCATGCAACATCTGTTGCAAAAATCTTCATTTTTTATATTTGGTTAGCAACAAACTTGAGTTGGAAATGGAGATGAAAAAACATCAAATTCTTTCAACATTTGTTGCGCTCGTTCATTTTGGTTGTAACAGGAGTTGTAACTTTGAAAATGGTGCGATATATTAATTATTTTGTATATGCCACATGTGCAAATTTGCAACAAGTGTTGCATTTTCTTTAGTTTTTTGTTCAACCAAACACAAAAAATGGTTAGAAATCCAATTGCAAAACTTGGAGGGATTTGAGCCATTTTTCTGTAACAAATGTTGCTGGAAAGCATGATGCAATTTTATTTTTTTTGCTAATTTCGCATGCTTAATGTCTCTTTGTAATAATAGAGACCAAATCACGTGTTTGAACTTTAAAATTTGATTTGCATTCATGTAGGAATCTCATCGATAATAGCTCTAAAACTTAAATGATTATTAGCACGAGCGGCATCACATGTTAACAGCGCACAAGTACAAAAGAATATTCTTGCTCATATAACATAATTTAACCAAGCTGCCAGTTTATATAATGCCAAATTTATGTGATCTTTAAAGCCAAACTGCTGTGCTTGTACTCCAAAATGTCACAGGCAATACATTTCTTTAAAACCAACTAAATATGATCCCCTACCCTACATTCTTAAGATTTAAGACTATTCCTTTGACACCGTAGCAAATGCAACCATTTCTCCAGCTTGAATATTGTCCATAGAAATGAACCCCCCTCTGTCACAATGGAGATCCATATCGGAGAATAAATAGACATAAGATGTTTATTTCAATAATGCAAATTATAAAACAAATGGGTAATAGACCAAATAGAGAAACACTAAAAATTTAGCATCATAGAATAAGGATAAGATCAATAACATATATAACTCTCTCAATTCGATGCCAATTGTTCTGAAGTATGATAGGACACAAGCAACGAGTAAAAAGGGCTCCAACTGCACTATGTTAATCTTCCCAATAATTTTTTTCATCGCGTGCAAGAAACTTAAATTTACAACCAAATGGTAGTATTATGCTCCAGCCTCCAGGAATCAATCAAGGGTTAATATTCTGTACTCTGTTTTCTGAAGAATGGAACCAGGCTCTACTTACACGCACTTATTAAGGTTATACATCTACAACATCACACTGGACAAACATGAGCCAACTAGGCTGGAAAAATTTTAGTAGTAAGAGAACCACGATGATCGATTGAATAAATTTTCAAGCATACAGATCCTACCCTTGTTTGCATGGACCATAAACATTCGATATGCAAACAGTAGTGGCCTTTATGTACAAAGAAGCATCACAAACATAAAAAGACATTAGCTAGGAAGTAGCGAATGGGACTGAAGGAGACGAACGGAAGTTTAAATAATGCACGTAACGTCCAAGGTAGATAAAAGAAACCATCACACTTCATCGATATCATCAACACTTAACCAATCACCAGATTCCTTATTATGTTGGCCACTCTTCAACTGAGAATCTCCAGCAATCTGATCCACATCTTCCTCTAGATCACTAAAAGATACATCTTCGTCGTTTCCCAAAGGTACAGCTGTTGTTCCTCGGGACCCGCTGGCTTCAACAGTCTCCTCCTCCTCCTCTTGAAGCCAGGCATCATCAACATCCTCTTCATATTTCTGAATAGATACGGTACTATTTGATGCATCACTGCTTACTTCCTTGATTTTAGCCTCGACCACTGGCGTGTCTTCTTCAATGACAGACTTGTCAATTATTTTCACTTCGGTTGTCTTGACTGGGTGCTTTTCAGTCTCAACATCAGTTAATGGAATGGAAGTCGAGGGTTCTTTTATTGTGAGAGTTTTTATTGATGAGGCCTCATACTCAGCCTCAGACGGTGGAACTGATGCATCTGCTTCTTTTGGAAGAGATGAAGAGCTCTGCTTTTTGCGGGTTTGCAAATCCCGTAACAACATTTCTCTGGCATGCACAATCTGCACAGCAATTTAAGTATATTAATTTATTGCATTGATTGTAGATGTCTTTTCAAAATGGAATACTTAAAACGGATGGTAGCTAAATATTAATAATTTTTTGCTTGGTATGGCAGCAAATATTGACATGGTTTACGAAAACGGTTAAATAATATCTGTAACATTGAATAAAACAATTCATAAATATAAAATCCTTTTTCAATTTTCTAAATGACATGTCAGTCATAAAGGCCAACCGCATCTCCATAATATTTCTCATAGACAATTTGTGGCGAGTTTGGTTAATATTAACGTAGAGCCAATGATTATCTACAAGACTACGCTTAAGGTGTATCTAGGCCAAAAGATATGCAAGAGAATACCCTTAAATATCTGACATTGTGAATTGCAGAATAAACGAGAAATGAGAACTAGCATCCACACGTCCGCTTGAAACTACTTATATACAGCAATTATACCACACAGCAGACAAGTAGGAAATGGGTTAATACAATCTGATTCTGTCAAATTAGTAAAAAACTATGCAAGGCCACAGAATATTTTCTTATCAGATATATAGTTACCTATCTCTACTATTTGCTTCTCTCATCTCAGAAACTTGGTTTTATCTGCTTAGTTTGAAACTTCTAAAATAAAATTTATAAATTATGATATCCTTAAACTCAAGACTTTTCTTTAATTACTGCATTTCATGGTTGCATCTTCTTGAACAATTATTTGTTGATGAATATAAACAAAATGACCAAGAGCACCTCCATATGCTTATGTACAAATAACAAATAAAATGGCATATTACTTTATTAATTATCGTATTCAGATGATAAATTCCACATTATATTCAGAATAGAATGCTTAGCTCAACTTTACTTTATGAGAGATTGACAAAAGATATAACATCCCATTCTTGATGTTAAAATAATTAATAACCTTCAGCACATTTCCCTATGCTGCCCTTCGAACGCGATAATCCTACCTTCTGTTGTTTAAAATGTTTCAGCAGCCATGTGAACCCAATTAGTACAGTAGCTGTGCTAACTAAACATTAGCAAAAATGGCGTTCAGATACTGTCAGCAAGGATTTAAATGTTAGAATATCTAATCTAATATAGTAAGAAGCAAATTGGTTTACAGCGTTCAGTGATTATATCTAAGGTTCTAAACTTGTCATGCTTTATAAACTTGTTAAAAGCAAGGGTCTTTGAGGCATTCGAGTTTGCAGTATATTTTAATCTGTTTTCGTTATCTTGACTCTTGTATCCTCTAAAGATACCACACAAACAGTCTTAAATCCTTGCATCCTTTCAGAAACCAAAACTGTTTTAGAGCAAGTTTTCATGAATACTCGATCTAAGAACAATAAAATTTGTTGGTTTTCTTGAGTCTCAGAAAGAAAAGGAAGCATTATCGCGTAATGATGAGAAGCCATCTGCCATCAAGTTCCCAAGTTTTTATTGATCCTGTACTTGTAATTTGTCTAATAAGCAAAATCAATATAGAGGCACGGTTTTCTATTATAATCTGAATTGTATATTTCTGAAACTAGCGGCAGAAACAATATATAAGGCATTTTGGTACTAGGTTGTATACAAGGCATGTGAAATTAAATAAACAAGGAAGTTGTGCAAGGGGGAAATTAACTGACCTGAGGCGTCGTCAAAAGTTCAGCGTCCGGCCTATTAAGTCTAGAATGCAGAAGCACAAAGTAGATCTTCCAAAAGCGACCTTCACTCATATGACTTGGGCAAAGTTCGATCCGAAGTGCTGCTAATTGTGGTGCGAAGCGCTCAACAGCCAAGGCATGCTCTTGTTGGGCATCAGACATGTCAAATTCTAGAAGCAGTAATGCCAAGTGTAAGAAATTTGACGCCGAGAAACAAATTATGCACTGGAGCCTCTGGAAAACAACTCTTTTTTGTTTAAAAAAAGAATATTTGGAGGAAGACAAGACTATTTTTTTTGTAGGACTATTAACAATGCTTAATAAACCTATTAAGGCTGTATCCAACAAAGAACATTGCATTGGGAACCTACGATAGCTAAACATCATATATGCTGGGAACATAACATGGCTAAGATCACATATGCTAAGCTGGCTAGCATGGCTGTGTTTATATGTACTTAGGAACATAAGATGGCTAACATCACACGATGGGGAACATAAGATGGCAATAATCACATTGCATAAATTATACAAATCTGTCTATATGGATGAAATCAATTCACAGCGACATATAAACTGAGACAAGATTCAGTTTAGGTAGAAGTGCCCTTAGAGTTGATCTGTATTTCCGGCTGTATTTAAAAAAACGAATTCTTTCGGCATAAGGTAAATATATCTTGATAAAGATGATAAATATGATTTACAAATCATGTTAAAATTTATTTTAAGGGATGTAATAGATGCATGCTCAACACATCGATGAACCAAATAATTATGCATATGAGATAAGATTGAGCCATTGAAGCCAAAGATTAAAAATAAAGGCTAAATTTCAACTTGCTGCCATAAACTAGCCACTTTCCCCAAATAATACCATGAGCTTTTAAAATGATGGATTGATACCATGAACTTTCAAAACTATAAAAAAAAACCTGAAGAAAATTACAAAATTACCAAAATAACCCTCATATAATAAAAAATATTATATTTGCAAAAAAGGAGGGTATTTTGGTAATTTTTGTAATTTTCCTCAGGGTGGTTTTTTGATACTTTTAAAAGTTCATGGTATCAATCCATCATTTTAAATGCTCATGGTATCATTTGGAGAAAGCGTCTAGTTCATGGCGGCAAGTTGAAATTTAGCCAAAAATAAAATAGGGAAAACTGTTTCTACACCCGCTTGCTTGATATTGATTTATTTTTAAACCCATCAACTTTCAAAACTGCCAAAAAAAACCCATGACATCCAATCCTATATTTTTTAAACCCAAAAGTACATATGAAACATACGTTACATTGTACAATACATAAAAAAATTTACAATCCCAAAATTACCCTCACCTTCAACCTAGCATCCAGAATCCATCTCAATTCAAAATAAACCTAAATTGGATTTCTCTTAAAAAACAAATAATTTTTTAAAATCTGTCATCTCTCTCTCTCTCGCACACCCATTCATATTCATGAACCCTACCTCCCACACGCATCACCATATAAAATCCACAACTAATCTAGCATTAATACCCAATTTTCCAATATATTTTATATTTGAAAGGAAAACGGCAAATGGAAAGTATTTATGAAAGGGAATGAGATTTTATTTGTCTTAAAGTTATTTAGATCTATACTCCATTTTGCTTTTGTTTTCATATGAGGTAACGAGTACATTCAGTGGTGATGGATCTTGAATTTAGTGACTCTCCTTTTGCTGAGAATATACTGAAACTTTGAATGATGTTAGAACATACTGGTTCCTTTATAATTAATTTTTGTTGAAAGTAAAGAATTTAATTAGCCTTATGATTGAAAACGAGTCTTAAAATATAAGAAGCCTTCTAGATGTATTCAGGTATAAAACTCTTCTTTCTATTGTGTATGGGTCTTTAAACAATTTTGAAACTTAGCGGATTTAAAATTTTATCAATTTCCAACTTTGGGTTCGGAAACAAATTTTCCTAAAAGTCAACAAGGTGTTTGCATTAAAGGTTGCAACCAATATAAGAGTGACTACACCTTAAAAGATCAATAAAATATCAATAGCAACATAATTAAATAACAAGACCGAGAAATCATATTATGCATTCATAATCTAATACAACATTAAGTACATTGAGTCTATAACAAAATCATTTATAAGTATTAGATTTTTTTTTTTTACATTGGCATTTCCTATGTAGCGCGGGTTCGGATATGGATCCTGGATACGATACGAAACAGATTAACGGATTCGCAATTTTCCAAAAACCTACAATACGGGATACGTTTTTATATCGATTTTAAATTAACTAAATATGAATATATATTAATGTATACATACCAATATATAATAATATAGATAAATAATGGCATTATATTAGATATTCAATACACTTTTAAACTTATGTGTGCCATAATTTTCGAGAGAAAGATAAAATGCATTGATTGGAGAGAGGTTAATGATACATTTACAAGTCCGAGCAAATCAGAGAGTTTCCGAGAGTTTCGAACTCCGATACGCGATCGGGGACGATACGTGAGGTATAAACAAGTATCCGTGCTTCATAGGGTATTTCTTCAAATGATGCTATTTTGCCACACTATCATTGATAGCAAAAATTTAGTTTTAATTTTCTGACAAAGTTACTCATAAAACCACTTTGAATTCATAAGGTACAAACATACTTTTGAGTTACGAGACCAATCATGTAAGAACTACAACAACGATAAAGCGTCATCTTAAATTTTTAGAAGATTCATTTCATAAAGATCCGACTATATTCCACGCCGACTGTCGACTATCTAACACAACCCTTCTTTATCCTGACTTGGGACAAGCAGCGAAAGAATAAGACATTGAAACAACTAAAATCTTTAATTTAAAACACTATAGAAATGTACACATTCTTCAACACCAAACCCCATATAATCCAAGAAAGGTTGGTATGTCTCCCTACTTGTAGAAACACCTTATATATAGTTGCCTGCAACTAGGCATCCCAACCGACTTACTAGCGGCTCTATAGTGAAAATTTTGCTCCCAGTCGTATAAGTTGAGTTATACCAGGTCCGAATATTCCATTTTCGTGAAAGACCTGATGAGCAGAAAAATTATATTGCATCCAATTAAACTTATGTGAATAATTCAATTCTTAAGTGACTAAGGCTATTTTTAATCACAAATGGTTAAAGATTTTTTTATTTAAATAAAATTATTTGTTGGATTTGTATCAAAAATGTCATTTACTAATTACTAATTTTGACTTTTTATATTATCATTGCAAGTAATTTGAAAATAAATTGCGATTATGCCCTCGCACCAGTTGCCGCATCAATTTTTTTTGCCATTTAATTCTACAAATTTGTACTATTTCAAGAACTAAATATTGCTAAAAATATGATGTTTCTTAATATCTTTTAAATGAATTAATTTGTCTTATAAATCGTAAATCAATTTTATAAGTTTGGAATTTCTCCAACTAAATGTTGTAATGTTTGGTATACAATATTCTTTTTCCATTTTTATGCATCTCTTTGTATATTACTAAAAAAGGATGTAAGAATAGAAACATTCCTATCATTTATTTGAAAAAACACCCAGGCTATTTTTAATTTCAGAGAGAATGATGTGAAAGAGAAAACTACAGACAATTAAAAACCGAAGGTAGTCTAATTGACAAAAAAGAGTCAAAATTGTTAGTTTGTTAATTGAAACCAAATTGATGCTCTAGCTGATATAACTCCGAAGATCGTAACATTTAAAATTCAGAATTTTGCATAGTATTAAATGTAATTAGAATAAAATATACATAACACTTTGCTAAGCGATTCCTACACAACAAAAAAACAAAATATACGTTTTGGGACCCACTCACATAGAAGGCAACAGTTAACTTTATCTCTTTTTTGTTTCTTATTGTGTATGAGTTGCTTAGGAAATTGTTTTATAGAAACACTTCGTTCATGTAAATACTGCACTGCACACAATATTCATGATTGTTATAATGTATCTAGCCACAAATATACCATCGTATTTATTGGGTATTCGTAGCGACAATTGGATTATTCTTATCATTTAGATAGATCGTATGTTCAAATGATTGCTATAGAGAGAGAGTTTATTCTAACCGAGCTTATATGAAAATTACAATATTTATTCCATTGCCATTGCAAAAAAGGAAACGGGGCCTGTAGGAACCCTGCAGACTTAAACTGCAATGGCCTCTCACATGGGCCAATAGGGCCACTGGCTATTTTGCAGTTAAGCTCCTGCATCCCACTAGCTCATGCATGAGTCCACTGCAGTTTTGGGCCAGTAGGGTCTCTAAAAGCCCCATTTTCTCTTATAAAAATCCATGTAGGAAAACATTTGAACTCGGTATTATATTCACACGAACGAAACATTGGCCCGATTTAAATATCAAAGGATATTTATGCTTAATAATAGCTCAGAGCCTCGCCATATCATTGTTAATTATCCGAGGGGCACTTTGGTAAAACAAGAGATGATAAATACGAGACCCTCTTCGTCTAAGCAGTTGGCCTTTAGTAGAACTTCTGTTTTGCGTATAAATATTTTCCCTATCGGTATTCCAATGCATAATCCTATCCCTGTCCTTTTCTAACATTCTCTCATTTCTCTTCGTCTACGCAGAAGCAGTCACAGGCCGCTCTGCTTTGATCTTAAACGGTTGCATTAAACGGACATTTTAAGTTCTTATGTAGGCTCTCCCGTCAAGATGGATGTTTAAATATATTATAATACAGGCTTCATACTTCAAATTTAAGTTTTTTTAATAATACCCGAATTGAAACTCTTTCTAAAATACAATACATGTCTCAATTTATTTTCAAATTACACGAACGAAGAAACCATAAAATATTCACGTTCACGCTTTCCTTTCGTCACTTTCCTCTCAAGTCTCCAAAGAATCGCCGGCAAAATCTTAAGAATTTTGTCCAAATCGTTTTATGTTATGTCTTTTTTCTCTTTTTCAATTTCAATTATTTACAGGTTGAAAAGTTATAGAAATGCTTGTAAAAGTTTTAGAAATTTATGATTTATCATTATAATTCATATAGTGTTATGTATTATAATTTTTTGATATTATGCACTCCATTTAATGTAAAGTTGCTATATAAATTTAGTTTTTTCTAATCACATTGTTTTTTCCTATGATTTTTGCTATTTTATGTATTTATATAAAATATGATTTTAATTAAAATTAAAAAAATCCATCTAGACGGTGTTTAAGCAACCCTTAGACGCTATCCTAACCGCTCAGCTCTGTATATTGCTCTTTACAATCTTGTATAAATATATTTAGGAGTAAATTTTACTAAACCCTATCCACCTTTTTTCGTAAAAAATTTAAAAGGTATTTTTGTAAAAAAAAATATCATATTCCGTTCATTTTGAGTTTATTCAATTTATCCGTAAGACATTTTGGGGTTATTCAATCCATTTGTGGCTTGCACGAGTTGCTCAAACTAACGATTTCATACAATATTGGTAGTTCAATGTGGTTTTATAGTAATTTTAAAGTTCAATTGGGGTTTTCTCAAAAAACCCAAAAAGTAGATGGGGCTTAGTAACATTAACCCTATATTTAATTTTAAAAATGTAATTATGTTAGCTTAATATATGCGTATATTTTTTATTGATCATGATAATATCATTTTTATAAACTTATCACTAACAAAAAATCCTTAGCTCTGCTTTGGGAATCTTAATATACTTATACTTTTTTATTAGTCATAATAATAATAATATTTTTTATAAAATTACCCCTTAACCAAATTTCTTGTTTCGGCTTTGGAGAACAAAAACTGCTCGATACGGTTTAAAACATACTCAATATAAATGGGTAGAGAATAAGGAGCATGTGCCATTTGGTTTTTCCGAATCTTGATTTAATCAGAGTATCATTGTTTGAGTTAGGGTTCATGTTGGTGTCACACTTTAAAAAATCTAGTTCTTATCTTTTGGTTATGAAAATTCTAACTAAATGTTTATTATTTGCCACAATGATGTCGGGTTAGATGTTAGAATTGAGAATAACTTGGGATAGAATTTATAGCAGAGATTGCTTATAAATCAATAGACGATAAGGTGATATGAGCCAGGTTCTATTTTGTTTACAAATTAAAATATATTTATCAATTCTAATCTTTTTTAAATGATGTATACAAAGCAGTGTTTTAAAAGCGAAAGGCGACTTTAAGGCGGCGACCTATCGTCTGAGGCGAGAGACGCTAAAAAAGCGACCGCTGAGTGAAGTGAGACGACAAATATTTAGACCGTCAACATAACTTTATTAAGTTAGTTTTTGGATTAGAGAAAGAATATGAAAGAAAAGCTGAAAAGACTTTTCGATTTGAAATTAAAAACCTAGTTTTTCGTCAGTTTTTTGTATAATTCCGTTCTCATAAAAGCCTTCTCTATGATTAATGAGAAAGCAAGTATATATAAACAAAAATGAGATTGAAATAACATGAAATTTATTTTATTTTTTAAAATAAAAATCACTTGGACACTTGTCTCAAAGCTCGTCTTGAACGCTGAGGCAATTGCCTTGGTATTTGAGACGATAGCAGCTCAGATCGTCTCATCTGGATGCCTGAGACGCCAAAACGCCCCGCCTTTAAAACACTGATATAAAGTAAACACATTCACAATGGTCATCAAATGAGATCGTGTTACTCAAACAATATTCCCTAGCAATACAAATATTTTTAACCTGAAAGGTTGTAGAAGCCTAATTTATAAAATTCTATCTTTTGTGATATGACGTCCAAACTATGAAAGAACCTAATTATTTAAGAAATGGCATTCAAGTCGTGATTATTTGATTATAGTTTCAAAAAAATGAAATGTGATCAGATAATGAATTGACGACTCTCTCCAATCACAACTTCGTGTTCTTTATCTCGGTCCTCAAAATATATAATCTTTACATTTTTCACTTTTTAACCCTTTTTTTTGGAATTGATGAGGGCAACATTAAAAAAAGTTTAAGAAAAGGGATTGTTTTTTTTGCTTGTACTCAATGTCAAAGGGCAACTTGTCTATGAGGAAAAGTTTAGTTTAGACTAAATGCGACCATATCATTTCTTTTTCAAACCATGGTCGTTGGTCAATGGCCATGATATACTTTTCATACTTTTCATGTCTATGTGTTATTAATTATTATCCATATTATTTACTGGTTTTGCTGTGTTTCCCAATAAATTATACAGATTTATATCATCTGACTATCTGTATAGAAGCAATTTATTGTTAAGATTTTGTATAATCTATAACAACGAAATTATTTCTTAATTGAATCAGATCATCTTTCGTCATATTTTAGATACAGTGGTTATCAACATGGAAACTTATCATATGTAACTTGGTTCTTTATCATTAAAAAGAGGTTATGTTTTTTCCCCTTTTTCTTCCATATTGTTTTGAAAGGAAGTATTTTGAAATTCTATGCACTTAGTTTTACTATTTTTCATACAGTTGCAAAAGTTAGCCCCGGATTTCTATATGGACGGTTTCAATTGTAACTTAGACAACATCATTTAATGATTTTCTAACTATCTGTTTCTTAAGCTGATGTATGATAAAGTTGTTCTTGTTCCTTGGTTCACCGGTATTATAAAAAAAGGTTTTACAAATTATCCTTTCCAATATAACAACAAAATCCAAAGGACAACCGACAAAAGCAGGCTAGACAGGGTCCTCGTCCATCAGTGACATTTCATCTCTGCAAGTTCCTCTCGAATCTCACTCCTCCATTATCCTTATCAATCCCTAGTTGATTTTGGTTTTAATTATAGCCCTTATAATATGAAATTCTTGAGCTCCAGTTTGTGTCTCCCAATCATTTAGCTCGATATAGACCAACTCAAAAACTGGGACCCAATCCTCCTGGAGGCCCATTTCCCCTCCAGTTGCATAAGCCCTATCAATTTATGGAAATTAGGTCCTGGACTCACATTGAATATGAGACCGAACTGCAAGATTGATGGTCAGGCTTGCTTTAGGTAATTCACTCTTTTATGACTCGTATATATAAAAAAACCTACGTCAAGTTGATATTTTTGTTCCTGCCTTGGCTACTTCTTATGTCAGATCCCACTCGAGGGTGTTCGTCTTGGATGACAAGTGAAAGAAAGAAAGAAAGGAAAAAGGCTTGTAGTTGTACTTTTTGACTTTGCAGCGGTTTGTTTCCTAGAGGGAAAAAAAGAGCAATACTAGGCATTTCCTTGTTTCTCTCCATGTCAACCGAAACCAAGAAAATGATTCCATGGCAGTAAGCTGGGATTTGTCATGGAAACGGGCTTTTAGGGAAATACAATATTGTTGTCCCAATTTTGGCCAGCCAATTATAATTTTAGAGGGGATATCAGATGTAGTTTAAACTTAGTTTTTTTGTGAATTGATTTGTCAGAATATGAGGACATAGCTGACACTTCCTTTAAAGAAAAATAGATAATAATTGTTGTCGAAGAGCTTATAGACTCATTAGAAACAAGGTTAGGTTTATAATTGTGGAGACATACATAGGTTATAATTGTGGAGATATACATAGGTTGATGAATCTTAGTATAAAAATGTAAAGCGTTTGTTCTTGTTTAAAGGTAGGATCTGTACTTGTTTAGAAAAAAAATGCTATCATTTCCACTACCAATCCAGTGACAGATCCATCAGTTGATTGCAATCAATATAATGTAGCAATCCATGCTTCAATAATCGTTAATCGAGATGCTCAAACATTCAAAACAAGGAAGAATTAGAGAGAAGCGTACCATCAGAATCATTTTCATCCGGAATCAGCGGGAAATCCAGCCAAGTCTCGGGATGCATAGAAATATTCCTCGCGAACGCAAGAACCTCATCAGTAACCCCAACAGCTCCCCCTTCGTACTTCTCCTCAACCTCCTCGCTCTCCCCTTCGTCCTCCGCAGATCCAAATGGCAAAAAGGTCGATGCGATCTTCGAGATCTCCGACACCGCCTTCGTACTCGACAGCATCGAGATTCCGCTCTTGAATCTCCCTCCAATCTCCGCGAAATCGCTCCTAATCCCCCCCAATCTCGGCGAGCTAACGTCCTCCGCCTCATCGGCCACCGTCGGATCTCGATCAGAGGGCGGAGAGTCGCCGGAGGAAGGGGGAGGTGCGAGGAAAGAGGCAACGCCCCAGAATTGGCGGGTTAGGGTTTTGGTGAGCTCGGTGAGGTCCTCTTTCACGCCGCGGGTTGGATAGTCGTTGTCGTCTTCATCTTGCTTCTGATCACTTCCACGATCGATCGATGATTTGTTAGGGTTTCCTTCGTTCGATTTCGATTCGTGATTGGATTCGTCTTCGTCTTCTTCGCCTCTGAGGGTGTTCACGAGGGATCTCGCGAGCCATGACATTTTCTTAGTGCGGGGCTTTTCAGATTGGTTGTCGCTCGATTGAGCCGTGGGTATATTTATGGGAATAGGGTGAAACCGTAATTATAGGTATAACGATGGGCTTTTTATGGACCTTTACCTATTGAAGTCTCAAACTTGGGGTTAAGGACAAGCTAGGCTTGAGGGGGATCAACAATCTGAGAATTTGATTAGCTCGCAGTCTGGTTCGCGTCTTTCATAAGACTTGCATGTATCAAGCACACAGTGACAGGTTCAATTATAAATTGGCAGGTTTTCTAGCTCAATGTCCGGTCAAGAAAGGAAGCACAAAGTGACGTATTGGTAGCAGTTCGGTTGCACGATTGGTGGTACGGTTACGGTCTTAGTTTCTTCTTATTATACGATACCGAATCGGCTCTTTTCTTGTTTAACTGATCTGTGGCCTTTTCCATTATTAAATACCAGGGCACAGCTATTGCTTGGGAAACTACGGGGCTCCGTTGTTGCTGAGGTGTGTTTGGGTTCTAATGATTTTATCGTTGGTCCTCCTTTGATAAAAAGACGAAATGCACCACGTCGCCATTTCAATGCCGGGCAACCGTTAGGATACCTAGCATCGTGGCCACTCTTTTCCTTATGCCATCACATGACTGTGTGTCTTGCAACGAAGTTGGTGTATCCCAAAGTGGATCGTCCATTTTGTAACTATGCTATCCTGGGTAATGATATTGTTATTACATATGGCTTAGTTGTGGCGGAGCATTGCGATATCTTAAAACGTCTAGAGGTTGGTATATCACCAATAAAATCTCTTATCTCAAAGACGGGGTTGTAGGGTGTTTTTCGTCACCCCATTGAGATGAGAATACGCGTCGCTTGTCAGGCGCATTACAGATTCCCTCTGCCTAGGGTAGGCCAGGGTTTATTGACTGTGCGGATCCGAATCTCCGGCAACCGCGGACTAAGCTGCCGTTAATTACCCATCGTCTCTGATGCGAGGAAACCTCCGATTGACGGGTCAACTAGTCATGCGAACTCAATGTGCAGTGTGCGTGTGTTGTGTTTTGAGAGGTCTTGGGTATATCGGGGACCTCGCAGAGGTTACGGGGGTCCCGCTACCCGGATAGTGGGTTGGGGTCAAGAGGGCTAACAACCCCCTTGCGGAGTGCGGGGCAGCGCCCCTTTAGAAATTTTTTCTAATAAGAGGCATGTTTTGAGTGTGGAGTGTGTATAAAAAATAATAAAAAAGGGTGAGTGGCGTCCTAAGGACGTGTGGGCGCCGGCGCGTGAACGCGCCCGGCGCGTGGGCGTTGGACGCCGGCGTGTGAACGCGCCCGGCGCGTGGGCACGAGGACGCCTGCAGGAAAAGGAGCTTAGCCCCTATACTGAGAGTTGTACTCCCGATTGACTTTTGGAGTTAAACTCCTAAAAAAAGGAAAGATAGGTATAGCCCCTGCACAGGGAGTTGTACTTCCCAGTTGACTTTTAGAGTTAAACTCCTAAAAAAAATGGATTTATTATTTTATATTTTTTTTGGAGTTAAACTCCTAAGAGATTTTCGGAGATGATGAAAGAGGGCCCCTTTCTTCTCCCTTGAGCCCTAGGTTTTCTCTTGAGCCTTGGATCTTCCCAAAATGGGATTTTTGGAGATGTGTCTCCTTCTTCCTCCTCTCTGTGGCTGGATTTTGGTGAAAAAAGGGGGTGAGATTTAAAAATCTTCCATTTTAGAGATCTGAGCTCCCCTTTGTGGGTTTTATGGTGAAAACTATTCTTTTTTGGGAAAAAAATAGTGAAACTCTTGATTTAATTCTTGAAAAAAGGAAGAAGGTTTTGATCCTTGAGAAAGGAGAAGGAGGCACAGAACCCTAAACTTTTTGAGGGAATGAAAAGGTTATTTTTGATTTTTTCATCATGTTCACTTTTATAGGCTACACACTTTACACAGTCTCTTGAGCTTTACACCATCACATGCTTCATGTGCTCATTTTTTTTTTGTACATGAGCCATGGGCTTTACAAAAATTTGGTTTTATGCACATTTTTCTTACATTTATTCATAAAAATTATATCAAAATTATTTATTACATGATTTTCATTTTGGCATGGGAGAGGTCGGCCGCGGAGCTCGGCTTGGGCATGGGTCCAATTGACCTGGGCTTGGGCCCGCTTATTTGAGGTTGACTTTGACTTGGTCAACCGGGGTGTAATTTTTGACCCCAACAGTGGTCCTTAGAGTTTGTTAAGAGATTCAGACTCCACGGAGGCTGATGATACTCACGGTTGGGGATGCCCCAGATCTTGACACGTAGAAGATGACGCGTCCTCTGTGCACGCTGCCTAGATTCTTGGAAGGGCTATCAAACTAGAATAAGGATGATGCGAAAGGAACTCGGTGCCTCGTCTCCAAGGCTCAGTCCGAGGAATATACCCCGACCTCTAGAGGGCTTCCCCATCGTACATTCCTCCTTCGACCAACCACAGGTCAGTAGCTCGTCTTCGAGCAATCATAAAGCCGAGCTTCCTTAGATTCTCTGAGCTATCTTATAGAAGAGATTTCTTAACTTTCCTGTTTGACCAGGGGCATGGAGCACGAGCGCCCTTATAACAGCTTCGTGTATCTCGCCATGATGAGATCTTCGTCGTTCTACGTCTCGTGTCCCGCGCTAGCGTATCTCGTCTTTAATGAGCGCATCTCGCCATTAATGCGGACGTTACACCTGGGCGGAACTGACGGCGATAATCTCGCAATGTCTCTCTTCGATGTGATCCCTATATAAACCCCTCCTCCAGACGATTTAGGTAACTCAAACTCATTTCAATACGCCGCTACTCCGCCTGAATATTCCTTGGTATTTACTTGATCGTCGGGAGGTCATACGGTGGTTTTCCACCCAGGGATATCTTTGCAGGTAGCTCGGTTTCAACATAAACCAACCACCATTGAGATCCACACCCCAATCTCCCATTACAAATCTCAACTATTCAGCCCCGCTGGTGTTAGTGTATATGCCCTAGAGACCATTACTGTATCATACTAGTTTGTATATTACTTGATGGAAGCTTGGGATATTCACCTTGTATAAACAATCTTGCTCAATATAGTAGTATGCTACTTGGTTTGTTTCTACTTCAATGTGTACTTGTGTTTATTTCAGTATATCACTTATACGCATTAGTGGAGCCCTTAGGATCTTTGCTTGATTACCAGCGTTGTGATGGCAGTCACACTAGTGGGGGCTGGGTAATCTAGAGGCACATCCTTATACAGGTCCCTAGTCGTAGGACTATCGAGACAGGGCATCGATACTCCGGAGTAGACTAGCGTATGCGCTTCTCATCCCAGTGTGGGAGATGGTCTGTCCCACAGCCATCAGTACGTCGTACTGGAGATAGTATACGGGTGCTCGTTGGGTTACGAGTACACTGGACAGGACTCGTCGGGAACTGACAGGTTGGTATTATACCTATCGTCAGTTATCAGTTCCCAGGTGACATGAGTACAGCTTAGTCCGCTGACTTGACACTGACACTTCGCCTCGAGTGTGTTCCCACTGCACTTTGATCACTACCCTACCACGGCTCAAAGGAGTCGTGCAAACAGGTGGTGGTTGGGTGCAGTCCCGAAGCACTTGGAGGCAGTGACGGTTAGACAGGATTCGTCTCTCCCGGTATTGGGGGTTGACATCGCGCTGTGTCTAGGAGAGCCATTACACGAGTAGTCCCTGGCCAGGGCAAGCGAGATATACTGGTAGGTTTCCAGTGTTATCTCAGGGTGTTTTGGGCTTCACTCCGACACGACTTGTACCGCTATTGGGGGACTGACGTTTTACCGCCCCCTAGGCCCGCCATGCGATGTATCAGACGAACAGACCGGACTGTACGGAGAATGTCACATTCAGACTCAGTAGGAGTTCAGATGGGGTTTCACCTCGTCAGCCTTCTTGTCGGCATCTACCTGGGGACCGTTACGCACAGCTAGTGCCGCTTGCGGTCTGTGGTTAAACCCACTGCCAGCGTAGTGTCGAGTCTTTAGAGTCCCACACAGAGGGTATTCGCCTCTGGGCAAAACAGAGTAGAGGTCGCATGGTTTTGCGACAGGGTTCGTTCTCATCCGCGCACTTGTTCACGTTTGGAGTCCGGACGGATTATACTGGCAGGCTCTGGTTTGAGCCAGATACTGGTATATGTTTTGGGGGTTGCTTTTATATCTTGGTATTCTTGTTCCTCGGAACGAGAATGCAGGTGTGTATGCACAGTTGCTTGAGGCGGAGAATGAGGTTTTTCATTAGGGTTTCGGATCGGGTGCGTATGCACAGTTGACAGTCTTCATTTTCCAAACCCTAATGGATTTATATATTATCTATTAATAATAGTAATTAAATGAGAATTATGTTATGGTTGTTTTTTTTTTGTTGACTTGTTGACCTTGGTTGACTTGTTGACCATTGACCACTTTCATGCCTTGAAAGTCTTCCTTGATTCATGCTTACACTTCATTTAAAGAGGTATGATAATGGTCATTCCAAATACTACCATCAACTATTCTCATTTTCAATTATTATCATTTAGATAATTCATTTCTTTTGCAATATGGTTGCAAGAAAGAAATAATTGAGCTCATTCTATCATAACCTCTCTCTCTCCTCATTTCATCTTCTTCTTCCTCTTGAAAAGAGAAACCTTCTCATGTGTTGAGAATCATTCTCTTTAGAAAGAAAAGCAAACCCTAATCACTCTCTACTCATTCTAGGATGAAGGTTTAGCAAGCCGGAAACCCTAGTTCACTCAAAGATCGAGGAAGAGCCTAAAGGTCGAACCTTCGAGGTGGATCCATCTTCGACGGGAGAAGGCGACGAAAAGAGAACCATCAACCTCTACAAGGTTTGAAGAAGAAGGAGTTCAAGTTTAGGTATAACCATCTTCCATAGTAGCTAACTCTCTTTAGCTTGTTAACTAGTTTTAGTTTAGACAACGATCCCGACCAAGTTTAGTCCATGTTGCCTCTTGCGATAAAAATTCGTTTTTTATACCGTTTCCGCCTCCCCGTAAGCACCGGGGGTCGCAATATGGACTTACAGTGGTATCAGAGCCTAACTAAACTTAAACTAGCTTGGTAGTGAAGTGTAACGAAGTTCGGAACCGAAAAATCGCAAAACCGGAAAACTAAAAACCTGAGTTTCTGTTGAAATTTTTTTGGCTCAAAATGAAAAACTTTATACTTGTAAAATCGTCTCAGGGTTTTGTAAGTGCACCCATGAAAAACGATGAACTAATTCCCTTAAACCGCCGCGCTTCCGCCGCATGAGGTAGGCATGTGCGGCGGAAGCGCCGCGCTTTGTATTCTTCTGTCCATCGATTTTCGTGCAGAGTGTTTATGTGTTGGTTTTGGGATTTTTAAAATATATTATATGTACCCAGATTTTCCAGAAAAGAAATTTCCTTTTGGGGTCCTATAATTCCGTATTTTTTCCGAACTTCACTGCACTTTGACTATGTTGGTTATATCTGTGATGTTTGCATGTATTGAACGTCGGCTAATCGCTATAAGTCGATTAGTCGGGGTTATACATGATCTGTAATGTGCTGGAATGTGTATATGAATGTGTTGGACTGTCGCGGGTGAATAGCCGGGGTGGATGTGAGATGAGCTTTTGTTTTTCTTTCATTCATTGTAAATGTAAATTGATGTAATTATATTATTTGTTTGGCCGCACAACCGGGTCGGGGTTGTAGCCGTCATTGTATAATTCTTTTTACTGTTTTTGCTCCTAGGATAGACCCATGGTGGGGTGCACAAACTACCGGGAACTTGGCGGGTAGTTTGCCGCACCCGTAGGGGTCTTGGGTGGGGTATTTGCTATTCCCCGCGACCGTGTTATCCGCTTTTCGTTTCAGGCTCGAAAGAAATGCGGATTGCTAGTATATCCAATGTATTCATCTGTGATCTGTAATGTCTATCATTGCTTTCTATTTAGGCGTTGCTTATGTTTTACAGCCGCGCTAGCCCAGCCCCCGCTCTGTCGTTAGTTAAGTAACCTAACGAGTGATGACGGGACCCCGTGGCGAATGCGAATGGCATAAGCGTACGTCATATTTTGGTTGTTTTCTGCAATGGTAGGAATTAAATGATGGGACGCATTAAAAGAACTAATGCAAGAATATCACGCATTAAAAGAACTAATGCAAGATAATAAACCAAGTTTAAGTCGATGGAACACTTTCGAAAAACCACTCGGTTCTTTTCAAAACTAACTTTTAAATGCGGAGTTTGAGCCACTCCTTCTAAAAGCTATCTCGTTCCATCGATTATATCAAGTTCACTACGTTCACGGTTTCGCCAAAACCATTCGTAGCCCTCCGTCGTTTCACATAAATAGTCAATAGTATTCAAGCTGTGTTTGTTGGCCAAAGTCAAGGCATAGTGATTGGTAGCTATTGGATATTCATGTGCAGCATAGATAGATGCGTTGATTTGGAACAGTCGTACTGCCTTGTTGGCCAAAGTCAAGGGTATGTACGGGTGGATTCAAATTAACCTGGATAACGACGGGAAGAACTTGACATGTGACTTATGATTTGTTGGCCAAAGTCAAGGTCATAAGAGCATGGGGCAAAAATCCACATCGGGAGTTTCATAAGTACTGAAACTTGCTAGATTTGCATACCATTTGGAGTGTGATGATTATGGTAGGATTCCTTCATTTTCGTCACGCGATGATATTTGGATCCCGATCCTACTGTGAGTATATGCTACTCCTCGGGAAATTTCTCACTAAACGATCAATGCTATAAACCTAGTAGGTGCCTAGAAAGGTGTTAGCGGGGCTACGCCCCCAGGGAAAAGAGGTTCTTAAATTAAGGAACTTCGCGAAAGCGTTGGAAAACCTCCCTCGAAGTACCGACACTGGCCTGGCTGAACGGTTAAGCAAGTATTGTACGGTGGGATTGATCCCGGCTAATTCTTCCTTTGTGGTTTGAGGAGGGATTCGAGAGACAGTGGGAGCCATCCTGTTTAGACAAATTAAAAACCATTCTAAACTTGCAAGAGCATCGTGCTAAGTGTTTCTTCTCTCCTCCTGCAGCGACCAAATCGAAATGACTGGACTTAAGTTACTTCTAGATAAAAACATACTGACAGGGCCAAACTACAAAGATTGGCTCAGGAATGTCAAATTGGCAATCTCTTACGACAAGCTGGGGTATCTTCTTACCACCAAAGCTCCCCCCGTCCCAGGTCCCACCTCCAGCGTCGCGGATAAGGAAATCCGTAAGACTTGGGAGATTGACAGCGCGAAGGCCAGATGCCTCGTACTTGCCTCGATGGACAATGACCATCAGAGGAGGCACGAGAATATGGATTTGGAATCCATATTTCTTCATACAAAAGAACTGTATGGAGAGCAGTCTCGTATCGCAAGATACGAAGTGTCGAAGAAGTTATTTTCGACTAAGTTGGCCGTCGGATCATCGGTAGCGGACCACGTGCTTAAGATGATTGGCTACACTGAGGAGCTCGCGGAACTTGGGACCACGTTGGATAGTGAACTCTACACAGATATAATTCTCCAGTCCCTTCCATCCACTTACGCCCAGTTCATACTGAATTTCAACTTGCAAGAAAAGGAAGTTAAACTTTCAGAACTCCTCAACCTGCTGAGGAGCGCAGAGGGCACCCTACAGAAGGGTAGGGATACATCCACTTTGTTTGTAGGAGGATCTTCTTCTTCTAGGTCCAAGGCGAAAGCCAAGGGAAAGAAGAGGAAAGCCCCCGCCAAACCAAGGGGCGGTGTTAGTAAAGTGGGTGCGAAGGGAAAGGAAAAGGCAACAAAAATAGCGGGGAAGCTTGTTGGTAAAGAGGAATGCTTCTATTGTCACAAGAGTGGACACTGGAAGAAAGATTGCAGGGCTTGGAAAGCCAGGACACAGGAACTGAAGCAGGTTGCGGCTTCAGCTTCAGGTGTGTATGTTATTGAAAACTGTCTTTCTATAAACTCTACTTCCTGGGTATTGGATACCGGATCAGGATCTCATATCTGTAATTCTTTGCAGGCGTTGAGAAACCGTAGGTTTTTGAAAGAAGGTGACATGACCCTCAGAGTTGCGAACGGAGCTAGCATGGATGCTAAAGCCGTGGGGGACTATCATCTAGGAATGTCAGATGGACATGTTTTGGTTTTGCGTAATTGCTTTTTTGTACCCAACGCAACTTGTAATATCATTTCTGTATCTTTGGTTTCTAAAGAAGGTTATGAATTTGCGTTTGTAAGTAATGTTGTTAACATTCACCTTAATCAAGTTCTGATTGGGTCAGGTACATTGAGCAATGGTATATACGTATTAAACCAACCACAGATTTTCAATGTCCAGAATACACACAAAAGAAAGTCACCAGATATTAATCAGACTTTCTTATGGCATTGTAGACTGGGTCACATCAATGAGAGAAGGTTGACTAAGTTACATACAGAAGGATATTTGGATCCGTTCGAATATCAATCGTATGCCACTTGTCAATCCTGTCTCAAAGGAAAGATGACAAAGACTCCGTTCACTGGACACGGAGTAAGAGCGAGCGAGCTCTTAGGACTCGTACACAGCGACGTGTGCGGTCCAATGTCTACACATGCGCGAAGCGGTTATTCTTACTTCATTACTTTTACGGATGATTTTTCAAGATACGGTTATGTCTTCTTAATGAAACATAAGTCAGAATCTTTTGAAAAATTCCAGGAATTTAAGAATGAAGTAGAAAAACAGACCGGCAAAAGTATTAAGATTCTAAGATCGGATTGAGGTGGAGAATACTTAAGTGCCGAGTTCCTAAATTACTTAAAAGAGAATGGGATTCTCTCTCAGCTTACTCCTCCATACACTCCGCAGCACAACGGTGTATCGGAGAGACGGAACCGAACCCTATTGGATATGGTACGGTCCATGATGAGTAACGCTGAGTTACCGCGATCATTCTGGGGGTATGCACTAGAATCAGCTGCGTACCTTTTGAACCGAGTTCCTACTAAGACTGTGCCTACTACACCATATGAGATGTGGTGTGGGAAGAGACCCCATCTCAGTCACATCAAGACTTGGGGATGTCCAGCTTTTGTTAAAAAGCAGCATGCGGATAAGCTCGAGGCACGCTCAGTACAGTGTAAGTTCGTGGGATATCCAAAGAACTCCAAGGGATATTTCTTCTACTGTGAAGAGGAACAAAAAGTCCTTGTTTCTCGTCATGCCTACTTCTTGGAAACTGAGTTTTTGGAAAACCAGATAAGTGGGAGCACAGTAGAACTGGAAGAAATTCCAGAACCACGGGCTATTACTGAAAGCTTAGTGGAACCAGAAGGTTCAAATGAACAGGACATTCCTATGCCGCTCCGCAGAAGTAGTAGGCAGTCTCATCCGCCCGAGAGATACTACGGTTTTCTCATAGACGGGGATAGAGAGGATTGCATCATAGACTATGATGAGCCTACTAGCTTCCAGCAGGCCGTTCAGAGCGTTGACTCGGTAAAATGGCTGGATGCAATGCGGACCGAAATGGAGTCCATGTACACCAACAAAGTATGGACGTTGGACATTGCTCCAGACGGGGTAAAACCCGTAGGATGCAAGTGGATCTTCAAAAGGAAGATTGGTGTAGATGGACAGGTTGAGACCTATAAAGCTAGACTTGTAGCAAAGGGTTTCCGTCAAAGACCTGGCTTGGACTACGACGAAACCTTTTCTCCAGTGGCTATGCTGAAATCCATTCGGATCCTTCTTGCCATTGCTGCCTTCCACGATTATGAGATTTGGCAGATGGACGTAAAAACCGCTTTTCTAAATGGAAGTTTAGAGGAGTGTGTCTATATGGATCAGCCAGAGGGTTTCATTCAGAGTGGGAGCAGCGGAAAGGTGTGCAAGTTGCTTAAGTCCATCTATGGACTAAAGCAGGCATCGCGGAGTTGGAACATCTGTTTTGATGAGACGGTCAAGGAATTTGACTTTATCAAAAATCCAGATGAACCATGCATCTATAGTAGATTTGTAGCGAGAACTGTGGTATTCCTTGTTTTATACGTGGATGACATTCTCTTAATAGGAAATGACATTCCTATGCTACAATCTGTCAAGGGTTTCTTGTCACACAGGTTCTCCATGAAAGACCTGGGTGATGCCTCTTACATCCTGGGGATCCGGATCCATCGTGATAGATCCAAGAGGATATTAGGACTTTCACAGTCCAGGTACATCGACACCGTACTAAAAATATTCAGTATGGAAGATTCCAAGCGCGGTAACTTACCGGCTTGTCACGGGATCACCCTCTCTAAAGAGATGTCTCCCAAGACTGATTTGGAGAGGGATCGCATGTCTATTATACCCTACGCTTCTGCGGTAGGCTCTATAATGTATGCGATGTTGTGTACCAGACCGGATGTAGATTATGCACTGAGTGTAGTAAGCCGGTATCAGTCAAACCCTGGGGAGAAACATTGGATAGCGGTAAAGAACATTCTCAAGTACCTGAGAAGGACTAAGGAGATGTTCTTGGTGTATGGCGGAAAAGACCTCCAGATTGAGGCCTTTGCTGACTCCAGCTTCCAGAGTGACAAGGATGATTCCAAGTCCATGTCGGGTTTTGTCTTTACCCTCAATGGAGGGGCGGTGTGTTGGAAGAGTTCCAAACAGGAAACCGTTGCAGACTCGACTATGGAAGCGGAATACATCGCTGCATCTGATGCCGCAAAAGAAGCTGTCTGGATAAGGAAGTTCTTAAAAGAACTTCAGGTGGTTCCGTCCATTGTTGACCCAGTACCTCTGTATTGCGACAACAACGGGGCTATAGCTTTAGCAAAGGAACCCAGGTCCCATCAGAGATCCAGGCACATCTTGAGGCGGTATCACCTGATCAGGGAGATCGTGGATCGCAAGGAGATCGAGGTTCGGAGGGTTGCTTCAGAAGAGAACACTGCAGATCCATTCACCAAGGCCCTACCCCAGACTCAGTTCGAGCGGCTGATCGAGATGATAGGTCTTCGATACGCCAGTACATGGCCTTAGTGCAAGTGGGAGATTGTTAGTGTATATGCCCTAGAGGCCATTACTGTATCATACTAGTTTGTATATTACTTGATGGAAGCTTGGGATATTCACCTTGTATAAACAATCTTGCTCAATATAGTAGTATGCTACTTGGTTTGTTTCTACTTCAATGTGTACTTGTGTTTATTTCAGTATATCACTTATACGCATTAGTGGAGCCCTTAGGATCTTTGCTTGATTACCAGCATTGTGATGGCAGTCACACTAGTGGGGGCTGGGTAATCTATAGGCACATCCTTATACAGGTCCCTAGTCGTAGGACTATCGAGACAGGGCATCGATACTCCGGAGTAGACTAGCGTATGCGCTTCTCATCCCAGTGTGGGAGATGGTCTGTCCCACAGCCATCAGTACGTCGTACTGGAGATAGTATACGGGTGCTCGTTGGGTTACGAGTACACTGGACAGGACTCGTCGGGAACTGACAGGTTGGTATTATACCTATCGTCAGTTATCAGTTCCCAGGTGACATGAGTACAGCTTAGTCCGCTGACTTGACACTGACACTTCGCCTCGAGTGTGTTCCCACTGCACTTTGATCACTACCCTACCACGGCTCAAAGGAGTCGTGCAAACAGGTGGTGGTTGGGTGCAGTCCCGAAGCACTTGGAGGCAGTGACGGTTAGACAGGATTCGTCTCTCCCGGTATTGGGGGTTGACATCGCGCTGTGTCTAGGAGAGCCATTACACGAGTAGTCCCTGGCCAGGGCAAGCGAGATATACTGGTAGGTTTCCAGTGTTATCTCAGGGTGTTTTGGGCTTCACTCCGACACGACTTGTACCGCTATTGGGGGACTGACGTTTTACCGCCCCCTAGGCCCGCCATGCGATGTATCAGACGAACAGACCGGACTGTACGGAGAATGTCACATTCAGACTCAGTAGGAGTTCAGATGGGGTTTCACCTCGTCAGCCTTCTTGTCGGCATCTACCTGGGGACCGTTACGCACAGCTAGTGCCGCTTGCGGTCTGTGGTTAAACCCACTGCCAGCGTAGTGTCGAGTCTTTAGAGTCCCACACAGAGGGTATTCGCCTCTGGGCAAAACAGAGTAGAGGTCGCATGGTTTTGCGACAGGGTTCGTTCTCATCCGCGCACTTGTTCACGTTTGGAGTCCGGACGGATTATACTGGCAGGCTCTGGTTTGAGCCAGATACTGGTATATGTTTTGGGGGTTGCTTTTATATCTTGGTATTCTTGTTCCTCGGAACGAGAATGCAGGTGTGTATGCACAGTTGCTTGAGGCGGAGAATGAGGTTTTTCATTAGGGTTTCGGATCGGGTGCGTATGCACAGTTGACAGTCTTCATTTTCCAAACCCTAATGGATTTATATATTATCTATTAATAATAGTAATTAAATGAGAATTATGTTATGGTTGTTTTTTTTTTGTTGACTTGTTGACCTTGGTTGACTTGTTGACCATTGACCACTTTCATGCCTTGAAAGTCTTCCTTGATTCATGCTTACACTTCATTTAAAGAGGTATGATAATGGTCATTCCAAATACTACCATCAACTATTCTCATTTTCAATTATTATCATTTAGATAATTCATTTCTTTTGCAATATGGTTGCAAGAAAGAAATAATTGAGCTCATTCTATCATAACCTCTCTCTCTCCTCATTTCATCTTCTTCTTCCTCTTGAAAAGAGAAACCTTCTCATGTGTTGAGAATCATTCTCTTTAGAAAGAAAAGCAAACCCTAATCACTCTCTACTCATTCTAGGATGAAGGTTTAGCAAGCCGGAAACCCTAGTTCACTCAAAGATCGAGGAAGAGCCCAAAGGTCGAACCTTCGAGGTGGATCCATCTTCGACGGGAGAAGGCGACGAAAAGAGAACCATCAACCTCTACAAGGTTTGAAGAAGAAGGAGTTCAAGTTTAGGTATAACCATCTTCCATAGTAGCTAACTCTCTTTAGCTTGTTAACTAGTTTTAGTTTAGACAACGATCCCGACCAAGTTTAGTCCATGTTGCCTCTTGCGATAAAAATTCGTTTTTTATACCGTTTCCGCCTCCCCGTAAGCACCGGGGGTCGCAATATGGACTTACAGCTGGCACGGAGGACAACATCTGAGGGAGATTCCGACCTTCATCAGCTAGCACCGTCTATGGGAACGAGAAGCTTTTCGACCTAAAAAGTTGATCTTCCGCATTCGATTCGATGGCCAGCGATCATCACAACGAAGATTCCAGCATGAGCCATCCCGTCCTCCGCAATGGAGACGGGTGCGGTTCCACTCCTCCCAACATTTTTGAAACCTTAACGACACGGATCTACCGACTGACAGCGATGGTAGACCCGCTCGACGTGTCTAAACTGCCAGCCACGGCAAACCGCCATCCCTGCTTTCCAGAACGGCGGCGTGCATGAGGCGACAGATGGACGCGTTCATGTCCTCAGCCTCGCTCGTGCCTGACACCTCGGAACACTGGCGTGCCGATTTCGGCAGTCACGACCTCCATACGAGGAATGATTCCATAACTCGTTGGGCGCCGGATAGCACAACGCCGAGGTCTCAGGACTAACTGAACTGTTGCTTCAACGCTCACCGTGCTCTCTCACCGTCCGAAGCGATGTCGGTCAGGTCGATTGATTCCAGGGAAGACCAACGTCACCATAATCATCGAGGCCGTGCCTACGGCGCACGTCAGGGGAAGCCACGAAGGGTTCACCCCGAGGATCTGAGGAACGTGATAGAACGAAGCTGAAACCGCTCCATTGCCTAAGCCTGAAGCAGAGACAGCAGGGACTCCGATTACGGAGAATCCTCGGGGTACTACCAGCGAATTGAGGTCCTCGAGAAGAATATCAAGGACATGCGACTCACCATCCATTTGCTGGATAGATCGGCAAAATACTCCACGGACTTTTTTACAAAGCCCTTCACTGAGAAGTTACCGAGGGAGCAGGTCTCATCCTGGAACAAACTGCCTAAAGTGGCTCTCTTCGACGGGAAATCTGACCCAAAAGACCACTTGGATACGTTCACCATGGGCATGAGCTTTCAAGATAACTCGGACGCGACTAAGTACCGAGCCTTCCCCACCACTCTCATCCGGGTCAGGCGAGACTGGTTCCGCGGCCTGACTTTGCGCTCAATCTCAACTTTCGACGAGTTAGCTACTCAGTTCCTCAGCCACTTCGTCGGCAACCGACGACAGAAGAGATCGGTTGATTACCTATTCACCATCAAAAGTGAAGACAGAGAATCTTTCAAGGGCTATATCACCCGGTTATACAATACTCTCCTAGAAGTACCCGAGCACCGGGACGAGACGGTCATCACCGCCCTGAGATCCGGTCTTAGGCACAAAGAGTGGCTCTGCTCTTATGCATTGACGCAACCTAAGACCATGGCGGAAGTAAAAGTCTGGACCGAACGAGAAATCCAACTCGAGTCTGAGTTGAACGCCGATCTTCCCCATGGAGACTAGACAGATCGAAAGAAATGGGACCAAGAAGAGAAGAAGAAGGCTGATTGTTCGAAACCCTATTCTCCGAGGTTTCACGAGTACACTCCTTTGAACGTCTCTCAGGCCGAGATGCTAGAGGAGGCGAAGAGCAAGAGATTCTTCAAACTGCAGCTGATGATATAATGGTCGGGCAAGCGACTCCGCGGCCCATATTGTACCTTTCATTGGTCATAGGGACACTCGACCGAGAACTGCAAACAGCTGCATGATTACATCGAGGAGCTGATCCACTCCGGTCACTTAGCAAAGTACCTGCGAGACAAACGTCAAGCAAATAGGGAGCAAGCCGACCATCCTCCTACCGGAGAGTTGACAGTCGGACAGATCATGGTCATCTCTGTTGGCTTGACTCCGAGCAACGAAGACACCCACTGTATCTAGCCGGTCATGACCTTAGATGCTCCCCCTCCAAGAAGTACAAGAAGGCTGCTCTTATTACCTTCACTGACGAGGACCTGCATGGCATATCCGTCCTGCACAATGATCCCCTAGTGATCATGGCCCGGGTAAATCAGTATGAAGTCAGGAGAATCCTCATTGACACAGGAAGCTCGGCGAACATCTTTCAAGGAATATTTCACCCGGTTCTACAATGCTCTCCTAGAAGTACCTAAGCACCGGGACGAGACGGTCATCACCGTCCTGAGATCCGGTCTTAGGCACAAAGAGTGGCTCTGCTCTTTTGCATTGACGCAACCTAAGACCATGGGCGAGGTAAAAGTCTGGACCGAATGGGAAATCCAACTCGAGTTTGAGGTGAACGCTAATCTTTTCCATGGAGACCGGACGGACCGAAAGAAACGGGATCGAGAAGAGGAGAAGAAGGCCGATCGTTCGAAACCCTATCCTTTGAGGTTTCACGAGTACACTCCTCTGAACGTCTCTCAAGCCAAACTACTAGAGGAGGCGAAGAGCGAGAGATTCTTCAAACTGCCGCCGATGATATAAAGGCCGTGCAACCGACTCTGCGGCCTATATTGTGCCTTTCATCGGTCATAGGGACACCCGACCGAGAACTGCAAACAGCTGCGCGATTACATCGAGGAGCTGATCCTCTCCGATCACTTGGCAAAGTACCTACGAGACAAACGTCAAGTAGATAGGGAGCAAGCTGATCAACCTTCCACTGGAGAGTTGACGGTCGGACAGATCATGGTCGTCTCTGTTGGCTCGACTTTGAGCAACAAAGACACCGGCCGTATCTAGCCGGTCATGACCATAGATGGTCCCCTCCAAGAAGTACAAGAAGGTTGCTCCCATCACCTTCACAAATGAGGATTTGCATGGTATATCCATCCCGCACAATGATCTCCTAGTGATCATGGCTAGGCTAAATCGGTATGAAGTTAGGAGAATCCTCGTTGACACAAGAAGCTCGGTGGACTTCCTATTTTACGATTGCTTCCAGCGTATAGGATTAAACCCATTCAATCTCCAACCAACCTCTCATGTTCTCTCCAAGTTTACTAACCACTCCGTCCAAGCTGAGGGAATGATCACTTTCCCTTTCAATATTAGGGAGGTCGGAAGAACCCGAACAATGTCGGCGAGTTTCCCATCGCTCGGGATCCTTCGTCTTATAACATCCTCTTGGGTCGCCCTACCTTAAACACCCTTCAAGCTCAGATTTCGACCTACCATCTCGCGCTCAAGTTTCCTCTGAGCGATGGTGGGATTGGATGGGCCTACGGAGATTAACAAATCACCAGGGTGTGTCTCGCTACGACAGTTCCCGAGGATAAAGAAGTTAATCTGACCGACGGACCGTGTGATCCTCAGGAATCGATGGATACTCGTGATGACAAGAAGGAGATCTGAGGTTCCTCGGTAGAAGCCTTGTCTGAAGTTCCCCTAAAAGAGGGGAATAGCAACTGAACTATCCAGATCGGCTCCCTTTTGACCAGGGAAATTCGGGACAAACTTATCCAGTTCCTCTGAGACAACTCCGACGTGTTTGCTTGGACTCCCGCAGACATGCCGGGGATTGACCCTAAGGTGATCTACCACAAGCTCGGAGTTGACTCAAAAGCCTCGTCGGCCCGACAAAAGAAAAGAAGTTTCGTGCCTGTCAAACAGAAGGCGATTGAGGAGGAAGTGGACCAACTACTCACGGCAGACTTCATTAGAAATCTGGACTACTCGGCTTGGCTAGCCAACATAGTCATGGTCAAGAAAGCGGATGGGAAGTGGCGTATGAGTGTCGACTTTACCGATCTGAACAAGGCCTGTCTGAAAGACAACTATCCGCTCTCTCGGATAGATCAGCTGGTGGATTAGCTCTGCTGGTCACGAGCTGCCGAGCTTCATGGATGCCTTCTCTGGTTATAATTAAATCCAGATGGACCCGACCGACGAAGAGCTCACCGCTTTCACCACTGATCGAGAGGTCTGCTGCTACAAGGTAATACCCTTTGGCCTAAAAAATGTTGGGGCAACTTATCAATGACTGGTCAACAAGCTGTTCAAGCCATAGATCGGGCGGAATATGGAAGTCTATGTCAATGACATGCTTGTGAAGTCCACCTAGTCGACTAGGCATCCTATAGACCTTGGCGAAACCTTTAAGGTCCTGCGAAAGTATAAAATGAAGCTGAATCCAACCAAGTGTGCTTTCGGTGTCACGGGTGGAAAGTTCCTCGGATTCATGGTTACTCACTAATGAATCGAGGCTAATCTGGAGAAAATCAAAGTCATCATTGACATGACGCCGCCCAAGAGTAACGTAGAAATCATGCAACTCACAGGCAGGGTGGTCGCTCTGAGTCGGTTCATGTCCAGATCATGGGAAATGTGGCTACCTTTTTTCAAAATCTTAAGGAAGATCCCAGGGTTCTAGTGGTTCGAGGAGTGTCAAGTTAACTTCAAGCAGCTCAAGGTGCATCTGTCGACTCCACCGCTACTCACCCGACCAGCTGAAGGAGACGAGCTACTACTGTACCTAGCCGTCTCGATCTAGGTAGCTAGCTCCGTACTCGTCAAAGAATCCGAGGGAATACAGAGGTCGGTTTACTGCATCAGCCACGTTTTTAAAAACGCAGAGACAAGGTACCCGACCATCAAAAGGATAGTCTTGGCGCTTGTCGTCGCCTCCAGGAAGTTTCGGCACTATTTCCAGGCTCATACGATCTTCGTTCTCACCGACCGATCCCTGGGGAACATCCTCGATTCCCTCGAATCTTCAGGCTACTTGGAGAAGTGGAGATGGGAGTTGTCACAATTCGACATCTAGTACCGACCAAGGCAAGCTATTAAAGCCCAAGCCCTAGCAGATTTTGTGGTCAAATGCACCATTCCTAATATAGAAGAAGCGCTGACACGGGATCCGAACCCATAACACTCAGTCGAAGAAAAGCTCGGTCAAATTCCGGACTAGATACTCTATGTGGACAGTTCCTCCATAGAGGAAAGAAGTGGGGCTGGGCTGGTCATCCGCGGCCCCAATGAAGCCGAGATGGAGTATTCTTTACGGTTTGACTTCAAGGCCTCGAACAACGCCGCAGTGTATGAAGCCTTATTGGCCGGCCTACGAATCGCCTTGGGGTGGGGCTAAAGAAAATCAGAATCCGTAGTGATTCCGCGTTGGTCGTCGGCCAAGTGGCCGAACGGTTCGAAGCCCGAGAACCCCTCATGATGAAATATCTCGCCGAGGTCAAAAGGCCATGGAAAAATTTTGACGAAGTCCAAGTGGAGTAGACTCCCCAGAGTATGAATGTCGATGCTGATGCCTTGAGCAAGCTCGCCTCCTCCTATTCGACTAATCATAAGAGGAACATCCTCTTCAAAGTCCTGCCGCGACCCAACATCAAAGGTACAGAAGTGATACACAGGGTCTACACCATTCAGTGGAGTATCCCAGATTGAAGAAAGCCCATAGTGGAATTCCTTAAGGAGGGAACGATCCCCAAGGACCGAATGGAAGCACGCAGGCTCCGCATGAAAGCTCGTCATTTCGTATGGAGCAAAGGTAACTTGTATAAAAATCATACACCCAACCTCTACTCAGATGCGTCGATTCCAACGAAGCTGAGTACGTTCTCCAAGAGATACATGAAGGAGTCAGAGGCGTACATCAAAAGGCCCGCGATCTGATTCAAAAGACACTGCTACAGGGCTATTATTGGCCGACTCTCTAAACCGATGCAGAAAATCTCGTACGGAGGTGTAAGGTGTGTCAATTCTTAGGCAGCATTCCTCGGCTACCAGCCAGAAAGCTAATGCCGCTGAGCTCCCCTTGGGCATTCGCCCAGTGGGGAATGGACATGGTTGGCTAGCTCCCCACACCCACAGAGGGAACAAATATATCCTCCTCGTTATAGATTACTTTACAAAATGGATCAAAGCCACGCCGATAAGAAAACCGGATGCCACCTCCATAGTGAAGTTTTTGCAGAACAACATAATTGCACGATTTGGAATTCCGAGGCGCATCAACACCGATCACGGAACCAACTTCGAGAACGACAAATTCAGAGAATTCTGCAGCGATTACCACATACTGATGAAGTTCTCCGTGGTCGCTCATCCCCAGTGCAATGGGCAAGCCGAGGTAGCAAACTGAGGTGTCATCCGGGAGCTCAGAGCCCGCTTGGAAGGAAGGCAAGGCGTATGTGTCGAATAACTGCCCCGGGTACTGTAGGCATTGCGAACGTCAAGGAAGAAACCCACGGGGGAAAACCCGTTCAGTCTCTGTTATAGCACCGAGGCAATGGTCCCCAAAGAAATCGGTCTACCTAGTTATCGGGTTGAACACTTCAACGACGAAGCCGACGTCTTGACCCTTCGAAGCAACCTGGAGATCTTGCTGGAGAAAAGAGACCGGGCACAAATAAGGATGGATGCATATCAACAACAGATTGCCCGGTACTACAATGCTCGGGTCAAACACCGAGCATTCAAATCAGGAGACTTAGTCCTCCGATGCAACGAATTCAAGGACCAAGGAAGACTACACAAGTTCTCCCCGAAGTAGGACGGCCCCTTCTTCGTGACTAAGGTATTGCCTGGAGGAGCATACCGCTTCCTGTTGGATATGTATGCCCTAGAGGCCATTATTGTATATATGTATATGTGGATGCTGGGGATATGTATGTACATAACAATCTTGCTCAGTTATATAGTATATTATTTCAGTTGCCTTTATCAGAATATGTGTATTTGTTTCTATTGATACTTTATCCAGCTTGCACATATTGATAAAGACTTGATATAGTAGTGTACTATTATTGTTTGACTTTAACTTAACATGGCATATGTTATACACGTTATTACATATTGCGGTTACATGTTGATAAAGCCCGTAGGATCTTGCTTGACTACCTGTGTTGTAATAACGATCATACTTGTAGGAGCTGGGTAGTCTATAAGCATATCCTTAAATGTCCCAAGTCGCAGGAGTATCGAGATCAGACATCGATACTCCAGAGTAGACTTGCGTGTACGTTTCTAGACCCCGACGAGGGGCGGTGGTTAGTCTCACAACCATTGGTGTGATCACCTAAGATTGTATACAGGTGCTCACTGGGGGTGAGTACACTGGATGAACTCGCTGAGAACCTCTAGATGGTATTATACCTATCGTTAGATAGCGGTTCTCTTGTGACATGTGTACAGGTCAGTCTTTAGACCTGAGAGATCGTCATTTGTCTCGTGTGAGTTCCCACTGTGCTTTGATCACTACCCTACCACGGCACTACTGAGTCGTGCAAACAAGTTTTGGTTGGGAACAGTCCCGAGCCATATGGAGGCAGTGAGTGATTGTCAGGGATTTGTCTCTCTAGGTATTGGGAGTTGATATTGCATTGTGTTCGATTGGTCAGGACCATAAGACCTTGGCCAAGGCAGTTGGGATTTACTGATAGGTTGATCAGTAGTTTCCCGGATTGGTCCTAAGCCGCATCAGCATAAATTATTGGGTTATTAGGGTCTGACGCTTACCACCCCCTGATTCGGTATGTGATACTCTTAGAGGAAGAGACTGAACTGTATGGATATTGTCACGGATATGCTCAGTAGGGATCCGGATGAGTTTGCTCGTCGGCTTTCCTTTTCAACAGGTACCCGGGTAGCCGTTACGTACAGCTAGTGCCGCTCACGTGCTTATGGTTATGGATTTATCCAGTAATGCACGGCCGGCATACTGTCAAGTCTTTAGAGTCCTACACAGAGGGTTTTTTTGCTTCGGGCGAAACGATGTAGAGACCGTATGGTTTTACGGCAGGGTTCGATCACATACGTGTACTTGTGCACGTATGATGTTCGGGCAGATAATACTGGAGGGTTTTAGTTTAAGCAGGATCCTGGTATTATATTGTTGGATTATTTTCATCTCTTTTGTATTCGTATTTTTCGGAATACGGATACGGGTATGTATATACGGTGAGGGGTATTCTTGTAATTTGTTACAAGAGTGCTTCTAGAAGAAGAAACCTCATTATTTGTTTTAACCGTTTAGTTAAATGGTTAATGAGGTGGAGGTATGAAGGGTTGACTTTTATTAAGTGAAGCATGGCTACTTGTTGACTCACTTGGTGAGTCATGGGTTACTATTGAGGCAATGTGGCATCTAAATATTTTGTAGAAAATTTCTAGATATTTTGTGGTGAATGTAATTTTTTATTATTATCTTTGGCATGCTTGCTTTATTAGTCACAAGACTTAGCCATTCTTCACTTGGGTTTTTCTTATGTTGCTCTCTATAACACTCTCATTTTCTCCAAGCTTCTCTTCTTCTACCTCAAACCTAATAGTCTCATGTGTTGAGAAACCTAGGGTTCTTGAGACAAAACAATCCACCATCACTCTCTACAATATCTAGACTACTTAGATTAGCAAACTAAGTAACCTAGGTTTAAAGGTAGGAGCTCAAAGATAACACTCTAGGGTGGATCATTTTTGACGCGAGGAAGCCATCGATCAAGCTTGATCATGAAGGCCACTAGGAGCATGCTAAAGAAGAGGAGTGACGACCTGAAGGACTTCAGCCTCTTGGTATATACTCCTTTCATAGTAAATAGTTTCTTTAGATGCTAGTTAGTTTTACGGTAGATCTGGTTAAGGGTTATTCTAGCACCAAGTTTACATCGTCAGAAAATTTTTTGTTCCGCTATCGGCCACAGATGATGGCTAGGGCATTAGCATAACCTTTCATGGTATCAGTGCCAACCCATAAAATCTAAACTAACTAGTTCTAACATGCTTAAAAGATCGATCGACAAAACTTTCCGAAATCACGTTTTCAAACTTCATGTTTCTGCCGATTTTTAAATGTGTTCAAAAAATCATTTTCTGTGTCTCAGAAATTAGTACAGGGTTTTCTAGGATACCAGATAAAATTTGGCCACGTGTCCCAATTAGAAGGCCGCGGAACCACGGCAAAACACCCTTGTTTACCGCGGTTCCATGATCTAATTAGGGAATCAATGCATGAAATTTTATCTGGTGTTCTAATATTTGGAAAAGTGATTCATGGGATGTTTAGTTTCTGGCCCAGATTTGTATGAGTACTGGATTGCACTTGGGGCCACAGATAAGTTTTTTGTCGATCAAAATTTTAAATGCGTTAGAGTTTTCAGTGCATACACTTTTATCTACGACCGTGAATGTCATTAGAGCGGTATAACTCGCCTAACTGCTATATGTTCTTTTAGACGGGTTAGCGAACATGACATTCACGTTGATATTCTGTGTTTGTGTTGTGGTTGTGGTTGGATAGTCATGGTGGATATCTTGTGGTGCAATGTTAGTAGTACAGTTGAGATACATTTGTAGATTTGTTATTGCGGGGCAAGCGTCCGACATGTGGGCTGCTGTCATTGCCGGGTTGTATATTATTTGTTTGAGGCACGGCCGGGATGAGGTCGATGTCACCATTGTACATATTATTTTCATTTTCTGTACTAGGATTACCCCGTGGTGGAGTGAATGAATAGCCGGGTTCTAGAAGGCAACAAGCCCACATCTCATGGCATTGAGATGGAGGGGGCTTCACTCTAGAATTGGCGGGCTGTTCGTCGCACTCGTAGGGGGTATAGGATGACCCACAGAGGGGCGCTAAATCTACCGGATTCCGTGAAGTGCTGGGTGGCCCATTCACTTTGTTGATTGGGGTTGTCTCGCTTCTGGGATTGGCGGGAACTTGCCGCGCTCGTAGGGATCCAGGTTATCATTGCACAGGCTATCCACACGACAGAGAACGTCGGGTTTTATTTGCAGCTCAAATGAAACCCGAGGCTCCAAGATTATCCGCCATTCTGTGTTACTTACTGAGATTGATGTTGATTATATCATGCCTGGGACGAATGTTATATATATTTATATTTATACTAGTAGATATTGTATATGTTTTGCACCCGCGCTAGTCCAGCCCCTGCTCTGTCGTTAGTTAAGCAACCTAACGGGTGATGACGGGGCCTAGTGGTGAATGCGGATGGCATATACATACATTGTATTTTCGTTCTTTTCTGGTGTGATAGGTTAATTGATGGGACCACATTAATTTTGATTAATGCAAGAAAAGAAACCTAAAAAGATGTTGCTGGAACAAATTTCGAAAAACTATAGATATATTCTTTAGTTTTGCATAGTGGTATTCGGTTGTGAATATCCAACACCTCATTCCAGGAGGCAAAAACCATGATCCCTTCGCGGGGAGTGACCTTTTGAGCAAAAGTTTATACTGTAGATTACTCGGTTTTTTCAAAACTAGAAGTTTTAAAAAGCGGAGCTTAAACCATTCCTTTTCAAAACTGCTCAGGTTCCATCAACGATATCAAGTTCATTACGTTAAAGGGATTTTCACCAAAAACCTAGCCGTAACCCTCCGTCAGTTCAGATGGGTATCACCTAGTAGTCGTGCTATGTTTGTTGGCAAGCGTCAGAACATGGTGAGCGGTAGCTGAGTGATATTTATCTGTTGTATGGATATGCGATTAATTGAGACAGTCGTATAGCTTTGTTGGCAAGCGTCAAGAGTTTGTGCGGGTGGGTTCGAGTTAATCCAGGACAATGACGGGTTGAACTTGACTAGTGGCCTATAACTTGTTGGCAAGCGTCAAGGTTATAGGTCGTTAGGGGAAAAAACCATATCGAGAGTTTCAAATATACATGAAACCTGCAGTTTTAGCATACCTTCTGGAGTGTGGTGACTAGAGTGGATTCCATCTAGGTCATCACACAATGATAGTTGGATTCCGATCCTACTGATGAGGAGGATTACTCTCGGGAGATTATTTCACTTAACAATCAATACTATAAACCAAGTAGGTGTCTAGAACGGTGTTAGCGGGGCTACGCCTCCACGGAAAAGATGTTATATAATTAAGGAACTTCGCGAAAGCATTGGAAAACCTCCCTCGAAGTACTGACACTAGCCTGGCCGAAAGGTTAAGCAAGTATTATGACGTGCGATTAATCCTGACTAGTTCTTCTTTTAGGATTTGAAGAAGAATTTGAGGAAACAGTGGGAGCAATCCTGATTAGATAAATTAATAACCAATCTAATCTTGCAAGAGCGCACGCTAAGTGTTTCTTTTCTCTCTCTCCAGGTAGCAACCATTTCACGCCCTAATCAAGATAATAAAATGTATCGCTTGACCGATCCGAATTCTTATTCAGGGCTGGGGAATATCGGTTCGGCTCTAAACTATGACAGCTGTCATGAGTATGAGCAAGGGAAGTAGGATTGCATGAATTCCTTGATGACCCCAACGAAGAAGAAGCATATTATTGCGCCTCCTTCAGGTGTTTTTGTTATTGAGAACTGTTTTTCGGTCAGTCCTACCTCCTGAGTACTAGATACCGGACCAGGATCTCATATATGTAATTTATTATAAGGACTAAGAAAAAGTAGGATAGCTGGACCTAGTGATATGTCCCTCAGAGTAGGGAACGGAGCACAAGTTGATACTGCTGCCGTTAGTGAATATCACCTAGTGTTGCCAAAAGGTGATACTATGATTTTGAACAATTGCTACTATGTACCCTCCATGGTTTGCAATATCATATCAGTTTCTTTACTTGATAAAGATGGATATAAGTTTGTTCTTGATAAAAATATCATGAACATTTAGCTTAATCAGGTATTGGTTGCAGAAGGTACACTGTGTAATGGTATCTATGTTCTAAATCAAAACACGGTTTTCAATGTACAAAACACACGCAAGAGGAAGAGTTCAGATACGAACGAATTCTACTTGTGGCATTGTAGACTTGGTCATATCGGAGAGAAAAGACTGAGTAAATTGCATAAGGATGGATATTTGAATACGTTCGAATTTTCATCTTATGAAACTTGTCAGTCCTGTCTTAAAGGAAAAATGACCAAATCTCCGTTCACCGGACACGGAGAAAGAGCAGCAGAGCTCTTGGGACTCATACACAGTTATGTATGTGGTTCGATGTCTATACATGCAAGGGGTGGATTCTCGTACTTCATCATATTCACTGACGATCTCTCTAGATTCGGGTATGTGTATCTTATGAAACACAAATTTGAAGCTTTTGAGAAATTCAAAAAATTCAGAAAGGAAATAGAGAACCAGACTGGCAAACGTATCAAGATCCTCCGGTCTGATAGAGGAGGGGAGTACTTGAGCATGGAATTCTAGGACTTTCTAAAAGAGAATGGTATTCTCTCTCAGCTTACTCCTCCGTATACACCACAGCACAACGATATATCGGAGCGGAGGAACCGTACCTTATTGGACATGGTTCTCTCCATGATGAGTAATGCCGAGTTGCCTCTTTTATTCTGGGGATATGCCCTTGAAACAGCAATATATGTATTAATAGGGTTCCTACCAAAACTGTGCCTACCACTCCTCATCATATATGGGAGCGGAATAGGTCATACCTTAATTTTATTAAGATATAAGATTGTCCGGCTTATGTTGAAAAACAAAATCCGGATAAACTAGAGGCACGATCAGTTTTGTGTAAGTTTGTAGAATATCCTAAACATTCGCAAGGATATCTGTTCTACCACAACGAGGAACAGAAGGTGTTTGTTGCTCGCCATGCCGTCTTTTTAGAGAAGGAATTCTTGCAAAAGAAATTTGTGGGAGCACGGTAAAACTGGAAGAAATTCCAGAGGGACAAACTAGAACTGAGGATTTGGTAGAACTAGAGAATTCAATAGCCCCTGACGAGTCTCAGCCACTCCGCAGATCTTACACGATTTCTCGTCAGCCCGAGAGATATTACGGTTTTCCCATTGACGGGGATCGAGAGGATTGCATCTTGGAAGAAGATGATCCTACTAGTTTCAGGCAGGCCATTATCAGTAGGGACTCTGATAAGTGGTTGTATGCTATGCAATCCGAAATGGAGTCCATGTACGCCAATAAAGTGTGGACCTTGGAAGTTGCTCCACCTGGGGTAAAACCCGTTGGATGCAAATGGATTTACAAAAGGAAGATTGGTGTAGATGGGCAGGTGGAAACCTATAAGGCTAGACTTGTTGCAAAAGGTTTTCGTTAAAGATCAGGATTGGACTATGATGAAACTTTTCCCCCAGTGGCTATGCTCAAATCCATTCGGATCCTACTTGCCATTGCTGCTTTCCATGACTATGAGATCTGGCAGATGGATGTAAAAACGGCTTTTCTAAACGGTAGTTCGGAAGAGTGCGTTTATATGGATCAACCATAAGGTTTTGTAGACAGCGGGGGCAGCGGGAAGGTGTGCAAGTTGCTCAAATCCATTTATGGATTGAAGCAGGCATCGTGGAGCTGGAACATCTGTTTTGATGAAACAGTCAAGGAATTTGACTTCATCAAGAACGAGGATGAGCCATGTATTTATAAGAAGATTGTAGGATGAATTGTCGTATTCCTAGTCTTGTACGTGGACAACATTCTTTTAATAGGAAACGATATTCCTATGCTACAATCAGTCAAGCTGTTCTTGTCACAAAGGTTCTCCATGAAGGACCTGGGTGATGCCTCATATATTCTGGGGATCAGGATCTACAAAGATAGATCCAAGAGATTACTGAGACTTGTTTACCGCCGGAAGACGTGACCGGGACGTTGGCACGTCAGGGCCTGAATTCTAGGGGCAGATGCTATTAAGTGCTATCCGTCCACCTCTCCGAAGATTCCAAGTTGATTTATGGCACCGTGTATCGAAGGTTTAAACGGATGCGGCCGATGTAGTAGACTTCGTCAGATTCCCCCTCATTTGAGGGGTTTTTGATTGTGGGGATGCTCTTCCCTGCAGGCGCAAGCCCCTGCAGTTAATTACGCTACCGCATTGCGGTAACAACTTTCTCCTTCTCCAGATGGTCACTTCGTGTCGTGGGTGTTTGTTTTATTTTTGGTTGCCCGTGGATTGTATACGGAGACTAATTTACGTTGTCGCCCGTAGGACGTGGATTAGTCCAAATCCGTATCTTCTTAGATTTGTGTTTTGGTTTGGGTTTAAGGATACGTTAGCCTCATTTGAGACTAAGATCAACTTAAACGTATGTTAAGGATATGTTAGTCTAATTTTTAGACTAAGATCAACTTAACGGGATCGTTTAGATCCAATAAAAGAGCATTTAGACTATTGTTTAGTTTAGAGACATTGCGGTCGATTACCAGTTTAAGGACATGGTGGTCCAATGTTAGTTTAAAGACATCTCGGTCGAGTTTAAGGACATCATAGTCCATGGGTTTAAGGACCCCACAGTCCGATGTTAGTTTTAAGACATCACGGTCGAGGTTAAGGACATCATAGTCCGTGAGTTTAAGGACCCCACAGTCCGATGTTAGTTTTAAGACATCACGGTCAAGGTTAAGGACATCATAGTCCATGAGTTTAAGGACCCCACAGTTCGATGTTAGTTTAAAAACATCACGGTCGAGGTTAAGGACATCATAGTCCATAAGTCTGGTTGTCGGGACCCGTCACCTCTCTGAAGACGTTGAAGGATTACAACGGCATGTATCAGAGGAGTGAAGAGATGTACCCTTGAACCAATATTGATTGAGAGATCTGTAGTCCAATTTGGGACTAAGATCAAAGGATTAATGAACATACGGGCTCAGTTAATCCGAATTGAGGACTTATGGCCAATTTGGGCTAAGTCCAACAAATGTTTATCATTTCTTTCTGGGCTATTGAATATTTATTTGGGCCCAATCCCTTAACAATGTTGAGCATTGGTTTGGCTTCTAACAATGTTTTGTCTTTTGTTGAGTGCTGAGCGCTTATCATAGCTCTAAAGCTTGTTTAAAGAACACTTTATGTTCTATCAGAGCGCACATAAGGAACATGTAGTGCGGTTGGTGCTAGCGCCAGTCAATGAGCGCAGTGCGCTATGTTTGAAGCGCTGAGGCGCTGGTGCGCTTAATAGCGCCAGTCAATAAGCGCAGTGTGCTATATTTGAAGCGCTGATGCGCTTAGCGCTTTGCGCTAGATGTGGTGCGCTGATGAGCTTAGCGCTGAGCGCAAGTCAATGAGCGCAGTGCGCTAGATATGAAGTGATGATGCGCTTAGCGCTTTGTGCTAGATGTTGTGCGCTGATGCGCTTAGCGCTAAGAGCAAGTTAATGAGCGCAGTGCGCTATGTTTGAAGCGCTAAGGAGCTACAGCGCTTTGCGCTAGTTGAGGAGCGCATTGCGCTATTAAATTAAGAGCGCTAAGGCTCTCCTTATATTAATTTTTGCGCTCTAAGAATTATATTCTCTCTGATAAGAGACTTTGTCTCAAGATTCTAAGAACAAAGTTCTTAATTTATAAGAGATGTTTCAATCTCTTTCTGATGAAAGGCTTTGCCTTTATGGATCTGTGATCCTAAGAGAATTGAATAATTCTCCCTCCTTTTTATAATGAGATGTTCATAATCTCTTTGTGAAAGACAATTTGTCTTATAGATCTTTGATCTGTGAAGTAAGTACTTCTTTGTTTTATGATGAGATCTTTTTTGATCTCTTTATAAAAGACCTTGGTATTTGTAGATCTATGATCTTTTAAGAAGAGAATTCTTCTTTTTAATTATGAGATGATTTCATCTCTTTGTTCATCACCATTCTTTTTTACCTTGAAGAAAAAATCTTCTTTTGCCGAGAGCTACTTCTTCTTCTTGAGATTTTCTTAAAGTTTATGGGGCGGGGAGGGGGGGTTCCTCTATGTTTTTCTCTTTTTCTCCCCATGAGACTTGAAGTCTAGGGGCCTTTTTATAGGACAAATTGATTTGTTAAATCAGTTAAAGAGATCTTTCTCTGATTGATTTAGGGATGTTTCCCCACCGTTGGATCTTTGATCCTAGGGCTTCTGTTTTACAGAAGACAATCTTCTTGTTTTTAACAAGATTTGAAAGATCTTTCCATAACAGAATTTTAATTCTGATTAATTAATAATTTATTATTATTAGATCTTTTGATCTAACGGTGGGGAATTTTTAATTCCAGCGCTGGCGCACCCGTGCTTTGCACGTGGTGTGCTGCTCAGAGCGCAATGCGCTTTGCGCTAGCGCACCTACGTTTGACACGTGGAGCGCAGCGCAGAGCGCAGCGCAGCCTGCGCTAGCGCACCCGTGCTTTGCACGTGGTGCGCTGCTCAGAGCGCAATGCACTTTGCGCTAGCGCGCCTACGTTTGACACGTGGCGCGCAGCGCGCTTAGCGCTGGATCTGAAGCGTTGGTTCAATTTTTTAACTCCTGGCTTTGAAGCATTTGTTACATTCTTTGCATGTGGAGTTTTTCCTTTTATTATATTTTATTATTATTTTTTTATTTTATTGTTATTATTTTATAAGGGAGTGGGTTTTGAGCCAAAATTTTGGCGGGAACAGGACTTTCGCAGTCCAGGTACATAGAGACCATACTAAAGAGATTTAGTATGGAAGATTTCAAGCGCGGTAACATACCCGCATAGCACGGAATCACCCTCTCCAAGGAGATGTCTCCCAAGACTGATGAGGAGAGGGTTCGCATGAGCACTATACCCTACGCTTCGGCGGTAGGATCTATAATGTATGCGATGCTATGTACGAGACCAGATGTAGCTTACGCGCTAAGCGTGGTGAGCCGGTATCAGTCGAACCCAGATGAGAACCACTAGACAGCAGTGAAGAACATTCTCAAGTACCTGAGAAGGACTAAGGAAATGTTCTTGGTTTTCAGTAATGGAGACCTCAAGGTCGAGTCCTTTACCGATTCAAGTTTTCAGAGTGACAAGGATGACAACAAGTCTGTCTTGGGTTTTGTGTTTACCCTCAACGGAGGGGTGGTGTGTTGGAGGAGTTCCAAACAGGATACTGTCGCAGACTCGACGATGGAGGCTGAATACATTGCTGCGAGTGATGCCCCAAAAGAAGCGGTCTGAATGAAGAAGTTCATTACTGAACTTTAGGTAGTTCCGTCCATTGTTGATTCGATACCTTTATATTGCAATAACAATGGGGCTATAGTTTTAGCAAAAGAACCACGGTCCCATCAGAAATCCAGACACATCTGAAGGCGGTATCACCTGATCAGGGAGATCATAGATCGCCAGGAGATCGAGGTCCGAAGAGTGGATACAAAAGAGAACATGGCGGATCCATTTACAAAGGCCCTCCCTCAAGCGTAGTTTGAGAGACTTTTTGAGATGTTGGGTATGTGGTACGCCAGCAGCTGGCCTTAGAGCAGACGTTGGGTACTCTGTACGCCAATAACTGGACTTTAGTGCAAGTGGGAGATTGTTGGATATGTAAGCCCTAGAGGCCATTATTGTATATGTGTACATGTGGATGCTGGGGATATGTATGTACAGGAACAATCTTGCTCAGTTATATAGTATATTATTTCAGTTGTCTTTACCAGGATATGTGTATTTGTTTCTATTGATGCTTTATCCAGCTTGCACATATTGATAAAGACTTGATATAGTAGTGTACTATTATGGTTTGACTTTATCTTAACATGGCATATGTTATACACGTTATTACATATTGCGGTTACATGTTGATAAAGCCCATAGGATCTTGCTTGACTACCTGCGTTGTGATGGCGATCATACTTGTGGGAGCTGGGTAGTCTATAAGCATATCCTTAAATGTCCTAAGTCGCAGGAGTGTCGAGATCGGGCAACGATACTCCAGAGTAGACTTGCGTGTACGTTTCAAGACCCCGACGAAGGGTGGTGGTTGGTCCCACAACCATTGGTATGATCACCTAAGATTGTATACGGGTGCTCATTGGGGCTGAGTACACTGGACAGACTCACTGAGAACCTCTAGGTGGTATTATACCTATCTTAAGATAGCGGTTCTCTTATGACATGTGTACATGTTAGTCTTTGGACCTCAGATTGTCATTTGTCTCGTGTGAGTTCCCACTGTGCTTTGATCACTACCCTACCACGGCTCTACTGAGTCGTGCAAACAGGTTTTGGTTGGGAATAGTCCCGAGCCACATGGAGGTAGTTAGTGATTGTTAGGGATTCGTCTCTCCAGGTATTGGGAGTTGATATTGTATTGTGCTCGATTGGTCAGGACCATAAGATCTTGGCCAAAGCAGTTGGGATTTACTGATATGTTGATCAGTAGTTTCCCGGATTGGTCCTGAGCCGCATCAGCACGAATTATCGGGTTATTAGGGTCTGACGCTTACCACCCACTAGATCCGGTATGTGATACTCTTAGATGAAGAGACCGGACTATACGGATATTGTCATGGATAGGCTCAGTAAGGATCCAGATGAGTTTGCTCGTCAGCTTTCCTTTTCGACAGGAACCCGAGTAGCCGTTACGTACAGCTAGTACCGCTGACGTGCTTGTGGTTATGGATTTATCCAGTAACACACGGCCGGCATGCTGTCGAGTATTTAGAGTCCCACACAGAGGGTTTCTCTGCTTTGGGCGAAATGATGTAGAGGCCGTATGGTTTTACGGCAGGGTTCGATCACATACGTGTACTTATGCACGTATGATGTTCGGGTGGATAATACTGGCGGGCTTTGGTTTAAGACGGATCCTGGTATTATATTGTTCGATTATTTTTGTCTCTTTTGTATTTGTATTTTTCGGAATACGGATACGGGCATGTATATATGGTGAGGGGTATTCTTGTAATTTGTTACAAGAGTGCTTCTAGAAGAAGAAACCTCATTATTTGTTTTAACCGTTTAGTTAAATGGTTAATGAGGTGGAGGTATGAGGGGTTGACTTTTATTAAGTGAAGCATGGCTACTTGTTGACTCACTTGGTGAGTCATGGGTTAATATTGATGCAAGGTGGCATCTAGATATTTTGTAGAAAATTTCTAGATATTTTGTGGTGAAGATAATTTTTTATTATTATCTTTGGCATGCTTGCTTTATTAGTCATAAGACTTGGTCATTCTTCACTTGGGTTTTTTTTATGTTGCTCTCTACAACACTCTCATCTCCTCCAAGCTTCTCTTCTAGTCTCATGTGTTGAGAAACCTAGGGTTCTTGAGACAAAACAATCCATTATCACTCTCTACATCATCTAGGCTACTTAGATTAGCAAACTAAGTAACCTAGTTACCTTGGTTTAAAGGTAGGAGCTCAAAGTAGACACTCTCGGGTGGATTATCTTTGACGCGAGGAAGCTATCGATCAAGCTCGATCATGGAGGCCACTCGGAGCATGCTAAAGGAGAGGAGTGAAGACCCGAAGGACTTGAGCCTTTGGTATATACTCCTTTCATAGTAGATTGCTTTTTTAAATGCTAGTTAGTTTTATGGTAGATCCGGTTAAGGCTTATTCTAGTGCCAAGTTTACATCATTAGAAAATTTTTGTTCCACTATCAGCCACGGATGATGGCCAGGGCGTTAGCATAACCTTTCACCTCCAAGATTCCTTGGGACATAACTTTCCGGGGTTGTATAATGCTGAAAAGCTTAAATTATATTGTTAAACTTGTAATCCCTTTAACAATAAATATTCTTGCCTCTCTGCAATCTGGACTATTTCTCCCGATTCCAAACCAAGACACCGCGCAAGGCCGGCGGGCAGCCTCCAGCCTATCGTACCCATTCAAAACGAGTAGTTTCCTGCCTAACCTAACTAAGGGTCTGAAGCCCTCTTACGAGCCTACAGGCTGTCTCCAGCCCGGCTCGGAGGCAAGGGAATTATCCCAGGCTAGCCCTTTACTCAGGTGAATAAAACGCGGGTGCACCTGTAGGTAGCCGACTTGAGTTTCGCTCCGCCCATCTTATCTCGACTTCGGGGTGAAGGATTGAAGGAGGGGCACCGATCTACCTATACTTGGAAAACAGAAATGAAAATTTTCGATATTCTAACATTCTTATCAAAGAAAAATTCATGAGAAAAAGAAAAACTTATTAATAAGAGGTATTCTCGGCTCCTCGGCCTTATAAAAGTGCCCGGGGGCTTGCAAAAGAAAACACTATTTTGTCACTTAACGATTACAATAAAGGAGGGAGAGGCTCTTGAGCACATTGGTCGTGGTACTCAAAGCATAGATCTGCCAGGCGATCCCAGGTAGCATCCCATCGCTCTCTTTGCCTATGTCTGTGGACCGGAGCATTTATGGTGCCGTCGGGGACTCCCGCCGTCGCGCATGAAGTTATGATCAATCTCTGTTGGAAAGATCGGCGCAGGAGATCTATCGAGCGATCTCGTCTGCTCTTCGAGATTAGGCCCAACTCATGGGCCATGCACATCTTGTCGACGACTTTCTCCAGCGCTTGTTGGGACAACACACTAAAAAGGCTAGGAGAAGACCTCCAGATCATGTAAACAAGCACATGCAGGAGAGATGATCGGCGTGGGAGTAACCGTCTATAATGTTGTTCTAGCCGACCTATCACAGCCTCATATGTCACCTCAGAGATGTTGTGGTTGTAATAGTAGATGTCATCGCAGGATACGATATCTCGAATGCTGTACGTGTTACCGGCCATCGGAAAACGATTGACTACGAAGGTCAGAGAAAGTAAAAAGGCAGGAGCCGGAGACAACTAAAAGCAAATCGACGGAAATGCCTAAGAGGAGGATGAGACTCCTTTATTTATAGCCTTAAAAAAAATTCCCCTACGGTTGAGATTTTCTCCCACCAAGACGCGAATTACGGAGCATCGCATCCATCAGATGAGACATCACCACGCGGCTTCCGGCCATTGGCCAACTCCCATTCATGCAGATCCAGGCAGATTGAATGACACCGCCAAGAGATACGCGTGGATCTCAAGATGCCTTCCATGTGCCACGTGGCATCGGTAATCAGGGAAGCGCAAATGTCAACGTCATGGTGATCCGACCTTCCATTGATCTGAAACTCTCACACGAGGCCGCTGGGTAGTTTTCTGCTCAGCCGACTCGCAGCGAGTAGATTCCTTCTCGGCCCAAACCGTAGGTAGCTTCCTTCCCGGCCAACTCGCAGCCCAAACCGTGTGTAGCTTCCTGCCCTGCCAACTCGCAGCGAGTAGATTCTTGCTCGGCCCAAACCGTGGGTAGCTTCTTACCCGGCCAACTTGCAACGAGTATATTCGTGCTCGGCCCAAACCGTGGGTAGCTTCCTGCCCGGCCAACTCGCAGCGAGTAGATTCCTGCTCGGCCTAAACCGTGGGTAGCTTCCTGCCTGGCCAACTCACAGCGAGTAGATTCCTGCTCGACCCAAATTGTGGGTAGCTTCCTGCCCGGCCAACTCACAACGAGTAGATTCTTGCTCGGCCCAAACTGTGGATTAGAAACTCTCTCATGAGGCCGCTGGGTAACTTCCTGCCCGACCAATTCGCAGTGAGTAGATTTTTGCTCGGCCAAAACTGTGGATCTGAAGCCCACTCCAGAGGTTATTGGGTAGATTCCTGCTCGGCCGATTCGCAGCAGGTAGATTCCTGCTCGGCCTAAATTGTGAACCTAAGTCCTAATGCGGGTAGACTCCTGCTCGACATCGGGGCACACCCATTCATGACGAAAAAATTCCTGCTCGGCCTAAACTGTGAATCCCATGTCCCCGCATGGGTAGACTCCTGCTCGATGCCGAAGCATACCCATTTATGATGAACAGATTTCTGCTCGGCTTAAACAGTGGATCCTAAGACCTCGCATTAGACCAGCGGGCAGACTCCTACCCGGCATACATACTCGAAGTAGGCAGACTTCTGCATAGCCTAAGTAAAGAAAGCTCGTCTATGGTCAATAGCCGACCCAATTCTCGTTTCACTCGAATCAGCCCTTCTCTAGGGGAAGAGGGTATATTACCGAGATTTGCAAAGTTCGGTATAAGTTCCTAGAGTTTCTAAGGGGACACCGGTCTATCTATACCTGAAAGAATAAACCTAATGATCGCTCGACCCACATTACATCGTCTCTGGGGTGAAGAGGGATACTGCTCTACCCACACGTGGAAAAATAAAAACTAATTTTTTTTCCAATCAGACACATTGCTGACAAGCAAATATACTTCATTGATTTCAAAATTATATACAAGGTATTATAAGCTCCTCAGCTTAACAAAATTGTTGCAAAATTGCTCGAAGGCTTACAATGGAAAACAAAGGTAAAGAAAGAGAGCAGAGAGAGTGGTGACTTCAAGTCTTCTTCTCGGCTGAGGTCTCGACGCCGCCCACCTGCAGGCGCCTCCATCCTTTGGTTTTTTCTCTGTGTACGACTCTGAAATCACTGTACAGAAATTTCTTGTTATTGTACAGAAAAGGGTATTTCAGCCTGTGTAAGAGTTAAAAGTTATTTCTGTTAAATAAAAACAAGAAACAACTTGTAACTCACTGGTAAAGCCTCTACACTGCTGTGACGTAGCCTGTGCGTTCAATTCCCATCAGACCCAATTATTTTTTTTAGATTTTTTCTTTTTAATTTTTTGAAGCCCAATAGTTGCACGTGCAATACACGGAGAGATGAAAAGTTTCAGAAAAATCAAACAGGCGCAGTGAGGTGTACACACCCAAATACCCACATGGCATGAATCTCGAGGCGATTGCCTCAATCTCGACTGCCCAAATTCTTCTTAGGGTCGGCGCCGATGATCGATTTTGCCCTATTTGCCTCCGTGCTTTGCACACACACCCCTTCGACTCCCCTTAACTCCTCTGCACCGTTTGATTTTTCTGCAATCAAACAGAGACTCTTCAATTCACCATTTAACACCTTTTTAATGCATTTTAATCCACATTTTTAATTCTCAAATCCTAATTCTCCATTATAAATACCACCTCAAGCCCCAGCTTTTCATCATGCTGCAATTCTAGCAAAAATTCTCTCAAAACTTTCTAAGTGTCAAGTAGAGTTAAGCCGCTCAAGTGGAGTAGCGAGTTAAACCCGATGATCGGAGCATCTCCGATGAAACCATGACTCCCGAGAGCTTCTTCAATCTCTTCTTAACCTTCTAAAAACAGTAAGTCCCTTTTCTCTCCAATTCTTTCATCTCAATTCGTCGTTTAAGAAAATATCGACAAAAGTGGAGTTAACATGTAACAACCTTCGTTTTAAAATATTTTATCACGCTTGATAGGTCTAAATGTCATATAATCACCCTAATATATTTTTAAAACAAAACTCACATCTATTGTCTTTTGACGTAACCAAAATTTCATGTTCAATACTCATATATTGAACTTTTTCATTAAAATACCATGAACTTTAGTGTAATCTCTTTTCGATATCTTATATACCCAAACCCTAGAACCTTCACGGGGTAATGACCTATCCCACACGCACACTATGGTTTCATAGCACGGTATTCCAAACATATGGGTAATTCAAAGTAAAAACTTTTTCATTAAAATACCACACCGTTTTAAAACAGGTTTCTTTAAATCGGGATTTCGAAATCCTTGGCAATTACGCCTCTACAACCCTCTTCAGGGGACCATTAATGGATGGTGTAAATTATTGCACATCTTTGGGACAGTAGAGCGAGATGCAGAACTCCTCACGGAGTATTTGGTCTCGTTAGGAATAAAAAATACGGTTTTTAAGAAACACAACTTTTTCTAATAAAAACTAATTTTTGGGAAAATTATATAAAAATCATAAATCCATATTTTCAATAAAAACAAATTAATAAATTATATTTTTAAAAGAAAGATTAAAATTTTAAATAAAATATCACCAAGTTTCCAAAAGTAGTAGTTTTCATAAAAATGCCACAAATTTTTAAAATGCTAGGTTTTATCATCAAAACACCATAACAATTAAAATACATGTTCATGAAAACCCTAAATGTTATAAATCACCATCGAGGTTTATTTTTAAACTATATTAAAGTATTTTTCATAAAATCCCCTCGAGATATGCAAACAATATTTTAAGGACTTTAAATTAATATAGATTTAAGCGGGATCAATTCTCTTAAGCCCTGGGAGCCGGAGAAGTGAGTGCTTGCCTATTCAAATTAGACAACTTAATAAAGTTATCAATGACAATTGTCTTGGAAAAAGACATGAATCTTGCCGTTCATGTGCAGCAGTTGCCGATTTCTCCCAAACATAAGATTTTAACAATTTACATCAATTCAAATGAAAAGACATGAACTCAAATCTAACTTGAACTCGAACTCTAACCTAACTCAAACTCGAATATGAATTCGAATCCAATCTACTCGAACCAATTTGACTCGAATCCAGATTGCAATTGTTATGACTCGCACATTACTCGACTCACTCAAATACAATCTACACCTTTTGCAATCTAGGGTTTCTATCAAGACATGTCAATCAATAAATCAAATCAATTAAGTATATTAACCAGTTATAATATATTATACATGGGGTGCTTGGGATAGTTTCTTGTGTGAATCCAACGGAGCTTCAGGAGTCCGTATTAACCTCTTTTTTATTTTACTTGAATATTAGTTGGGTTGACTCATCCACAGTCTAGAGCCCCGATGCTAACACATAAAATTGGCCCGTGTTTTCTTGCTCCTGGGGCCCCACTCTTGAGCATGTGAATACTTCTATGGCTGCGTTGACATTCACACTTGGAACTTAACGTTAACATAGTGATCATCTAGAGATCTATAATATATATTTGCCCATGATCATATACTCTTACTCGTCATATATATTCTACACTTCTCATTTTCTTTACTCTTACCTATCTTTCGGACTTACCGAGCGCTAGTTCGCTGATGGGCATACCATCCACTTTTCTTCTCTTAGAATGTTCATCAGATACGGTCGAGACGGAGGAGGTTGAAACCACAGAGGAGGACTACAACCATATCACTACTCAGGGCTAGCTTAGCTTCACTTTTTCTTCAGTTTATGTATGCCACTTGTTTAGGAATTTTCCTTATTGTATTTACTTTCCAGCATAAACACTTGTAATTGTAAATATTGGAAGTTGAATGTAAATAAAGATATTTGTTGAAAAATTTTACAGTCTCCATTTATTCTTGCATTGTGTATTATTATTTTCACTACGCTTAGTATATTTATTTAGGGAATGACCTTCTCTGGATAACTATGCCGCGGGCTTGCCACGTCACCATTTCCATCTATTGAGAAGCGGGGCGTGACATGTTTTATTGGTGGTCCATGCAGGTCAGTTCTGCATGAAGTCGTAAACAATATACCACAAGAATTAATGAGTTCAATAAACATTTACATTTTAAATTTCTTGAATCAATCCTAACCTATCTTTTATATCAAGGTATGAACTCTCCGAACAATACCAGCACCAACGTCAACGGCAATACTCCACCGCCTACTCTACCACCACCACCTACCATTGCAGCTCCTATCAATGAGCAAACGATACTGCTTGAGGCTATCAAGAGCCTATTAGATGGTCAGCAGCAGCAGACTGCTATTCTCATGCACTGCCCTGAAGCTGAAGCACCCGGAGTTGAGCAATTTCGGGTACTGCACCCAAAGCACTTCTCGGGTAAGGAGAGCCCACTTGAGGCAGAAGAATGGGCTCAAGCGATCGAGAATGACCTGGTAGAAGCTCAAGTGCCAGATATTGCTTGGGTGAGAGTTGCTAAATTACAACTGACTGATAACGCCAGAGTTTGGTGGAAGGCTGATGAGAGCCGTCTCGCACAACCGATAGACTGGAGAACATTCCGAGACCTCTTCGATGGAAAGTACTTCTCAGAGACTACCCGCTTTGACATGGAGCAGCAGTTCATCCATCTACAACAGGGCTCGATGTTGGTCAAGTCGGTGGATGAATATGATGCTGAGTTTACCATGCTCTGCTGGTAAGATATTGTCCCAAATTCAATTTTCTGATCTCACTCACTAAAATACTAACACAAGGTCGTAATAGGTTCGCTGCACATCTTATTCCCATGCTGAGATCTAGGAACGATGATTTCAGCAAAGGTTGGACCCTGAAATCCAAGTTGCATTCACTACAGGGGATTTCCTGACCCATGAACTTGCTTTGAAGGCTGCCCGACGCTATGAGGCAGTTGTGAAGAAGAAAGGCGGGCCGCAGACTGCCGGTGTGAAACGCCCTGTACACCAGATCACAGGAGGGGCATCTTCCAGTCCAGCTTTTAACAGACCATCTCGGAGGCCAGTAATTTCGTTCGCCAACAACAGGCCAGACTTTTGCATCTACTGCAAAAGAATAGGGCATCTTGTGAAGAACTGTCGCAGGGCGAACAACTTGTACCTGATCTGTGGGTCTTCTACTCACGCTATTGGAGCTACCTCAAGAACCGAGGACCCAACAATCCTCTAGCTAGATCGGCGATCCAAGCTCCTCCTACCCAGTTAGTTCGACCAGCTCCAGCTCCCCGTATCCAGACTACTCAACCCCAACGCCGAGTGTTTAACCAGGTACAGAGGAAAGTGTCACGACGCCAAGCATTCACCATGTTGGTCGAAGAGGCCGAAGCTACGGGTCAGGTTATCACCAGTAAATCCCTTCCCTATTCTCTTTCAAGTCCTTTCAATTCATAATCATCTTATATCTGTTATACATAAACCTATCCCACATGACTTAGGTACAATCTTAGTAGCCTCCCTATCTGCTCTAACGCTCTTCGACACTGGGGCATCACATTGCTTTATGTCGCAACGGTTCGTCCGAACTCATGCGATCCCAGTTAAACCGCTCGTATCCAGCTGAAATGTCAGTTCAGAGAACGGCGTTCTAAAAGCAACTTTGGGATACGATCTGTGTCCAGTGGTCGTCTGCAGTCGATAATTTTATGCGGACTTCAAGGTGCTGGACATACCAAACTTTGACGTAGTCCTGGGAATGGACTGGTTAGGAACTTTCTTCGCTACCATCGACTGTCGCCAAAGGTGGGTAGTGTTCGAAATACTAGATCATCCAGTGTTCTACTTCAAAAGTAGAGACCGTACCTTGGAACCTAGCGTTTACCGAGAAAAACCAAAGAAGGCAGATTTTGCAGCGTTGCAAGCTGAAGAATCGAAGCCAGAGGTAGTTCGAGAGTTCGAGGATGTATTCCCGAAAGATTTATCAGGTTTGTCTCTCGATCGAGCTCTTGAATTCAACATCGATTTGCAACCCGGCGCACAACCAGTAATAAAAGCTTCATACCGATTAAGTTCGGAAGGATTGAAGGAGATCTGCATTCAGTTGGACAAACTCCTGAAGAAAGGTTGGATTCATCCCAGTACCTCGAGCTGGGGATCTTCGGTGCTACTGGTGAAGAAGAAAGAAGGTTTCTACAGGATGTGTTTAGATTATTCACTCTTAACGAAGTGATAATTAAGAACAAGTATCCACTACCGCGCATCGATGATCTTTTTGATCAATTATGTAGATCTTGTGTCTTTTAAAAGCTAGATCTTCGTTCGGGTTACCATCGGTGAAAGTCAAAGAGTCTGACATTCCGAAGACAGTGTTTAGGACTTGTTATGGTCATTATGAATATCTTTTAATGCCATTTGGAGTGACCAATGCACCTGCCATCTTTATGAACCTGATGAACCAAGTTTTCCGAGAGTACTTAGACAGATTTGTTGTCATATTCATCGATGACATCCTCGTGTATTCAAGAAATCAGAAAGAACACACTGAGCACTTACGGATTGTCCTTGAGAAATTGCGACAACATCAGCACTATGCCAAGTACAACAAGTGTGAATTTTGGCTAGATCAACTCGGATTTCTTGGACATATCGTTTCAGGCGAAGGAATCTCTGTAGATCCAGCTAAGGTGTCAGCTGTCAGCGAGTGGCCGACACCAAAAACGGTGAAAAATATACGAAGTTTCTTGGGATTAGCAGAATACTACCGACGATTCATTGAAGGCTTCCCAAAGATCGCAGCACCCCTGACCAAGCTCACACGTAATGACGAAGCATTCGTGTGGTCAGAAGCATGTGAAAAGGATTTTGTAGAACTCAAGTCGAGATTAACCTCTGCACCTATTCTTATAATACTGGATCAATCTGGCGGATTCATTGTGCATTGTGAGGCGTCCGGTAAAGAATTAGGATGTGTTCTACACCAGCATGGAAAAGTTATGGTTTTTGCATTAAGACAGTTAAAGGTATATGAACGCAACTATTCAACACGTGATCTAGAATTGGCAGCCGTCATCTTCGCACTCAAGATTTGGCGCCACTACCTTTTGGGAGAACGAGTGGATATATACACTGACCACAAAAGTCTTAAGTATGCATTTACCAGAAAGAACTCAACATTCGGCAGAGAAGATGGCTAGAACTCATGGCGGACTTTGATACCAACCTACAATATCATCCTGGAAAGGTGAACGTAGTTCTTGATGTACTTAGTCGCCAACCATTAGCAATGAACCTTACCGCTCAGTGGAGACTACAACAAGAATTGAACGGATTGGAGATTGAAGTAGTTATGCCAGGTAACGCTTCATATTTGATGAACTTACAAGTCCAGTCCACTCTTATAAATCAGATCAAGGCAACTCAAGCAAATGATGCCAAGCTAAAAAAGATCCAAGAACAAGTAGAAAGTGGATTACGAACTGACTTCATCATCCACAAAGATGGATTATTGCGATATGGAAGTCATTTATGCCTGCCAGTCGGACATATTCGAGAAGAGTTGATGAAAAAAGCTCATAGCTCTCCGTATTCGGTACACCCTGGTGGTATGAAGATGTACAAGGATCTACGGCAACACTACTGGTGGCATGGAATGGCGCGCGAAGTAGCAAGGAACATATCCAAGTGTTTTGGTGTGTCAGCAAGTGAAGGCTGAACATCACAGAACTGCCGGTCTACTTCAGCCGTTACCAATCCCAGAATAGAAATGTCACCACATTACCATAGACTTCGTGACTGCCTTCCCTCATAGCACGAAGGGTAACGATGCAATTTGGATTGTTGTGGATCGACTCACCAAGTCGGCTCACTTTATTCCATTCAGAGTTGGCAGGTCAACCGAGACGTTAGCAAGAAAGTATATGGAGGTAAGTAAAAATCTAAACCAAGATTTAAACCTTCAAAATATACCATATTTTATACCCATAAACTCATGCAGGAGATCATGAGATTACATGGAGTACCTATTTGCATCATCTTTGATCGTGATATAAGATTCCGATCACAGTTTTGGCAGAGTCTACAAGCTGGCCTAGGAACGAGTCTGAATTTCAGCACGACATATCATCCACAAACATACGGACAGTCCGAGCGAACAATTCAGATTATGGAAGACATGCTAAGAGCCTGTATGTTAGACTTCGAAGGTTCAGGGGAAGATCACCTACACCTTGTGGAGTTTTCATACAACAACAGTTATCAGGAAAGCATTGGAATGACACCATTCGCAGCACTCTACGGACGGAACTGTCGTTCACCGCTAAGTTAGGTCAACGTTGGAGATCATGAACTTCTTGGACCAGAGATGATCGTGGTAACTATGGACGTGGTTCGCACGATCAGGGAAAGAATGTGCATAACCCAAAACCGACAGAAGCATTAGGCAGATGCAAAACGTCGACATCTGGAGTTCCAACCTGGAGACCATGTATTCCTGAAGATCTTTCTAAACAGAGGAGTGATACGATTTGGCAAAAAGGATAAGCTAATTCCAAGATACAAAGGACCGTTCGACATACTCGAACGAGTTGGAGATGTGGCATATCGTTTAGCACTACCACCCTCATTGAAAGGAGTGCACAATATGTTCCACATATCCCAACTACGACGATATATGAGCGACCCCATCCACACACTTGATCACTCAGAACTCACAGTACAAACTGACCCAACCTGCGAGCAACAACCAGTTGAGATCCTGGACCGAAAGGTGAAGACATTGTGGAACAAGGAAGTAAACTTGGTCCGAGTAATGTGGAGAAATGATTCGCCATAAGAGTCAACTTAGGAAAGAGAAGAAGATATGGGTACACGATACCCTTACCTCATTGAAAATTAGTCCCTATGTAACTGTAAATTTCGAGAACGAAATTTTTATAAGGAGGGTAGAATATAACGACTCTGAAATCACCGTGCAGAAATTTCTTGTTATTGTACAGAAAAGGGTATTTCAGCCTGTATAAGAGTTAAAAGTTATTTCTATTAAATAAAAGCAAGAAACAACTTGTAGCTCACTGGTAAAGCCTTTACACTGCTGTGACGTAGCTTGTGTGTTCGATTCCCATCAGACTTAATTATTTTTTTATATTTTTTCTTTTTAATTTTTGGAAGCCCAAGAGTTCCACGTGCAATACACGGAGAAATGAAAAGTTTCAGAAAAATCAAACAGGTGCAATGAGGTGTACACACCCAAATACCCACGTGGCACGAATCTTGAGGTGATTGCCTCAATCTCGACCGCCCAAATCCCTCCAAGGGCCGGCGCCGATGGTCGATCTTGCCCCATTTGCCTCCGTGCTTTGCACACACACCCCTTCGACTCCCCTTAACTTTCTTGCACTGTTTGATTTTCCTGCAATCAAATATAGACTCTTCAACTCACCATTTAACACCTTTTTAATTCATTTTAATCCACATTTTTAATTCCCAAAGCTTAATTCTCCACTATAAATACCACCTCATACCCTAGCTCTTCACCATTCTAAAATTCTATCAAAAATTCTCTCAAAACTTTCTAAGTGCCAAGTGGAGTTAAGCCCCTCAAGTGGAGTAGTGATCCAAACTCGATGACAGGAGCATCTCCGACGAAATCACAAACCCATAGAGCTTCTTCAATCTCTTCTTAACCTTCTAAAAATAGTAAGTCCCTCTTCTCTCCAATTCTTTCATCTCAATTCGTCGTCTAAGAAAACATCAAAAAAAGTGGAGTTAACACGTAGCAATCTTCATTTTTAAATATTTTATTATGCTTGATAAGTCTTAATGTCACATAATCACCCTAATATCTTTTTAAAACAAAAATCACATCTATTGTCTTTTGACGTAACCAAAATTTCATGTTCAATACTCATATAATTAACTTTTTCATTAAAATACTATGAACTTTAGTGTAATCTCTTTTCGATATCTAGTATACCCAAATTCTAGAACTTTCACGGGGTAATTACTTACCTCACACGCACACTATGGTTTCATAGCACGGTATTCTAAGTATATGGGTAATTCAAAGTAAAAGCTTTTTCATTAAAATACAACACCGTTTCAAAACGGGTTTCTTTAAATCGGTATTGTTCCCCTCCGAAGGACGGCGCACAGGACTGCGATGGCCTGACGCTGAGATTCGGGGCAGATGCTATTTGGTTTTATCCGTCTACCTCTCCCAAGATGCCAAGTTGATTTATGGCACCGTGTATCGGAGGTTTAGACGGATGCGGCCGATGTAGCAGACTTCGTCAGATTCCCCCTCGCTTGAAGGGTTTTTGATTGTGGGGACGCTCTTCCCTGCAGGCGCAAGCCCCTGCAGTTAATTACGCTATCGCATCGCGGTAACAACTTTTTCCTTATCCGGAATTTCACTTCGTGTCGTGTGTGTTTGTTTTGTTTGTGGTTGCCCGTGGATTGTATACGGAGACTGAATAATGCCGTCGCCCGTAGGACGTGGACTAGTCCAAATCCGTATTTACTTAGATTTGGGTTTGGTGTTTTTAGTTTAAGGATGCATTAGTCGCGTTGCGGCTAAGATCAACTTAAACGTTCGTTAAGGATACAATAGTCCTGTTTGAGACTAAGATCAACTTAACGTGATAATCCATTTAATATCTGGCCATCAGGACTCGTCACCTCTCTAACGTCGTTGAAGGATTACAACGGCAGATGTCAAAGGAGTTCAGAGGTGTACCCTTGAACCAAAGTCGATTTGGAGTTTTATAGTCCATTTAAATGTTTAAGGATACGTTAGCCATTTTTAGGGCTAAGATCAACTTAAACGGGACCGTTTAGATCCGGCAAAAGAGCATTTGGGAGCTCTATTGTTCCAGTTTAGAGACGTAGTGGTCCATGTTCCAGTTTAGGGACGTGGTGGTCCATTATTAGTTTAAGGACGTCTCGGTCCAATATTAGTTTAAGGACATCTCGGTCCAATATTAGTTTAGGGACGTTTCGGTCCACGAGTTTAAGGACCGCGCAGTTCGTATTGATGTATGGTCGTTGGGACCCGTCACCTCTTTGACGTCGCTGAGGAATTACAATGATGGATGTCAAAGGAGTTCGGAGATGTACCCTCGAACCGGATATAAATTGATTTGAGAGAGCATTTGTGCTCAGTTCAATTTAATTTAAGGACTTACGGCCAGAATTGGGCTAAGTCCAGTTGAAAATGTTCAACATTTTATTTATTTTTAGTCCATTAGACCTGTGCTGGGGCTTTGCCCACAATTAAATAATGCATTGCATTACTTCTATTTTCTTTGTTTGGGCTCTGCCCATAAAAGATGCAGAGCATCAATTTCACTTGGGCTCTGCCCCCTTTTTATTGCTTTGCAATTTATTTTGGCCTGCTAGGTCTTTTTTATTTGGGCTTGGCCCTTTAAGAAATGCCTTGCATTTGTTAGGCGCTTTGCGCCACTCACTGGGCGCAAGCGCTTGTGGTGAAGACACGTGTCATGCTCTGGTGAGCGCAAGCGCAACAGCGCAGTGCGCTGCGCTAGTGCGCTGCGCTATTGCACTGCTGACACGTGGCGCGCTCTGGTGAGCGCAAGCGCAATAGTGCAGTGCGCTGCGCTGTTGCGCTGCTGACACGTGGCGCGCTCTGGTGAGTTGCGCCAACTCCAGAGAGCAAAGCTCTTATTTCAAGAGCGCATAGCGCAAGTGGTTTAGATGCTGACACGTGGCGCTCTCCCAAGAGCGCAACAGCGCAGTTTGCAAGTGCAAAGCACCAAGAATCTTTTAGATTCAAGAACAGAAGTGCAAAGCACTATTTGATTTTTTGATCTAATTTAGATCAAAGAAAAATAAGTTTTTTCTTGTTTTGCTTATCTCAGAGAACCAAAGGTTCATGAAAAGTGCAAAGCACTATTTTTTATTTTATTTTATTTTTATTAAAGATCATTGATCTTGTTTTTAGATCTATGATCTATTCATAAGAGAACTTTCTCTTGTTTCTAAAGGTTTTAACTTTTTTATTCTTGAGGAGTTTCTCAGAGTTCTCTTCTCTCCCTTTTTTTTAGACAGAGGTTCATGCCTTTTAATTGAGGCCTAGGGTCCTTTTTATAGTGCCCATAAATTAGTTAAATTTGTTAAAGAGATCTTTCTCTGAGTGATTTGGGGAATTTTCCCCACCGTTGGATCTTTGATCCAAGGGCTTCTGCTTTGCAGAAGAAAATCTTCTTGTTTTAACAAGAACAGAAAAGATTTCTTAAAATTTTAATTCTGTTTGGCGCAGATGCCCCAGCGCGTGACACGTGTCGCGCAGCGCACAGCGCAGCGCATCTGCGCTAGCACATCTGCGCTGACACGTGTCGCGCAGCGCACAGCACAGCGCCACTGCGCTGACACGTGTTGCGCAGCGCAGCGCCTGCGCAACTGAAGCGTTGCTTCCTTTCATAGAGCTTTGCTCTGATTGGGTGCGCCTTCTTGGGCGCTGCGCTGACGTATCAGCGCCCGACATGTGGCGCGTTGCGTCCGAGACTTGAAGCGTTGCTTCAGAATTTTTGAATTTTGAATTTCAACAGAGCTTTGCTCTGATTGGGCGAAACAAATGCCCCCCCACCGTTGCGCTCACGTGGCGCACACGTGAGTGCAGCGGTGGCAAACTCCTGATCGTTGGATCAAGGGGTGAGCTCAAGGGGCGCAAGCGTCTTATAAATAGGACCTCTGGCCCTCAGTAGATGATTACCATCTTCAAGAACTTTTATTTTCATAGCTTGCTCTTGCTTAAGGACTTCAGAGCTTTGCTCGTTTCTAAAGTTAGAAAACTTTTAGGTAAAATTAATTTAAATCAAATTAATTTACATTAATCTTAACCAAAAGAGCTTTGCTTTCATAGATCTTTTGATCTAAAGAAATTCCCTTTAGGGTTTCACCAACAGAGCTCTGCTCTCATGAATCCATAGATCTACAGAGATCTTGTTCATGGGTTTTAATCCATGAGCAGAGCTTTGCTCACAGATCCAAAAATAGATCTTTTTGATCTAAAAATGAAGAACTTCTAAGAGTCTTCAAAATGTTCTAATCTCTTTAGGAGTTTTAAATAAATTTCCTCATCATCACCACAGAGCTAGGCTCTTTTAAGGAATCTTATTTCCCTAAGACCAGAGTTTGACAAGTGTCACTCTGTGGCAGAGCTTTGCTCTGAAAGAGGAGATTTTCTCCTTGTCTCTAGGGATTTATTATTATTATTATTAGTGGGAATGTTTTCCTGGGGACCAACTGACAATTTCATCCAATGATGAGGTTGTCTTATTAACTGACATATTGTCATCCAGATTTTGTGGGTCCCCGTTTGGTCTCCTACTCACTGCACTGCTGTATGGTGTAATTAATTAATTTTAATTTAATGCATTTTTTTTTGATGCCAAACGTTGGAATTACAACACTAATGGCTAAATTGTTCCTTTGCAGCGATCATGTCTCCAGACACTTCATTCCCTTTCGTCCGCTCGGAGGAGGGATTTCCCGAGGCACCCTCGGACCGTGAGGTCCTGACCATGATTAAGGAGTACGACCCGGAATACAAGAGTCTCCACGTTTGGGGATCGTGGTATAATCAGATCATCATGGGCCGCCGGAGCTTCACATGCGCGGTGCCGTCGGAACCCATCATGGCGATTCACTATGCTACCCCACCCTCGGTGCAGTATGCCGTGGAGTTGGTGGATTGGACATCGAAGGGTTTTCTACATCCCGCTATAGATGCGATACCGGTTCAGCGTCCTATGGTTTTGGACATCCTAGGGCGCCGTATCTGTCAGGGTGAAGCACGACCTTGGGGGCAATCGTATAACCTTGGTCTGATCCCCCGCCACCCGATTGGCTATCTGCCGTGGGCCCGGTACATCCTGTCGACGAAGAAGTCGCAGTTGATAAGATTAGGACTGTACACCGTGGTCTACGTCTCTCTTTTCCAGTATCCCACGCTCCCCACCTGGTGGTTCAAAGCTTTCTTGGAGCAATGGAATATTCCTACCCACACTTTCCTTGCCATGGATTGGGAAGTGTCAATCTCCTCGGAGGAGTTTGCGGAGGTATCCGGCTTACCAGTGATGGGGGAACATTATGAGGAGCTGCTCCCGACAGATGTGTACGTCTTTGGTGCTAGGCCGATGGTAAGGGGGGTCACACCAGAGAATGCCGTTCAACATCAATTCCCAAGCTTGATTAAAGTGTTGAATATATATGAGTCCCTCTTCGTCGAACATGGGGGTCGGGGAGTTAACTTTGAGGACTTCACTGCTCATTTCCTTCGTCCAAGCGTCATCTCATCGGAAGCTGCCAAGTTCGCCACCCTGGATGACCCTTTCGGTCTAGGTGTGGACAACCTACCGGAGAAGGATATAGATCAAAAGGTTTTTTTTCTTCCGGACTTCCCTACTATGTCATTTGCAGAAATTGCGGCCCCTGGAATGGATGAGGAGGCTTTTTTCTTGGGATTTCTTGGATTGTGGCTGAGCTGGTTTGCGATCCCAATGCACTCTCATCGGATGCGACCCTCTGTCTTTTACCCAGCCCACCGGATGGTCATCGGGGTAAAGGTAGCTGTTGGGATTGTTGGCTTGGCGCACTTATACCATAGCCTCAGTCGAGCAGCGGATGCTAATGAGCCCGGGGTACTGCATGTGGTCTTCCCGATGCATTACTTTGCATCATGGCTCGAGCTACACACAGCGGGTGTCTTCGGCATGCATAAAAGGCCCTCGTTCTTTGACAAGTGCGGTTTTCCCCGCATTATACAGCTGATCGGCGCATCAATTGTAACCCCATCACCGCGGAATGCCAGGGGCTTACTCCTTCGCCTTCACACCGTTGGAGCCGGTATGTCCTTTGTCGATAAGGTATTGACCATTGGAAAGGTGTCTACCACTGTGACGTGGCCATTACAAGATGTCTTTAAAGATGGAGCCTCAGTTTTGACGGCTCGGGAGACCCTTCACTTATATTCCATTAGATCGGGTTTCTTAGTCTTTAGGCAGAATGGTGTGGCAATTTTTATGAGGTATAACCCGCATCGTTTTGCTCAACAACTGGGCTACGATCAAGGGGTCCCCTTGGAAGCCTTCTTGCTGGAACCCACTGCCACTGAAGAAGGGATGGAGAACGCACTGCACCATTTCATGCGCCTGAATACGAGCTCTCATTTTTTTATCAATGCGCCGGCTTATGCTCTGAGACTCCTCAATGTGTACAAAGACTGGTACAATCATGCAACAGGAGCAGTTATAAAGGAGGAAAGGCGACTGTTGGTCGATCGTAAGGGTGTGCCTCCAGGTACCGATCGCAACGCTCCTTTGGTCCCAAGGACCCCAGTAGTTGCCCCTTTAAAAGAGGTCAGAACCGGACCATCGCGTGCGCGAAGCCCTCCACGTGACTCGTCGCTCCCTGATGTCGCAGATGCACCTGCAGCGCCCCGTGCTCCGGCAGAGACAGTGGTTGTACCCTCGCCGGAGTCTGGCGTGGGGGCGGACATCGGGACCCGTCGTCCCAAAGTGGCTGCTAAACGGAAGTCGATCCCCCGTGAGCCTAGGGTCGGAGGGCAAAAGAAAAAGAAGTCGCTCTTCGCTGCGGACGTCGTGTTCGGTCAGGACCCCCATGCTCCTTATGCCGAGGGTCTGCTCGAATACGGGACTAACGAAGGATTAGTGATGCCGCTGCCAGACGATACAGACTTGGAGGCTGCTCTCGAAGCTTCAGCATGGCTGGCGAGGCGTGACACGTGGCTAGCTAAGCTTGCGCAATCAGGTAACTATTAGTCGCCTTTTCTTTATTGCAACATATCCTCTTCATTTCCTTTGACTAACGCCTTTCTTTCTTTCCTTTCAACAGGCATCACTGACGAAGAAGCTATTGCCGCCTCTCTGAAGACTTTCCAGGAGGAGGAACGTCTTAGAGCATCTATGGGCCTTAGTAAGTTTTAATCCATCAAGTCTCCATCTCCCTCGTGTTATGGTCGATCTAACCTCTCTCTTTTTATTGCAGAAACCTCAATGCCGTTCCCACCAAGCGACGCAGATGTTTTACTAGCTGCCGATGCTTCCTCTGGGCCACCGCAGGAGGTTCGTCTTGAAGAGCCGATGAAGGATGCCTTAAAGGCTCTGGAGGCATCCCTGAACGAGGATGACGACGCCTTGAAGGAGGTGTCACTAAGGTCCATCGCGACAGCCCGGGAGGAAAGGAAGCGGCTGAGGCGTGAGGCGAAGGCACGCATGGCTGCCTTGGCTATGGGAGCGGGTCCCAGCACCGCCCCTCGTGCCGATACTCCATCTGAAGAGGCCCCTGTCGCCCTATCCACTGCCCGCAGAGAGGTGGCGCGCGCAATTCGGAGCGCAAACGGTAGATCCGCTTCAGGTAATATTTCTCTCAGAGTTTTTTGTTATAAGGATTTTTAATGTCATTGGTCCTTATATCCCTTATCTTGCAGGGCCGAGTCCGATCGAGGGGGAGGTGGAAACCGTTGATCCCAAAGAAACAGAGGAGGCGGTACCTGCCGAACTCGAGCCGACGCTGGGCAACGTCGTTGTGGCTTTGGAGCCTGAGGTGGAGGTCGAGGGGCCTGCAGCCGAGAAGGTCATTGATGCCGAACCTGAAGCGGTGGCAGATGATATGATCATTATAACTGAACCGAGGGTGGTGGTGGACGAGGCGCTTGAGGCCGGCGACCTCGTGGTGACAGTGGACGATACAACCACGACTACTGAACCTGAGAGAGTAGTGGGTGAGGCAGCCATGATTCCCGAGGACGAGTCAACCGCTCCTTCTCTGGAATCTGGCAATACTCCAGTCATAGCCCTCCCCGTCTATGGTCCTCCGCCGTCTCCAGGTCTCGCGAGCACCACGACGGTTCCCATTGAGTCAGGTGATGAGGCCACGGGCGGTGGTCTCATGTCAATAGAGGAGGGAATCGCCTCCGTTTCAGCCGGCAGCTCATCAGGTAAGTCCCAAGTTGCTATCTTCTTTTTTTTATCTTACAATCCTTTCTGACAAATTTGCATCTGTTGTAATGCAGGTGCAGCCAGTGCCGATGCCCCACTGCTCGAGGGAGCGCCTTCAACGACTGCCTTGGCGGTGGTCACCTCTCAACCCTCTCTCATACCTTCGAAGATGTTGGAAGGTATGGGTTTGTAATTTATTAATCTTATCTTCCAGACGCATAATTTGTGTACTAAAGTTATACTGTTGTGTCTTTCAGGAGTGCTTTTTGACCACCTTTATCAAGTGTTGCTCCCACACTTCTCCTTCCCATCTGAATTCGCCTCCCCCTCTGGTGGCGCTGGTGAGTACCGTTCCCGATTGATATCTTTGTTTTTCAGTGGTAGAATTATTTCTAACTCTCTCTTGTCCTGACCGCAGTGTTACAAATCGAAGGGGGAGAAGAAAGATCGATTGCGCCACCGGCCCTTCCGGCCTTGCCACCTGCTTCAACCGGTATAGTAAAATATCTTATCAGTGACTTTCTCCGTGTCTATTGAATCATCATCTAATCACACTTTGTCCTTTTCAGCTGTCATTCCAGTCTCGGTGCCTTTTGAGTCTCGTATTACAATACCGGACGGCCCTTCCCAGAGACGTCTGTCCTCAAAAGGTGCGGCGAATAGTCTGCGCATGTTGAGTGACTACATCGAGGAACTCGATGTTGAGGCTCCTACATCTGCTGAGGACTTCGCTACGACGGTTAACCCGATGTTGGTGATATTTGCCACCTTCCACGATGAGGGCATTGTCGTCTCTTGGGTTAACCATTGTCGGGAGATTGAGGCTTGCCTTCATCAGCTAGAGTCGATGCGTCCATCCCCAGAGACTTTGGCCGTGAGCACTCAACGGGGAGCATGGCTCGAGCAAACCACTTCTCATTTCCGTCATTTGGAACAAGAAGCAGCTTTGAGGCTGAAGGAGTGCCAAGAATCTTCAAGCGAAACTGCTCGCCTGCGTGCTGAAGTTGAGGCAAACGCCGCTGAGGTGAAGGCCGTCTTCGAGGGCCTTCTGGAGCGCATCTCAAATGGGCTGAGACTGAAGCTGGCACTTGATGTCGCCGAGCATGACACTCCAGGCCATGAAGCTGCTCATCAGGCCGTCAGGGATCAACTTGCATCTGTCGCACAGCAGCGGGCCCAAGTGGAGGCGGAGTTGGCAGTGGTGTCCAGTCGGGAAAAGGCATGGAAGGAAGTGTGCGAACAACTGATAAAGCTACTTAAGACGCTTCCTTCCCAGTAGCTGCCTTTGTATCAATGTATTTGTAAAATTTTCCTTTTAAATAATATGTATCCATTCTTTATTCTTTTGTACGATTCATCTTGTATTTGATTGAAGTCAATGAATAAAGATACACATTTTCTTTTTGCAATGTCTTGTACTATCTCTTTGCTTTCTCCCTTTGTATCATGATGTTTTCGATGAACCTAATTGGCCGATAACTTAATTTATCCAAGAGATAGCGATGGCTTAGGCCGTAGGTTCAAATCTGCCGCCTAAGACTTTTCAACTCTATGAGCCGTGAGGGTCTCATAGAGACTTTTCTCCCTACGGATCAAGAGGATCTCGTAGGTGGGTTTTTCTCCTTAGGAATCGTGAGGATCCCTAAGTGTGGTTTTCTCTTATAAGTCGTAAGGATCCTACAAGAGTATTTTTTCCCGCTTACGAGTCGAGATGACCCGTAAGCGGTTGTTTCCCTCCTCGTCGAAACTCGACTTTGGAGAGTGAGACCCGTGAATAGTATGAAAGAGACCATTTTGGATTGACTTGCAGGGTCCCATTGTTCAGAAAGCAAGTTTTTTAGTCCTTGCTGCCTGAGGCTTCATTTTGCGAGTTGAGACGAATCGGGAATTCTCCCGCGGAGACACTGATGGCTCTGCGAGTTGACGTGGATCAGGAGGCTCTCGTCACGGAGTGTTTGTATCCGTGAGTCGAGGAGTTTGCTAGGGATTATTTGTTTCCCAAGCGCCAAGGATTATTTGTTTCCTTGGGGTTTGAAACGAGTCGAGGATTTCCCACGGAGGCACTGGTGGCTCTGCGAGTCGACGCGGATCAGGAGGCTCTCGTCAAGGAGTGTTTGTATCCGTGAGTCGAGGAATTGCTCGGGATTATTTGTTTCCCAAGCGCTAAGGATTATTTGTTTCCTTGGGGTTTGAAACGAGTCGAGGATTTCCCACGGAGGCACTGGTGGCTCTGCGAGTCGACGCGGATCAGGAGGCTCTCGTCAAGGAGTGTTTGTATCCGTGAGTCGAGGAATTTGCTAGGGATTATTTGTTTCCCAAGCGCCAAGGATTATTTGTTTCCTTGGGGTTTGAAACGAGTCGAGGATCTCCCACGGAGGCACTGGTGGCTCTGCGAGTCGACGCGGATCAGGAGGCTCTCGTCAAGGAGTGTTTGTATACGTGAGTCGAGGAATTTGCTCGGGATTATTTGTTTCCCAAGCACCAAGGATTATTTGTTTCCTTGGGGTTTGAAACGAGTCGAGGATTTCCCACGGAGGCACTGGTGGCTCTGCGAGTCGACGCGGATCAGGAGGCTCTCGTCAAGGAGTGTTTGTATCCGTGAGTTGAGATATCTGCTGAAGACACTGGTTTCTTCGGAGTTGGACTGAACCGTCAAGATTTGGCTTTGTCTTCTGGCGGAGCCTGTTGAGAAAGTATGGTTCCCTCTTTGTTTACGCCCTTGGATTGTATACAGGGATCGATGTGATCTTAACTGTAGGGGCAAAGTTTTATCATTTCTTTTTTTTTATTTCCGCGATGCTCTATCATTTCAGCTTTTATATCGCGAAAGTCGCGATTGCCCAATCATTTCGGCTATTTTCGCGGTGCCCAATCATTTCGGCTATTTATTTTATTTTTACTCGCTGCTTTTATTGCGAGTTGCCCAATCATTTCGGCTATTTTGTATGCATGTGCGGCTTACTGGCTTTCCGCCGTAAACCTGGAATTAGACACCGATTTCGGCATCAGCACCGCTACAACTGGGATATTGCCAGGAGCGAATCATCATCTGCCTCTGTCGATGTTGAACAAAGGTGGCTTAGCGACCAGGGTTAGGGTCCTGTCGTCTAAGGCTTTTAACTTCATGAGCCGTAAGGGTCTCACAAAGGTATTTCTCCCTACAAGTCGTGAGGATCTTGTAGGTGTATTTTCTCCTTAGGACTCGTGAGGATTCTTAAATGTTCGTTTCCTCTGTAAGTCGTAAGGATCCTACAGGAGGGTTTTCTCCTCATAAATCGAGAGGATTTACAAGGGTTGTTTACCGTGCGAACATATCCCCAGTCACGGATGAGACTTGGTTAGGGAAATGTTTATTCGCGCCCGTGGATTGTATACAAGGGTCAGTATTGAGCCACTTGTAGGGCAATATCGGAAATTGTGGGGATTGCTTAAGCACAGGTTTAGGTCTCTGTAACTTAAGACTTTCAAATCCTATGAGCCGTGAGGGTCCCATAAGAGAGTTCTCCTTACGAGTCGTGAGGATCTCGCAAGTGTATTTTCTTTTTAGGAATCGTGGGGATCCCTAAGTGTGCTGCTCCCTTGTGAGTCGTAAGGATTTCACGTGGGTGGTTTCTCTTTATAAGGTCGAGAGGACCCTATAAGTGTCCTTTAACGAGGTTGCGCCCTTTCAGGTTTTCACAAACACTCGCCGGTAGCCCTGCTGTTTTTACTCATGGAGCCCTTTCGGGTTTTCATCCGCGCCCATTTTCCTTATGGACATACCGGTTTTTTTATTTTTTTTTATTTATATATATATATATATATTTTTCTCTTTTTTTACGAGGTCGCGCTCTTTCAGGTTTTTCACGAACACTCGCCGGTAGCCCTGCTGTTTTTACTCACGGAGCCCTTTCGGGTTTTCATCCGTGCCCTCTTTACTTATGGACATACCGTTTTTTTATTCCTTTTATTTTCTTTTTCTCTCTTTTTTTTACGAGGTCGCGCCCTTTCGGGTTTTCACGAACACTCGCCGGTAGCCCTGCTGTTTTTACTCACGGAGCCCTTTCGGGTTTTCATCCGTGCCCATTTTGCTTATGGACATACCGTTTTTATTTATTATATTTTTTCTCTATTTATTATTATTTTTTATTCATCTTGTCAGTCTAAGGATGCTGCGGTATTAGTTTAAGGACGTTTCGGTCCGCTATTAGTTTAAGGACGTTTCGGTCCGCTGGCCAGCTACTACTTATAGAGTTTTGGGCTTGAGAAGACAGAGAGCGGACATAGTCATCGTCATCTATCATTGACTTAGGCTGTGGCTCATTAAGCGTAGTATCTTTTTAGGAAGCGACCGTTTATTGGCCTGAAAGGCCTTTCACCATGCATATCTATGAGTAGATAGGTCCCGCCCTGGTAGACCTTATCTATGACGTACGGGCCTTCATAGTTTGGCTCGAATTTTCCCCGCTTGGCGCGATTGGGGATCATAGGCCTTTTGACCACTAGCACAAGCTCGCCTTGGCGGAATGTCCTTGGTCGGGTCAGTCTTTCGTATGAGTGCGTCATCTTTGCTTTATAGGCCTTCAGATTTTGTTGCGCCATGATTCGTGTTTCTTCAAGGGCGTCAAGCTCCTCAAGCCGAAGGTGAGCATTTTCTTCATCCGTCAGCTCGTAATGGACTGCCACTCGTAGAGAGGGTAATTCTATTTCGAGGGGGAGTACTGCTTCCACGCCGAACACCAACGTGTAGGGCGTTGTGTTCGTGGTTGTTTTGAATGTAGTTCGATACGCCCAAAGAGCCTCTTGCAGTCTTTCGTGCCAGTCCTTCTTATTTCGGGACACCGTTTTCTTTAGATTTTCGTCAAGGTCTTGTTAAAGGCCTCGGCGAGACCGTTAGCTCGCGGATTATAAACCGAGGAATATCTCCAGTCTATATTGTGTTGTTGCGCGAAGCGACTGATCTTGTGGCTTCTATAAGCAGGCCCGTTATCGGAGATAATCCGTCTCGGCGTTCCAAACCGATATATGACGTGCGTTTTGAAGAAATGGAGGATATTCTCCGTCTTCACCTCTCTCAGGGGTACTGCCTCTGCCCATTTGGAGAAGTAGTCAGTCGTCGCCAGGATGAAACGATGTCCCCTAGACGATGCTGGTTCGATAGGGCCGACTATGTCAGTTCCCCACATTTCGAACGGCCAGCTAGCCACTGTTAGATGCAATGGATTTGGATGCTGATGGATGAAGTCCTCATGAATTTGGCATGAGTGACACTGCTTCGCATATTCGAGGCAGTCCTGAATCATCGTGGGCCAGTAGTAGCCCATCCGTTTGATCTTCAACTTCATCTTTGGGCCCGCTTGGTGAGAACCGCAGATTCCATCATGAACTTCCTGAACGACTCTTTTCGCTTCGTCCGGTCCTAAGCATCTCAGCCACAGAAAATCAAATGACCTCTTGTATAGAGTATCATTGACGAAGGCGAAGGACAGAGCTCGTTTCATGAGCTGATGTCTTGCGGACGCCACTTCAGGCATTCGATGGGACTTGAAGTAGTCTATAAAGATTTCCTTCCAATCCTCAACCTTCTCATGGTCTTTTATTTGTAAGGTCGCTTGTTCAGTCGCTCCCTTCTCTTCAGGTAATTCCGGAGGTATTTCTGCGGGGGCGAGCACCCGACGACTTTGCACCATGATTCTAACATCATCGAGGTTCTCGTCAGCCATTTCTTTAGCAAGTTTGGCCAACGCGTCCGCTTTGCTGTTTTCCGCACGCGGTATGTTCTCCAAAGTATAGGAGGGAATTTGGGTCAGCAGTTGTTGCACCTTTCACCGTATTTCACCAATTCCGGTTTGCATGTTTGGTAATCGCCGTTCACTTGACTAACGACTAGCTGGGAGTCCCCATATATGAGGAGGCTTTCAATTCCCATACCGATGGCGATCTTGAGACCTGCTATCAAAGCTTCATATTCAGCTTCATTATTCGTTCTCGGCTCTGTTAAGGAGAAAGCGAAGCGCATTATTCCTCCTTGTGGGGTCACGAAGATAAGGCCTACTCCCGATTTGATCATTGGCGTACTTTGTTTGTGCTTTTTCATGAAAGACGCCCCATCGAAATAAAGCTCCCAACGGGTATCACCACCGTCGATTGCGTCAAACGCATGTTTGTCTGGCAAATCGCAATTCAGAGGAGAATCGGCAGGTATCGGGTGCTCAGCAAGGAAGTCGGCGATGGCCTGGCCTTTTACTGCCTTCAGAGGCTGATGTGTTATCGAGAACTCCATCAAGAGCAGGGCCCATTTGGCGAGTCGTCTCGTCAATATGGCCTTTGACATTATATATTTAAGAGGGTTCACCTTTGAAATGAGACGGACTTCATGTGCTAATGCATAATGTCTAAGCTTTGTTATTGCGAAGATCAACGCCAGGCAGTGTTTTTCAATGGGGGAGTAGTTGCTTTCTGCCCCTAGAAGAACCCGACTTAAGTAGTAGAGTGCTCTTTCTTTTCCCTGGTCATTCTCTTGTGCCCATAATGCGCCTAAAGAACCTTCGAGGGCAGTTGTATAAAGGATAAGAGGTTTCCCCTTAACCGGGGCAGCCAACACTGGAGGGTTTTGCAGGCATTGCTTAATCTCGTCCAGCGCGCCTTGGCATTTGTGATCCCAAACGAATGGGGTTCCCTTCTTCATCAGGTGGCTATAAGGACGGCACTTTCCTGAAAGATTAGCTATAAACCGCCGAATGTATGCGAGCTTTCCTTGGAGAGATCGCAGCTGCTTAAGAGTTCTTGGCGAAGGCATCTCCATAATCGCCCTGATCTTAGACGGGTCTATTTCGATACCCCGGTGTCGAACGATGAACCCCAGGAATTTGCCCGAGGAAACCCTGAATGCACACTTAAGAGGGTTCATCTTCAAATTGTATTGTCGAAGGCGTCGAAATACAGTCTTTAGATGCTCGAGATGTTCCTCGTATGATTTGCTTTTAACAACGAGGTCGTCGATATAGCATTCGACGATTTCGTGTATAAGGTCGTCGAAAATCTTCGTCATAACCCTCTGATAGGTGGCACCGGCGTTCTTTAGACCGAAGGGCATTACCTTATAACAGAATATTCCCAAAGGAGTCCGGAAAGCCGTATGTTTCTGGTCTTCAGGATGCATTTTTATTTGATTATACCCTGATGAGCCGTCCATGAAGGAGAAAATCTCATGCGTGGATGTATTGTCTATCATCAGTTCGGTGACTGGTACTGGGAAATCATTTTTCGGGCAGGCTTTGTTGAGATCCCGGAAGTCCACGCATATGCGCACCGTCCCATTTTTCTTCATCACTGGGACGATATTAGCAATCCATTCAGGGTATTGAACCTCCTGGATAAAGCCAGAGTCTATCAGCTTTTTGACTTCAGCGTTGATGCTCATCTCGAGCTCGAGCCGCATTCTTCTCGGCGCTTGTTTAACTGGCTTGACACCCGGGGATATCGCCAGTCTATGTACAGCAACTTCTGGATCTAGTCCTGGCATCTCGGAATAGTTCCATGCGAAGCAATCTTTATGCTGTACAAGGACGTCCTTTAACGCAGCCACCCTCTCTTCAGACAGTAGCTCGCTGACAAAAGTCGGTCGCGGATCGTTTACCGTCCCCAACTCAATTTTCTTGAGGTTATCTACAGTGGTATGTACTCCATCCTCCAGTTCTTTCAGAGCTGGGGGAAATTCTGAGATTACCTCATCATTGTTGTTTTCGAGGCACCAGGGAAGGCTGTCCAGGTTTTCGGGTCCTTCTTTTAGTATTGTTATCATGTGACATGCACGAATTCGTTTCCAATCCCAATGTGGAACTAGTTTTTCTTTCGTGGCCTTGGGCTCGTGCTTTTGTGGTGGCGCTACCCTCCATTTGTCAGACAGAGCAAATTTACCAAGCTGATACTGATCTTCGACCCAATTCTTGAAGGTGAAGCAATCTTCAATAGGATGACCTATTACTCGATGGTACGAGCAATAGTCCGGGTGTGAGACTTCGCTCGCTTGCTCGGGGTGTTTAGACTCCGGCAATGTGAGCATTTGATATTTTAGAGCAAGATCAAGTATCCTCTTCGTCTTGTCCCGAGGGAACGAGTATGCTCGACCCATTTTCTTCATGAGGGATAGATCGATAACGCTCGATTCTCGTTTGCGTGGCTTCTTAGCCCTGCTTTGTTGCTGTTGAGCGCCTTTTTGGCTTTTCAGTTTGTTTCTGCCTCCGCGTCGAGCCCTTTTTATAACAGGTTGACGGGGGGCGGCATTTTCTTCCTTTTCGGCCTGTTGGAGAAGGCGTTGCGTCTTCGCTTTCTCGTAAATGGCCGTCTCGCGGTTGTGATCATCTCGGACTTTTTGACCAGCTTCCCTTATAAGCCTGTCCATTTGTTCTTCAAATGATGGACCGGGCAATTTTTCATCAGGAACTTTTGCTGGCTTAGAATTAGCGTCCTCCCATTGAGCATCTGCTTCTTCATCGAGGTCATTCATGACGTAACAGCTGTTTAGTAGCTCTCGTTTCCTTGACCAGATGTATCCGAGCCCTTTTGTTTCCATTCTCCCGTTAGGCAGTTTACGTTGAGTCCCGGGGACGTTCCAGACCTTGTCATACAATTTGGCTTTTCTAACGGTCTGTTGGAAGGGTATTCTTTGGCGTTTCAACAGCCTCTTCAAGCCCTCTGTATAATATCTGGGTAGACAGATGGGCTGAAGCTTGTCCAGCGTTGGATCCGCACCATGCCAAATCTCTTTTTCCACCTTGTTTTCTTCAGAACGGTAGAATAGGATTGCCTTCTCGCCTTTTCGTCCGGGAGGGATATAAAATGTCTGCAATTCTTCCACGCTGTCGGTGTCGAGCGCATCCAGTTCTTTATAATGTTCAAGGGGCACCATGGCTATTTGCAGACTTCGCTCTTCATCAGCAGAAGCTCGTATTGAAAGCCGAGCAGGGAATACAGCATGAACTTCATCCTCCGAATCACTACCGAAGATCAATGAAGGAGCGGATGGTCCCGGCTTGGTGTATTGGGGCGGGCCCGAATAAATTATATCCTCCTCCTCCTCGGTATCACTGCCGAAGACAGGGATGGTTGCGTTAGTCTTGTTCTCCTGCCACAGTGTACTCGAGACCGTCCTTACAATATTTCATACACTGATGCTGTGTAGAAGGGATGATATTGTACTCGTGTAACCATGGTCGACCGAGTAGGGCATTGTAGCACGTCTTGGCATCTATGACGTGGAATTTAATATCTGTGACGAGCAACCCAAAGCGTAACGTCAATATCACAGATCTAAGAGTCTTTGATGATTGGGAGTCGAACCCGGAGATGATGATTTTGTCTCGAGCGAGGTGCTGGACACTCATGCAAATTTCTTTTAACACCCGCACATTGAGTAGATTAACAGACGATCCGTTATCGACCAAGATTTTACCTATCTTTATGTCATGGCAGTACCCTGAGACATAAAGGGGACGATTGTGTTCGCACGTCCCTAAGAGGAGGTCTTCATCACCAAAAGCAACGTCGGCCGTGTGCACCTCTTCTAGTTCATCCTTCATCTTTTCTTCGGCCAGGAAGGCTTGGAACTGGTCTGGATCTTGTAGCGTCTTAATCAAAGAATCCCTCGCATCCTTTGATAGTAATAAGGCATCAAGAATGCTGAGTTGTGAGGGTAGCTTTCTCAGATGCGCTAAGACGTTGTAATCTACCTTATTTCTCTTCGGCGGGTTCTTGGTGTTTAACTCTTCCGCAACTCGGTCATCCAAGGCGATGTCTTCGGAGACCTTCTCTTTCCCTTTGTCTTTCTTGTTTAGAGGTCCGAGATTCTTCTCAGGTAGCGTCCGATTGCGTAGCTGGATATTCTCGCAAACCCTCGGTCCTTCTTTTCCTAAAGTGGATTCTTTAAAGAGGGGGCCAAGCTCTAGCTCCTCATCAGAATCGCTCCCGAATGTGGGCACTTGTGATCTTCCGGCGTCAATCATGCAACAATCACCGGTAGCTCTGTTAAGCCCTTTGATCGTTCCGTTCTGCTCTCGGCGAGTCTTGCGCTTTTCCCGCTTAAACTGTTGCCGGTGAGCAACATATCCTTGCCACCATCTGTTGAAAGTTTTGCACTCTTCAGTGGGGTGCGATACTTTCCGATGATATAAGCGATAGGAGGGGTGGCTTTCCATTTCACCAGTAACGCTTCCCTCGGAGGATGGCAGCTTCATACCCATAGAGACGGCTTTAGCAAACCTCTTGCTCATCTTGAATTTGCTTTTATCCGCTGTGGGTGCACTTTGCTCCAGCGGGAGTGTCTCAATTCTTTCGTCAAGGCGTTGGCGTTTGGCCTTTTCGAATATAGTCGCCTCGCGCCCCCGATCAGCTTTGCTTTTTAAGAACGCTCCATTGAGGAATGCATCAATTACTTCATCCGACGGCTCCGGAATTTTTGGTTCAGGATTTGCCCCCAGCTTTCCAGCACGAGGAGTCTCCTCATCGTCTATGAACGAATGGGAAATCATATGGCAGCGTGCCACATATTCCTCGGACTCATCCGACGAACTACCTCCCTCATCTTCCTCTCGAAAGACATGACTGAGGAACTCTTGGAACGTAATGGGGGTTCGTGCCTTCTGGTTGTATTCTTCCAGCGCGTCAATTTGTTTTTGCAAGTCTGTGCGCTTGTCACCAGGCTTCACGTGCTTCTTCGACTTCTTCTTTTTCTTTGAAGATTTCGAGGGCTGGTTATGAATGTTCGGGCCACTTCCATCAGTCTTTTGAGTCGGGCGAGGTTTCAGCATTCCTTCAATAATTTGCGGTTCCAATGGGTTATTTCATTTGATTGCCGGGCATGTTTGAAGATCATTTAGCATCCTCTTCGTTTTAGCCGACAATACAACCTGCCAAGGAGCTTCCTCAACGACGGAGCATGTTGCCCCCGGCGTATTCGTCCCTTTAGAGGTGTGGGGCTGTGGGGGATTCACCTTCCATTTGTCAGATAACGCAAATTTGCCCTGTCGGTACTGGTTTTCAAGCCGATTCTTGAAGACGTAGCAATCTTCGATCGGATGGCCTAGTACTCGATGATAAGGGCAGTAGTTGGGCTTGTTGACGTCATTTGGTTGCAACGGACGTTTTGGATCCGGCAGATTTATGAGTCTGTTGCGCAACGCCAGCTCGAATAACCTCCTCGTTTTATCGCGGGGAAAGGAATAAGGACGTCCCATCCTATCCTCAAGGGGCACGTAAGGGCGCATATTATTTTGACGAGTAACCGGCTTCGAGTCGCTCGGTTGTTGTTGAGCATTAGCGACAACGATCGCTTTTCCCTTCCCTTTGTCATTTCGGGAGTCCGGCCTTGGAAGAGAGGGTTTATGACCCATTTGATCCATTTGCGCTAGTTTGTCAATCAAGGCTTGGAAGGTAGTCGGCTTGAAAAATATCATAAACTGCGAGATGGTTGCTTGTGGATCGAGGGTTCCCACGAACATACCCACCGCGGGAGCTTCTTCAATGTGCTGCTCACACTTTGACCATAAGTTCCGCCATCGTATAGCGTACTGAACCCACGCCTCGCCGGGTTTTACCCTGGCGTTAATCAGTGCTGTCATCGGGGTACGTTCACTGGCGCTTGCAAAACGCTGAGTAAACAACAGCTCCATCTCCGCGAAGGTTTTAATAGAATCGTTCGGGAGCTCAGAGTACCATTCGAACGCCGTATCTGATAAACTTCCAACAAACTGGCGAAGCAACAGCTTGTCGTCACCGCCGGTGTTGCCGCAGAGTGCCCTGAACTGGGCAACATGCTGGTGAGGATTGCCCGTCCCTTTGTAGACATGGAACTTGGGAATTGTATAACCGGGTGGGTACTTGATTTGATCGTACCAACTCGGATATGGTCTCCCCGTTTTCACGATCTAGCCGGCTGTTTCGGTTGCATGATGAACCCGGATCTGCTGAGCTATGTATTCGTCCAGATCGGCTTTGGAGATTGTCTCTTCTTTAGCTGCTGACAGAGCTGGCGGAGGATTCGACGTCTCTCCCCTATCGTCTTCAAGGATGATCGGGGGATCTTCAGCAGGTGGATCTTGTTGAATCATCATACCCACCATATCCTGGAACAGGAGGGCCATTTTCTTTATGTTGGCTGCCTGTTACACAGCTTCTTTATCCTTCTTCTGCAGTACGCGACGAAGGAATTCAGCGTCAGTTTCTTGTTCTTGACGCTCGTCCGAGGATGTTTCAGGGGTTTCTTTTGGCCCTGTAAGTGCGGCCATAGCGTTCATCATTTCTTGGAGCTTCTACTGCTGCTCCTGAGCCTTGGTCACTGACCTCGTGTGCGGTCTATGACCTGTTGATATGCGGCTATCTTCTTTTCCCGATGCCATATAAACTGTATGAACTATCATGCCCCCTGACTTAGGGCGTTTGGGTTCGCCATTTTTAACTTTTGCCACGGGCGCGGGGGTTTTCTCCGGTCTTCTTCTTTTGTGGGCCGTTGAAGTGGAGGGGGCCGTTGCAGTAGGCATCTTGGTGATTGTTGTCTTTTGTTGTTTAATAGGATGGTCCTTTTCTTTTTGCACCTTCGCCTTCTTCTGTTGACGAGAATGACCTGGGTCAATCACGGAGTCTTGAACCCTACGCCAAACCTTGTATATTTTTGAGGACAGCCGTTGAGGGGGATGTTCTTGCTTCGTTTCTGGAGCTCTCTCCGCAGGTGGAGGAGATCTCTTCAATGTAGCGGTTGGAGAGTTCTTCCGTACCCTTTTCAGCAGCTCAAAGCTGTTCCCAGTTGGAACAGCAGCGTTGACTTCCACCACTGGAGCCGGTGGAGTTAGCCCTGAGGGAGAGTTGCCTCCTGCCTTCCTCACTCGTTGCCAATGGCGACGTCGAGCATGACGAGCCGTTGGGACTGGCTCGGAGATTGAGACATCTTCTTTTTGTCCCCTGTTTAAATGAGGCGTCGCCGGTGTTAACCTCTTAAAGACTGAGGTTGTCTTTTGAGGGGTGATATTCAACCTGTCGAAGACAGATCCTCGAGTAGGGGGAGGAGCAGGAATCGTCAGCCTTGAAAAGACTGACTCTTTGACAGGGAAAGCCGCCTTGACGACTTCTGGAACAACAGTTATCGCTTTCTTCGGGACAGTCAATTTAGAGTTCTGATTTAGCCTGGTGAAAACAGAGGCTGTCGGTTCGGTAGTGAGCGACTCGTTGACAGGGGCCGTCGTAGCAGTGAGCCGGTCGAAGACCGACTTTTTGTTCACTTCCGGTGCAGGTATTGGCGTAGGGAAGCTTGTAGGTGGGATCATGGTCCCGAAGAACAGACCAGTGGTGGCTTGGGTCACATGGTCTACCGGCAGAGTGAGGAAGGAAGCCGCTTGGGGCCCATATGCTACACCTCCGGGGGAGGTGGAGCGTCCATTGCAGTGGCACTTCGAGCAATTGGTGCAGTTAGAGGCCATTGAATCTTGAGTTCTGCGCCAGGAAAAAGACCAAAGCTTAGTAACTTGAAATCCGAAGGCAACCATTTAACAAACCGCGATTGGTTCGCGAGGACGACACACGAAGTGTAGAGTGGAAAGAGGAAAAGGTCCCACCGGGCATGCCAGAATCTGTTCCCCATCGAAGGATGGCGCACAGGACTGCGATGGCCTAACGCTGAGATTCGGGGCAGATGCTATTTGGTTTTATCCGTCTACCTCTCCGAAGATGCCAAGTTGATTTATGGCACCGTGTATCGGAGGTTTAGAGGGATGCGGCCGATGTAGCAGACTTCGTCAGATTCCCCCTCGCTTGAGGGGTTTTTGATTGTGGGGATGCTCTTCCCTGCAGGCGCAAGCCCCTGCAGTTAATTACGCTACCGCATCGCGGTAACAACTTTCTCCTTCTCCGGAATTTCACTTCGTGTCGTGTGTGTTTGTTTTGTTTGTGGTTGCCCGTGGATTGTATACGGAGACTGAATAATGCCGTCGCCCGTAGGATGTGGACTAGTCCAAATCCGTATTTACTTAGATTTGGGTTTGGTGTTTTTAGTTTAAGGATGCATTAGTCGCGTTGCGGCTAAGATCAACTTAAACGTTCGTTAAGGATACAATAGTCCTGTTTGAGACTAAGATCAACTTAACGTGATAATCCATTTAATATCTGGCCATCAGGACTCGTCACCTCTCTAACGTTGTTGAAGGATTACAACGGCAGATGTCAGAGGAGTTCAGAGATGTACCCTTGAACCAAAGTCGATTTGGAGTTTTATAGTCTATTTAAATGTTTAAGGATACGTTAGCCATTTTTAGGGCTAAGATCAACTTAAACGGGACCGTTTAGATCCGGCAAAAGAGCATTTGGGAGCTCTATTGTTCCAGTTTAGAGACGTAGTGGTCCATGTTCCAGTTTAGGGACGTGGTGGTCCATTATTAGTTTAAGGACGTTTCGGTCCACATTAGTTTAGGGACGTTTCGGTCCAATATTAGTTTAAAGACATCTCGGTCCAATATTAGTTTAAGGACATCTCGGTCCAATATTAGTTTAAGGACATCTCGGTCCAATATTAGTTTAGGGACGTTTCGGTCCACGAGTTTAAGGACCTCGCAGTCCGTATTGATGTATGGTCGTTGGGACCCGTCACCTCTTTGACGTCGCTGAGGAATTACAACGATGGATGTCAAAGGAGTTCGGAGATATACCCTCGAACCGGATATAAATTGATTTGAGAGAGCATCTGTGCTCAGTTCAATTTAATTTAAGGACTTACGGTTAGAATTGGGCTAAGTCCAGTTGAAAATGTTCAACATTTTATTTATTTTTAGTCCATTAGACCTGTGCTGGGGCTTTGCCCACACTTAAATAATGCATTGCATTACTTCTATTTTCTTTGTTTGGGCTCTGCCCATAAAAGATGCAGAGCATCAATTTCACTTGGGCTCTGCCCTCTTTTTATTGCTTTGCAATTTATTTTGGCCTGCTAGGTCTTTTTTATTTGGGCTTGGCCCTTTAAGAAATGCCTTGCATTTGTTAGGCGCTTTGCGTCACTCACTGGGCGCAAGCGCTTGTGGTGAAGACACGTGTCATGCTCTGGTGAGCGCAAGCGCAACAGCGCAGTGCGCTGCGCTGTTGTGCTGCTGACACGTGGCACGCTCTGGTGAGCGCAAGCGCAACAGCGCAGTGCGCTGCGCTAGTGCGCTGCGCTGTTGCGCTGCTGACACGTGGCGCGCTCTGGTGAGTTGCGCCAACTCCAGAGAGCAAAACTCTTATTTCAAGAGCGCATAGCGCAAGTGGTTTAGATGCTGACACGTGGCGCTCTCCCAAGAGCGCAACAGCGCAGTTTGCAAGTGTAAAGCACCAAGAATCTTTTAGATTCAAGAACAGAAGTGCAAAGCACTATTTGATTTCTTGATCTAATTTAGATCAAAGAAAAATAAGTTTTTTCTTGTTTTTCTTATCTCAGAGAACCAAAGGTTCATGAAAAGTGCAAAGCACTATTTTTTGTTTTATTTTATTTTTATTAAAGATCATTGATCTTGTTTTTAGATCTATGATCTATTCATAAGAGAACTTTCTCTTTTTTCTAAAGGTTTTTACCTTTTTTATTCTTGAGGAGTTTCTCAGAGTTCTCTTCTCTCCCTTTTTTTTAGAAAGATGTTCATGCCTTTTAATTGAGGCCTAGGGTCCTTTTTATAGTGCCCATAAATTAGTTAAATTTGTTAAAAAGATCTTTCTCTGAGTGATTTGGGGAATTTTCCCCACCGTTGGATCTTTGATCCAAGGGCTTCTGCTTTGCAGAAGAAAATCTTCTTGTTTTAACAAGAACAGAAAAGATTTCTTAAAATTTTAATTCTGTTTGGCGCAGATGCCCTAGCGCGTGACACGTGTCGCGCAGCGCACAGCGCAGCGCAACTGCGCTGACACGTGTCGCGCAGCGCACAGCGCAGCGCAACTGAGCTAGCGCATCTGCGCTGACACGTGTCGCGCAGCGCAGCGCCTGCGCAATGAAGCGTTGCTTCCTTTAATAGAGCTTTGCTCTGATTGGGTGCGCCTTCTTGGGCGCTGCGCTGACGTATCAGCACCCGACATGTGGCGCGTTGCGCCCGAGACTTGAAGCGTTGCTTCAGAATTTTTGAATTTTGAATTTCAACAGATCTTTGCTCTGATTGGGCGAAACAGGTATTTCGAAATCCTTGGCAATTACGCCTCTACAACCCTCGTCGTGGGACCCGCTAATGGATGGTGCGGATTATCGTACATCCTTGGGACAGTAGAGCGAGATGCAGAACTCCTCACGGAGTATTCGGTCTCGAAAGGAATAAAAAATATGGTTTTTAAGAAACGCGACCTTTTCTAATAAAAACTATTTTTTGGGAAAATTATATAAAAATCATAAATCCGTATTTTCAATAAAAACAAATTAAGAAACTATATTTTTAAAAGAAAGATTAAAATTGTAAATAAAATATCACCAAGTTTCCAAAAATAGTAGTTTTCATAAAAATACCACAAACTTTCAAAATGCTAGGTTTTATCATCAAAACACCACAACAATTAAAATACATGTTCATAAAAACCCTAAATATTATAAATCACCTTTGAGGTTTCATTTTAAACTATATTAAAGTATTTTTCATAAAATCCCCTCGAGATATGCAAACAATATTTTAAGGACTCTAAATTAATATAGGTTTAAGCGGGATCAATTCTCTTGAGCTCCAGGGAGCTGGGGAAAGTGAGTGCTTGCCTATTCAGATTAGACAACTTAACAGAGTTATTAATGGCAATTATCTTGGAAAAAGACACAAATCCCGCCATCCATGTACAGCAGTTGTCGTTTTCTCCCGAATATAAGATTTTAACAATTTACATCAATTCACATGAAAAGACATGAACACAAATCCAAACTCAAATCTAACTTGAACTCGAATACAAACTCGAACTCTAACCTAACTCGAATCTAAACTCGAATATGAACTCGAATCCAATCTACTCGGACAAACTTGACTCGAATGCAGATTGCAATTGTCATGACTCGCACATTACTTGACTCATTCGAATGCAATCTACACCTTTTGCAATATAGGGTTTCGATCAAGACATGTCAATCAATCAATCAAATCAATTAAGTATATTAATCAGTTATAATATATTATACACGGGGTGTTTGGGATAGTTTCTTGTGTGAATCCAACGGAGCTTCAGGAGTCCCATATTAACCTCTTTTTTATTTTACTCGAATATCAGTCGGGTTGACTCATCCACAAGCAAGAGCCCCGATACTAACACATGAAATGGGCCCGTATTTCCTTGCTCCTGGGGCCTCACTCTTAAGCTTGAGAATACTTCTACGGCTGCGTTGACATTCACACTTGGAACTTAACATTAACATAGTGATCATCTAGAGACCTATAGTATATATTTGCCCATGATCATATAATCTTACTCGTCATATATATTCTACACTTTCCATTTTCTTTACTCTTACCTATCTTTGGGACTTACCGAGCGCTAGTTCGCTGACGGGCATTCCACCCACTTTTCTTCTCTTAGAATGTTCGTTAGATACGGTCGAGACGGAGGAGGTTGAAGCCACAGAGGAGGACTACAACCAGATCGCTACTCAGGGCTAGCTCAGCTTCACTTTTTCTTCAGTTTATGTATGCCACTTATTTAGACATTTTCCTTATTATATTTACTTCCAGCATAAACTCTTGTAATTGTAAATATTGAAAGTTGAATGTAAATAAAGATGTTTGTTGAAAAATTTTATAGTCTCTATTTATTCTTGCATTGTGTATTAATGTTATCAATAAGCTTAGTATATTTATTTAGGAAATGACCTTCTTTGGATAAATATGCCGCAGGCTTGCTACGTCACCGTTTCCGTCTATTGGGAAGCGGGGCATGACAGGTTTTATTGGCGGCCCATGCAGGTCAGTTCTGCATGAAGTCGTAAACTATATACCATAAGAATTAATGAGTTCAACAAACATTTACATTCTTTGCATTTCAAATTCCTTGAATCTGTCCTAACCTATCTTTTATATCAAGGTGATGGTCTTTCCGAACAATACCAGTACCAACGTCAATGACAATACTCCACCGCCTACTCTACCACCACTGCCTACTATTGCAGCTCCTATCAATGAGCAAATGGTACTGCTTGAGGCTATTAAGAGCCTATTGGAGGGTCAGCAGCAGCAGACTGCTATCCTTATGCACCGCCCGAAGCCGAAGCATCCGGAGTGAAGAAATTTCGGGCGCTGCACCCAAAGCACTTCTCGGGTAAGGAGAGCCCACTTGAGGCAGAAGAATGGGCTCAAGCGATCGATGATGACCTAGCAGCAGCTCAAGTGCCAGATATTGCTTGGGTGAGAGTTGCTAAGTTACAACTGACTGATAACGCCAGAGTTTGGTGGAAGGCTGAGGAGAGCCGTCTCGCACAACCGATAGACTGGAGAACATTCTGAGAGCTCTTCGATACCAAGTACTTCCCAGAGACTGCCCGCTTTGACATTGAGCAGCAGTTCATCCATCTACAGCAGCGCTCGATGTGGGTCAAGTCGGTGGATGAATATGATACTGAATTTACTATGCTTAGCCGGCAAGATATTGTCTCAAATTCAATTTTCTGATCTCACTCACTACACTGCTAATATAAGGTCGTAACAGCTTCGCTGCTCATCTTATTCCCACTGCCGAGATCCGGGCATGATGATTTCAGCAAGGGTTGGACCCTGAAATCCAAGCTGCATTCGCTACAGGGGATTTCCCAACCTATGAACTTGCTTTGAAAGCTGTCCAATGCTATGAGGCAGTTGTGAAGAAGAAGGGCAGGCCGCAGACTGCTGGTGTGAAACGCCAGGTGCATCAGATCACAGGAGGGGCCTCTTCCAGGCCAGCTTTTAACAGACCATCTCGAAGGCCATTAGGTTCGTTCGCTAACAGCAGGCCAGACTTTTGCATCTACTGCAAAAGAATAGGGCATCTTGTGAAGAACCGTCATAGGGTGAACAACTTGTGCCTGATCTTTGGGTCTTCTACTCACGCCATTGGAGCATGCCACCAGAACCGAGGATCCAACAACCCTCCACCTAGACCGGCGATCCAAGCTCCTCCTACCCGGTTAGCTCTACCAGCTCCAGCTCCCCGCACCCAGACCACTCAACCCCAATGCCGAGTGTTTAACCAGGCACAGATGAAAGTGCCGCGACGCCAAGCATTCACCATGTCAGTCGAAGAGGCCGAAGCTATGGGTCAGGTTATCACCGGTAAATCCTTTCCCAATTCTCTTTCAAGTCCTTTCAATTCATAGTCATCTTATATTTGTTATACCTAAACCTGTCCCATACGACTTAGGTATAATCTTAGTAGCCTCCCTACCATCTCTAGCGCTCTTCGACACTGGGGCATCACATTGCTTTATGTCGCAACGGTTCGTCCGAACTCATGCGATCCCAGTTAAACCACTCATATCCAACTGGAATGTCAGTTCAGGGAATGGCGTTGTAAAAGAAACTTTGGGATACGATCTATGTCCAGTGGTCGTTTGCAGTCAAGAATTTTATGCCTACTTCAAGGTGCTGGACATACCAAACTTCAACGTAGTCCTGGAAATAGACTGGCTGGGAACTTTCTTCGCTACCATCGACTGTCACCAAAGGAAGGTAGTGTTCGAAATACCAGATCATCCAGTGTTCTAATTCAAAAGTAGAGACCGTACCTTAGAACCTAGCGTCTACCAAGAAAAACCAAAGAAGACATAGGTTGCAGCATTGCAAGCGGAAGAATCGAAGCCAGAGGTAGTTAGAGAGTTCGAGGATGTATTCCTGGAAGATATATAAGGGTTTGCCTCTCGATCGAGCTCTTAAATTCAACATCGATTTATAACCCGACACACAACTAGTAATAAAAGCTCCGTACCGAATAAGTTCAGAAGGATTGAAGGAGATCTGCATTCAGTTGGACGAACTCCTGAAGAAAGGTTGGATTTGTCCAAGTACCTTGAGCTGGGGATCTTCGGTGTTACTGGTGAAGAAGAAGGAAGGTTTCTACAGGATGTGTGTGTATTATTGAGCTTTGAACGAAGTGACAATTAAGAACAAGTATCCACTACCGCGCATCGATGACCTTTTCGATCAGTTAAGTGGATCTTATGTCTTTTTAAATCTAGATCTTCGTTCGGGTTACCATCCGGTGAAGGTCAAAGAGCCCGACATTTCAAAGACAGCGTTTAGGACTCGTTATGGTCATTATGAATATTTTGTAATGACATTTGGAGTGACCAATGCACCTGCCATCTTTATGAACCCGATGAACCAAGTTTTCCGAGAGTACTTAGACAGGTTTGTTGTCATATTCATCGACGACATCCTGATGTATTCAAAGAATCGGAAAGAACACGCCGAGCACTTACGGATTGTCTTAGAGACATTGCGACAACATCAGCTCTACGCCAAGTATAACAAGTGTGAATTTTGGCTAGATCAAGTCGGATTTCTTAGACATATCATTTCAGGCGAAGGAATCTCTATAGATCCAGCTAAGGTATTAGTTGTCAGCGAGTGGCCGACACCAAAGACGGTGAAAGATATACGAAGTTTCTTGGGATTAGCAGGATACTATCAATGATTCATTAAAGGCTTCTCAAAGATCGCAGCACCCTTGACCATGCTCACACGTAATGACGAAGAATTCATGTGGTCAGAAGAATGTGAAAATGCTATTGTAGAACTCAAGTCGAGGTTAACCTCTGCACCTATTCTTGTAATACCGGATTAATCTGGCGGATTTGTTATGCATTGTGATGCGTCCGGTAAAAGATTAGGATGTGTTCTACACCAACATTAAAAAGTTGTGGGTTTTGCATCAAGACCGTTAAAGGTACATGAACGCAACTATCCAACACTTGATCTAGAATTGGCAGCCGTCATCTTTGCACTCATGATTTGGCGCCACTACCTTTTGGGAGAACGAGTGGATATATACACTGACCACAAAAGTCTTAAGTATGTATTTACTTAGAAAGAACTCAACAAGAGGCAGAGAAGATGGGTAGAACTCATGGCGGACTTCGAAATCAACCTACAGTATCATCCTGGGAAGGTGAACGTAGTTCCTGATGCACTTAGTCGCCAGCCATTTGCAATGAACCTCACCAATTAGTGGAGACTACAACAAGAATTGCACGAATTAGAGATTGAAGTAGTTATACCAGGTAACACTTCATATTTGATGAATTTACGAGTCTAGTCCACTCTTGTAAATCAGATCAAGACAGCTCAAGCAAATAATGCCAAGCTACAAAAGATCCGAGAACAAGTAGAAAGTGGATTACGAACTGACTTCATCATCCACGAAGATGCATCCTTGCGATATGGAAGTCATTTATGTGTGCCAGTCGGACATATTCGAGAAGAGTTGATGAAAGAAGCTCACAGCTCTCCGTACTCGGTACACCCCGGTGGCACGAAGATGTACAAGAATTACGGCAACACTATTGGTGGCATGGAATGAAGCGCGAAATAGGAAGGAGCGTAGCCAAGTGTTTGGTGTGTTGTTCACGCCAGAAGATGGACCGAGACGTTGGGATGGATGCTGGCCTGAATTTGGGGGCAGATGCTATTTGGATTTATCCGTCCACCTTTCCGAAAATGCCAAGTTGATTTATGGCACTGTATATCGGAGGTTTGGATGGATGCGGCCATTGCAGTAGACTTTATCAGATTCCCCCTCGTTTGTGAGGGTTTTTTGATTGTGGGGATGCTCTTCCCTGCAGGCGCAATCCTCTGTAATTAATTACGTTACCGCATCGCGATAACCACTTTCTCCTGCTCCGGAAGTTCACTTCATGTCGTATGTGTTTTTGTTTGTTTTGGTTGCCTGTGGATTGTATACGGAGACTAATTTAAGCCGTCGCCCGTAGGGCGTGGATTAGTCTAAATCCGTATATTTTTATATTTGGGTTTGGGTTAATTTAAGGATCGTTAATCTGGTTTGAGATTAAAATTGACTTAAAATGTATGAGCATTCGGGCTCAATTATTTTAGTTTAAGGACATTGCGGCCCATTATCGCCATGTTTGTGGCGAGGTGTTAGTTTAAGGGCGTTTCACTCCTTTATCGCTGTATTTGGGGGCGAATATTAGTTTAAGAACATTTCGGTCCCTTATCCATTTTGCGCACACGTGTATTTGTTACGTGACGAAGTGAACAATGGTGATATGGAATGTGCCCAATTTGGAGCACGATCCGTTTTGAGGTGTGCACGCCAATTTTGAAGTGCATCAACGAAAGAAATTGTTGGTCGTCGGGACTCGCCACTTCTCTGAAGACGTTGAGGAATTACAACGACATGTATTAGAGGTGTGAAGAGATATACCCTTAAACCAAATCCCGCATTTAAGGGAAAAGGGGTTGTTGTGGGCTTAATAATTTTTGGTTATATTTGAGACCTTGGAAATCAAGAGCATATGGGCTCGATTGATTTAAAAACAAAGAGGTTTAACCTCAAGAAATTTAGCCAATTTTGGGCTGAGATTGAGTTTCCATAATTACCCAACAGTGCTGAGCACTGGGACATACAGCACTCACGTGTGGGGTACTGGATTAGTGCTATGCACTAGAGTCTTGTGTTACCCACGTGTGAAACACGTAAGGTGTTCAGATGTGAGCGTTTTTAGTCATTTTTGACTAATAATGGAGTGCTGAGCACTCTGCATAATACTCACGTGGGAAGCATGTGAGTGCTGGGCATTGGGCTTTATTTGTTTGTTTCTCTCTTTTTACAGAAGTGCTAAGCACTTGGAAGCACTTGGATAGAGCTCACGTGCATTTCACATGACTGCTTCCTTTTTGGGCGGCTGCCTAATTGACAAAGAAGTTTTTCTTTGCTCTTTAGGTGCCCACGTGAGAAACACGTGAGGCAGTTTTGGCTGTTCTTTTTTTATTTTTTAAGTGCTTCTCGTGGAAAACACATGAAGCTTCAAAATAGTGCTAAGTACCAATCGAGTCACCAAGTTGTTCTTGTGTTTTCTTAGAGATATCGATCTCTGTTAATGACATTTTTAGTGATTGATGATCATCAAGATTTCAGTTTTGAAGATCTTGCACCATCATTATCGTTTGTATTGAAGAACTAAGTTCTTTTTCACTTTTCTAAGAACCAAGTTCTTTATGTACGGTTAAACCCTAATTTTTGGAGGAGTTAAATTCCCCTATGTTCCTGTTCTTTCTTTTTAACTTAGTTCTTTTCCCCTAAGTTTTGAATCTGCAGAACAGAATCTATCCGATGAGAATTAAATTCTCAATTTGTGGGGATATCTGCTACTGCAAATCTCAACCATAGAAATAACTGAGTTCTTATATGAAGGGTTAAACCCTTAGAGAGGCAAAAGAGAGATAATATGATCTCTGTGTTTCTTTACCTAGGGTTTCAACGAGGTAAGTCTTCTCTGAGAATTAAATTCTCTTTTCTATCAATGGCTCACTGTATTCTTTAAAAGCTTGTGGGAAGTTCTCTCTGTATATTCTCTCACTTTTTTCTCCGTTTTTCTCTCTTCTTCTTTTTTCCTGTCTTTCTTCTCTTTTTATTTATAGGAGAAGAGAAAAGATCAACTTGTTAAGAAAATCTCTGATTGAGAGATCACTTGGTGAATTTTATTTACCATTAGAATTTTAATCTAAAGGCTCTCTGTTTAACAGAGTAGTTTTCATGTTTATTTAACAAGATTAGAAAATATTTTTCCTAAGATAGAATTTTATTCTACCAGATGATCGGTGGGTGATTTTATAATCACCGTTGGATTCTTGATCCAAGGGTGCTTTGTTTAATAGAGAAGATCTTTCTAGTTTGAGAAAGATCAAGGAAATATTTCCCATATAGAATTATATCATAATTGGATTTTAAATCCAAGATTCTCTGTTAGAGAAAAATCTTTCCATGTTAGAAAGATCAGGGAAAATATTTCCCAAATAGAATTTGATTCTATCACATAGAATCAGATGTGAGTATTTTAAAATTGGGGCGCTCACATGCTTTGCATGTGAGTGTTGCCAATTTACGTTGCTGGAGAACTCACGTGTTTAGCATGTGACCATTAGCATGGGTTTTGGCTTGTTTATTTTCAGCGCTCATATAGTTTGCATATGAGCGCTCACGTGTTTAACATGTGGAGCCTATTTGGCCTATCAATTGTTTGATTGCAGCGCCTATATGCTTTGCATATAGGCGCTCACGTGTTTAACACGTGATGCTTATTTAGCCTATGAGTTGTTTTAACTGCAGCGCCTATATGCTCTGCATATAGGCACTCATGTGTTTAACACGTGAGGCTTGAGTCGTAAGGGGGAATTTTCTCCCCTTTCTCTTTATTTATTATTTTTTTATGAGGGAACAAATGCTCCACAGCATTTCTCTCACGTGGCTTGCACGTGAGTGCAACGCTGTCCATCCTTACAACCGTTGGATTGCCTAAGGGAACGGGGAGATGAACCGCTCCCCATCACGTCTTATAAATGGGGTGTTTGGCTCTTTAGATGATCACCGTTTCTTCATCATCATCCTTAACCTTTTCTTGAGAATTTAATTCTCCTTTCAGAGCTTATTTCTCTGTCCATAGAACTTTCAGAGTTAAACTCTGCAAAAACTCTCTTTTTGGGTAAGGATCTTGAGCAACATTTACCCCTTAGGGAAACCCCCTTTCATTTTTTCTTTGCTCTCTTCTTGAACTGATCTCTTAAAGATCCAAAAACACTCACCTTTTTTTTAAACCGACCCTGGGGTCTTGAGGATTATTAGTTCTCCTCCTAGGGTTTACCTTATCACTGATCTTTGAGGATCCTTGGAATTTAACTCCATTTTCTTTGTTTCCCCACCGTGAGGGTTTCTGAGATTTAATCCCATTAGTAAAGGAATTTAATTCCATCTTACAGAGCTTAGCTCTGAGAGATCCAGGGACATTTGGGAATTTTATTCCCCTTCTGTTCTTGAGCATTTTTTCTTTTTTAGGGTTTTAATACCCCTTTTAACAGATTTAAATCCGTGGTGCATCTTAACAGAACTCACTTTTCTAGGATGTTAGGAGTTTTTTTTAAAACTCCACTGTTTATTTAATGAGAATCTTTTTGGATTCTCATAATGATTATCTTGCCTCATCATTGGTGAGCCGCCATTTTGATTTTTTGGGGCCCATTGGCTTTATAGTTAGTAGTCTCATGAGACAAACTCATATATATATATATATATATATATATTAATGGGTCCCCCATTTTTTTAGGTACGATGGCAACACTTCCCTACTTCTCTTATACAAGCTCGAAGGCCGCTTTCCCACAGTCGTCGTCAGACGAGGAAGTTATGGCGATGATTAAGGAACATGATAAGGACAATAAAAGCCTTCTCTTATGGAGAGTTTGGTACGGTCACATTATCAGGGGCCGTCGTAGTTTCACATGCGAAGTACCAGCAGAACTCATTCGCTCAATATCATTGACGGAGCGTCCACATACTGCTTATATGGCGGAAGCGGCTAATTGGACGACAGGGATCCTTGTTCCCCTCCGAAAGACGGCGTGACTGGGACGTCTTGCCTGAGATTCGGGGTAGATGCTAATAGGTGCTATCCGTCCACCTCTCCGAAGATGCCAAGTTGATTTATTGCGCCATGTATCGAAGGTTTAAACGGATGCGGCCGATGTAGCAGACTTCGTCAGATTCCCCCTCGCTCGAGGGGTTTTTGATTGTGGGGACGCTCTTCCCTGCAGGTGCAAGCCCCTGCAGTTAATTACGCTACCGCACCGCGGTAACAACTTTCTCCTTTTCCATATGGTCACTTCATGTCGTGTGTGTTTGTTTTGTGTTTGGTTGCCCGTGGATTGTATACGAAGACTAAGTTATGCCGTCGCCCGTAGGACGTGGATTAGTCCAAATCCGTATTTTTCTTAGATTTGGGTTTAGGGGGTGTGTGTTTAAGGATACATTAGCCTTGTTTGAGGCTAAGATCGACTTAAACGTTCGTTAAGGACACGTTAGTCTAATTTTAGACTAAGATCGACTTAACGGGATCGTTTAGATCCGACAAGAGAGCAATTGGGGGCTCTATTGTTTTGTTTAGTGACGTTGCGGTCGATTGGTAGTTTAAGGACATTACGGTCCAATGTTAGTTTTAAGATGTTGCGGTCAAGGTTAAGGACATCATAGTCCGTGGATTTAAGGACTCCACAGTCCGGTGTTAGTTTTAAGACATCGCGGTCGAGGTTAAGGACATCATAGTCCGTGAGCTTAAGGACATCATACTCCGTGAGCTTAAGGATCTCACAGTCCGATGTTAGTTTTAAGATATCACGGTCAAGGTTAAGGATATCATAGTCTGGTATTAGTTTTAAGACATCAAGGTCGAGGTTAAGGACGTCATAGTCCATGAGTTTAAGGACCCCACAGTCCGTTGCAGTGTGTAGTTGTCGGGACCCATCACCTCTCTGACGATGTTGAGGGATTACAACGACGGATGCCAGAGGAGTAAAGAGATGTACCCTCGAACCAGGTGTAAATTGATAGGGAGAGCAGTTGTGCTCAGTTCAATTTATATTGAGGACTTATGGCCAGAATTGGGCTAAGTCCAGTTGAAAATGTTCAACATATTATTTATATTTGGCCTGTTAGGCCTTTACTTGGGCTCTGCCCTTTTAAACAATGCATAGCATTGGGCTTTTTAATTAAATTCATAGCATTTATTTTGGTATGTTAGGCCTTTTAATTGGGCTCTGCCCTTTTTTAATAATGCATAGCATTTTAGTGGTCGGACAGTGCGCTAAGTGGCTTGTCAGGCGCTTTGCGCCAATTAAAGAGCGCAAAGCGTCAGCGCATGTGGAGGTAACACGTATCACGCTCTGCGGAGCGCAAGTCTGTTAGTGCAGTGCGTTGCGCCAGTGCGCTGCGCTAGTGCGCTGCTGACACGTGGCACGCTGTGGTGCAGTGCGCCATGCCAAGAGCGCAGTGCGCTATATTTAAGAGCGCAAGGCGCAGATTGTTCTGTGATTGACACGTGGCGCTCTCTGGTGACTTGCGCCAATCCAAGGAGCGCAAAGGTGAAAATAAAGAGTGCAAGGCACTGTACAATAGCACAGAGCGCATCTTGATCCAATTCAGATCAAAGAAACAAGTTTTTTTTGTTCTAAAGATGTTCTACCTCAAGATTCAAGAACCAATGGTTCATCAAAAGGCTGTGCCTTTATATAGATCAAAAGATCTAGAAATGAAGTAAATTACTTCTTTAATCTTTTATGACTGGATCTTTATGATCTTTTTCTTTTTTTCTTTTTTATATTGAAGATCTTGGTCTTGTTCTTAGATCTTTGATCTTTTTTTAGAAGAAATTCTTCTTTTTGTGAGGTGTTTTCATCTCTGTTTTTCCAAGAATTTAATTCTTTACCTTGAAGAAGATGATCTTCTTTCTTCAAAGGCTTGCCTTTCAAATTTTTCAGAGTTCTCCCTCTTCTCTCTCTCTGTATCTTTTCTTTTTTTTTTATTTTAGAAAGTAGGATCATTGGTCGTTGGGACCCACCACCTCTCCGACGACACTGAGAGATTACAGTGCTATATATCAAAGGTGTGGAGGGATGTACCCTTTGAACCATGTCTCCATCATTAGGGGGGAAGAACAGGCTGGAGCTTAAGCTTCTCACTGCTGAAAAAGGCTTCTTTGCGTTCGCGTACGTGCGTCGCACGTGTTGGGCGCTCATATTTGCATATAGCGCACATGGAGCTTGTGCATATGCGCATTATGGGGGGAGCAAGCTCCTATGGAGAATGAGTCTCCTTTTAATATTATTGAATATTCTCATGTGGTGCGCATGTGCGTTGCACGTGGTGCGCGCGTGGCGGGCACACGTGCGTTGCACGTAGCACACATGCGCATTATGAGGAGAAGCAGGGCTTCTATATATGGAGAATTAAGTTCCTATGGAGAACTAAGCTCCTTTTAATATTATTAAATGTTCTCATGTGGTGCACACGTGCATTGCACATGGTGCGTGCGTGGCGGGCACACGTGCGTTGCACATAGCGCACATGCGCATTATGAGGAGAAGCATGGCTTCTATATATGGAGAACTAAGCTTTTTTGAGTATTGAATCCTTTGAGAATTGAACTCTACCCTTTCTAAGAAGCATCCCCTCTTATTTATATGGGAGTGGTAGAGAAGCCATCTCTCCTTTTTCCGATGTGTGACTAAAAATGCATTCCCCATGTAGTAGAGCATTACTTTAGATTACACGTCCATACCACATTTGCTCATAACTTTTGATCTCGGATGAATTATGAGGCCCATAATATATCAAATCGAAGGATTTTTTGAGAAACTTTCGATACCATCAAAATTTAGTTATTTCTCATTCCGGAGTTTGTCAAAATACAGCTTGGAAAATACTGGTTCGCATGTTCTTCCTTAGATCACATGTGCATAGATATTTGCTCATAACTTTTGATCCCGGATGAATTATGAGGCCCGTAATATATCAAATCGAAGGTTTTTTCGAGATTCTTTTAATACTATCAGAATTTAGCTGTTTCTCATTCCGGAATTTGTCAAAATACAGTTTGGAAAATACTGGTTCGCATCTTCTTCCTTAGATCACATGTGCATACACATTTGCTCATAACTTTTGATCCCGGATGAATTATGAGGCCCATAATATATCAAATCGAAGGTTTTTTCGAGATACTTTCTATACCATCAGAATTTAGCTGTTTTGCATTCAGGAGTTTGTCAAAATACAGCCCGGAAAATACAGGTTCACATTTTTTTAAGTGTATCGCTGCCATTTGATGCCTTGGGCTCTTTTGTGCAGAAATTTTTGGCGGGAACAAATGCCCCCCACTACTTTGCTCATGTAAGTATATACGTGGATGAAGTAGTGCAGAGTAATTCATAGTGTATGACCAGTTTCGGGTTGGTATATAATTTTCAGAATCTTGATCTGAGAAGATAACGAGCGGACACAAGCGGCGTTATTTATCATTGACTCAAATCTCGACTCTTAAGGGGTATTGTCCCAAACCCTCAGCTCCATGAGCCGTACCTTTCTATTCCTTTATGTTTTACTCTGGCGTGAAGTAGTTTATATGCTCATGAGTAACTTCTCCATTTCAGTGACATGTAGCTTTGGCAAGTGTGGCCCATAGATGGTAGATAACAGTTAATCTTGAACTCTTTATAAGATAGTGATGGCTTAAGAGACAGGGGTAGGATCTGTCACCTAAGACTTTTCAACTTTATGAGCCGTGAGGGTCTCATAAAGACTTTTCTCCATACGAGTCGAGAGGATCTCGTAGGTGTAATTTCTCCTTAAGAATCATGAGAATTCCTAAGTGTGTTTTCTCTTGAAAGTCGTAAGGATCTCACAAGAGAATTTACTCCCTTACGAGTCATGAGGACCCGTAAGTGATGGATGAAGTTGCCCTTATCCGCATTTCACGGAATCAGGGGTTGCTCTGGATGCTTCTCACGGGTTCACTGCCGTGTTCTGCGAGGACCAGGCTCCGCTCTGAACGTTTTCCAGGATACCGTAGTTTAAAGACATCGCGGTCGAGATTAAGGACATTATAATCCATGGATTTAAGGACTCCATTGTCCGTTGTTAGTTTTAAGACATCACGGTCGAGATTAAGGACATCATAGTCCATGAGTTTTAAGGACCTCACAGTCCAATGTTAGTTTTAAGACATCACGGCCGAGGTTAAGGACATCATAGTCCATGGGTTTAAGGACCCCACAGTCCGATGTTAGTTTTAAGACATCACGGTCGAGGTTAAGGACATCATAGTTCGTGGATTTAAGGACTCCACAGAATGTTAGTTTTAAGAAATCACGGTCGAGGTTAAGGACATCATAGTCCATGGATTTAAGGACCTCACAGTCCAATGTTAGTTTTAAGACATCATGGTCGAGATTAAGGACATCATAGTCAATGGATTTAAGGACTCCACAGTCCAATGTTAGTTTTAAGACATTACGATCGAAGTTAAGGACATCATAGTCCATGGATTTAAGGACTCCACAGTCCAATGTTAGTTTTAAGACATCACGGTCGAGGTTAAGGACATCATAGTCCATGGATTTAAGGACTCCACAGTCCAATGTTAGTTTTAAGACATCACGGTCGAGATTAAGGACATCATAGTCCGTGGATTTAAGGACTCCACAGTCCGTGAAATGCATGGTTGTTGGGACTCATCGCCTCTTTGAAGACGTTGAGGAATTACAACGACAAATATCAAAGGAGTGAAGAGATGTACCCTTGAACCAAGGTAGAATCAGTTTGAAATCACTGGGGTTGATTGTTAGTTTTAAGACATCACGGTCGAGGTTAAGAATATCATAGTCCGTGAGTTTAAGGACCTCACAGTCCGATGTTAGTTTTAAGACATCGCGGTCAAGGTTAAGGACATCATAGTCCGTGGATTTATGGACTCCACAGTCCGATGTTTACTCTGGATGCTTCCCACGGGTTCACTGCCGTGTTTGGCGAGGACCACGCTCCGCTCTGGATGCTTCATACGGGTTCACTGCCGTGCTCTGCGAGGACCAGGATCCGCTCTGGACGTTTTCCACGGGGTCAGAAGTGACGTTTTCCGCGTTCCACGTAACCAGGAATTTTGCTCTAGATGCTTCCCACGGGTTCACTGCCGTGTTCGGCGAGGACCAGGCTCCGCTCTGGATGCTTCATACGGGTTCACTGCCATGCTCTGCGAGGACCAGGATCCGCTCTGGATGTTTTCCACGGGGTCAGAAGTGACGTTATCCGCGTTCCACGTAACCAGGAATTTTGCTCTAGATGCTTCCCACGGGTTCACTGCCGTATTCGGCGAGGACTAGGCTTCGCTCTGGATGCTTCACATGGGTTCATTGCCATGCTCTGCGAGGACCAGGATCCGCTCTGGACGTTTTCCACGGGGTCAGAAGTGACGTTATCCGCGTTCCACGTAACCACGAATTTTGCTCTGGATGCTTCCAACGGGTTCACTGCCGTATTCGGCAAGGACCAGGCTCCGCTCTGGATGCTTCACACGGGTTCACTGCCGTGCTCTGCGAGGACCAGGATCCGCTCTGGACGTTTTCCATGGGGTCAGAAGTGACATAATCCGCGTTCCACGTAGCCAGGAATTTTGCTCTGGATGCTTCCCACGGGTTCACTGCCGTGTTCGGCGAGGACCAGGCTCCGCTCTGGATGCTTCACACAGGTTCACTGCCGTGCTCTGCGAGGACCAGGATCTGCTCTGGACGTTTTCCACGGGGTCAGAAGTGACATAATCCGGGTTCCACGTAGCCAGGAATTTTACTCTGGATGCTTCCTACGGGTTCACTGCCGTGTTCGGCGAGGACCAGGCTTCGCTCTGGATGCTTCACACGGGTTCACTGCCATGCTCTGCGAGGACCAGGATCCGCTCTGGACGTTTTCCACGGGGTCAGAAGTGACGTTATCCGTGTTCCACATGACCAGGAATTTGCACTAGATGTTTCACACGGGTTCACTGCCGTGTTCGGCGAGGACTAGGCTCCACTCTGGATGCTTCATACGGGTTCACTGCCGTGCTATGCGAGGAGCAGGATCCACTCTGGACGTTTTCCACGGGGTCAGAAATGACGTTATTCGCGTTCCACGTGACCAGGAATTATATCCGTATTTCACGGAGTTGGGATTTGACTCTCGGTCATCTGTATACCGTCGAGTCATGGAACTGGGAGTTGCCGCTGTTCCGCTTTGCTTGATGTCGTGTCTGCTGCAATGAGACGAATGTTGAGATGATCTCTAGGCTATCCATGACCCATCGAGATTTGGCTTCTTCTTCTGATGAAACCTGGGGAGGAGCATGATTCCCTCTTTGTTTGCGCCCCTGGATTGTATACAGGGATTGATGTGACATCACCTGTAGGGCGTAAATTTCATTTTTATTTTTATTCTATCTTTTTCCGCGATGCTCTATCATTTCAGCTTTTATATCGCGGAGGTTGCGATTGCCCCATCATTTCGGCTATTTATTTTATTTTTACTCACTGCTTTTTATTGCGAGTTGCCCAATCATTTCGGCTATTTTGCATGCATACATTTTTACTTGCTGATTTTGTCTGCAAGTTGCCCCATCATTTCGGCTATTTCGTTTGCATGTGTGGCTTGCTGGCTTTTTGCCGCAAGCTTGGGATTAGACACCGTTTTCGGCATCAGCACCGCTACAACTGGAATATTGCCAGGAGCGAATCATCATTTGCCTCTGTTGATATCGAACAAAGGTGGCTTAGCGAACAGGGTTAGGATCCTGTCGACTAAGGCTTTTGACTTCATGAGCCGTAAGGGTCTCACAAAGGTATTTCTCCCTACAAGTCGTGAGGATCTCGTAGGTGTGTTTTCTCCTTAGGAATCGTGAGGATTCCTAAGTGTATGGTCTCTTGCAAGTCGTAAGGATCTTACAAAAGGGTTTTCTCCTTATAAGTCGAGAGGACTTACAAGGGTTGTTCACCATATGGACATATCCCTAGTCACAGGTGGGACTTGGTTAGGGAAATGTTTATTCGCGCCCGTGAATTGTATACAAGGGTCAGTATCGAGTCGCTTGTAGGGCAGTATCGGAGGTTATGGGGGTTGCTTAATAACAGGTTCAGGTCTCTGTAACTTAAGACTTTCAAATCTTATGAGCCGTGAGGGTCCCATAAGAGAGTTCTCCTTACGAGTCGTGAGGATCTCGCAAGTGTAACTTCTCCTTAGGAATCGTGGGGATCCCCAAGTGTGTTGCTCCCTTGTGAGTCGTAAGGATCTCATGCGGATGGTTTCTCCTTACAAGGTCGAGAGGATCCTGTAAGTGTCCTTTAACGAGGTTGCGCCCTTTCGGGTTTTCACAAACACTCGCCGGTAGCCCTGCTGTTTTTACTCACGGAGCCCTTTTGGGTTATCATCCATGCCCATTTTCTTATGGACGTACCGTTTTTTTTATCTAACGAGGTTGCGCCCTTTCGGGTTTTCACAAACACTCGCCGGTAGCCCTGCTGTTTTTACTCACGGAGCTCTTTCGGATTTTCATCCGTGCCCTTTTTGCTTATGGACATACCGTTTTTTTAATTTTATTTATTATTTTTTATATTAGCTTCGGGATGCCGCAATCCACCATAGTTTATCGACATCTCAGTCAACAGCTAGTTTTAGGACATGGTGGTCCGTTGCTAGTTTAAGAATGTTTCGGTCCGTTGTTAGTTTAAGGACGCTGTTAGTTTAAGCACGTTTCGGTACGCTGTTAGTTTAAGGACATTTTGGTCCGAGAGAAAGCCGGTTATTACCTACGGAGTGTAGGCTTAGGAAGATAGCGAGCGGACATAGTCGTCGTCATCTATCATTGACCTAGGTCATGACTCGTCAAGCGTAGTATTTCTTCAGGAAGCGGCCGTTTATCGGTCTGAAAGGTCTTTCGCCATGCATGTCCATGAGTAGATAGGCTCCACCCTGGTAGACCTTGTCTATAATGTACGGGCCTTCATAGTTCGGCTTGAATTTTCCTCGCTTGGCGCGATTGGGGATCATAGGTCTTTTGACCACTAGCACGAGTTCTTCTTGGCGGAACGTCCTCGGCCTGGTCAATCTTTCATATGAGCGCGTCATCTTTGCTTTATAAGCCTCTAGATTTTGTTACGCTATGAGCCGGGTTTCAGCAAGGGCATCAAGCTCCTCAAGCCGGAGGTGAGCGTTTTCTTCGTCCGTCAGCTCGTAATGGACTGCTACTCGTAGAGAAGGTAATTCTATCTCGAGGGGGAGTACTGCTTCTGTGTCGAATACCAACGCGTACGGCGTTGTGTTCGTGGCCGTCTTGAACGTAGTTCGATATGCCCAGAGAGCTTCTTGCAGTCTCTTGTACCAATCCTTCTTATTTCGAGACACCGTTTTCTTCACGATCTTCGTCAGGGTCTTGTTGAAAGCCTCAGCTAAACCGTTAGCTCGGGGGTTATAAACTGAGGAATATCTCCAGTCTATGTTGTGCTGTTATGCGAAGCGGCTAATCTTGTGGCTTCTGTAGGCTGGCCCGTTATCGGATATGATTCGTCTCGGAGTTCCAAATCGATAAATGACATGCGTCTTGAAGAAGTGGAAGATATTCTCCGTCTTCACTTCCTTCAGCGGTACTGCTTCTGCCCATTTGGAGAAGTAATCAGTCGTCGCCAGAATGAAACGATGTCCTCTGGACGATGCGGGTTCGATAGGACCGATTATATCAGTCCCCCACATTTCAAACGGCCAGCTAGCCACTGTCGGATATAGTGGATTTGAATGCTGGTGGATGAAGTCCCCATGGATCTGGCATGAGTGGCATTGCTTCGTATATTCGAGGCAGTCCTGAATCATCGTGGGCCAGTAATAGCCCATTCGTTTAATCTTCAACTTCATTTTTGGGCCTGCTTGGTGAGAACCGCAGAGTCCGTTGTGAACTTCTTAGACGACTCTTTTCGCTTCTTCAGGTCCCAGGCATCTCAACCACAGGGAATCAAACGACCTCTTGTATAGAGTATCATTGACGAAGGCGAAAGATAAGGCTCGCTTCATGAGCTGATGTTTTGATGACGCATCTTCAGGCGTTCAACGGGATTTGAAGTAGTCTATAAAGACTTCTCTCCAATCTTCAGCCATTTCTTAGTCTTTTATCTGCAGGGCCGTCTACTCAGTCGCTTCCCTTTTCTCGAATGATTCCGGAGATATTTCCGCCGGTGCAAGGACCCGACGGCTTTGCACAACGATCCTCACGTCATCGAGGTTCTCATCGGCCAATTCTTTAGCAAGCTTGGCTAATGCATCCGCTTTGCTATTTTCCGCATGCGGTATGCTTTCCAGCATGTAGAAGGGAATTTGGGTCAACAGTTGTTGCACCTTTTCGCCGTACTTCACCAACTCTGGTTTGCATGTTTGGTAGTCGCCATTTACTTGACTGACGACCAGTTGGGAGTCTCCATATATGAGGAGGTTCTCAATTCCCATGTCGATGGCGATCTCGAGGCCTGCTATCAAAGCTTCGTATTCGGCTTCATTGTTCGTCCTCGGCTCTGTCAAGGAGAAGGCGAAGCGCATTATCCCTCCTCGTGGGGTCACTAAGATAAGGCCTACCCCTGATTTGATTATAGGCGTGTTTTGTTTGCGCTTCTTCATGGAAGATGCTCCATCGAAATAAAGTTTCCACCGGGTACCACTTACGTCGATCGTGTCAAACACATGTTCGTCTGGCAGTTCGCAATTCAAGGGAGAATTGGCCGGTATCGGATGTTCAGCGAGGAAATCGGCGATGGCCTGGCCTTTCACTGCCCTAAGAGGCTGATAAGTTATTGAGAACTCCATTAAGAGCAAGGCCCATTTAGCGAGCCGCCCCGTCAGTATGGCCTTTGACATCAAATATTTGAGAGGATCCACCTTCGATATGAGATGGACTTCATGCGCCAACGAATAGTGCCTGAGCTTCGTTATCGCGAAGATCAGTGCCAGGCAGTGCTTTTCGATGGGAGAATAATTGCTTTCTGCCCCCAGGAGAACTCGACTCAAGTAATAGAGAGCTCTTTCTTTCCCTTGGTCGTTCTCTTGTGCCCATAATGCGCCTAAGGAACCTTCGAGGGCTGTGGTGTAAAGAATAAGGGGCCTTCCCTTGACCGGAGTGGCTAGCACTGGCGGGTTCTGCAAATACTGCTTGATTTCATTCAGCGCCCCTTGGCATTTGTGATCCCAGACGAACGGGGTTCCCTTCTTCATCAGGTGACTATAAGGACGGCACTTGCCAGAGAGATTGGCTATAAATTGCCGGATGTATGCCAGCTTCCCTTGGAGAGATCGCAATTGTTTGAGAGTCCTTGGCGGGGGCATTTCCATGATCGCCTTGATCTTTGACGGATCTATCTCGATACCTCGATGTCGTACGATGAATCCCAGGAATTTGCTCGAGGAGACTCCGAATGCGCACTTGAGAGGGTTCATCTTCAAGTTGTATTGCCGAAGGCGTTGAAATACGATCTTCAAATGTTCAAGATGTTCCTCGTATGATTTGCTTTTCACCACGAGGTCGTCGATATAGCATTCGACGTTTTCATGTATGAGGTCATCGAAGATCTTTATCATGGCCCTCTGATAGGTGGCACCGGCGTTCTTTAGACCGAAGGGCATCACCTTGTAGCAGAATATACCCAAAGGGGTTCGGAAAGCGGTGTGCTTCTGGTCTTCGGGATGCATCTTTATTTGATTGTATCCTGACGATCCGTCCATGAAGGAGAAGACTTCGTGAGTGGACGTATTGTCTATCATCAGCTCGGTGACCGGTATTGGGAAATCGTCCTTCGGGCAGGCTTTATTGAGATCCCGAAAGTCCACATAGATGCGCACTGTCCCATTTTTCTTCATCACCGGGACAATGTTGGCGATCCAATTAGGGTACCGAACTTCCTGGATGAAGACAGAGTCGATCAACTTCTTGACCTCGGCGTTGATGCTCATCTCAAGCTCGAGCCGCATTCTTCTCGGTGTTGTTTGATTGGCTTGATGTTCGGGGATATCGTTAGTTTGTGGACCGTGATTTCTGGATCTAATCCTGGCATTTCGGAGTAGTTCCATGCAAAGCAATCTCTATGCTGCATAAGCACGTCTTTTAATGCAGCCACCCTTTCTTCAAATAGCAGCTCACTGACGAATGTCGGTCGCGGGTCACTTGTCGTCTCAAAATCAATCTTCTTGAGATTATCTGCAGTAGTATGTATTCCATCTTCCAGCTCTTTTGGCGCCGGTGGAAACTCTGAGATTACCTCATCATCATTGTTTTCGAAGCACCAGGGGAGGTCATCCATATTCTCAGGCTCTTTTTTTGATAGTGTTATCATATGACAAGTACGAGTTCGCTTCGAAGACCGATGTGGATCTGGTTCTACTCTCGCGGATTTGGGTTCATGCTTCTGCGGCGGTGTTATCCTCCAACTTTCGGATAGAGCGAATTTGCCGAGCTGATACTGATCTTCGACCCAGTTCTTGAAGGTGAAGCAATCTTCAAGAGGATGTTTTATTGCTCGGTGATAAGAGCAATAGTCTGGGTGAGAGACTTCGTTGACTTGCCCGGGGTGTTTAGACTCCGGAAGTGTAATCATTTGATGTCTTATGGCGAGATCAAGTATTTTCTGTGTTTTGTTCTGAGGAAAAGAGTATGCTCGACTCATCTTCTTCATAAGGGACGAATCCAGGTCACTCGATTCCCGATCGCGTGGCTTCTTGGTCCCACTTTGTCGTTGCTGAATGTCTTTTCCGCTTTTGACTTATTTCTGCCTCTGCGTCGGGCCTTTTTTATAACAGGTTGACAGGGAGCGACATTTTCATCTTTCCCAGCTTGTTGAAGAAGGCGTTGCGTCCTGGCTTTCTCGTAGATGGCCATTTCGCGGTTGTGGTCATCTCGAACTTTTTGACCAGCTTCCCTTATAAGCTTGTCCATTTGTTCTTCGAACGACGGACCGGGCATTTTCACGTCGGGGACTTTTTCTGGTTCAGGATTAGCACTCTCCCATTGAGCATCTCCTTCTTCATCAAAGTCATGTACGACATAGCAGTCGCGGAGTAGCTCTCGTTTCTTGGATCGAACGTATTCAAGTCCGATCGCTTCCATTCTCCCATTGGGCAACTTGCGCTGAGTTCTGGGAACGTTCCAGACCCTGTCATAGAACTTGGCTTTTCGAGCGGTCTGTTTGAAGGGTATCCCTTGGCGCTTTAATAGCCTTTTCAAGCTTTCTGTATAATATCTAGGCAGACGGATGGGCTGAAGCCTGTCAAGTGTAGGATCCGCACCGTGCCAGATTTCTTTCTCCGCTTTGGTTTCCCCGGAGCGGTAAAATAGGATCGCCTTTTCGCCTTCTCGCCTGGGAGGGACGTAAAACGTATGCAGCTCTTCCATACTGTAGGTATCAAGTGCGTCCAGTTCCTTATGATGTTTGGGCAGAACTATGGCAACTTGCAAACTTTGCTCTTCATCAGCGAATGTTCGTATTGAAGGCCGAGCAGAGAATATAGCATTAACCTCGTCTTCTGAGTCACTACCGAAGATTAACATAGGAGCGAACGGTCCTGGCTTGTTGTACTGGGGTGGGCCTGAATAAACCATCGCTTCCTCTTCTTCAGTATCACTCCCGAAGACTGGAATGGTGGCGATAACTTTGTTCTCCGGTTTGTGACATCTCTCCGTGTCCTTGAAATCTGGCAAGAAGTATTTTGCATCTTCATACTTGTGGACTTCATTTACGGAGAATGGATTTAGCTCTCCTGTCACAGTATACTCGAGATCATCCTTGAAGTATTTCATACACTGATGTTGTGTAGAAGAGATGATGTTGTACTCGTGTAACCAAGGCCGGCCAAGCAAAGCGTTATAGCATGTCTTGGCTTCAATGACATGAAATTTACTGTCTGTGACAAGCAGCCCGAAGCGTAATGTCAATATCACAGAACCGAGAGTCCGCGATGACTGGGAATCAAAACCGGAGATGGTGATCTTATCACGAGCAAGATGCTGGACGCTCATGCAGATTTCCTTCAACACTCGCTCGTTGAGGAGATTGACGGAAGACCCATTATCGACCAGAATTTTACCTATCTTGATATCGTGGCAGTATCCAGAGACATATAGGGGACGGTTGTGGTCGCACGTCCCGAGGAGAAGGTCTTCATCACCGAAAGTGACATCGGCTGTGTGCACTTCTTCCAACTCATCCTTTATCTTTTTTTCGACGAGGAAAGCTTGGAATTGCTCGGGCTCTTGCAGTGCCTTGATTAATGAATCTCTTGCTTCTTTGGATAGTAGAAGGGCGTCAAGAATACTGAGCTGTGAGAGTAACTTCCTCAAGTGTGTCAGGACGTTATAGTCCACCTTGTTCTTCCTTGGCGGGTCCTTGGCGGTCAACTCTTTCATGACTTGATCGTCCAGGGTGATATCCTCGGAGACTTTTTCTTTTCCCTTATCTTTCTTACTCGTAGATCCGAGATTCTTTTTTGGAAGCGTGCGATTACGCAGCTGGATGTTTTCACAGGTCTTCAGTTCTTCCTCTTCTCCCAATGCGGATTCTTTAAAGAGGGGGTCAAGAGCCATTTCTTCATCAGAGTCGCTCCCGAATGTGAGAATTTGCGATCCGCCGGTGTTGACCATGTGACAGTTACCAGTATTTCTTTTATGCTCCTCAGCCGCACTCCCTTGCTCCCGATGAGTTTTGCGTTTCATCCGCTTAAAATGTTGCTGGTGAGCAACATACCCCTGCCACCATCTTTTAAAAGCGTTGCACTCCTCGGTAGGGTGTGAAATCTTTTGATGATACAAGCAGTAGTAGGATGTGTTTCTGTTTCACCAGGAGTGTTTCCTTCGGAGGGCGGTAGCTTCATTTCCATTGATATGGCTTTAGCAAACCTTTTCCTCGTCCTGAATTTGTTTTTATCCGCAACGGATGTCTTTTGATTCGGCGGGGGTGTCTTGACTTTTTCGTTTAGTCACCGGCGCTTGGCTCTTTCAAATATGGCCGTCTCACGCTTCCGATCGGCTTTACTTTTCAAGAGAGCGTCGTTGAGGAATGCATCAATTGTTTCATCTGATGGCCCCAGAAGTTCCGGCTTGGGATCTGCCCCCAGCTTCTCAGTGCAAGGAGTTTTCTCATCGTCTGTAAACGAGTGAGAGATCATATGACAACTTACTACATAACCCTCAGATTCATCCGACGAGCTTTCTCCATCATCTTCCTCCTGAAAGACGTGGCTGAGGAGCTCTTGGAGCGTGATGGGAATCGACGCCTTCTGATTATACTCCTCCAGCGTGTCGATCTATTTCTGCAGGCTTGTGCGCTTGTCACCAGGCTTCACGGCCTTTTTGGACTTCTTTTTCTTCTTCTTTGAAGATTTTAACGGCTGGGTGTGAGTGCTTGGGCCATCACCACCGATCTTTGGAGTTGGGCACGGCTTCAGCAACACTTCGATGATCTGGGGTTCTAGCGGGTTCTTCCACCTGATCGTCGGGCATGTCTGGAGATCATTCAGCATCCTTTTGGTTTTGGCTGATAGCACGACCTCCCACGGAGCTTCTTCAACAAAAGAACATGTTGCCCCCGGTGTGTCCGTCTTCTTTGGAGTGTGCGGCCGTGGTGGGTTTACTTTCCACTTCTCGGATAGCGCAAACTTGCCTTGTAGGTACTGATCTTCGATCCACCCCTTAAAGATGAAGCAATCCTCGATCGGATGACTTACCGTTTGATGGTTAGGGCAGTAATTGGGGTTATTCACTTCGCTGGGTTGCGGCGGTCGCCTGGGATTCGGCAAGCTGATAAGCCTGTTGCACATAGCCAGCTCGAACAGCCTCTTCGTCTTGTCTCGTGGGAATGAGTAAGGACGCTTCATTTTCTTATTGTAATAGCGCCGTCTTTCTTCCAGCTGATCTGCTAGCTTTGGGGCACAGGGCTGCTGTTGGGTGTTCGCAACGAAGGTTTCCTTCCCTTTACCCTTGTCGTTTCGAGGTTCCGGCTTCGGGGGAGGCGGTCTGTGACCCATTTGATCCATCTGGGCTAGCTTATCGATTAAAGCTTGGAACGTGGTCGGTTTAAAAAACATCATGAACTGTGAAATAGTTGCATGAGGGTCTAGGGTGCCCACGAACATGCCCACCGCTGGTGCTTCTTCGATGCACTGTTCGCACTTCGACCACAAGTTCCGCCATCGGATTGCATATTGAACCCAAGTTTCGCCCGGCTTTACTCTTGCATTGATCAAAACTGTTATTGGAGTACGTTCGCTGGCGCTTGCGAAACGCTGGGTAAACAACAACTCTATTTCAGCGAAAGTTTTGACGGAATCGTTCGGAAGCTCGGAGTACCATTCAAACGCCGTCTCCGATAAGCTGCCGACGAATTGGCGGAGCAAGAGCTTATCATCGCCGCCGGTGTTGCCACAAAGAGCCCTGAACTGGGCAACATGTTGATGGGGATTGCCTGTCCCCTTGTAGACATGGAATTTTGGGATCGCGTAGCCCGGCGGGTATTTGATCTGATCATACCAGCTCGGATATGGTCGCCCCGTTTTGACAACTTGACCGGCTGCCTCAGTTGCCTGGTGAACTCGTATTTGTTGAGCAATGTAGTCATCCAGGACAGCTTTGGAAATTGTCTCCTTCTTGGCTGTTGAAAGAGCCGGCGGTGGATTTGACGTTTCTCCTCTGTCATCTTCAAGGATAATCGGAGGATCTTCGGCTGGGGGATCCGGCTGGATCATCATCCCGACATGTCTTGAAATAGGAGAGCCATCAGCTTTATATTGGCCGCTTGCTCTGCAGCCTCCTTGTTCTTCTTTTCGAGCATTCTACGAAGGAACTCAGTATCAGTTTCGTGTTCGCGACGCTGCTCCGATGACGCCTCCGGGCTTTCTTTTGGTCCGGTGAGCGCGGCCATTGCAGTCAGTATCTCCTGGAGCTTCTGTTGCTGCTGCTCCTGGGCTCTTGTGATGGATCGGGTGAGTGGTCGGTGGCCCGTTGAAGCGCGGCTATCCTCCTTCCCAAATGCCATGTAAACGGTATGGATGACCATGCCCCCAGACTTCGGGCGTTTGGGTTCAGTGTTTTTGACTTTTGTCGCCGGCACGGGAATCTTCTCCGGCCTTTTCTTCTTATGAGCGGTCGAAGTTGAGGGGGCCATAGCAGTAGGCACCCAGATGGCTTTTCGTGGGTTGGCAGGATGGCTTACTTCCTGTTGGAACTTCTGCTTTTTATGCTGGTGTGAGAAATTTGGATCAATCACCGAGTTCCGAACTTGCCGCCAGACTTTATAGATCTTGGAAGACAGTCGCTGAGGGGATTGGGACTGTTCTGACTTTGCTTCCACAACCTTTTCCAGTGGAAGGGGAGACCTTTTCAGTATAGCGGCAGGAGAATTCCTATGCACCTTATTTAGCAGCTCAAAGCTGTTCCCAGTCGGAACAACAGTATTAACTTCCGTCGTCAGGGCTGGTGGAGTTAGCCCAGAATGGGAGCTACCTCTGGACTTCCTCACTCGGCGCCAGTGGCGACGTCGAGCATGTCGAGTTGTAGGAATTGGCTCGGTGACGGGGATGGGCTCGTCTTGCCCCCTCTTCAGGTGAGGGGCTGTTGCCGGTGTCAGCCTATTAAAGACTGATGCCCTTTGAGTAGCCGGAGCGGGAGTAGGAGTTGGGACGGTCAGTCTTGTGAAGACCGACGGAGAAGCCGCCTTGATGACTTCAGGAGCATATTTGGTTACTCTTTTCGGAATAACCTTTTATGGGACTGCAAGCTTCATCATGGGCCCGTAGGAGTTTTGGCCCAGTCTGGAGAAGACCAAGGCACTGGTGTTGGGCGATCCGTTGAGAGGGGCCGCAGCAGCTGTAAGTCGATCGAAGACCGACTTTTTAGGAGCTTATGGTATGGGCACTGGGGCAGTGAAGCTCATTGGCGGGAGCATGGTCCCGAAAAACAGTCCAGTAGTAGCCTGGGTGATTTGTTCTACTGGCATCGTGAACAGTGATGCCGCTTGAGGTCCATAGGCTACAACTCAAGGTGAGGTGGAGCGTCGGTTGCAGTTGCAGTTGGAGCACTTCGAGCAGGTGAATGCCATTGCTATTTGCTTTCTGCGTCAAGCAAGAGACCAAATCTTAGTAACTTGAAACCCGAGGGCAACCATTAACAAACCGCGATTCGTTCGGGAATACGACACACGAAGTGTGGAGTGGAAAGAGGAAAATGTCCCACCGGGCGTGCCAGAATCTGTTCCCCTCCGAAAGACGGCGCGACTGGGACGTCTTGCCCGAGATTCGGGGCAGATGCTAATAGGTGCTATCCGTCCACCTCTCCGAAGATGCCAAGTTGATTTATGGCACCGTATATCGAAGGTTTAAACGGATGCGGCCGATGTAGCAGACTTCGTCAGATTCCCCTTTGCTCGAGGGGTTTTTGATTGTGGAGACGTTCTTCTTTGCAGGCGCAAGCCCCTGCAGTTAATTACGCTACCGCACCGCGGTAACAACTTTCTCCTTCTCCATATGGTCACTTCGTGTCGTGTGTGTTTGTTTTGTGTTTGGTTGCCCGTGGATTGTATACGGAGACTAAGTTATGCTGTCGCCTGTAGGACGCGGATCAGTCTAAATCCGTATCTTTCTTAGATTTGGGTTTGGGGGTGTGTGTGTTTAAGGATACGTTAGCCTTGTTTGAGGCTAAGATCGACTTAAATGTTCGTTAAGGACACGTTAGTCTAATTTTAGACTAAGATCGACTTAACGGGATCGTTTAGATCCGACAAGAGAGCAATTGGGGGCTCTATTGTTTAGTTTAGTGACGTTGCGGTCGATCGGTAGTTTAAGGACATTACGGTCCAATATTAGTTTTAAGACGTTGCGGTCAAGGTTAGGGACATCAAAGTCCGTGGATTTAAGGACTCCACAGTCCGGTGTTAGTTTTAAGACATCGCGGTCGAGGTTAAGGATATCATTGTCCGTGAGCTTAAGGACCTCACAATCCGATGTTAGTTTTAAGACATCATGGTCAAGGTTAAGGACATCATAGTCCGGTATTACTTTTAAGACATCACGGTCGAGGTTAAGGACGTCATAGTCCATGAGTTTGAGGACCCCACAGTCCGTTGCAGTGTGTGGTTGTCGGAACCCGTCACCTCTCTGACGACGTTGAGGGATTACAACGACGGATGCCAGAGAAGTAAAGAGATGTACCCTCGAACCAGGTGTAAATTGGTAGGGAGAGCAGTTGTGCTCAGTTCAATTTATATTGAGGACTTATGGCCAGAATTGGGCTAAGTCCAGTTGAAAATGTTCAACATTTTATTTATATTTGGCCTGTTAGGCCTTTACTTGGGCTCTGCCCTTTTAAACAATGCATAGCATTGGGCTTTTTAATTAAATGCATAGAATTTATTTTGGTCTGTTAGGCCTTTTAATTGGGCTCTGCCCTTTTTTAATAATGCATAGCATTTTAGTGGTCTTTTCTTTTTTTATTTTAGAAAGAAGGATCATTTGTCGTTGGGACCCACCACCTCTCCGACGACACTGAGAGATTACAGTGCCATATATCGAAGGTGTGGAGGGATGTACCCTTTGAACCATTTCTCACTCATTAGGGGGGAAGAACAGGATGGAGCTTAAGCTTCTCGCTGCTGAAAAAGGTTTCTTTGCGTTCGCGCACGTGCGCCACACGTGTTGGGCGCACGTGCGTCGCACGTGTTGGGCGCTCATATTTGCACGTAGCGCACATGGAGCTTGCGCATATGCGCATTATGGGGGAGCAAGCTCCTATGGAGAACGAGTCTCCTTTTAATATTATTGAATATTCTTATGTGGTGCGTACGTGCGTTGCACGTGGTGTGCGCGTGGCGGGCACACGTGCGTTGCACGTAGCGCACATGCGAATTATAAGGAGAAGCAGGGCTTCTATATATGGAGAACTAAGCTCCTATGGAGAACTAAGCTCCTTTTAATATTGTTAAATGTTCTCATGTGGTGCATACATGCGTTGCACGTGGTGCGCGCGTGGCGGGCACACGTGCGTTGCACGTGGCGCATATGCACATTATGAGGAGAAGCAGGACTTCTATATATAGAGAACTAAGCTCCTATAGAGAACTAAGCCTTTTTGAGTATTGAATCCTTTGAGGATTGAACTCTACCCTTTCTAAGAAGTATCCCCTCTTATTTATATGGGAGTGGTAGAGAAACCATATCTTCTTTTCCTGATGTGGGACTAAAAATGCATTCCCCATATAGTAGAGCATTACTTTAGATTACACGTGCATAGCACATTTGCTCATAACTTTTGATCTCGGATGAATTATGAGGCCCATAATATATCAAATCGAAGGATTTTTCGAGACACTTTCGATACCATCAAAATTTAGCTATTTCTCATTCCGGAGTTTGTCAAAATACAGCTCAGAAAATACTGGTTCGCATCTTCTTCCTTAGATCACATGTGCATAGACATTTGCTCATAACTTTTGATCCCGGATGAATTATGAGGCCCTTAATATATCGAATCGAAGATTTTTTAGAGATTCCTTCAAGACTATCAGAATTTAGCTGTTTCTCATTCCGGAGTTTGTCAAAATACAGCTCAGAAAATACTGGTTCGCATCTTCTTCCTTAGATCACATGTGCATAGACATTTGCTCATAACTTTTGATCCCGGTTGAATTATGAGGCCCATAATATATCAAATCGAAGGTTTTTTCGAGATGCTTTCAATACCATCAGAATTTAGCTGTTTTGCATTTAGGAGTTTATCAAAATACAGCCCAGAAAATACAGGTTCACATTTTCTTAAGCGTATCGCTGCCATTTGATGCCTTGGGCTCTTTTGTGCAGAAATTTTTGGCGGGAACAATCCCCAATCAACTCATGATGGCTATCGATATCTTAGGATGCCGAATATGTCAGGGTTAAGCTCGACCCTGGGGGCAAATCTATAAAGTAGATGTTACCCCGCATCATCCAGTGGGCTATCTTCCCTAGGCCCGGTACATTCTTTCGTCCCAACGCTCACGGATGCAGAAAGTTGGGCTTTATCAAGCGGTGTATGCGTCACTGTTCTACTATCATGCTTCCCACGTTTGGTGGGTCAAGGTTTTTTTAAACCAGTGGAACCTTCCAACGAATACTTTTCTACTGAGGGACCGCGAAGTCTCTATTTCGCTGGAGGAGTTCCGCGAAATTTCAGGGCTGCCGATCAGAGGAGAGCATTATGATGAATTATTACCTCCTGACGAATATATATTTGCCACAGTGCCAGCTGTACTTGAAGGTTTAACAACCAGAATGCTGTTCGGCATAAGCACCCGAGTCTAATCAAGGCCTTGGGCATTTTTGAGAGACTATTCGTAGCATCAGAAGGAAAAGGTGTCACTTTTGACGTTTTCATTTCTTGCTTTCTTCATGATGATGCTATATCTAAGAAATCTCCGAAATTTGCGAAGGTTGAGGACCCCTTCGGATTCGGCTTGGAGAAACTGCCGGCCAAATAAGAAGACCTGCCACAGTTTTACATTCCAATTTCATCGGCTGTGACTTTTAATGCAATCGCTGCCCCTGGAATAGATGAAGAAACTTTCTTTATCGGCTTCATCAGTCTCTGGCTTAACTGGTTTGCCATGCCGATGCATCGCCGTTTTATGAGAGCCTCCGTCTTTTATCCTGCCCATCGCATAGCCGAAGGAGCACAATTGGCTATTGGTGTTGCAGGACTATCACACCTATATCACAGTTTATATACTGTCGCCAACACTTCAAACCCGTGTGCGGACACCGTGAATTTCTTCCTCCACTATTTCACGTCATGGGTTGAGATGCATGTGTTAGGTGCATTTGCTGCACACCGGCGCTCTGCTTTCTATGAAGCGTATACCTTCCCACAGGTCATAAGGCTGGTCGATGCTTTTGCTCCTGATCCGACTCAGTTAGGGGCTCTACGGGTATTGCTTAATCCATATTTGAATGAAGGCGGGATGGTTTTCGGTGACCGAGTCCTTTCTGCTCTAGCGGGGCCTGTTCAATAGTTGTTCGATTTGTCAAAGAGTGGAGCTCCGGCTTTAAAGCCCAAAGAGATCATGCATTTATATTCAATCAGGCCGGGGTACATAGTGTTCCGCCTAAATAATACCGCTCTCTTCATGCGGTACAATCCGCATCGCTTCGCTCAATAGTTAGGTTACAACCAGGGCATCCCCCTCGAAGCCTTTTTAGTTGAGCCCACTCTCTCGCTGGAGGTTGCTCGCGACGTTATCCACCACTTCATGCGGTTGGGTACTGGTTCCTTCTTCATGATTCCCGAGCCTGACTATCTTCCGAGGCTCGCGGGACCCTTCAAGGGCTGGTATCGCTACCGGGTTAGTCCCATCATTGTAAAGGAGAGAAGGGTTCTCTTTGAATGTAAAGCCCTTGCTTCCGCTCAAGCCTCCAGTGCCCCATTGCGGCCACGGTTAGTTGTTCGCCCTCCTTTGAGGGACAGCGGTTCAGTGCTCATCCCTAAAGCCACTCAAGAAGAATCAATCCCCTGTACTGCTGGTATTCTGGTATGTACTAGAGCCGAGGCAGAGGCTCCTACTAAAGTGCCCGCCGTGGCGTCACCAAAAGTGGATACTGAAAGCGAGGTTGGGTAGCGTCATGCAAAAGCGCCGAAGGGGAGGAAGCGCCCCTCCACTAGTGTTACCTCAGGCTCTAAATGGAGAAAGAAATTGGTCGCTGGTTTACTCGATGCTTTGCTTGGGTCCGAGCCTCTTATTCAGGATGAATAGATGCCTCTTATTCAGGAGGAGCCGATATCTGTGCATGAACCGGACAACGATCTTCTCTTTCCTGGTTCATCCACCAAGGAGGCCGCTCGTTTGGCCAAGACTTTAAAGAGTTCATAGGATGAAGCTGAAAACGTGCGCCCTAGGGAAGGATGCCTTCATGCTGATGAGTTTCATGATGTCAATCCGGCTCCAGCCATGTTACCGATAACTCCTTTGACACTGGAAAAGCAACGGGCCCTCAAACAGCTGGTATCAGATGCCTCTGAAGATGAGGCTGCTCTGAAAGCGGGTAGGGATTCATTTTTGATTGAAGCCCGACAAGCGCATCTGAACAGAAAAGTGCAGCGGCTCGAGAAAACCATCTTTCAGGCTCCCTGGCATATCAGTATGTATAATTTTATGTCTCTTTTGGTAAATAATTACTTTCACATCATATTATCTTTACAAAAATTTTGTAGGGCCTTCTGCAGCGGACGTAGTCTTGAGCCCAGATCGCATCATGGAGTCTCCGGTGACGGCTTCTATTCCTTCGGCAGAGATTGCTAAACCGGTAGTAAATTCTATGAATACCTCCAGTGACGCACCGGAGGGTGTAGAGGAGATTACCGAAGCTGCCATCCCCGTCTTGGAGTATCCGATAATGACTTCTATTCTTCCAGCGGAGACTGCCAAACCGGCTACGGCTTCTGTGAATATTTCCAATGACACACCGGAAGGTGTAGAGGAGATTACTGAAGCTGCCATCCCTCCAGTTCAAAGTGGACGAACCATAGAAGGTAATTTTATAGACATCTACATTTTTGTTTAACGACCCTTCCATATATTCAAACCCTCCATTTTTTTAGAATTGCGGGAGTCGGCGTCTTCCATTGTAGATCTTTTTCCGGAGAAAACCTTCCAGCGTTTACTTGACATGACGGCCCCGCAAGTGATACCTCCACAGAGCATTGTCCTTTCCTCTGGCCAAGATTGGTAATCCTTTGCCTTTCCGTTTTATATTTTCATAATGATGCTGATGTGAACGCTTTATTTTAAACCACAATCTTAGAGGCTGACGACGAAGTTGAAGTTCTCGATGGGTCTGGGGATCTCTCAAATCCGCCTTCTATGGCCGTGGGTAAGTGTCGCTTTAGCATCGGCATTCTTTTACTTATTCTACGTTTGGAAAGACGACTAACCACACATATATTTTCACAGTTTTTCCCACCTTGACTCCATTAGAGTCCCAGATTTCTATCCCGCCAGGCCCTTACGCCCGACGCGTGTCTGAGAGGATGGCAAAACAGAGCATTCATTCCCTGGAGACTCTTATAGAAGATCTTCTCATTGGCACTTCCGTCATGGCCGAAGAATTTGCTGTTGAAGCTAATGCTTCTTTGTCTATTCTTGCCACCTACCATGATGAGGCACTGATGCATACTTGGGTTGAGTATTGCCGTCAAGTGGAGGCCTCTCTACATGGGGTTGAATGCGTACGCCTTCCCTCTGATATCCTGTCTGTAAAGGCCAGCTTGCATGGATGGATCGATTAGTGTGCGACCAATCTCCAGTCATGTGAGAAAAGGCTCAACCGAAAGTTTTCGGCAAGGGAATTGGCTTCGAAGGCTTTAAGGGAACTTCAAGCCCAGCTTACCACCAAGACTACTCGAGCTTATGAAATTTGGCGTGTCCTTCAGAAGGCTATTACGGAGGTGGTGGCTCTCGATAAAGCCGTCATTTTCACAAGTGAGATGGTCGAGGCCCACAAGACTGCCGAGAAAGAGCTTGAGAGTCGATTTTCTTTATACCAAAATCAACAGGCACAGGTAGGGACTCAGCTCGTGGCGTTGATAGAGCTTGAAGCGGAAGTCCGGCGGAAAAATGACGATCTTGCTGGCTTATTGAACCGCCCACCAGCTTAGAAATTTTTGTCAATGTATATTTTTTTCTCTTTTTTTGTATCTTGTATTCATTTTGATTTATGAATAATAGACATTTCATTTCATACTTGTGCCTCTCCATCTTTTGATGTCTTGATTCGGCGTAAAGTAGTTTATGTACTCATTTCATAGTTTGTAGTTTATTCACTCGTATCGGAGTTTCTAGTTTATATACTCATTTCGGAGTTTGTAGTTTATTCACTCGTTTCGGAGTCTCCGGTTTATATACTTATTTCGGAGTTTATTTAGTTTACATCCCTTGGGTTTACAGGCAAACTTTTCCTAATGTTATATATAGATAACCTCCATTCTTTACGACAGAGGTCCGTTAGGTTTGTGGTACTAGGGTTTTAAGTCTGTGGTACCGTCGCGTTGGCTGATGTATTCCTCGATATACTGTCTCTAAGCTGGTGTTCGAGTAACCCCGCGACTGTCGTGTCTCTGATCCCTTCGAGGGCTGAACAAGACGTTTTCAAGTAATCTCCTTAGTTTATATCACCGTCGAAAGAGCAAGCGTTAGGAATTTACCATGTCGATTTTTACTTGAGGTTAGGCTCAGTTTGGAGCGCCGATGAGTCATAACCACTCCGCACTAGTGTGGGATGATCCCCGATAGTCTTTTAGGCTTTATATGAGTTGCCTTCGAGACCCGAAGCTGGGTAGACATCTGTAGGACCTCTATGCTGTATATATCCCATTTGAAGCTCGGAGCTAGGAATATGCCATTGCACCCGTTTTATTTGATAGTTGCATTTGCGTCCTGCTGAAATGAGGAGGGGAACGCCGAAATAGCCTCTAGGTTGTATATGCGCTGTCGAGACTTGGAGTTAGGATTTTGTCATGACTCCATTTTTGATTTGACCCTTGAGTCTTTGTTGATGTCGTGTCCGCATCCTGTCGGAATGAGAAGGTAAATCGGGGGTAGTCTTTAGGTTGTGTATGGACCGTCAAAACTTGGAGCTAGGGTTTTGCTGTGACTCCACTTTTGATTTGACCCTTAGGTCTTTGTTGACGTCGTGTCTGCATCCTGTCAGAATGAGAAGGTACGTCGGGGTGATCTCTCGGCTGTAAATGTTGCCGTCGAGGTCTGGCTCTCCCTTTGACGGAGCCTGGTGGGAAAATATGGTTCCTTTTTTCATTTGTGCCCATAGATTGTATACAGGGGTCAGTGTACACTCACCTGCAGGGCAGAGAATGCCATGCACCCCACGTGTTCGCGGGGAGGCGGAGTTTGCAAAAAACGATTTTTATAAGCTTCGTAACATCGACTAAACTCCAGGATCGATAATAAACCCTAACTAACAATCTCGCTTAGAGGTTTAACTACTATGTGAGAAAGTTATACCTCAAGTTCTTGATGTCCTTCACCTCCTCGCTGTCCTTCTCCACCTCATGAGCTCCTCGAAGTGAGAACGGATCGTGCTTCCTCGTCGGCTTCTCCAAATTGTAGAAGATCCACCCGAGAGTTCGGACTTTGAGCTTAACCTCTAACTTGAGATAACTAGGTCACTTGGTGTGCTAAACTAAGTAGCCTAGGATGTGTAGAGAGTGATTAAGAGTCTAGTAGTCTCACAAACCCTAGAATTCTCAACTTATGAGATGGTTAGGGTTTGAAATGAGATGGAGAAAGCTTGAGGAAAGTGAGAGTGAAAAAGTATCTGTAGAATGACCAAGTGAAAAAGATATTAAGAAAATGGTTTATGTTTTGGAATTTAAAACAAAAGAAAATATCTCATACAAATATCTCAAGTAATATCTCAAAATATCTAAGTCTTCTAATCTCACAAAATTCCAAGAAAGTCAACATGAAACCCTAATCTCATATTTGACTAAATTACCATAAAGTTTCCTCTCTCATTTTCTCCACCTCATAAAAGATTTCACTAATAAAGAAAAACCCTAATTGAGGTGTCTCACACCAAGAAACAATCTTGATCAAATCACAAGAATGCCCTTCTCATCCGTATATACATACCCGCATCCGTATTCCGAGAAACACGAATACAATGAGACGAAACTAATCCAATAATCAAATACTAGGATCCGGCTTAAACTAAAGCCCACTAGTATTGTTCGCCTGAACATCATATGCACACAAGTACATGTATGTGATCGAACCCTGTCGTAAAACCATACGGCCTCTACACGTTTCGCCTGAAGCTGGGAAACCCTCTATGTGGAACTCTAAAGACTCGACAGTACGCTGGCAGTGGGTTTAACCACAAGTGCGTCAGCGGTACTAGCTGTACGTAACTGCTACCCAGGCATCTGTCGATAAGAAGGTCGACGAGCAAACTCATCCGTACCCCTACTAAGCCTGTCTGTGGCAATCTCCGTATAGTCCGGTCTGTTCGTCTAAGAGTGTCGCATATCGGTCCTAGGGGCGGCAAGCGTCAGACCACCAATAGTGCAATAAGTCATGTCGGAGTGCGGCCAAAAACACCCTGAGAAACTACTGGAATCCCTACCAGCAAATCTCGCTTGCCCTAGCCAGGGACTTTGTGTAATGGCTTTCCGAACACAGCGCGACATAAACCCTCAATACCGGGAGAGACGGATCCTATCTAACCGCCACTGCCTCCAAGTGCTTCGGGACTGCACCCAACTACTACCTGTTTGCATGACTCAACAGAGCCGTGGTAGGGTAGTAATCTAAGATCAGTGGGAACACACTTGAGGCGAAGTAGTAGTGTCAAGTCAACGGACTATGCTGTACTCATGTCACCTGGGAACTGCTACCCGACGATAGGTATATTACCAACGAGCAGTTCCCCACGAGTCCGTCTAGTGTAACTCATAACCCAATGAGCACCTGTATACTATCTTCAGTACGCCGTACTGATGGCTGTAGGACAGACCATCTCCCCTCCTGGGATGAGAAGCGTATACACTAGTCTACTCTGGAGTATCGATGCCATGTCTCGATAATCCTATGACTAGGGACCTGTATAAGGATGTGTTTGCAGACTACCCAACCCCCACTAGTGTGACTGCCATCACAACGCTGGTAGTCAAGCAAAGATCCTAAGGGCTCTATCAATATGTATTAGCGATACGTCAAGAGAAACATATACACATATTAAGATAGATACAAACCAAGTAGCATACTACCATATTGAGCAAGACTGCCATAGATCCGTGTATATATTCCAAGCTTCCAAAATGTAATATACAAACTAGTACTATACAATAATGGCCTCTAGAGCATATTACACTAACAGCCTCTAGGTTGTATATGCGCTGTCGAGACTTGGAGTTAGAATTTTGTCGTGACTCCATTTTTGATTTGACCCTTGGGTCTTAGTTGACGTCGTATCTGCATCCTGTCGGAATGAGAAGGTACGTCGGGGGTAGTCTTTGGGTTGTGTATGGACCGTTAAGACTTGGAGCTAGGGTTTTGCCGTGACTCCACTTTTGATTTGACCCTTGGGTCTTTGTTGACGTCGTGTCTGCATCCTGTCGGAATGAGAAGGAACGTCGGTGTGATCTCTAGGCTGTAAATGTTGCCGTCAAGGTCTGGCTTTCCCTTTGACGGAGCGTGGTAGGAAAATATGGTTCTTTTTTTTCATTTGTGCCCATGGATTGTATACAGGGGTCATTGTAGACTCACCTGCAGGGCAAAGAAATTTTCCTTTTATTTTTTTTATCTCCGCGATGCTCTATCTCTTTAGCTTTTCTTATCGCGAAAGTCGCAATTGTCCAATCATTTCGGCTTTTTTAGCCGCGGTGCCCAATCATTTCGGCTATTTTTTTTATATTTTTACTCGCTGCTTTTTATTGCGAGCTGTCCAAACATTTCGGCTATTTTTTTATATTCATATTTTTTTTACTCGCTGCTGTTTTTATCGCGAGTTTAGAATCTGATAGCAACCTTGGCATCAGCATCTCTACGACTGGAATGTTGCTAGGAGCGAATCATCATTTGCCGTGAAAGGGCTTGGAGTTTGACACCTGTTTAGATATCAGCATCGCTACGACTGGAATGTTGTCAGGAGCGAATCATCATTTGCCCTGAAAGGACTTGGAGTTTGACACCTGTTTAGGCATCAGCATCGCTACAACTGGAATGTTTCCAAGAGCGAATCATCATTTCCTTTATCGATTTTAACAAAGATGGCTTAGTAAACAGGGTTAAGATCCTGTCTATTAAGACTTTTTGACTTTATGAGCCATAAGGGTCTCATAAAGTTATTTCTCCCTATGAGTCATGAGGATCTCGTAGGCGTATTTTCTCCTTAGGAATCGTGGGGATTTCTAAGTGTGTGTTCTCTTATAAATCATAAGGATCTTATAAGAATATTTTCTCTTTATAAGTCGAGAGGACTTACAAGTACCGTTTACCATATGAGGACATTTCTCGTCATTGGTGCAACCTGGTGGGGAAATTGTTTATTTGTACCCGTGGATTGTATACAAGGTGTTGGCTATAGTGCCCTCAAGTCAATTATTGGATCACAGGCACGTGATTGCAATGATTGAGGAAGGACCTATACCGGTAGAACATTCTTACTTGAGATGATAATATGCTATCTGGTTTGTCTTTATCATAGTGTACATGCTTCAGGTGACATTACAGATCACTATTACATGTTGATAGAGCCCATAGGATTCTTGCTTGACTACCAGCAGTATGATGGCAATCATATACGTGAGAGTTGGGTGGTCTATAAGCACATCCTTAAAGTGTCCCTAGTTGTGGGAGTTTCGAGACTGGGCATCGATACTCCAAGAGCAGACCAGTGTATACGGATCGAGACCCCGACGAGGGACGGTGGCCGGTCTCACAAGTCATTGGTGTCAGTTGGTTCACCTAAGATGTATACAGGTGCTCATTGGGTTATGAGTACACCGGACGGACTCGCCGGGAACGTATTATACCTTGTCAGATAGCAGTTCCCTAGTGACATGTGTACGGGTTAGTCTATTGACCTGAGATTGTCATTTGTCTCGTGTGATTTCCTACTGTGTGTTGATTACTACCCTACCACGGCTCAAAGGAGTCGTGCAAACAGGTTTTAGTTGGGTACAGTCCCGAGCCACATGGAGGCAGTGAGCGTATCGTCAGGGGATTCGTCTCTCCGGGTATTGGGGGTTGATGTCGCGGTGTACACGGGTGGCCATCACCAAAAATCCTTGGCCAAGGTAGTCGAGAATTACTGATCTAGAATTGGTAGTTTCTCAGGTGGTGATAGGCTTCATACCGACGCTAAATATCAAGTTATTAGGGGTTTGACTTTATCCACCCCCCTAGACTCGATATGCGATACTCATAGACGAACGTACCGGACTGTACGGATATTGTCACTGTCAGGCTCAGTAAGGTTTCAGGATGAGTTTGCTCGTCGACCTCCCTTTCGCTCAATACCTGGGCAGCCGTTACGTACAGCTAGTGCCACTGACGTGCTTGTGGTTAAACTCACTACCAGCGTATTAACGAGTCTTTAGATTCCCACACAGAGGGTTTCACTGGTTCGGGCGAAACGTTGTATAGGCCATATGGTTTTATGGCAGGGTTCGATCATATACGTGCACTTGTGCACGGATCATGATCGGACGGATAATACTAGTGGGCTTTAGTTTAAGCCGGATCCTAATATTATATTGTTGGATTACTTTCATCTCGTTGTATTCGTATTCAGTCGGAATACGGATGCGGGTATGTATATACGGATGAGGGGTATTCTTGTAATTCGTTACAAGATTTCTTTAGTTGATGCCATTTTCTTTTTGTATTAAACATTTAGTTTAAATGTTTATTGGATATGGAAAGTGTGACTCATTTGTGTGCATTGATTCATGCACATGGACTTGGTGACTCATGGTATTGGGTCATGGGATGGTTTTGTTTTGGCTAAGATATTTATGTGTGTGTGTTGTGAGATATTTGGTGGAGTGAGCATGTGAGATGGCATATCTTTTTTTGGTAAGGGATTTCTTTAGTTGCTCACATCACAAAAGAATTCACAATACTTCACAATTATTCTATCCTTGCTCTTTTATTTTCTTGAGCTCACACTTTCCTCTCATGGGCATCTTCTTCAACCTCTACTCATCCCTCTCATGAGTTGAGAATCCATGGATGTTTTGAGACAAACTATTCACACACTATATCTACTTCATCTTGGGTATCTAGGCTAGCAAACTAGATGCTTGAGTTACTTCGGTTTTGAGGTGGGAGCCCGTATTACGAACCCTCGACGTGGATCTTCTTCGACGGAGGGAGACCGTAGATCAAACTTGATCGGGGAAGCCGCGAGGAGCTTGGGACAGAGGATGAAGACCGAAGGACACGGATCGATCGGTATAAGCTCTATAAACTCCTTTTGTAAAACTTGTATAGGGTTAATGGAACGATCCGTAGTTTAGGGTTCCGTTAGTGCCGGGTTTTAAAAGTTTTTGTTCCGCATTTGGCCACGGATTGATGGTCGGGGCGCTGCCGTAACCCAACATGGTATCAGAGCCAACCCATTAACCACATACTAGTTGGTTTAGATGATGTTAAAGTATCAAAACCGAAACAACTCCAAATCAATACCCTGCACATTCCAGTTTCTGTCGAATTTTTATTGGTTTTCTAAAAATATTTTAGCAACTGCAGAAGACTACCTAGGCGACCACTAGAGCACACACCAAATACGAGCCACTTCCACCCTAGTAGGACTGGCCATATGTGCCTAAAATCTGAGCTAGCCGGCCATTTGAATGAGTTTGGACTTCGTATTTTGTGTGTGGTCTAGTCTCTGGAATATTGGTTCAGTGGTATTGCTAGTTTAGCCCAGTTTTGATATGGAATTATCTAGTTGTTTGGGGCTATTCGGGGATATTTCGAACTTGATATTTCTAACATTGTTTAAAGTTTACAGTACATACATTTCCATCTGTGACCGTGAATGTCATTAGAGCGGTACAACTTGTCTAATTGCTATAGTTCTTTTAGACGGGTTTGCGAACGTGACATTCACGTTGATGTTCTGTGTTGTGCTGTGTTGTTGCAGAATCATCGTGGTGGATAGCTTGGGTGAAATGTTAGTACAGTTTAGTTTCATTTGTACATTTGATATCGCGGGACGAGCGTCCGACATGTGGACTGCCGTCACTGCCTGTTTGTATATTATTTGTTTAGGGCACGACCGGGTTGAGGTCGATGTCACCGTTGTACATATTTTTCTTTTTCTGTACTAGGATTACCCCACGATGGAGTGCACGGATAGCCGGGTTCTGGAGGGCAACGGGTCTGCATCTTATGGCGTTGAGAAGGAGGGGGCCTCACTCTAGAATTGGTGGGCTATTCGCCGCACTCGTAGGGGGTACAGGTTGACCCAAGGAGGGGTGCTCAAGTTACCGGATTCCATGAAGTACCGAGTGGCCCATTCATTTTGATGAAGTGGGCTGCCTCGCTTCTGGTTTTGGCGGGTAACTTTTCGCGCTCATAGGGGTCTAGGTTTTCATTGCACAGGCTATCCACACGACCAGGAAAACGTCGGGTTTCACTTGTGGCTTAAAGAAACCCGGGGTTCCCGGATTATCTATATTGTTCTGTGATGCTTATCGCTTGTCTGTGATGTTGCATTTATCATACCTAGAGCGATTATTATATATTGCTATATATATACTAGTAGATGTTGTATATGTTTTACACTCACGCTTGTCCAGTCCCCGCTCTGTCGTTAGTTAAGTAACCTAACGGGTGATGACGGGATCCAGTGGCGAATGCGGATGACATATACGTACATCATATTTTCGTTCTTTTCTGGTATGATTAATTGATGGGACCGCGTTGATTCAGATCAATACAAGGAAAAAAGACCTATTCGATATTGTTGGAACAATTTTCAAAAGTTGTTATTACAAAGACGTTTTCATTTGTTTTGCACAGCGGTATTCGGTTATGAATATCCAGCACCTCATTCGACGAGGCAAGAGCCGAGATCCCTTCACCGGGAGACCACTTGGGCAGAAGTTTGCGTCAGGGTAATAACTTCGCTATAGTCAATTACTTTTTGCTTTGCATTGCGGTATTCAGTAGAATATCCTGCGCCTTATTCCACGAGGAAAGAGCCGAGATCCCTTCACTGGGAGTGACCTCTTTAGCAAAGGTTTTCACTACTATATATTTGTAAAAAGCTATCCGGTTCCTTCAACGATATCAAGTTCATTACGTTAAAGGTTTTTTGCCAAAAACCATTTGTAGCCCTCCATTATTTCAGATGGGTAGCACTTAATATTCATGCTATGTTTGTTGGCCTTCGTCAATGCACAGTGTATGGTAGCTGCTTATTACCCTTCTGTTGCATAGATAGCTGCATTGGTTTGGGACAGTCGTACAGCCTTGTTGGCCTTCGTCAAGGACGAGTACGGGTGGGTTCAAATTAACCTGGACAATGACGGGTAGAACTTGACATGTGACTTATAATTTGTTGGCCTTCATCAAGGTCATAAGAGCATGGGGTAAAAATCACATCGGGAGTTTCAAACATACAGGAAACTTGCCAGGCATCAGCATACCTTCTGGAGTGTGATAACGTGAGTGGATTCCATTAGGTTATCATGCGATGATAGTTGGATCCCGATACCCACTGATGAGTTGGTTTACTCTTCGGGTGATTTTAGATGATCCCGACTAATTCTTCTTTCAGGTTTGGAGGAGAATTTGAGGATACAGTGGGAGACATCCTGATTAGATAAAGCGATTAACCATTCTAATTGTCACGACCCGAAAGTACGGAACGTGACCGGCACTTAGATTACGAAGCGTCTAGAGGCGCCACGTAACCTAAGTAAGCCGAAGCCCAGAAATCTAAACCATAGAAGAAGAAGAAGAAGAAGAAGAAGAAAAAGAAAACAAGTTTAAAAGCATCAGCAATTTTCCCAAAAATTTCGGCAGAGTCTCCTCTGTAAAAACTGGCCCCCAAACGGGTACAACAAGTATAATATACATAAACAATAAAAAGCATCCCCAAACGGGAGCTAGCATCAACGCCAACAGGCGGAAACAACCACAGCAAGCACAATAATATACAACGCCAATAGGCGAGGCTCAAAACTCAAAAGAAAACAAAACCACCAGATCTGAATAACACATGCGCGACTCTAAGGTCGAAATAAACAACTGGTCCAATAAACTTATCAAGTAATACAAATATGGTTGATGGAGCTTACTAGATACAAATGAATGAATAAAAGTACAATGGTGGTTCGGATACAAATGAACCAACCTACCGTGCAAATCACCCTGAAGAAAAGATGTGCCAACAAGCTGCCACGGAAACCTGTACATCGAACCTGTAAAGAATTTGGCACAACGGGGGTGAGTTGCCAACTCGTGAGTAGAAGATATCTACGAAAAGAAATCGAATGCACGACGCTATCCTAGGTCATAATAATAATACACTATAATATCCCAATCATCTAGTAATAGCAGGGTAATACTACGTGTAAGTGCAAATACTCCGTGTCGTGTCAGTGCCTCATATAATACTATGTCATATGAATGAAATGCATGCACCATGAAGGTAAAGTAACAAATCCTGAAATCCAGATATATATGTATAAGAAATCTTTAGCTATTATCATAGTAGAATGTGTATAAGAATCTGAAATCTGAATAATGAAACCCATGGAAATCCGTGTCAAACATCGACACAACACATGTAATCTCAAGTCTCAATATCTCGGGCTCCATCAGTCCGGATCGGCCCATATCATCAAATCTCACGACAACGGTCGGTATCCTCCGGATATCCGCCGCACCAGACATCACCGGTAGGTAGCCTTCCCCTGACAGGCTCATCGTCTACAACTCGATCTTCTTGCCCCGGGGTACCATACCGGGCCCACCATGTACCCGAGACGGTTCATCCACTCCTCGAATCGGGTCTCGAAATCCAACAGAAAACATGAAATACTCATGGTGGACGACTCATACATCACGAGAAAACCGCATCTTATTTAAAAAGAGAAGAGGAGAGAGAGAGAAGTTTTTATATATTTTTGCGGTTTTCCCCAAAAATCCAGAAATCTCATAGAAATCCAAATCTCAAAATCATGAGTAAGTATATGATAAGTGTCAGCATATGCCCATACTACTGTGCGATAACATGAAATATGAATGCATCAATGTCTAAGTAATAAATATCATGTCTTATACTAATGTCAGAAAATAATCACAATATTATATCTGTCTAGTTGCTAACTGATTCTATCCATAAAAGACAATATGATCTAAAGTGTACGTGACATAGCAATTACCGATGATGATGTGTGTGAGCCGGCAAATAAGTGTGCGTGGAACATGCGCATCATCGGTAATAGTGCTGGTGTCCTAACAGGTAAAGTTTTTACTGATTATAGCAACATATAAAAGAACATGCACCATGATGATTACAGTATGAATGTAAATACAGATGTGCATTATCCACTCCTCTGCGAGATACGAGTACAACTACCACTATGTAAGTCGAACCTAAACCAGTGTCCATCTAACATCCTAAGGAATTAAACCTAATAGACTAGTCAGTAAGAAACTAGAGTCTACCTAAGGTCTTAATCAATATCTCTAATAGTCGGCGATCCCGCCTCAATAGCGTCACGTACGTAGTACGGCTTCCTCGAATCAAGAGTGCGGATCAATCATCAAATCTAAGCCTCGTACGGTAAAATCCATCGTACGGCATCCCAATATCGGGGTACGGTCAAGTATCTCCTAGGTGTCTCCTCATTCGTATAATGTCATCATCAGCACATCTCATGATCAAGGTGTTAAACTGTGATCGCATACATCAATCATATATCATTGCCATCATGATAAGCATCATTAGTTTATCCTCAGAAATATCATGTCGTAATCAAGTTATACATATATCATATCGTGATCAGTCACCAGTTACAGTCCGGGTACTATTCTAGCGTCCCATGTACATCAATATCACCACCACTCTTTATAATTTATATATGCATGTTCATTATCTCATTCTCTAATGATCCGCTAACACTTTATTACGACTGTATAGTCAAGAATCACGGCATCAAGCCCAGTTATACTGTTTCATCATACCTCGGATATCATATCACATCAATGAATCCCATATACGTGTGGTGTATATATATACACCTATACCTAGTTTTATATATATACACACATATACGTATACGCCAAGTCAAGTTTTAGTGTGTGCGTGTATGTTTCTATCAGAAACCTACGAACCTTTCCCAAAGTATTCATCCTCAGGTATGGTTTTCCTAAATCAGTCTAGTCCCGCCTAGGGTCATTACTAGGGTCCTGCTCGGTAAGAATCTAGGGTCACATCAGGTTTCCTAATGTCACTAAGTACTATTCCTATTCTACGTTGCGGGGGTGCTAAACGCCATCCACCCGACTTCCCCCCGTAGATATACATCTACTCACCTGGTCCATGTCTGCCGAAGACAGTGTCGTCATCCTCCTCTTCATCGCCCGCAGTCCACGTGAGGGCTACCTAGACGCAAACAATTAAATAGCATCGTAAACTGAATCACATACAAAAGTCAAACGATACAAAGAACAAGCATAGGTTAAAACCTATGTCCCGTCCACGCAAAAGAACCAAATACCGCTCGATATCGGCGTACAAACTCCGATGGATCGAGATAACATCATCAAACAACTTGTAGTTTAAAAACACATTACTTATACCATAAAACACGATTAAATCCATCGAAACCCTAAAATCTATCAAACTGTCCAATTTCGCAAAAACCCGAAAATGCCAATATACCGTTTTTCATCAAAACTTGACATTTAAATGAAACTAATGGTCATAAAACTCATTAAATAGCGTTACTAGACTATACAAACCATTACTATATTTTTATTACACAAATTTATATAAATTTGAAATTTCTAGTTTACAACATTTAACAATTTTCAACATTTTCCAAGCAAAATACCACAATTCCACCTCAAAACATGATTTTGCATAAATTAATGACTTAAACCACAATTTATGATGATAATGATATAATGAAACCAATATTATATTTTAAATCCCTTTTATTTAGAATTTTCCAAAATCTAGTTAACAAAATAATAGCATTTTATTACTATTTTCCAATTATCAATTGAATCTAGTGATCAAACTAAGTTTTTCTTTCAATTAACATGTTAATATGCTCACTAAAACTACAATCTAATGATAGAAATCTTAATTGGAATTTTATATTACCCATAAACATATTTTATAAAAAACTAGTTAGCTAAAAAGTATAATTAAATCAATTTTAGGTTAACAATTTACAACATATCATCCCTATAAGAATTTCCACTTCTAAATATGTTAAACTAGTGATTATAACCCTCATTAATTAATAAAAATCACAACTTGATTTTTCAAACCCTAACTTGAATTTTAAAAGTAGTAAATAGAATTAATAGATTAAATCTAATTAAACTTTAAAAGAAATATCTAATAGAAATAAAATAAAAGAGAAGGATTTATACCTCCACAACCTCATGTCCAAACTTGAAAATGAGCCTCAAAAATACATGCTTTCCCACTCCAAATTCCATGTAAAGAAGAGTAGAGAATAAAGGGTATGAAAATATATATGATTTTGTGGAATTTTAATTGAATTTTTGATGTATTTTTGATGATTTTTGAATAAAAATGAGGTGGAAAATGGGGGGGGCTGCCATGGATGAGTTGTGGCCGGACATGGGGAGGGAGAAAGAGAAAAGAGTGAAGAAAAGTGTGGAAGTTTCAAGAAAGAATCATCATTTAAAGTCTTTTCATGGTTTAATTAATTAATTATTTATTTATTTACTATAGCAACTCAAGAAAGCTCTAGAATTTAGGAAAAATTTGCAAATAATTTTTGCATGATACACACTAAATTCTAATATGCCATGGTTCATTTTTACAAATTAAAACCATTTAAATTTGTAATTTACACTAATTTAGTGTAAAACTAAAGCTTATGTTAATATTTAAAATAATTAATTTAGGAAATTTTTTTAATTAAACTAAAAATTTATAAGTGGCTAAATAAACACTATTTACTAGTAATTACATAATTAAATAGGTATTTTTGAATTTATAATGAAAAACAATCACGGTTTGGTTTTACGAAAAATACGTTTTACTTTACCGAAAATCCTAAAATTCACTTAAACACTTTTATTCATTTAATTATTTATTTAATTATTTTTAAAACGTTACAATCTTCCCCCCTTTAAGAAATTCGGTCCCCGAATTTAAATTAAAACTCCCCCTCCAAATACTAAAACATTTAGCAAAACACTCAAATAATCGGGGCTCCGAAATCATCAATACATAACAAAAATCAACTCCGTCAAGCATAACGAAATCATCGGAGTTATGGCGAGAATAAAATATCAAAACCCAATATGAAAACCAACATAATATACATCAATCTACAACTTATATATAGTGTGCATCATAGTGAAACTGTACAAATATCTGGATAAGGAAATATACAAAAACCCCTTTTGAAAATTGCCGTGTGATGCACGTGTCACGGCATAAGTAGCGGACGTTTATTTTAAAAAAAAAACTATATATATATATATATATATATATATCGTTTATTTAACATACACGTCCCGCCTGGTTACTAAATCAATAATAATAATTAGGAAAACATACTGCTCAAACTAAAATCAATCCCAATCACATCAATAAAATGTCATGTGCGTCCGGTGCGCACTGAAATCGAAACCAATTACAGATACCATGAATACCTACAAAACAAAACTAAGTGCAACAGGTATGCACCAAAAATATCTGTCAAGTGCAACGGGCGTGCACGACACAATATCAGGTGCATCTAATCTGCACAAAACCCCGATTTAGTGCATCTGGTGTGCACAAAATCGCATCAAGTGCGCCAAGTATGCGCAAGAATCCTAATCAGGTGCACATGGTGCATGAAAACATACATCGAATATCAAAATCGAAATCACAGCACAAAAATGCATGAAAACTAGGTCGAAACATATGTCAAAATCACGTGTAACCCCTATGCACGAAATCAAATCAAAAATCCCAAATATATAAAACCAAATCAAGTGTACTGGTTGTGTACTAAACAACATCAATACAACTGATATATGAAACACAAATAGAATGAAGGTACACACATGAAATACCAATCGTAGAACAAAGTCCTCAAAATACCAAAATCCAATCAATGAAAATATGAAATTCAAATCACTAAATCACAATCGTAAACACTATCGTCAATGTGCGCCTCTTTCCTCTGATGTCGGCTGCTTTAAACTCGCCTCTTCGTAGCTATGCAGACTGCGCTACCAACGGCAACACTCATATCTAGAGTCTCCCATGTAATCGATCCCTTCACCTGATATCCGGACTACATTAAACTTTTCGATTGATCCATCAAAATCCCATAATTCCCCGAGAGCTCAACACTCAAGTACAGTTTAAAAACATCCGGTACATACCCCAGCATCGATGATCCAGCTGTAGAAGGGTAAACCCAAGCCTCACTAATGGCACAGCGGAACTGCCGTAAACCCTAAGGTTCAAGGGCGTTCTCGTGGTCATTATGTCGAGTTAGGGTTTCATTCTTCTAGAGGGTCCATCGAAATACCTGCATGTTCTTCCGAATACTTTAAACTTAGGAAAATGGTTTTCTGATAATCGTTCGAACCCTTTAACTTCATCCGGACAGCATGTGAATACCCTTCATCCGCACGCTAAGCAATGCTTCAATCCTCAAGAATAACCAATACTCTAATGGTTATCGCATTCGAGCCGCAGCTCTCTCTGCCCGTGGTAACAGAAACCACCATCCGACATCGATGAAGATAGATCAAAGGAACGAATGAAATACGGTGCAAACAATGTACATCCTAAGGCTCCTTAAGCAGAGTAGCGTAACGTAAGTATGCCGCGGACCATACCCACGGTACGTTACTCTACCTAAATCGCCTACTCCATCAACCAAGGGTCACCTAGACTTATACAGGGTTAAACCTAGCGCTCTGATACCAACTTTGTCACGACCCGAAAGTACGGAACGTGACCGGCACTTAGATTACGAAGCGTCTAGAGGCGCCACGTAACCTAAGTAAGCCGAAGCCCAGAAATCTAAACCATAGAAGAAGAAGAAGAAGAAGAAGAAGAAAAAGAAAACAAGTTTAAAAGCATCAGCAATTTTCCCAAAAATTTCGGCAGAGTCTCCTCTGTAAAAACTGGCCCCCAAACGGGTACAACAAGTATAATATACATAAACAATAAAAAGCATCCCCAAACGGGAGCTAGCATCAACGCCAACAGGCGGAAACAACCACAGCAAGCACAATAATATACAACGCCAATAGGCGAGGCTCAAAACTCAAAAGAAAACAAAACCACCAGATCTGAATAACACATGCGCGACTCTAAGGTCGAAATAAACAACTGGTCCAATAAACTTATCAAGTAATACAAATATGGTTGATGGAGCTTACTAGATACAAATGAATGAATAAAAGTACAATGGTGGTTCGGATACAAATGAACCAACCTACCGTGCAAATCACCCTGAAGAAAAGATGTGCCAACAAGCTGCCACGGAAACCTGTACATCGAACCTGTAAAGAATTTGGCACAACGGGGGTGAGTTGCCAACTCGTGAGTAGAAGATATCTACGAAAAGAAATCGAATGCACGACGCTATCCTAGGTCATAATAATAATACACTATAATATCCCAATCATCTAGTAATAGCAGGGTAATACTACGTGTAAGTGCAAATACTCCGTGTCGTGTCAGTGCCTCATATAATACTATGTCATATGAATGAAATGCATGCACCATGAAGGTAAAGTAACAAATCCTGAAATCCAGATATATATGTATAAGAAATCTTTAGCTATTATCATAGTAGAATGTGTATAAGAATCTGAAATCTGAATAATGAAACCCATGGAAATCCGTGTCAAACATCGACACAACACATGTAATCTCAAGTCTCAATATCTCGGGCTCCATCAGTCCGGATCGGCCCATATCATCAAATCTCACGACAACGGTCGGTATCCTCCGGATATCCGCCGCACCAGACATCACCGGTAGGTAGCCTTCCCCTGACAGGCTCATCGTCTACAACTCGATCTTCTTGCCCCGGGGTACCATACCGGGCCCACCATGTACCCGAGACGGTTCATCCACTCCTCGAATCGGGTCTCGAAATCCAACAGAAAACATGAAATACTCATGGTGGACGACTCATACATCACGAGAAAACCGCATCTTATTTAAAAAGAGAAGAGGAGAGAGAGAGAAGTTTTTATATATTTTTGCGGTTTTCCCCAAAAATCCAGAAATCTCATAGAAATCCAAATCTCAAAATCATGAGTAAGTATATGATAAGTGTCAGCATATGCCCATACTACTGTGCGATAACATGAAATATGAATGCATCAATGTCTAAGTAATAAATATCATGTCTTATACTAATGTCAGAAAATAATCACAATATTATATCTGTCTAGTTGCTAACTGATTCTATCCATAAAAGACAATATGATCTAAAGTGTACGTGACATAGCAATTACCGATGATGATGTGTGTGAGCCGGCAAATAAGTGTGCGTGGAACATGCGCATCATCGGTAATAGTGCTGGTGTCCTAACAGGTAAAGTTTTTACTGATTATAGCAACATATAAAAGAACATGCACCATGATGATTACAGTATGAATGTAAATACAGATGTGCATTATCCACTCCTCTGCGAGATACGAGTACAACTACCACTATGTAAGTCGAACCTAAACCAGTGTCCATCTAACATCCTAAGGAATTAAACCTAATAGACTAGTCAGTAAGAAACTAGAGTCTACCTAAGGTCTTAATCAATATCTCTAATAGTCGGCGATCCCGCCTCAATAGCGTCACGTACGTAGTACGGCTTCCTCGAATCAAGAGTGCGGATCAATCATCAAATCTAAGCCTCGTACGGTAAAATCCATCGTACGGCATCCCAATATCGGGGTACGGTCAAGTATCTCCTAGGTGTCTCCTCATTCGTATAATGTCATCATCAGCACATCTCATGATCAAGGTGTTAAACTGTGATCGCATACATCAATCATATATCATTGCCATCATGATAAGCATCATTAGTTTATCCTCAGAAATATCATGTCGTAATCAAGTTATACATATATCATATCGTGATCAGTCACCAGTTACAGTCCGGGTACTATTCTAGCGTCCCATGTACATCAATATCACCACCACTCTTTATAATTTATATATGCATGTTCATTATCTCATTCTCTAATGATCCGCTAACACTTTATTACGACTGTATAGTCAAGAATCACGGCATCAAGCCCAGTTATACTGTTTCATCATACCTCGGATATCATATCACATCAATGAATCCCATATACGTGTGGTGTATATATATACACCTATACCTAGTTTTATATATATACACACATATACGTATACGCCAAGTCAAGTTTTAGTGTGTGCGTGTATGTTTCTATCAGAAACCTACGAACCTTTCCCAAAGTATTCATCCTCAGGTATGGTTTTCCTAAATCAGTCTAGTCCCGCCTAGGGTCATTACTAGGGTCCTGCTCGGTAAGAATCTAGGGTCACATCAGGTTTCCTAATGTCACTAAGTACTATTCCTATTCTACGTTGCGGGGGTGCTAAACGCCATCCACCCGACTTCCCCCCGTAGATATACATCTACTCACCTGGTCCATGTCTGCCGAAGACAGTGTCGTCATCCTCCTCTTCATCGCCCGCAGTCCACGTGAGGGCTACCTAGACGCAAACAATTAAATAGCATCGTAAACTGAATCACATACAAAAGTCAAACGATACAAAGAACAAGCATAGGTTAAAACCTATGTCCCGTCCACGCAAAAGAACCAAATACCGCTCGATATCGGCGTACAAACTCCGATGGATCGAGATAACATCATCAAACAACTTGTAGTTTAAAAACACATTACTTATACCATAAAACACGATTAAATCCATCGAAACCCTAAAATCTATCAAACTGTCCAATTTCGCAAAAACCCGAAAATGCCAATATACCGTTTTTCATCAAAACTTGACATTTAAATGAAACTAATGGTCATAAAACTCATTAAATAGCGTTACTAGACTATACAAACCATTACTATATTTTTATTACACAAATTTATATAAATTTGAAATTTCTAGTTTACAACATTTAACAATTTTCAACATTTTCCAAGCAAAATACCACAATTCCACCTCAAAACATGATTTTGCATAAATTAATGACTTAAACCACAATTTATGATGATAATGATATAATGAAACCAATATTATATTTTAAATCCCTTTTATTTAGAATTTTCCAAAATCTAGTTAACAAAATAATAGCATTTTATTACTATTTTCCAATTATCAATTGAATCTAGTGATCAAACTAAGTTTTTCTTTCAATTAACATGTTAATATGCTCACTAAAACTACAATCTAATGATAGAAATCTTAATTGGAATTTTATATTACCCATAAACATATTTTATAAAAAACTAGTTAGCTAAAAAGTATAATTAAATCAATTTTAGGTTAACAATTTACAACATATCATCCCTATAAGAATTTCCACTTCTAAATATGTTAAACTAGTGATTATAACCCTCATTAATTAATAAAAATCACAACTTGATTTTTCAAACCCTAACTTGAATTTTAAAAGTAGTAAATAGAATTAATAGATTAAATCTAATTAAACTTTAAAAGAAATATCTAATAGAAATAAAATAAAAGAGAAGGATTTATACCTCCACAACCTCATGTCCAAACTTGAAAATGAGCCTCAAAAATACATGCTTTCCCACTCCAAATTCCATGTAAAGAAGAGTAGAGAATAAAGGGTATGAAAATATATATGATTTTGTGGAATTTTAATTGAATTTTTGATGTATTTTTGATGATTTTTGAATAAAAATGAGGTGGAAAATGGGGGGGGCTGCCATGGATGAGTTGTGGCCGGCCATGGGGAGGGAGAAAGAGAAAAGAGTGAAGAAAAGTGTGGAAGTTTCAAGAAAGAATCATCATTTAAAGTCTTTTCATGGTTTAATTAATTAATTATTTATTTATTTACTATAGCAACTCAAGAAAGCTCTAGAATTTAGGAAAAATTTGCAAATAATTTTTGCATGATACACACTAAATTCTAATATGCCATGGTTCATTTTTACAAATTAAAACCATTTAAATTTGTAATTTACACTAATTTAGTGTAAAACTAAAGCTTATGTTAATATTTAAAATAATTAATTTAGGAAATTTTTTTAATTAAACTAAAAATTTATAAGTGGCTAAATAAACACTATTTACTAGTAATTACATAATTAAATAGGTATTTTTGAATTTATAATGAAAAACAATCACGGTTTGGTTTTACGAAAAATACGTTTTACTTTACCGAAAATCCTAAAATTCACTTAAACACTTTTATTCATTTAATTATTTATTTAATTATTTTTAAAACGTTACACTAATCTAGGTTAGAGTGCACGCAGAGTGTTTCTTTTCTCTCTCTCTCTGGCAGCGACCATGTCCCGACCCTAGACTATAACTCAGTAACCAAGTTAACCGAACTTTCTTAAAACACTGGCTTTTGGATTGTCAAAGTTGCATACTTCATTGCCACTCCTATTTTTACCCTTTTCTTTTCTCCGGAACATTCCGTATCACTATGAAGATCCACATTTATTGGATATGACCATCGTATAGTTACATACGAACTCAAAGAAACTTGTTTTAGATTCAAGAATGGTTTCCGATTCTGCAGAAATTGAATAGGACTATTCAGTTGTCTTTTCTTTTTACATTCTCTCAGGTTGTGAGGGCTCCTAGGATTAGGAGAAGGTACACCTATTGCACTTATCGGATAATTTTCTTCCAAACCATAGGCAGGTGCCGAAAGGTTGGGAAGGAATTAAACCAATTAGCCTAAGTGTGGTGTACAGAAAGTAATAAGTAATGACAAATAAAGGGATTAGAAAGAGGGCAAAGTAAATTGCGACTGCTAACATTCACGACCAAAACACGTATTTCATCGCCACTCCTACTTCACCTTTGAATTTGTCCAGAACATCCCGTATCACTACGAAGATCCACAGTTATTGTATAATCCATCGTACTCGAAGGAACTTGTTCCAGTTCGAGGATGGATTCTGGTTCAGGAGAAATAGAATAAGGGTTATTCAGTTGTCTTTTATCTTTACCTTCTTTCAGGTTGCGAGTACTCCTAGGATTAGGAGTACACCTATTACGCTTATTGGATAGTCTTCTTCCAAACCATAGGCTGGTGCCAAACGGTAGGGAATGAAGAAAACCATTTAGCCTAAGGATGGTGTACAGAAGGTAATGAGTAAAGACAGATAAAGGGATTTGGATAGATGGTAAGGAAATATACGGTTATAGTCATGAATTTGGATAATGGAAGAGGCATTACTAGGAATACTCGGCTACCCCTTCGAAACATTTTCATGTTTCAGTTTCACTGTATGTTGTTAATAGAAAACAGATTTCCCAATTAGATCCTTACTCTAGGGTATGTATTTACCATGTTTGATTCTCACATTTGTATGGTTTTACAGATGGTGAGTGGGAGTAAGTTATTGGGAATTAGGTGATTATATCCTCATTATATCGGAATTCTTTGTAATTGGTGATATTTGAGGAAATCGCTTGGGGTTTTGCCTGACAGTAAATATTTGGCTTTGAATATCTACTGTTATGCACCAGTTTCAAACTGAAATATCTGTACGTTTATTTTATAAAGTGAGATATAACCTTTTGAAATTATGTCCATGACATTTACCTATATCAGTTGATGATTGGGTAAGGAGAATTAAACAGCGGTGTAATTCTTCTTAACCATAGTATAATTTTCAACTTACGACGCACAGAGTTTGAGTTATTCAACTCAGGAGACTTATACAAAGTATTGTATGTTGTCCAGTGTCCATTAGGACAAAGGGGTTGGTCCTCGTACTATATTCTGTTTACTTGTGACTTCTCCAGTTTTAGACAAGTGTTTCGTAGAAATAAAAGGTCCAAATTTTGAGAAGTTATAGGTACAAGAATAAAGTAGAGAACCATGTGCTGCAAGTATCAGGATTCTTCAAGGTAATCGAAGATGTAGATACTTGTGTTTGGTATTCAGTTGATAGTAATGATTTTGAGAACATTGCTTCTCTTTAAGGTTACTCATATCTGGATGCACTCCTAAGTTGAGCAATGCTGATCGGCCTTTCTCCATTTAGTTGACATGCACTGGAGACAGCTACATGATTTGAATCCGGTTCCAATTAAATTAGTGCGTTGTCCGGCTTATGCTTAAAACCAGACTCTGGATAACTCAAGGCACGTTTCCGTAATGGCAGTTTGTGGGTTATCCCGGGCTATGACGAGGGTTAACTTTCTACCATCTGGAAGATCAATAGTGATATTGTTCTTGACTCACCACAGTTTTAGCAAAATGGAATTTTTCAGAAAACAATAGTGGGAGTATGGTAGAACTAGAAGTGATTCCAGAATCACAAACGATTACTGAAAATTTAATAGAACCTAAAAATTCAATCGGGTTTGACATTCTATTATCCACTCCGCAGATATGTTGGGTAACTTCATGCACCCGAGAGGTATTTCGGTATCCTCAAAGACGGTGACAGGGAGGTTCTTATTTACCCAGACTTGCCATTACTGTTGTTCTAGATTATGAGACCCGGCAGGAGGATGAGTATAGCATCGTTCTAAACTAGTTTTAGAAGTGCACGTGTATATGACTCTGCTAGAGGATTGTTATAGTCAGTGGGGGCAGCGGAAGCATAGTGGATAAGTAGATTTTGTCTATTTATAGACTAAGGCAAGTATAGTGGAGAAGATCATCTATTTTTGATGTAATAGTCATGGGCTTTGACTTCATCAGAATAGTAGATGGATCTTTTAAGAAGGTAGTAGGGTGTGATGTCCTAGTATTTGGATGACATACACTTTGTAGGAAGTGAAATTCCTATATTACGATCGGTTATACTGTGGTTTTCACACAGTGGTTTCTCCACATAGGACATGGATATTATATCAGGCATTCTGGTAACTAGATATATAGTTTTAGATCTAGATTTGGGTAGTTTCTCAATCTGGGTACCTAGACAGTATTCTAAAGGTGTTTTAGAATGGACGAATCCTGGCATGGTGGTGTACCTGCAGGTGATGGATCCACCTTCTCTAAAGGTGTCTTACAGACTAAAGATGAGAGGGATTTGCATGATTGGCATATCACTTGCTTAGGCAATTGAGCCAATCATGAGATGTCAAGTACCACACCAGATGTTGTTTTTGCACTAGATGCAATAAGTTTATATATTAATCCAATCCTGGAGAAACGTTCAGAAGCAGTTTATAAACATAAATTGATGTTGTCACGCCCCGCTTCCCGGTATACGGTGAAGGTGACGTGACTGGTCCGCTACGTATTTACTGTGAAGTAAATACGCTAAGCGTATCTAAGCAATATAAAAGTAAGCACAAGAGACAATAGATATAAACTGAACAACAACTTTATTTATTAACATTCTTTTGTACAATGCATGAAAAGTAAATACAACTGAATAAAAAGCAATGCCTAAACAATGACATAACAGAAATGAAAGTACTGAATAGAAAGTGTACAATGACTAGAGCTTGGGGTCTTCACTGAATTGGTCCAAGTCTTCAGCAGTGGGCTCTATCTCTGACGTGTCCAGATCACCTGACGACATTCAAAAAAGAAAGAAAGAGAATGTCGTCAGCGAACAGATCGCTCGGTAAGTCCCAAAGAGAAGGGTGAAGTAGAAAAGAAGAAAGAGAGAGAGTAGTTTTTAAAGTTGAATTATATTGTTATAATGTTGTATTTAGTGTTAATGCTGTTGTTTGTAGCTTGGTACAGAAGGATGCCAGTGTATACGAGAGGAGTCTCTATATGCCAGAGACTAGAGGCAAATGGAAGTACAAGGCTCCGTTATACAACCCGGAACAACGGCAATTGGATTCATGTTAGGTGTCTTAATCTTGCAGTCTCGTGCCACTTTTATCACCTTCCGTACCAATCTACCCCTTAAACCCCGAGATGTCTTGTTTGTATTGTATTGTAAATTGTATTGATTGTATAATTGGATGACTGACCGAAACCATGATATCAGTAAATGGGTGTAACCGTAGAATCATGTAAATGGAATAACTGGAGAACCATGTAAATAGAATGTATATCCATGGTTCGGTTCAGTCAAGTTGTATAGATTGATAATTGGATTCATGGATTCATGTTAAATTATAATATTGAAGATTGTAAATTGTAGATTGTAGACTGTAGATTATAGATTGTACTTGAATCATATTCAAGTCAGATTATACTGAGACTCAAACTGAGTCAGACAATTAGAAAAGTAAATTGAAGTCCTGATTGTTTTGATGTTATCGGTAACCGCTGCACATGGACGGCAGGATTTGTGTCTTTTTCAAGGACGATTACCGTATTGATAACACCATTATTAAGTTGTCTACCTTAAATAGGCAAGCACCCATTTCTCCGGCTCCCTGAGACTCAAGAGATTGGTCCCGCTTAAACCTATATATACTAGGGTCCTTAGGGTAAATTATAGAACTTGAGGGGGTTTTATGTAAAAATACTTTGTATAGTTTTCAAAATACACACCAAGTATTTATTATCGTCTTTAGAGTTGTAATAAATGTAGATTTTATATTTGTGATATTTCTAGTGAAAATATCCTAATTTCATAAATAAAGGTATTTATTTGTAATATTGGTTTTGTATGGAATTTATGGTATTTTAGTGTAAAATTAATTCTTGTGATTTTTAGAAAAAGGTAGAATATTTATAATACTTCAAAATAGATATTTTTATGTTATATATACATATATTTATATGAAAATAATTTTAGTATATATATAATATTCTAGAAATCTCGTTTTCTTAAGATGTCGTATTTTAAATCTTTTGAGACCGAATGCTCCTTGCGGAGGTCTACATCTCGCACTACTAAGCCTGAAGATGTGCAATAATTTGCACCATCTCGAACGGGTTCCCCAAAATTGGTTGTAGCGGCGCTTTGCAAAGATTTGTATAAATACTAAATCCTTTAGAAAACGGTTTTATTAAGTAAATGGTATTTATTTGTAAAGATGTCGATTTTCCGTATTCTATGTTCTAGGGTCTTCTAAGTCAACTAGACTGCTCCTAACTGGTCCAAAGCGACAAGTTATGAGATATCCCTCAAATCGCCTCTTCACCGCCAATTCTGGCCAGATAAGTACAAGTGAAGAAAAGAGGGATCCGCTCACGAATCACCGTGAGACGAGCCTTTTAAAGTTACCTTTCTCACTTGTCTAGCCTAGGCACCACAAAGTCAGGTTTAGATAAACGACTGAATGTCCACAACCTTTCTCTGTCCTAATGAGCGTGACGGTCCTTAATTGGCTGAGTCCGTATATTTTTTATTAGCTCAAAGGTTATTTATTTGTAAAGATGTATCAATACTAAATCTTTTAGAAATGGTTTTATTAAGTAAAGGGTATTTAAATGAAATGTTTGTTTTCCCATATTCTAAGTTCTCGAGGGTATCGTGTTATGTTGCATATGAGTGTGTGAGGAGGTAGGTCGTTACCTCGTGATGTACTTAAAGGTATAGCAAGTATTGTGATGTTAAAGGTGAATTGAAACTATGTGGTATTTACATGAAAAATGTGGTAAAAGGAAATAGCAATTGTTTTGTGATATGAAACTTGATCAATTTGGTTGATTAGTGTTTAATAGTCAACATGAAGGAGTTTAAACATAATCGTATTAACGAGAAGTGAAGTTTTATAAGAAAACCGAATCGGAAAATCGGATTTGTTCCGATTCCGTCGGGTTTTGTAAATCCGTATTTTTTTAGAATGGAAAAGAAAGTTAGAAATAGGACTTACGGGTTTAGGACAACAAGGAGAGGGAGGTGGAACAGGAGGTGTCGCCGGTGCGTCGCTTCGTCACCGGGAGCTCCTAGAATGATCGTCGGAAGTTCGCCGGAAAATCCGCCGAAGAATTCGCCGGAGTTTCGCCTTTCGCTCAATTCGATTGCACACAAGAGTTCTTGAGAATTTTAGAGAGTTGGCTCAGAGTTTGGGGGTGAGAGGGTAGTGTGTAGGGTTGGTATTTATAGGGTTAGGCTAGGGTTAGAGTAGATGAAAAGTTTAAAATAAAAAATGTGATAAAATGTAATAAAAATGTATTAAAAGTGGAGTAATTGGGGTTTTAAAAGAGATCTGGAAATGGTCTGAGGCTAAAATTTTGCAGGTGCATAGGGAATGTGAAAAGACACAATTTTCATGTTGGGGTCGTCGCCGGAATTGGCCGACTTGGCCGTGACTCGGTCGGAGGACTGAGTCGGCCGAGTCGAGGCCGATTTGGCAGATTTCCGGCCGAGTCAAGCGGCCGGAATCCCTCCCGACGGTTCATCTAACCTCTGGAAATGTTACATTTTTGGGTGTAGTGGGGTTTTTATAAGATATGCACGTGTAAACTCTTGGTATTCTAAAGGTTCAAAATAAAAACAATATTAAAAATAATGTGGGGTATGGGATTTGAACTCTGGTGGCTTGGTTCAGCAGTGCAAGGTATTACCAATGAGCTATAAGCTTCTTCTTGTAATTATGGAGCTAATTAATTACTTAAAATAATAACAGTAAATGTAAATACCCTAAGTATATATTAATTTTTAAGCAAATTTTGTACACTAAAAATAGAGTTGTTACATTCTTTTAACTTGTAATTAAAAAGCAAAATAACTACTTATATCTTATGCTCAGGCTAAAATACCCCTTTATGGATTTTGAAAAAATATTTGAAAAAAATTTGTATAGGAAAATTAGGGTTGTTACAGATATTCTAAAGATTTGGTAATGACAACCTCTTTCGGGAGATGATTATCATTCCAGGCTTCCAAGGTGACCTGGATGATAAAGTGATTGTCAGAGTTATAGTTTTCCCTCTTTTTGAGGGGCAGTAGTTTGGACAGGTAGTCCAAGCGGATACTGAGGAAGGCATAGCGCAGGATACTGATTAAGTTCAGTAGACGATACAGTCTCAGAAGTTTGCTAGATTTGGAGTTCATTTGTGAACTGGGTCCCATCAGATATCCAGACACATTCTAAGACAGGTATTGCTCATTTCGGAAGATGACTTTCTCCACGAACTTGAGATAAAGAGAGACATAGAAAGAAACATCGGAGCGGATCCACTTACTGAGGCTATTTCTCGAATGCAATAGTTTTTCAAACGAGCTTTGTGAAACTGATTAGTAGAGAAGTTGGGTGTTCGGTATCATACAGGCTGTGAGTATGCGACACCGCAATAATTGGCCTTAAGTGCAAGTGGGAGATTGTTGGCTATAGTGTCTTCAAGTCAATTATTGGATCACATGAATATGATTTCAATGATTGAGGGAGGACCTATACCGGTAGAACAGTCTTACTCGAGATGATAGCATGCTATCTGGTTTGTCCTTATCATCGTGTACATGCTTCAGGTGACATTACAGATCACTATTGTTGATAGAGCCCATATGATTCTTGCTTGACTACCAGCAGTATGATGGCAATCATATACGTGAGAATTGGGTGGTCTATAAGCACATCCTTAAAGTGTCCCTAGTCGTGGGAGTTTCGAGACTGGGCATCAATACTCTAAGAGTAGACTAGTGGATACGGATCGAGACCCCGACGAGGGGTGGTGGCCGGTCTCACAAGCCATTGGTGTCAGCTGGTTCACTTAAGATGTATACAGGTGCTCATTGGGTTATGAGTACACCGGACGGAATCGCCGGGAACATGCTACTTGGTATTATACCTATTGTCAGATAGTAGTTCCCTGGTGACATGTGTACAGGTTAGTCTATCGACCTGAGATCGTCATTTGTCTCGTGTGAGTTCCCACTGTATTTTGATTACTACCCTACCACGTCTCAAAGGAGTCATGTAAACAGGTTTTAGTTAGGTACAGTCCCGAGCCACATGGAGGCAGTGAGCGGATCATCAGGGGATTCGTCTCTCCCAGTATTGGGGGTTGATGTCGCGGTGTGCATGGATGGCCATCACCAAAAATCCTTAGCCAAGATAGTTGAGAATTACTGATCTAGGATCGGTAGTTTCTTAGGTGGTGATAGACTTCATATCGACACTAAATATCAAGTTATTAGGGATCTGACTTTATCCACCCCCTAGACTCGATATGCGATACTCATAGACGAATGGACCGGACTGTACGGATATTGTCACTGCCAGGCTCAGTAGGGTTTCAGAATGAGTTTGCTCGTCGGCCTCCCTTTCTCTCAATACCTGGGCAGCCGTTACGTACAGCTAGTGCCATTGACGTGCTTGTGGTTAAACCCATTGCCAGCGTATTGACGAGTCTTTAGAGTCCCACACAGAGGGTTTCACTGGTTCAGGAGAAACGTTGTAGAGGCCGTATGGTTTTATGGCAGGGTTCGATCATATACGTGCACTTGTGCACGGATCATGATCGGACGGATAATACTAGTGGGCTTTGGTTTAAGCCGGATCCTAGTATTATATTGTTGGATTACTTTCGTCTCGTTGTATTCGTATTCAGTCGGAATACGAATGCGGGTATGTATATAAGGATGAGGGGTATTCTTGTAATTCGTTACAAGATTTCTTTAGTTGATGCCATTTTCTTTTTGTATTAAACATTTAGTTTAAATGTTTATTGGATATGGAAAGTGTGACTCATTTGTGTGCATTGATTCATGTACATGGACTTGGTGACTCATGGTATTGGGTTATGGGATGGTTTTGTTTTGGTTAAGATATTTGTGTGTGTGTTGTGAGATATTTGGTGGAGTGAGCATGTGAGATGGCAGATCTTTTTTTGGTGAGGGATTTCTTTAGTTGCTCACATCACAAAAGAACTCACAACACTTCACAATTATTCTAGCCTTGCTCTTTTATTTTCTTGAGCCCACACTTTCCTCTCATGGGCATCTTTTTCAACCTCCACCCACCCCTCTAATGAGTTGAGAATCCATGGGTGTTTTGAGACAAAGTATTAATACACTATCTCTACTTCATCTTGGGTATCTAGGCTAGCAAACTGGATGTTCGAGTTACTTCGGTTTTGAGGCGGGAGCCCGTATTACAAACCCTCGACGTGGATCTTCTTCGACGGAGGGAGACCGGAGATCAAACTTGATCCGGGAAGCCGCGAGGAGCTTGGGACAGAGGATGAAGACCGAAGGACACGGATCGATCGGTATAAGCTCTCTAAACTCCTTTTGTAAAACTAGTATAGGGTTAATGGCACGATCCGTAGTTTAGGGTTCCGTTAGCGCCGGGTTTTAAAAGTTTTTGTTCCGAATTTGGCTACGGATTGATGGCCGGGGCGCTGCTGTAACCCAACACAAGGGCCAATATTGGACCGCCTATAGGGAAACTTTAGGGAATGTGACGGCTTAAGAACAGGTTTAGATCCCTGTAGCTTAAGGCTTTTGAATCCTACGAGCCATGAGGGTCTCATAGGGGGGATTCTCCTTACGAGTCGTGAGGATCTCGTAAGTGTAATTTCTCCATAAGAATCGTGGGGATTCCTAAGTGTGTTGCTCCTTTGTGAGTCGTAAGGATCTCACACAGGTATTTTCTCCTCACAAGGTCGAGAGGACCTTGCAAGTGCCAATGAATTTTTTTTATTTTATGGGTTCGAGGCCTTTCGGGTTTTCACAAGCTCGCCGGCAGTCCTGCTGTTTTTTTACTCACTACGTCCTTTCAGGTTTTCATCTATGCCCATTTCGCTTGAGGACATACCCTTTTTTTGGCGAATGATGGAACTCTCGAAAGTAGTTTCACCGTGGGTGACCCATTTATTTGCCGGTGGGACTTGGGGGTGGCTTCACCGTTGGAGTAGCTTTGTAGCCGATACGACTTGAGTTGCAACCTTTTCCACTAGGACTTCGGTTGCAATATAGATCTCAAGGAAGCATATCACCATTTTGGAGGCGATGTGCTAGTTTAGGGACATCTCGGTCCATTGCTACCATGTTTGAGGCGAATAATTAGTATAAGGACTTCTCGGTCTATTCTCAGCTTGTTTGAGGCAAATAATTAGTATAAGGAATTCTCGGTCCGGTATCGCCGTTTTTGAGACGAAGTTTTAGTTTAAGGACATCTCAGTCCGATGCCGCCATATTTGAGGCGAGGTTATAGTTTAAGGACATCTCGGTCCGTTATCGCCATATTTAAGACGAGGTTCTTGTTTAAGGATATCTCGGTCCGTTATCTCCATGTTTGAGGCGAATTTTTAGTTTAAGGACATCTCGGTCCGTTATCGCCATGCTTGAGGTAAATAATTTCTAGTTTAAGGACTTCTCGGTCCAATGTCGCCATATTTGAGGCGATGTTCTCGTTTAAGGACATCTCGGTCCGTTATCGCCATATTTAAGGTGAATTTTTAGTTTAAGGACATCTCGGTGCATTGCCGTCATGTTTGAGGCGAATAATTAGTTTAAGGACTTCTCGGTCCGGTATTGCCGTTTTTCAGACGAAGTTTTAGTTTAAGGACATCTCGGTCCGATGTCCCCATATTTGAGGCAAGGATCTAATTTAAGGACATTTCGGTCCGTAATCGCCATGTTTGAGGCGAATTTTTAGTTTAAGGACATCTCGGTCCGTTATCGCTATGTTTGAGGCGAATTTTTAGTTTAAGGACATCTCGGTCCGTTATCGCCATGTTTGAGGCGAATTTTTAGTTTAAGGACATCTCGATCCGTAATCGTCATGTTTGAGGCAAATTTTTAGTTTAAGGACATCTCGGTCCGTTATCACCATTTTTGGGGCGACGGAGTTTCTTTGCATACCACTCTTAGAGTTTTTGACTCAGGAAGATAGTGAGCGGACATGAGCTTCGTCATCTGTCATTGATCTAGGTCATGACTCGTCAAGCATAATATTTTTTGAGGAATCGGCCATTTATTGGCCGAAAGGGTCTTTCGCCATGCATATCCATGAGCAAATACGCTCTACCTTGGTGGACTTTGTTTATGATGTACGGGCCTTCATAGTTCGGCTTGAATTTCCCACGTTTTGCATGATTGGGGGTCATTGGTCTTTTGAAGACTAGTACGAGTTTGCCTTTGCGGAATGCTCTCGGCCTGGTCAGTCTTTCATATGACCGTGTCATCCTTTTCTTATGAGCCTCCAGGTTTTGCTGTGCTATAAGGCGGGTTTCATCGAGGGCATCGAGCTCCTCGGGCCGAAGATGATCATTTTTTTAATCTGTCCGCTCATATCGAACCGCTACTCGTAGAGAAAGGAGTTTTATTTCCAGGGGAAGCACTGCTTCCGTGCCGAATACCAACATGTATGGTGTTGTATTCGTAGCTGTTTTGAACGTTGTGCGGTATGCCAAGAGAGCTTCATACAGCCTTTCGTGCTAGTCTCTTTTATTTCTGGACACCGTTTTCTTTATAATCTTCGTCAAAGTCTTGTTGAAAGCTTCAGCTAGACCGTTGGCACGAGGATTATAGACTAAAGAGTATCTTCAATCTATCTTATGTTGTTCTACGAAGCGGCTGGTTTTATGGCTTCTATAGGATGGCCCATTATCCGAGATAATTCGTCGCGGAATGCCGAGCCGGTAGATGACATGGGTTCTGAAGAAATGGAGGATATTCTCCGTCTTGACCTCCCTTAGTTGTATCATTTCTGCTTACTTAGAAAAGTAATTGGTCATTGCCAGTATAAACTGATGTCCTTTGGATGATGCTGGTTCAATGGGGCCGATTATATCGGTTCCCCACATTTCGAACGGCCAGCGAGCTACTGTTGAGTGTAGAGGATTTGGATGCTGGTGGATGAAGTCCCCGTGAATTTGGCACAAATGACACTGCTTTGCATATTCGAAGCAGTCCTGAATCATTGTAGGCCAATAATGATGCATTCTTTTGATCTTCAGCTTCATCTTTGGCCCAGCTTGGTGAGAACCGCAGAGTCCGTCGTGAGTTTCTTGGACAACTCTCTTTGCTTCCTTCGGCCCCAGGTATCTTAGCCATAGAAAGTCGAACGATCTCTTATATAGAGTATCATTGACGAAGGCGAAGGACACAGCTCGTTTCATACGCTGATGTCGAGACGATACGTTTTTGGGCGTTCGTTGGGATTCGAAGTAGTCTATGAAGACTTCTCTCCAATCTTTGACTTTTTCTTCGTCCTCTATTTGAAGGGCTACTTGTTCCGTCGTTTCTTTTCCTTCGGATGGCTCTATCATATCTTCCGAAGACACACCTATTGACGTGAGAACCCTGTGACTTTGCATGACGATCTTTACGTCATTGAGGTCTTCGTCGGCTAATTCCTTAGCCAATCTGGCCAACGCATCCGCCTTGCTGTTTTCTGCACGCGGTATACTCTCCAGGATGTAGGAGAGGATTTGTGTCAATAGTTGTTGCAATCTTTTGCTATACTTTATCAGCTCCGGCTTGCATGTCTGATAGTCGCCATTTACTTGGCTAACGATCAGCTGGGAGTCTCCATATATGAGGAGGTCATTGATTCCCATATCGACAGCGATCTCAAGACCTGCTATCAAAGCTTCATATTCAGCTTCGTTATTTGTCCTCGGCTCCGTTAAGGAGAGGGCGTAATGCAATATCCCTCATCGTGGAGTCACGAAGATAAGGCCCACCCCGGCTTTGATTATGGGGGTGTTTTGCTTTCGCCTCTTCATGGAAGATCCTCCATCGAAGTAAAGTTCCCATTGGGAATCATTTTCTTCTTTCTCTTCTTCGATTGTGTCGAACACATGTTCATCCGCCTAATCACAATTTAAGGGGGAGTCGGCTGGTATCGGATGCTTGGCGAGAAAGTCGGCGATGGCCTGGCCTTTCACTGCTTTGAGAGGTCGATATGTTATTGAGAATTCCATCAGGAGGAGGGTCCATTTAGCAAGCCTTCCTGTTAGTATGGCCCTTGACATCAGATATTTGAGAGGATCCACATTTGATATGAGATAGACCTCATGTGCCAAGGCGTAATGCTTAAGCTTCTTTATCGCGAAGATCAGTGTCAGGCAATACTTTTCGATGGGGGAGTAGTTGTTTTCTTCCCTCAGGAGAACTCGGCTCAAATAGTACAAAGCTCTCTCCTTTCCCTGATCGTTCCCTTGCGCCCATAGTGTGCCTAAAGAACCCTCAAGGGCCGTCGTATATAGGATAAGGGGTTTTCCCTTAACCGGCGTGGTCAATACTGGCGGATTTTGCAGATATTGTTTGATTTCGTCTAGTGCGTTTTGGCGCTTTTGATCCTAGATGAACGGGGTCCCCTTCTTCATCAAATGACTGTAGGGACGACACTTTTCGGAGAGGTTGGCTATGAACCGCCAAATATAGGTGAGCTTTCCTTGAAGGGATCGCAACTGTTTGAGGGTCCTTGGTGTTGGCATTTCCGTAATTGCTTTGATCTTTGAGGGATCAATTTTGATATCCCGGTACCGTATGATGAATCCTAGGAATTTGCCCGAGGAGACTCTAAACGTGCATTTCAGAGGGTTCATCTTCAGATTGTACTTCTGAAGATATTGGAACACTACCTTTAGATGTTCCCAATGTTCCTCGTAAGATTTGCTCTTCAGCACCAGGTCGTCGATGTAGCATTCGACAATCTCATGGATGAGGTTGTCGAAGATCTTCTTCATGGCCCTCTGGTAGGCAGCGACAACATTCTTTAAACCGAAAGGCATCACCTTATAGTAGAATATGCCCAGCTGAGTCCGGAAGGCGGTATGTTTTTGGTCTTTAGGATGCATTTTTATTTGGTTGTATCCTGAAGATCCATCTATGAAGGAGAAGGCGTCATAGGTAGACGTGTTATCGATCATCAGCTCGGTAACAGGTACTGGGAAGTCATCCTTCGGGCATGCTTTGTTGAGGTCTCGCAAGTCCACGCAGATGCGCACCGTCCCATTTTTCTTCATCACTGGAATGATGTTAGTGATCCAGTCGGGATATTGAACCTCTTGGATAAAGCCGGAGTCAATTAGTTTCTTAACTTCAGCGTTGATACTCATCTCAAGTTCGAGACACATCCTTCTAGGTGCTTGTTTGATTGGCTTTATATCTGGCGATATAGTCAGTTTATATACTACCACCTTTGGATCTAGATCTGGCATTTCGGAATAGTTCCATGCGAACTGGTCTTTATATTGCATGAGCATGTATTTTAACGTGGCTACCTGTTTTTTAGATAGAAGCTCACCGACGAACGTTGGCCTCGGATCGTTTTCTGTCCCTAAGTCAATTTTCCTTAGGTTGTCCGCCGTAGTGTGTATCCCGTCTTCCAGCTCTTTTGGTGCTGGTGGAAACTCTGAGATCACCTCATCTTTGTCTTCATTTGTGAATCACCTGAAGGGGTCATCCATAGTCTCGTGCCCTCCCTCCTTTGAGAGTGTTATCACGTGGTATGTACGAGTTCGCTTCCATTCTTGGTGTTGAGCTAGTCTTATCCTCGCGGTATAGGTCCTCTTTGGCTCATACTTTTGCGATGGAATTACCCTCTAGCTGTCAAATAAAGAGACCTGCCTCGTTGATATCTTCTATCCAGTATTTGAAGGTGAAGCAGTCTTCAAGGGGATGCCTTATTACTCGATGGTAGGAGCAGTAATCCGGGTGATGGACCTCGTTTATTTGTTCGGGGTACCAAGACTCCGGGAGCATCATCATTTGATGCTTTATGACAAGGCTGAATATTTTCTTGTCTTATCTTGAGGGAAAGAGTATTCCCGGCCCATCTCCTTCATAAAGGATGGGTTCCAGCTGACTTTTCCTCGATTGTACGGCTTCTTGGATATGTTTTGCTGTTTTCGAGCGTTGTTTGCTTTTTTTGCCTTTTTTCTGCTTTTATTTCGAGATTTTCCTTCTAGGCGAGAACGTACAGATGACTGAGGATGAAAGGCATTGTAGTCTTCTTTCTCCGCGGTCTACTGATTGAGGCGTTGCGTCCTGGCCTTTTCATAGATAGCCATTTCGGGGCTGTGGTTGTCTCGACTCCTTTAACAAGCCTCCTCTATTAGCTTGTCTATTTGTTCTTCGAGCGACGAACTTAACGTTCTTAGAGCGGGATTTCACTTTTTTCAACGTCACATCCATTCGGAAGAGCATTTTCCTCTTCCCTGGAGCTGTTTATGACGCAGCAGCTGTAGAACTGCTCCCGTCTCTTAGATCAAACGTATCCGAGCCCGGTTGTCTCCATCTTCCCGTTGGGCATTTTTCGCTGGGTCCCAGGGATATCCTAAATCTTTTTTTCGAATTGGGCTTGCCGAACAGTTTGTTTGAGGGGTACACCTTGGCATCTTAATAGCCTTTTCAATCTCTCCACATAGTATCTTAGCAGACGGATTGGTTTAAGCCTTTCGAGTGCAAAATCGGCATCTTGCCAGACTTCTTTCTCTACTCTGGTCTCCGTAGATTGGTAAAAGAGGATCGCCTTTTCTCCTCTTCGCCTAGGAGGCATGTAGAAAGTCTGTAGTTCCTGTACGCTGTATGTATCGAGCACATCATGTTTCTTGTAATGCCGAGGTAGAACCATTGTGATTTGCAGGCTCTGATCTGCTTCGTCGAGGGTTTGCACTGGCGGAAGGATGGAGAACATTGCGTTGGCCACATCCTCAGAGTCGCTTCCAAAGACCAATTGGGAGTAGATGGTCCGGACTTGTTGTCTTGGGGTTGCCCCGAGTAGACTATTTCTTCATCTTCCTCGGTGTCACTCCTAAAGATCGGGATGGTGGCAACGAACTTCCGTTTATCCTCCGGCTTACGACGCCTTTCCGTGTCTTCGAAGTCTGGTAAGAAGTATTTTGTGTCTTCATATTTTCGGACCTCGTTTACGGAGAACGGTTTTAGCTCCCCTGTGACGGCGCATTCCAAACCATCCTTGAAATACTTCATACACTGATGTTGTGTAGAAGGGATGCCGTTGTACTCATGCAGCCAAGGCCTGTCGAGCAAAGCATTATAGCAAGTTTTGGCGTCAATGACGTGAAATTTGATGTCAGTGAAGAGAAATTTGAAGTGTAACATCAGTATTATGGACCCAAGCATCCGTAACGACTGTGAGTCGAACCCGGAGATAGTAATTTTGTCTCGAGCCAAGTGCTGAACGTTCATGCAAATCTCCTTTAGCACTTTCACGTTGAGAAGGTTAACAGAGGATCCATTGTCGACAAGGATTTTCCCTATTTTGATGTCGTGGAAATACCCGGTGATGTGTAACGGGCGGTTATGCTCGCACGTACTAAGGAGGAGGTCTTCACCGCTGAATGTAATATTAGCTGTGTGAACCTCCGCCAGCTCATCCTTCATCTTCTCTTCTGCGAGGAAAGTTTGGAACTGATCGGGCCCTTGTAATGCCTTGATCAGAGAATCTCGTGCCTCTTTGGACAGGAGGAGAGCATCCAATATGCTCAGTTGTGAGGGTATTTTCCTCAGATATGCCAGGACATTGTAATCCACTTTGTTTTTCTTAGGCGGGTCCATTGCTGCAAGTTCTTCGACAACTCCACCGTCGAGGGCAATATCCTCAGGGATTTTTTCTTTCCCTTTGTCTTTTTTGCTCGAACCCTTATTTGTAGGTCCGAGGTTCATTTAAGACAGCGTGTGGCTCCGCAGCTGAATATTCTCGCAGTTCTTCTCCTCCTCTTCTTTTTATGAGGTGGAGTCCTTAAAGAGAGGGCTGAGGGTTATTTCATCCTCAGAATCGCTCCCAAAAGTAAGAACTTGGGGATTTTTCCCTTCCGGACTGGTATCAACCACATGACAGTTGCCGGTCATTTTTTTCACGCGCATCTGTCGCACTCTTTTGCTGTCGACGAGCTTCGCGCTTCATCCTCTTGAAGTGTTTTTGATGGGCAACATATCCTTGCCACCACTTCTTGAAGGTACTGCATTCTTCGGTGGGATGGGTAATCCTCCGATGATATAGGCAGTAGTTTGGATGTGAATCCTCTCCGTCGAGGCATATGACCTCGGGAGTGTTTCCTACCAGAGGTGGCAGCTTCATTCCCATTAACAAGACTTTGGTGAACCGCTTCTCTGCCTTGATCCTGCTCTTATTTGTCACATGTATGCCTTGGTTTGGTTGGAGTACTTTACGATTCCAACTCGCCGTAGCTTCTTCATCCCGACGCTGACGCTTAGGCTTTTTGTATATGGCTGTTTCGCGTTCTCGGTCATCTTGTCTTTTTCGAAAGGCTTCTTTAACAGCCTATCGATCGGGTTTTCTGGTAATTCCGGGGATTTTAGCACCGATTCTGCCCTTAGTTTCTCTGTGTTGTTTTCTGATGCCGAGGGAGCTTCTTCTCTATTTAACGACGAATGGGAGACCATGTGGCAACTTGCTACATAGTCTTCGGTTTCTTCTGATGAGTCATTTTCCTCAACATTGTCACTATTTTCGTTCTCAAGAATATGCTTGAGGAACTCTTCGAGAGTGACTGGTGTCCGCGTCTACTGGTTGTACTCTTCCAACATGTCGATGTACTTTTGTATGTTTATGCGCTTTTCGTCATACTCGGCAGGCTGCACAGGCTTCTTGGTCTTCTTCTTTTTCTTCGAAGACTTTGAAGGCTTGACTTGGGGATTTTGCCTTTTGTCAACAATTTTCAGTATGGGACGCGGTTTTAGCATCCTTTCGATGATTTCAGGTTCAAGTGAGCTTTTCCACTTGACTGTCGGACATGCCTGTAGATCTTTCAGCATTCTTTTGGTCTTTGCTGAAAGGACGATTTCCTATGGAGTTTCTTCCACAAGCGAGCATGATGCCGCCGGTGCATCCACCTTTTTAGGAGTGTGCTTCTGTGGCGGGTTCACCGTCCAGTTTTCAGAAAGCGCTAACTCCCCCTGTTGATACTGATCCTTGAACCAGTTCTTGAAGACATAGCAATCCTCAATTGGGTGGCTCACCATTCTGTGATAGGAGCAGTAGTTGGGGTTGTTGACGTGCCGGGTTGCGGTGGATGCCGTAGGTCTGTCAATGTGATGAGTTTGTTACGCATTGCCAACTCAAATAGTCTCCCTGTCTTATCACGGGGAAACGAGTAGGTGCGTCCTAGCCTTTCTTCCAGGGATAGGCATAGACATGCATTGTTTTGGCGAACAGCCGGTTTTGGGTCGCTCGGTTGTTGTTGAGTGTTGGCGATGAAGGCCGCTTTCCCTTTACCCTTGGCATTTCGAGGGTCCTTGTTTGGGAAGGAAGGCCCATGGCCCATCCGGTCCATTTAGGCCAGCTTATCGATCAGAGCCTGGAAGATCGTCGGCTTGAAGAACGTCATGAACTGGGACACAGTCGTTTGCGGATCTAGGGTCCCGATGAACATGCCAATGGCTGGAGATTCTTCGATGCGCTGTTTGTACTTTGACCACAGGTTCCACCACCGGATCACATATTGGACCCAGGTTTCTCCTGGCTTCATCCTGGCATTGATTAATGCCGTGATTGGAGTGTGCTCGCTTGCGCTGGCGAACCGCTGTGTGAACAACAGCTCCATCTCTGTGAATGTTCTCGTGGAGTCATTTGAGAGCTCCGAGTATCATTCAAAAGTCATTTCTGACAAGCTGCCAATGAACCGGCGAAGCAACAGTTTGTCATCGCCTCCTGTGTTGCCGCACAAAGCTCTGAACTAAGCGACGTGCTTGTGTGGGTTGCATGTCCCCTTGTACACATGAAACTTGGGGATCGTATATCTCGGTGCATATTTGATTTGGTCATACCAGCCTGGATACGGTCGCCCAGTTCTGACGATATAGCCAGCCGCTTCATTTGCTTGATGAGCTCGTATTTGTTAAGCTATATAATCATCAAGAGCAGCCTTGGAAATCGTTTCCTCCTTGGCTGCCGATATGGCCGGGAGAGCGTTTGATGTTTCCCCTATGTCATCCTCGTTGATTATCGGTGGATCCTCGGCTGGAGGTTCTGGCTGGATCATCATTTCAACCATATCCTGGAATAAGAGAGCCATCTGCTTTATGTTAGCAGCCTGCTCAGCAGCTTCCTTGTTCATTTTTTCAAGCACCCTTCGCAGGAACTCTGTATCGGTCTCCTTCTCTTGGTGCTGTTTAGATGCTGGTTCTGGACTTTCCTATCCGGTGAGTACTGCCATATTGGTCAGCATTTCTGGGAGCTTTTATTGTTGCTCCTGAGCTTTCGTTAGCGACCGAGTTTGCAGTCGATGAACCACGGAAGCACGACTTTCCTCTTTCCCGGAAGCCATGTAAACCGTATGCACGATCATGCCTCCAGCCTTGGGGCGTTTGGGTCCATCGCCTTTGGGATTTGCCACCGGCGGTGGGATTTTCTCTGGCCTCATCCTTTTGTGGGAGGTCGATGTTGAAGGAGCCGTTGTAACAGGCACCCGTGTGGAAGAAGTCCCTCGCTGTATGGTGGAGGGATGGTCTTCCTCTTGCCGAGCCTTCGATTTCTTTGGTCGACGAGAGTAGTCTTTATTGATCACAGAGTCTTGGATTTTCCGCCAGACCCTATTAATTTAGGAGGAGAGCCGTTGACGAGGCTGCTCCAGTTTTGCATGCACTGTGGTTTTTGCAGGCAGGGGCGATTTCTTCAGCACCGCCGTTGGAGAGTTCTTTCGCACCCTCCTAAGAAGATCAAAGTTGTTCCCGGTTGGAACAACAACATCAACTTCCCCCATTGGAGCTGGTGAAGTAAGTCCAGCGGGGGAGTTGCCCCCAGCTTTTCTCACCCGGCGCCAGTGGCGACGTCGAGCGTGTCTTGCAGAGGGGACCGCCTCAGTTTTGAAAGCGGATTCTTCATGTCCCTGGCTTTGGTGAGGGACTGTTGCTGGTGTCAGCTTGTTGAAAACTGATGTCCTTGGCAGAGTTTGAGGAGGACCGGCCAATCTTCCGAAGACCGATCTTCTGGTAGGGGAAGAACTTTTGACTACTTCACCTGTAGGAGGAGTTTGGAGGGCAATCCGTTTTGGGGCAGCCCCTTCAGGTATGACGAGCCTCTTTGCGAGCCCATTTTGGTTCTAGCTCAGCCTATTGAAGACTGAGACGTCTGAGCTTCGGCTCAGCTTGTTGAAGACTGAGGCATCAGATTTGGACATCCCGTTGAGAGGGGCCGTTGTGGTTGCAAGTCGATCGAAGACCGACTTCTTGGGTGCTTTGTCTTGCAGCGCTGGGGCACTGAAACTCGTTGGTAGGATCATGGACCCGAATAACAATTCGGTAGTGGATTGAGTCACTTGCCTTACTGGCATTGAAAAGATAGAGGCCGCGTTGGGCCTATAAGTCACTCCTCCAGTTGGGGCGGAGCGGGAATTGCTGTTGCAAGTTGTTCGGTTGGTAGCCATTGATTTTTTCTTCTTTTGCACAGGAATAAGACACCAAATCTTAGTACCTCGAATCTAAGGGCAATCATAGAGAACCGAGATTTTCTCGCGAAACACGACACACAAAGTGTGGAGTGGAAAGAGGAAAAGGTCCCACCGGACGTGCTAGAATCTATTCACCGCCAGAAGACGAACCGGGACATTAGGACGTCTGTCCTAAATTTGGAGGCAGATGCTATTTGTATTTATCCGTCCACCTCTCCGGAGATGCCAAGTTGATTTATGGCATTGTATATCGGAGGTTTGGACGGATGCGGCCGTTGTAGCAGACTTTATTAGATTCCCCTCGTTTGCGAAGGGTTTTTGATTGTGGGGACGCTCTTCCCTACAGACGCAAGCCCCTGCAGTTAATTACGTTACCGCATCGCGATAACCACTTTCTCTTGCTCCGGAAGTTCACTTCGTGCTGTGTGTTTTTTGTTTGTTTTGGTTGCCCATGGATTGTATACGGAGACTAATTTATGTCGTCGCCCGTAGGGCGTGGATTAGTCCAAATCCGTATATTTTTAGATTTGGGTTTGGGTTGATTTAATGATCATTAATCTGGTTTGAGATTAAAATTGACTCAAAACGTATGAGCGTTCGGGCTCAATTATTTTAGTTTAAGGACATCGCGGTCCATTATTGCCATGTTTGAGGCGAGGTGTTAGTTCAAGGACATTTCGGTCCTTTATCGCCGTATTTGGGGGCGAATATTAGTTTAAGGACATTTCGGTCCCTTATCCATCTTGCGCGCACGTATATTTGTTACTGACGAAGTGAACAATGGTGATATGGAATGTGCCCAATTTAGGGTACGATCCGTTTTGAGGCGTGCACGTCAATTTGGATGTGCATAAACGAAAGAAGTTGTTGGTCTTCGGGGACCCGCCACCTCTCTAAAGACTCTGAGGAATTACAACGACATGTATCAGAGATGTGAAGAGATGTACCCTTAAACCAAATCCCGTATTTGAGGGGAAATGGGTTGCTGTGGGCTTAAGAATTTTTGGTCATATTTGAGACCTTTGAAATCAAGAGCATATAGGCTCGATTGATTTAAAAACAAAGAGGTTTAATCTTAAGAAACTTAGCCAATTTTGGGCTGAGATTGAGTTTCCATAATTACCCAACAGTACTGAGCACTGGGACATACATCGCTCATGTGTGAAACACGTGGGGTGATGGATTAGTGCTAAGCACTAGAGTCCTGTGGTACTCACGTGTAAAACACGTGAGGTGTTCAGATATAAGCATTTTTAGTCATTTTTGACTAATCATGGAGTGCTGAGCACTCTACATGATACTCATGTTGGATATATATATGCCTTAGAGGCCATTATTTGATAGTGGATGTATCAGTATGTGTGTGTGTGCGTGTGTGTATATTTTCAGAGGATATTCTTACTCGACATGATAGGTTGCTATCTGGTTGTTCTTTATCTTGATATGTTCACTTGATCATGCATATTACTCATTTGGTACATGTTGATAAAGCCCTTAGGATATTTGCTTGACTACTGGGATTATGATGCTGATCATACTAGTGGGACATGTATAGTTTATAAGCATATCCTCGAAATGTTCCTAGTCGTGGGTGTATTGAGACGGGGCATCGATATTCCAGAGTAGACTAGCGTATACGTTTCTTGACCCATATGATGGGCGATGGATGATCCCATATCTATTGGTGTGGTGAAACCAAAGATTGTATACGGGTGCTCAGTGGAGACTAGGTACACTGAACGGACTCGATGAGAACTCCTATGTGGTATTATATCTATCGTCGGATAGAAGTTCTCAGGTGACAATGGTATAGGTTAGTCTGTAGACCCGAGATCGTCATAGAGTCTTATGTGTCCTCCCACTATATTTTGATCTCCACCCACCACGGCTCTACTGAGTCGTGCAAACAGGTGGATTTTAGGTACAGTCCCGAGGCACATGGAGGCAATGAGCGATAGGAGGGGTTTCGTCTATCCCGGTTTGGGGGTTGATGTTGTAGGGTTCCTAGGCAGACTAGTGAGGTCTCACAAGCCATCAATCATGCCAATTTCAAATTTAAATGGTGCCGAGAAACCCTAGAACGGATCGTTGGCTAGATTTCTAGGCGAAACATTAAACTAGTTAACACTTAACTACAAGTAAACGGAAATACAACCTTTGTAGATTCGGTGCTCCACCTCCATAGCTCCGCAACGAAGTCCCCTCGCTGTCCAAATGAATTCCCGGGCTCTAGCGTCGGCTTCGTCGGAGAAATGGCGAGCTAGGTCGTCGATGTCCATGCCGAAGATGATCTACGTCGAGGCATCGCTAAATCAAGCTCCACCTTCACCAAGTCATGAAAACTTGTGAAGGAAACACACTCTACTACTTGGCAAGAGGTAGAGGATGAAGAAATAGGAAGTGGGTAGACTTTAGAATTGGATTTCTCACTCATTTCCATCAATCACCATTGATGGAGCTTGCTTTCTTCAAGTGAAGAAAGGAAGAAGAAGAAGAATTATGTTATGATAAGTTAATTTAAAAAAGAAAAGAATAATCAATCCTTATCATAACATGACCATAGTTAAGTGTAGAGAACTAATCATGGTTTAATGCAATGGTTAGGGTTAAGCTAAAAACAAAATGGTCATCAAGTCAAAGCATTCATGAAGCTTCATGAATGAACAAAAGAAATGCCACCATTTTATCATTTCATTTCCTTTTTCCAATAAGAAAAAGATTAATAAATAAATGAATAAAATGAATAAGCAAATAGTAAACCCTAACCATTCCATTAACCAAGGTTTAATTCTATACACTTAATTAAAAAGGCATGTATCATCAAACATGATACAAGCATGTGCACAAAATCATATCGCATATGCAATGCGCACACCCGAGCGAGAAAATCCATTTAAAGTGAACCGATACTAGTTAATGCAAAGTGATATATCAAATATATAATTATGCATTAAATCATTAAATCAACACTTGATTTAACGATCCGGTCATATCGCATATAACCGACTAGTATCATTAGTAACAACTTATCGAATCAACACTTGATTCGATAACCCGGCTATATCGCATATAACCGATCAATGTCACATCGCGAGAATCGAATACAGTATCACATACTGGTATTATTCTCGGTCCCGCACATATCTCATATGCGCTCCTATTTCGTTTTGCTTGAGCCAGGAAACCTCTGTGTAGGACTCTAAAGACTCGTCAATACGCCGGCAGCAGATGATGATCATATCAAGCATCCACAAGCCGCAAGCGGTCTGCTAAACGTAACGGCCACCCAGGTATTGAGCGATCAGAAGATCGACGAGCAAGCCCGCTCACACTCCTGTGAATCCAACCAGTAACACTTACCGTACAGTCCGGTCTGTCCGTCTGATATGTCGCATATCTCGCCTAGGGGTGGTAAACGTCAGACCCCAATAGCTTGATAAGTTGTGTCGATATGAGGTCTATAACAATTCGAGAAACTACTGTTAACACTTACCAGTAAATCTCAGCAACCCTGGCCAGGGATTTCCTGTTATAGCCAATCGCACACAGCGCAACATCAACTCCCTATACCGGGAGAGACGAATCCCCTCCTATCGCTCATTGCCTCCATGTGACTCGGGACTGTACCCAAAAACCACCGTTTTGCACGCCCTCTTGGACGTGGTAAGATGGAAATCAAAGCACAGTGGGAACCACACAAGACTCTATGACGATCTCGGGTCTACAGACTAACCTGTACCAGTGACACCAGAGAACTGCCATCTGACGTGAGGTATAATACCATCTGGGAGTTCTCGGCGAGTCCGTCCAGTGTACCCAGTCTCCACTGAGCACCCGTATATCATCTCTGATGTCAAACACCAATGGATATGGGATCATCCATCGCCCATCTATATAGGTCGAGAAGGTATACGCTAGTCTACTCTGGCATATCGATGCCCCGTCTCGATACACCCACGACTAGGGACCTTGAAGGATGTACTTATGGACCACCATGTCCCCACTAGTATGATCCGCATCATAGTCCAGGTAGTCAAGTACACATCCTAAGGGCTTTACCAACATATAACAGAGAGACAATCAGCATACACGTTAAGGTAAAGAGTAACCAGATAGCATACTATCATGTCGAGCGAGAAAGTCCTCCCTATATATGTCCCAGCATCCACAACCATATACATCCTATGTACAGTAATGGCCTCTAGGGCATACATATAACTAACAATCTCCCACTTGCACTAGGGCCATCTATAGCAGTAGTTGCAGTATCTCATACTCAACCATCCCATGAAAGTCTCTCTCTAGGAAAAGGCCTTTGTGAGTGGATCCGCTGTGTTGTCCTCTGAGTCTGCTCTCCATACCTCGATCTCCTTGGAGATCAACCATCTCCATGATCAGGTGATACTGCCTTAGAATATGTCTGGATCACTGATGGGACAGACGTTCCTTGGCATAAGCCACAACGCCATTGTCATACAATGGGAGGAACTAAGTTCATCTCATGAACTAATATACACCCAGACAGCCTCTTTGGTAGCATATTAAGTAGCGATGTATCCAGCCTTAATCGTCTAGTATGTCTCGGTATCTAGCTTGGAACTCTTCCAACATACCGTCCCTTTACTGAGGGTAAAGACAATGCCTGTGACTGACATTCAGTCGTTTTTATCACCCTGGAACCCTTCCAGTAATTCTCCTCAGGATCGATTGATACCATCTCACTACATCTAGTGAGTATCCTAACATCCAACTACATCTATCTCATAGATGAAAACTCAGGATTTAGGAGGTATCATTTTGATCCTATATGGAGAATCCTTGTGATAAGCGGAGATTGACCGAGCGTAGCATAGGGAACTCCTTCCCTATCAAGAGTATGTCATCCACGTACTCTACGAGGAACACTATCATACTCCCTACTACCTTCTTGTATATACAAGGTTCATCTACCATTTTGATGAAGTCAAACTCTTTGACTATCACATCAAAACAGATGTTCCAACTCCGCGATGCCTGCTTTATCCTATAAAGCATCTTGCACACGTTTCCGCTGCTCCCACTGTCTACGAAGCCCTCTGGCTGTGTACTTATAGACGCTCTCTTCCAAATCATCATTTAGAAAAGCAGTCATGACACCCAACCACCAGATATTGTAGTCATGGTATGTAGCCGTGGCAAGTAGGATCTGGATGGACTTAAGCATAGATCCTTAGAAAAAGTTTCATCATGATCCACACCTGGTCAATGATGTAAACCTTTAACAAGTCTAGATTTGAAAGTCTCAACCTTTCCATGTACACCAAGTAATCTTCTCAAGATATACTTGCTCCTGATGGGGATTTAACCCTTCAGATATTGCAACCAAAGTCCATACTTTGTTGGTGTATAAGGATTCCATCTCAGATCACTAAGTATCCAGCCATTCTTACAGAGTCCCACTCTTGATGGCCAGCTCGAACTCAGTTGGGTCATCATCTCATGATGCAATCCTCGCTCCCACTGTCACAGACAAACCGAAGTATCTCTCAGGTGGGTGAGGAACCCTACTAGATCGGCGGAGAGGCTGAGGTTCGTTGGAATCTACTGAATCCTTTGGTTCTATCAAATCATCAGCTGTAGCTTGTATAGCTGGAACTATTCCAGTTCTACATAACAGACCTTGCCTCGAGTTTGTCTGGATTATGCTTTTAGACATAGCCCGGACAACCCCAAATCTTAACCAACTTAAGATATGGGCTTTTCCCTTTCCATATCACATATGAAGTGGTAGGCACTGATTCGATTCGAACCCTATTCAATAGGTATGCAACTTCATAAGTGCATAACTCCCAAAAAGGAAATAGGAAACTCAGTAGTACTCATCATAGAGCACACCATATCACATAGGGTGCTATTGCTCCGCCCCGATATACCATCGTGTTATGGTGTATACGGAGGAGTAATGCTGAGAGAGAATCTCATTCTCCTTTAGAATAGACCAGGATTTCCGTGCTCAAGTATTCTCCTCCTTGATCTCATCAAAGGACATAATACTTATACCCGTATTTCGGTTCTCTACTTCTAACTTATATTCTGTGAATATCTCAGAAGGTTCGGACTTGTGTTTCAACAGGAACATAGGTCTGAATCTCGAGAGATCATCAGAGAATGCAATGAAGTATAAAGGACCGGTCTTGGCATGTGCAGACAGGGGATCTTACATACATCATCATGTATCAATCCCAAGAGTTTACTAACTCTTTCTCTATTTCCAATAAACAGAGCTAAGGTCATTATATCTTTGTGACATGACTGGCAAGTTTCATAAGATGTAAATTCAAACAGATTTAAATATGCATCTATGTGAAACTTAGCTTGTCGGGTCGCATTGATATGACCTAGTCTACAATACCTCAAGAAGAATTCGTTCATTTCTGAACTCTTCCTCTTGTGTGTGTTCCGTATACTAAGAACTGTAGTTTGATTTAGAACATCAATGCTTTTAGATAACGTGCCTGAACCGATCAACTTTTGATATAGAAAATGTTCAAAACATTATCCAACAATACAAAATTTTACCGTTTCTTTACTAATAAAGAGACAGATATGATTTTGTATATCAGGTTCGGTATCTAATAACATTCGTTCAGAATCAATGTATTGTAATACAGGGTGACAGTGACCAACAGACTTGGCTGCAACTCTTGCCCCGTTTTCTGCCTCATGAAACTTATCACCCGTTCTCAGTTCTCTACCTATCTGTAGCCCTATGTAACAGATTACATATCTGGGATCTTGATCCGGTATCATATACCCAGGACGTAAAGGATACTGAGAAACAGTTTTGTATAATGAACAAACCCGAAGATGATGCATCAGCATGCACTCTCTTCGTTTGGGCGGCACGGGAATTCTGGTAATCCCCAATTTCCTGCTCTGTCTTATAACAATTATAAGTTGGAGCGGGACCAACGTTCCCCAGCTCAGTATAACAAGCGGGTTCGGTCAAAAATCCGTATTATTATCTTGATTAAGGCGTGATATGGTCGCTACCTGGAGAGAGAGAGAAGAAAACACTCAGCGTGCGCTCTTGCAAGAATAGATTGGTTTTTATTTTATCTAATCAGGATGGCTCCCACTGCTTTTTATCAAATCTTCCTTCAAACCCTAAAAGGAAAGACTAGCCGGGATTAATTACACACTACAAGTTCGCCAATCTTTCAGCCAGGCCAGTGTCGGTACTTTGAGGGAGGTCCCCCGTGCTTTCGCACGAACCTAATTAATGTAAACCTCGTTTTCCCAGAGGCGTAACCCCGTTGACACCTTTCTAGACACCTACTTGATCGGCTAATTGTAATGTATAAAACTCTCCCAGGAGTAACTCTTACTCGCAGCGGGTATCGGGATCCAACTATCTCATAGAAGGTATGCAATCTCATTGCAAATTTCAACACTTGAAATTCCCGATAATATTTTGCCCCTAACGTGTTATGACCTTGACGAAAGCCAACAAACCATAGCCCGCTAGTCAAGTTCAACCCGTACATTTCTTGATTGAATTAAACCCACCCGCACGACCCTTGACGAAAGCCAACAAAGCCGCACGACTACCCTAATCCAATCGCATCGTATGCTGGCAGATAAGCAGCATATAGCTACCGCACACTGCACCTTGACGAAAGCCAACAAATGCAGCACGAATACTATATACAACTTATCTGAAATGACGGAGGGCTACGACAGGTTTTTCTGAAAACCTATTGCGTAATGAACATGATATCGTTGTAGAATCAAATGATTTTTAAAATGGAGTGCTTTCGAGGCTTTTCTAGTTTTGCTAAAGGAGTCTCTCCCGGTGAAGGGATCGTCGGTCCTTTCCTCGTCGAATGAGGTGCTGGATATATCATATATATCACTATGCAAAGCAAAAACTCTTAAAAGCAATCAAAAGACAAACCGAGTGTGTAGCATCTGCCAGTTATTGCTAAAGGAGTCACTCCCGGTGAAGGGATCTCGGTCCTTTCCTTATCGAATAAGGTGCAAGATATATCATATATACCGCTGTGCAAAGCAAGAACTGTAGCTACCTGTTTTATTTTGAAATTCAATTCTACAACATCTTAGGTTTCTTTTCTTTCATTAATCTCATTAATGAAGTCCCATCATTTAAGTACCTAAACATCACAGATAAATACGACGTACGCTTATGCCATCCGCATTCGCCTCGATGTCCCCTCGTGCACCGTTAGGTTAGGTAACTAACGGCAGAGCGGGGCAGGGCTAGCGCGGGTGTAAAACATAAGTAACGTCTATATAATATATCATATATACTATATACTGTATCTATCAAAGAACATCACATGATCACATCACAGATATCGCAGCAGAAGAAACATATGAAATATTGGATATACTAGGACGTCCGTGTTTTCAATACGAGCCAGTATAAAACACGGATTCCACGGTCGCGATGAATAGCCAAACCCACACCCCTAGACCCCTACGAGAGCGGCAAGCAACCCTACCAATTCTAGAGTTAGGAGACCCAGACTCGACTCCTCGAGTTGGTCTCCCACTGGACTCCAGAACCCGGTTACTTATGCTCCCCTCCTTGGGTCTATCCTAGTGCGGAAAAGTAAATAATATATAACGGGTGACAACTTCCGCAACCTGGAAGTGCCCCAATAAAAGAATATTACATATAAGTTTTTACATGAATGAAAATGAAAAACACTCATCTCACATAAAAACCCCCCGGTTATACAAACACGACGATCCAATATAACATATCCAGTAACACATAACATCACATGTCATCAACGTAAGTAAATATGTCCATCCCAATTGTCGTTGACATATAGCAACGAAACCGGCGATATCACATATTACACTTACGGTCACAGAAAAGAAAGTGTAAAACTACAACAGTTGGAATCCGCAACCACCTCAGACATCGCATGCCTGACCAAATGAATTCTTTAGACATCGCATGCCTAACAATTATAAACCCCGCATTTTAGTCTCAAAATCGAAAACACTTTTCAATACCAAGTCGGGTAATTCAACAAGATTCCCGACATCCTGATCGAATGCTCGTCGCAAACTTTAGTAGGCGGCCGCACCCCCGATACCGTCGACGAAGTGCACCAAGGCGGAACACCGCTACCGCGAGCACCCTGACGGATGCTTTCGGCGACGGGGTTCTCCTACAGTCACTTGGTCGGGGCTATGGAGTGAGGCTGTCTATTAAGTTTACCTGGCGACTATCCGCGTACGCTACGTGATTGCGACGGACTTTTGATCACATCAAAATTCCGTGGCAACCGATCAAGTGAGACTAAACTGCTATGTTTATAACATTCATTCAGTTATCTCATAACTGCTTGTGAATTCCAATTATTGTATCACATTCCGAATAAAATAGAAAATGTTAAACTTTCCGATCGAACAATCGGACACCCAAGTTTTCCCGATACAGCTCATCACATGAAACAGGTTTTAAAACATTCAGTTCATGCCTCAGTACCAACGGTCCAGCCGTAGAAGGGTCAAGCCAACGCCTCACATGTGGCATGCCGTACTGCCCCAAACCCGAAGGTTCAAAGGGCAGTTCAAGACGGTCACATAATCGAGTTAAGGTTTGTTGTCTTCTAGAGGGACCATCGCGTTACTTGCATTACTTAGAACGTCTTTAAACCTCGGAAAAATCCAACACTTGGAAATTTTCCGTCAGAGGAAACATTGGGTATTTATATCCGGTCGAACTTTTTAACATAATCAAAAATATCCGGAAAGCCACACAGACAAAATCTGATTATCCGATCGAAACTACGAACCCCCAATACACACCAAAAAATTCAACTCTTGAATAAATTTTAAAAATTCCCAGAAAACTCAGCATAATTTATCAGGAATTACTGTGCAAAGATTGAGGGCTGACGTCACCAGATAGCCGCGGAACCGCCGCAGAAGCTAGGCTTCTGCCGCGGTTCCGCCGCAATAAATACTGTTCATCGAACAATTTTTGCATCGTAATTCTTATTTTTTCTTGCTGAATTTTTTAGCAATTTTTAATTCTGAAAAAACCCAGATTTTAGAAAAAGTCCAGAGAGCATGTATTGGTTAGGGTTTCGGGATCGTTCGGACTTCAAATTCCGTCTGGACTTCGCCTAAGGCTCTAGCTAGGCTCTGATACCACTGTAGAGTTCCTAGGCACACTAGTGAGGTCTCACAAGCCATCAATCATGCCAATTTCAAATTTAAATGGTGCCGAGAAACCCTAGAACGGATCGTTGGCTAGATTTCTAGGCGAAACATTAAACTAGTTAACACTTAACTACAAGTAAACGGAAATACAACCTTTGTAGATCCGGTGCTCCACCTCCATAGCTCCGCAACGAAGTCCCCTCGCTGTCCAAATGAATTCTCGGGCTCTAGCGTCGGCTTCGTCGGAGAAATGGCGAGCTAGGTCGTCGATGTCCATGCCGAAGATGATCTACGTCGAGGCATCGCTAAATCAAGCTCCACCTTCACCAAGTCATGAAAACTTGTGAAGGAAACACACTCTACTACTTGGCAAGAGGTAGAGGATGAAGAAATAGGAAGTGGGTAGACTTTAGAATTGGATTTCTCACTCATTTCCATCAATCACCATTGATGGAGCTTGCTTTCTTCAAGTGAAGAAAGGAAGAAGAAGAAGAATTATGTTATGATAAGTTAATTTAAAAAAGAAAAGAATAATCAATCCTTATCATAACATGACCATAGTTAAGTGTAGAGAACTAATCATGGTTTAATGCAATGGTTAGGGTTAAGCTAAAAACAAAATGGTCATCAAGTCAAAGCATTCATGAATGAACAAAAGAAATGCCACCATTTTATCATTTCATTTCCTTTTTCCAATAAGAAAAAGATTAATAAATAAATGAATAAAATGAATAAGCAAATAGTAAACCCTAACCATTCCATTAACCAAGGTTTAATTCTATACACTTAATTAAAAAGGCATGTATCATCAAACGTGATACAAGCATGTGCACAAAATCATATCGCATATGCAATGCGCACACCCGAGCGAGAAAATCCATTTAAAGTGAACCGATACTAGTTAATGCAAAGTAATATATCAAATATATAATTATGCATTAAATCATTAAATCAACACTTGATTTAACGATCCGGTCATATCGCATATAACCGACTAGTATCATTAGTAACAACTTATCGAATCAACACTTGATCCGATAACCCGGCTATATCGCATATAACCGATCAATGTCACATCGCGAGAATCGAATACAGTATCACATACTGGTATTATTCTCGGTCCCGCACATATCTCATATGCTCTCCTATTTCGTTTTGCTTGATCCAGGAAACCTCTGTGTAGGACTCTAAAGACTCGTCAATACGCCGGCAGCAGATGATGATCATATCAAGCATCCACAAGCCGCAAGCGGTCTGCTAAACGTAACGGCCACCCGGGTATTGAGCGATTAGATGATCGACGAGCAAGCCCGCTCACACTCCTGTGAATCCAACCAGTAACACTTACCGTACAGTCCGGTCTGTCCGTCTGATATGTCGCATATCTCGCCTAGGGGTGGTAAACGTCAGACCCCAATAGCTTGATAAGTCGTGTAGATATGAGGTCTATAACAATTCGAGAAACTACTGGTAACACTTACCAGTAAATCTCAGCAACCCTGGCCAGGGATTTCCTGTTATAGCCAATCGCACACAGCGCAACATCAACTCCCTATACCGGGAGAGACAAATCCCCTCCTATCGCTCATTGCCTCCATGTGATTCGGGACTGTATCCAAAAACCACCGTTTTGCATGCCCTCTTGGACGTGGTAAGATGGAAATCAAAGCACAGTGGGAACCACACAAGACTCTATGACGATCTCGGGTCTACAGACTAACCTGTACCAGTGTCACCAGAGAACTGCCATCTGACGTGAGGTATAATACCATCTGGGAGTTCTCGGCGAGTCCGTCCTGTGTACCCAGTCTCCACTGAGCACCCGTATATCATCTCTGATGTCAAACACCAATGGATATGGGATCATCCATCGCCCATCTATATAGGTCGAGAAGGTATACGCTAGTCTACTCTGGTATATCGATGCCCCGTCTCGATACACCCACGACTAGGGACCTTGAAGGATGTACTTATGGACCACCATGTCCCCACTAGTATGATCCGCATCATAGTCCAGGTAGTCAAGTACACATCCTAAGGGCTTTACCAACATATAACAGAGAGACAATCATCAAACACGTTAAGGTAAAGAGTAACCAGATAGCATACTATCATGTCGAGCGAGAAAGTCCTCCCTATATATGTCCCAGCATCCACTACCATATACATCCTATGTACAGTAATGGCCTCTTGGGCATACATATAACTAACAGATGTTGCGCTATGCTCGATTGGCTATAACAGAAAGTCCCTGGCCAGGGATGATGAGATTTACTGATAAGTGTTATCAGTAGTTTCTCGATATGTTATGAGCCATATACCGGCATGACTTATTGAGTTATTGGGGTCGACGATACCATCCCTAGACTTGATATGCAGCATATCTGACGAAGAGACCGGACTGTACGGTAAGTGTTTCCAGTTGGCTCGACGGGTGTTTTGATAGGTTCGCTTGTGTTTCTTCTAATCGCTCAATACCCGGGAGCCGTTACGTACAGCTTGTGCCGCTGACGGTTTGTGGGTATGTGATATGATCACTACCTACTGCTAGCGTATTGATGAGTCTTAGAGTCCCACAGAGGGGTTTCTTAGCTCAAGCGAAATGATGTGGGGTGCATATAGGATATGCACGGGAGCTCGATTAAATGCGTGTATTTGATACCGTATTTTAATCGGGTGTTTATTATTGGACGAGTCGTATGTGATATGACCGGGTTATTAAATCAAGTGTTGATTTAATATTTAGTCCATTAGCTCATTTATTAAAACCTATTTCTTTATGCTGCATGCATGAGTGTATGTATATATTGATATGGATGCACACATGCATGCATACATGTGTCATGGTTGATGATACATTGGTGATGGCAATACAAGACTCACATGGTTATATATTTATATATTTTGATTATTGAGAAAAAAAAAATGGGAATAAAATCATGGTTGATTTTCTACACTCTTCTTTTGTGTTGACTAAAGTTAAAATCATGGTTTCATTTCCCAAGGTTTTTGTTGCCCATTGTTTTACTTAAACTCAAGTATCAAAATATCTAGATATTTTGTAACCATGGTTTGGGATGAGATAACCCTCTCTTTCTCTCTTGATTATGTTGATTTTTCTCACATGAGTTAAGCTAAGCCATCTCCTCCTTCTTCCTCATTGAAGCTCTCTAGCTTTTTCAAGTGAGTGAAGAACAAAAAAAGGAAAGGTTTTTTGGTGAGATCCAAACCCACATCATTAATCTATATTAGTCTAGCCCACTAGTGTAGGTTGTTGGCTCTACTACCATTTAGTTCAAGTGAACCTCGGAGCTTGTGCAAAGGGACTCCGTGGTGGATCGTCGTGGACTTTGAAGAGCTCAAGCAGACCGGTCCAAACACCAAGTTGATCCAAGGAGTCACAAGAGGAGGTCTACAAAGGTTATATTACTCACCTCTTAGTGTTAGACACTTGATAGTATGTGATACTAGTTCTTGTTACCCTAATTTTCTAGTTCGATTCATGGTTGGTTTTGTTTAGCACCCCTAAATCTTTTGTTATAGCATGTTTGATGCAAGCCAAACCCTAGGCATGGTGCTAGAGAATCCCTACAACTCATGTGGGAACCATGTGAGTGCTGGGCTTTGGGCTTTATTTGTTCGTTTCCCTCTTTTTACAGAAGTGCTAAGCACTTGGATAGAGCTCACGTGCATTTCACATGAATACTTCCTTTTGGGGCAGCTGCCTAATTGACAAAGACGTTTTTCTTTGCTCTTTAGGTGTCCACATGAGAAACATGTGAGGCAGCTTTAGCTGTTCTTTTTGTTAGTTTTTTAAGCACTTCTCGTAGGAAACACGTGAGGTTTCAAAATAGTGCTAAGCACTAATCGAGTCACCAAGTTGTTCTTGTGTTTTCTTAGAGATATTGATCTCTGTTAATGACATTTCTAGTCATTGATGATCATCAAGATTTCAGTTTTGAAGATCTTGGCCCATCATTATCATTTGTGTTGAAGAACTAATTTCTTTTTCACTTTTCTAAGAACCAAGTTCTTTATGTAGGATTAAACCTTAATTTTTGGAGGAGTTGAATTTCCTTATGTTCTTGTTCTTTTTTTTTTAACTTAGTTCTTTTCCCCTAAATTTTGAATCTGCAGAACAGAATCTCCCCGATGAAAATTAAATTTTCAACTTGTGGGGCGATCTGCTTCTGTAAATCTCAACCAGAGAAAGAACTGAGTTCTTATATGAAGGGTTAAACCCTTAGAGAGGAAAATGAGAGATAATATGATCTTTGTATTTCTTTACCTAAGGTTTTAACAAGGCAAGTCTTCTTTGAGAATTAAATTCTCTTTTCTATCAATGGCTCACTGTGTTCTTTAAAAGCTTGTGGGAAGTTCTCTCCGTATATTCTCTCTCTTTTTTCTATGTTTTTTCTTCCTTTTTTCTCTTCTTTTTTTTTTTCTGTCTTTCTTCTTTATCTATTTATAAGAGAAGAGAAAAGAACAACTTGTTAAGAAAATCTCTGATTGAGAGATCACTTGGTGAATTTTATTCACCATTAGAATTTTAATCCAAAGGCTCTCTTTTAACAGAGAAGTTTTCTTGTTTATTTAACAAGATTAGGAAATATTTTTCTTAAGATGGAATTTTATTCTATCAGATGATTGGTGGGTGATTTTATAATCACCGTTGGATCCTTGATCAAAGAGTCCTTTGTTTAACAGAGAAGATTTTTCTAGTTTGGGAAAGATCAAGGAAATATTTCCCACATAGAATTCTATCACAATTGGATTTTAAATCCAAGATTCTCTGTTAGAGAAAAATCTTTCCATATTAGAAAGATCAGGGAAAATATTTCCCAAATAGAATTTCATTCTATCACATAGAATCAGATGTGAGTATTTTAAAATTGGGGCGCTCACATGCTTTGCATGTGAGCGCTGCCAATTTACGTGGCAGGAGAACTCACGTGCTTAGCACGTGACCATTAGCGTTGGTTTTGTCTTGTTTATTTTCAGCGCTTATATGGTTTGCGTATGAGCGCTCACGTGTTTAACACGTGGGGCCTGTTTGGCCTATCAATTGATTGATTGCAGCGCTTATATGCTTTGCATATATTCACTTACGTGTTTAACACGTGAAGCTTATTTAGCCTATGAGTTGTTTTAACTACAGCGCCTATATACTTTGCATATAGGCGCTCACGTGTTTAGGCTTGAGTCGTAAGGGGGGAGGGATTTTCTCCCCCTTCTCTTTATTTATTATTATTTTTTTATGTGGGAACATGTGTCAGCAAGTGAAGGCTGAACATCACAGAACTGTTGGTCTCCTTCAGCCGTTACCAATCTCAGAATAGAAATGGAAGCACATTACTATGGACTTCGTGACTGCCCTCCCTCATAGCACGAAGGGTAACGATGCAATTTGGATTATTGTGGATCGACTCACCAAGCGGCTCACATTATTCCATTCAGAGTTGGCCAGTCAACCGAGACGTTAGCAAGAAAGTACATGGAGGTGAGTAAAAATCTAAAATAAGATTTAAACCTTTAAGATATACCATATTTGATACCCATAAACTCATGCAGGAGATCGTGAGATTCATGGAGTACCTATTTGCATCATCTCCGATCGTGATACAAGATTCCGATCACAGTTTTGGTAGAGTCTGCAAACTAGCCTAGAAATGAGTCTGAATTTCAGTACGGCATATCATCCACAAACAGACAGACAGTCCGAGCGAACAATTCAGATTCTGGAAGACATGTTAAGAGCCTGTATATTAGACTTCGAAGGTTCGTGGGAAGACCACCTACACTTTCTGGAGTTTTCATACAACAACAACTATCAGCAAAGCATTGGAATGGAACCATTCGCAGCACTCTACGGACGGAACTGTTGTTCACCGCTAAGTTGGGACGACGTTGGAGATTGTGAACTTCTTGGACCAGAGATGATCGTGGCAACTGTGGACGTGGTTCACACGATTAGGGAAAGGATGCGTATAGTCCAAGACCGACAGAAGTATTGGGCAGATGCAAAGTGTTGACATCTTGAGTTCCAACCTGGAGACTATGTATTCCTGAAGATCTCTCCAAACAAAGGAGTGATACGATTTGGCAAAAGGGGTAACCTAAGTCCAAGATATATAGGACCGTTCGACATACTCGAACGAGTTGGAGAAATGACATACCGTTTAGCACTACTACCCTTATTGGATGGAGTGCACAATTTGTTCCACATATCCCAACTACAACGATATGTGAGCGATTCCAGCCACATATTTGATCACTTAGAGCTCACAGTACAAACTGACCTAACCTGCGAGCAACAACCAGTTGAGATCCTAGACCGAAAGGTGAAGATATTGCGGAACAAGGAAGTAAACTTGGTCCGAGTGATGTGGAGAAAGGATTCGCCAGGAGAATCAACTTGGGAAAGCGAAGAAGATATGCGTACACAATACCCTTACCTCTTTCAAAATTAGTCCCTATGTAATTGTAAATTTTGAGGACGAAATTTTTATAAGGAGGGTAGAATATAACGACTCTGAAATCACTGTGCAAAAATTTCTTGTTATTGTACAGAAAAGGGTATTTCAGCCTGTGTAAGAGTTAAAAGTTATTTCTGTTAAATAAAAGCAAGAAACAACTTGTAGCTCACTGGTAAAGCCTCTACACTGCTGTGACGTAGCCTGTGCATTTGATTCCCATCAGAACCAATTATTTTTTTAGATTTTTTCTTTTTAATTTTCAGGAGCCTATGAGTTGCACGTGCAATACACAGAGAAATGAAAAATTTCAGAAAAATCATACAGACGCAATGAGGTGTACACACCCAAATACCCATGTGATACGAATCTCGAGGCGATTACCTCAATCTCAACCGCCCAAATTCCTCCTAGGGCTGGCGCCGACGGTCGATCTTGCCCCATTTACCTCCGTGCTTTGCACACACACCCTTTCGACTCCCCTTAACTCCCCTGCACTGTTTGATTTTCCTGCAATTAAAAAGAGACTCTTCAATTCACCATTTAACACCTTTTTAATGCATTTTAATCTACATTTTTAATTCCCAAACCTTAATTCTCGACTATAAATACCACGCCATACCCTAGCTCTTCACCTTTCAGAAATTCTAGCAAAAATTCTTTCAAAACTTTCTAAGTGCCAAGTGGAGTTAAGCCCCTCAAGTGGAGTAGCGAGCCAAACTCGACGACTGGAGCATCTCCGACGAAACCACGACCCCCGAGAACTTCTTCAATCTCTTCTTAACCTTCTAAAAATAGTAAGTCCCTCTTTTCTCAAATTCTTTCATCTCAATTCGTCGTCTAAGAAAATATCGACAAAAGTGGAGTTAACACGTAACAACCTTCGTTTTTTTAATATTTTATCATGCTGGATAGGTATAAATGTCACATAATCATCCTAATATCTTTTAAAAACAAAATTCACATCTATTGTCTTTTGACGTAACCATAATTTCATGTTCAATACTCATATAATGAACTTTTTCATTAAAATACCATGAACTTTAGTGTAATCTCTTTTCAATATGTAGTATACCCAAACCCTAGAACCTTCACGGATTAATGATCTACCCCACACGCACACTATGGTTTCATAGCACGGTATTCTAAGCATATGGGTAATTCAAAGTAAAAGATTTTTCATTAAAATACAACACCGTTTCAAAACGGGTTTCTTTAAATCGGTATTTCGAAATGCTTGGCAATTATGCCACTACAACCCTCGTCAGGGGACCCGCTAATGGATGGTGCAGATTATCGCACATTCTTGGGCTAGTAGAGCGAGATGCAAAACTCCTCACGGAGTATTCGGTCTCGAAAGGAATAAAAAATACGTTTTTTAAGAAACACGACTTTTTCTAATAAAAACTAATTTTTAGGAAAATTATATAAAAATCATAAATATGTATTTTCAATAAAAACAAATTAAGAAAATATATTCTTAAAAGAAAGATTAAAATTTTAAATAAAATATCACCAAGTTTCTAAAAGTAGTAGTTTTCATAAAAATACCACAAACTTTCAAAATGCTTGGTTTTATCATCAAAACACCACAACAATTAAAATACATGTTCATGAAAACCCTAAATGTTATAAATCACTCTCGAGGTTTATTTTTAAACTATATTAAAGTATTTTTCATAAAACCCCCTCAAGATATGCAAACAATATTTTAAGAACTCTAGATTAATATAGGTTTAAGCGTGATCAATTCTTTTGAGCCCCAGGGAGCCGGAGAAAGTGAGTACTTTCCTATTCAGGTTAGACAACTTAACGGAGTTATCAATGACAATTGTCTTGGAAAAAGACACAAATCCCGCCGTCCATGTGCAGCAGTTGCCGATTTTTCCCGAACATAAGTTTTAACAATTTAACTTGAATACAAACTCGAACTCTAACCTAACTCGAATCTAAAGTTGAATATGAACTCGAATCCAATCTACTCGAGCCAACTTGACTCGTATCCAGATTGCAATTGTTATGACTCACACATTACTCTACTCACTCGAATACAATCTACACCTTTTGCAATCTAGGGTTTCGATCAAGACATGTCAATTAATCAATTAAATTAATTAAGTATATTAACCAGTTATAATATATTATATACGGGGTGCTTGGGATGGTTTCTTGTATGAATCCAACAGAGTTTCAGGAGTCCCGTATTAACCTCTTTTTTATTTTACTCGAATATCAGTCGGGTTGACTCATCCACAGCCTAGAGACCCGATGCTAACACATGAAATGGGCCCGTGTTTTCTTGCTCATGGGGCCCCACTCTTGAGCTTGTGAATACTTCTACGGCTGCGTTGACATTCACACTTAGAACTTAACGTTAACATAATGACCATCTAGAGACCTAGTATATATTTGCCCATGATCATATACTCTTACTCGTTATATATATTTTACACTTGTCATTTTATTTACTCTTACCTATATTTGGGACTTGCCGAGCGCTAGTTCGCTGATGGGCATTCCACCCACTTTTCTTCTCTTGGAATGTTCGTCAGATACGGTCGAGACGGAGGAGGTTAAAGCCAAAGAGGAGGACTAAAACCATATCGCTACTCAGGGCTAGCTCTACTTCACCTTTTCTCCAGTTTATGTATGCCACTTGTTTAGGAATTTTCATTATTGTATTTATTTTTCAGCATAAACTCTTGTAATTGTAAATATTGGAAGTTGAATGTAAAAAAAGATTTTTGTTGAAAATTTTTACAGTCTCCATTTATTCTTGCATTGTGTATTATTGTTTTCAATACGCTTAGTATATTTATTTAAGGAATGACCTTCTCTGAAAACAGGGCTTACCACATCACCGTTTCCGCCAATTGGGAAGCAGGGCGTGACACTCCAGGAGGGGGGTACCTCGCACGAAGCTCCTGGTCATCGAACCTGGGCAGCATCTCCTTAACGGCCGAGGGCATTATGCCATCCAATGGCCGCAGAGTCAGTGAAGTCGACGTATAATTGGTCAGACATTTTGCCATTATCCATAACCTTCTCCGCCTTCTCCTCGGCCTTTTTCGCCGCCTCATTGGCCGCTCGGGCATTCTCCTTAAATGAGTCTCTTTGCTTCCTCAACGCATCAAAGAGCTCATTGACTTCGTCGACCTGGGCCTGGAGGGCCCGGTTGGACTCAGTCAGAGCTCGTTGGGACTCTCTCAGCCTTGTGGCCTTCACCCCCTCAAGAGCAACCGCGTCTCGAATGAGGCGGCGTTGTCCTTGGCCTCCTTCATCTTGGTGAGGATTTCTTCTTCACGCGAAGATGTTTCCCCGGATTTTTTTATCGCCGGGCCAACTTCTTCAACCTCCATGGCATCCAGGAAGGTAGAGTGATAGAGGACCAACAGAAAGCAAACAGTATCCGTCAAAAACTAAACAGGGGAAAACTTACATGAAAAATTCGCGGAGAGCTCACGTACCTGGACGGCCTCCTGGGCTATTGCGGCAACTGTTCACATTAGAATATTGCATTTAATACCGCTCATTCTTATGCACATTTGTATATAGGTAGGCGCTTCTGATCCGTATTTGCTACATGATTACAGATTATAGGTTCTCAGTTCAGAATAATGCAAATCACGCACATTCTCTACAGTTATGACAAATTCAGAACAATTGCCGACAGATGGATAAAATACGAGTTTTGGTCATCCACATTCGTTAGGTGCTGCTTAACAGTTCAAGAGAAAAGACAAGAATAATAGTCATTCATGTATCGGGAAGCATGGAACACGAGGGAAGGCAGCGCGGAGCTCGAGGGAGATCCAAGGCAAAAAAATTAATGAGAAAAAGACAAAAGCAATTGCCATTTTGGACCGTTGAAAATCTTAGAATATTTTGAAAGGATTTTGCAAATATAAGTGTATCAAACAAAAGAAGAGAGAAACACGAGAACCCATAAGAAAAATGAAATATCAATTCAAAAATTAGAGCGCGGATCAGTGAAAAGTTTAGTGGGTTTGGCGCCGGATCAACGGCCATAATAACGTCATCCATGATGAAACTTCATGGTGTTAGTGAGATATGCCCTAGAGGCCATTATTGTATCATACTGGATTGTATATTACATATTGGAAGCTTAGGATATTCACAGTTATGATACCAGTCTTGCTCAAAATGGTAGTATGCTACATGGTTTGATTCTACCTCAATATATGCATGTGTTTCATTTAGCATATCGCTTATACATATTGGTAGAGACCTTAAGATCTTTGCTTGACTACCAGCGTTGTGATGGCAGTCACACTAGTGAGAGCTGGGTAGTTTATAAGCACATCCTTATATAGGTCCCTAGTCGTAGGATTATTAAGACAGGGCATCGATACTCCAGAGTAGACTAGTGTATACGCTTCTCATCCCAGCACGGGAGATGGTCTGTCCCACAGCCATTAGTACGTCATACTGGAGATAATATACATGTGCTCGTTAGGTTATAAGTTACACTGGACATGACTCGTCGGGAACTGCTGGTTGGTATTATACCTATCGCCAGAAAGCAGTTCCCAGGTACATGAGTATAGGTTAGTCCGTTGACTTGCCATCACTACTTCGTATCGAGTGTGTTCCCACTGTACTTTGATTTCTACCTTACCACGGCTCAAAGGAGTTATGCAAATAGGTAGTAGTTGAGTGTAGTCCTGAAGCACTTGGAGGCAGTAGCGGTCAGATAGGATTCGTCTCTCCCGGTATTGGGGGTTGATATCGCGCAGCATTTGGAAAGCCATTACATAAGGTCCCTGGCCAAGGCGGTCGAGAAATACTGGTAGGCACTCCAGTAGTTTCTCAGGATGTATTAGGCTCTCCTCAGGCATGACTTATTAGGCTGTTAGGGGTCTGACGTTTACCATCCCCACAGGCCTGATATATGAGTATTTTAGACGAACAGACCGGACTGTACGGAGATTGTCACAGATAGGCTCAGTATGAGTTCGGATGAGTTTGCTCATCGGCCATATTATCGACAGATACCTTGGTAGCCGTTACGTGCAGCTAGTACCGCTGACGTGCTTGTGGTTAAACCCACTGCCAACGTACCGTCGAGTCTTTAGAGTCCTAGACAGAGGGTTTCCCTACTTCGGGCAAAAGATGTAGAGGCCGTATGGTTTTACGGCAGGGCTACGATCACATACGTGTACTTGTACACGGATGATATTTGGGCGAACAATACTAGTGGGCTTTGGTTTAAGACGGATCCTAGTATTGTATTATTGGATTGTTATTGTCTCAGTGTATTCGTATTTTTCGGAATACGGATACAGGTATGTATATACGGTGCGGGGTATACTTGTAATTTTCTTAAGAATACTTTTAGAAGGAGACACCTCATTATTTAGTATTATCTATTTTTTCCAAAATAGATTAGTGAGGTGGAAAATTGGAAAAGAGAGAGATATTTGTAGCACGGTGTGAGGGATGGCTCAAGGATTATTTTATTTGTTTGGCATTACTACTGAAGTATGGTGAGGATTTAATATTGTGATTTATTCCATGTTTTAATGAGTGTATGAGATATGAGCCATTCTTCTCACTTTGCAACCTTAGTTCATTGGCTTCTCCTCATTCTCTCTCTTGATTTTCATCTCCTTCTTCTTCCTCCTCAAAAACCGTAACCTTCACATGTGTTGTGAGCTATAGGGTTTAGTGAGACAAAACAATCTAATAGCTTCATCACATCACCTAGGCTACTTGGATTAGCGAACCATTTAACTTAGTTACTTCGGTTTATAGATTGGAGCTTGAAGCACAAACTCTCGGGTGGATCATCTTTGACGTGAGGAGGCCGATCATGCAACCTTCATCTGTTCACTGAGGAGCCAAGGAGAGGAGGACAAGAAGACCCGGAGAACCGGTTCTAGGAGGTATAACACTCTTACCGAGTAGATAAACTCCTAGATAGTTTAGTTAGTTAAGGTTTTAGTATAGATTCTGGAGTTAGCCGGTGTTGCGCAGTTCATTAAAATCTTTTTTTTGAAAATTCCGCCTCCCCGCGAACCCGTGGGTTGTGCAACATCGGCTTACAGTGGTATCAGAGCCTACAAAATCTTAACTAGCTAGTTAGCAAGTAGTTAGAAATTCGATCGTCGGAAAAATCCCAAAATCACGATAAAAAACCCATGTTTCTGTCATTTTTCAAAACTGGTCTAAAAATCATTTCAGAGGCCTTAAAAATTCAAGCAGGGTTTTCTAAGAACACAGAAGAAAAACGAGATCCTAAGTCTCCAAGACCGCCGTGGAAGCGCGGACAAACAGTGTGTTTGGTCGCCGTTCTACGACCGAGTCAAGGGCGACTCGGTCCGATTTTCTTCTGTGTGTTTCTCATGTTGAATTGTGATTTTTGGCATATGTGGATTCTACCCAGATTTGTTTGTGTACTGGATTGTGCATGGGGTAGACACGGTTTAGTTTATTTATCGAAATTCTAAGATTACTTGGCTAATTGTGTTTTCTGTGTTTCTTTATATGATGCTAAACATTTGCTAATCACCATACGCGTACTGGATTGATATAGAGACTTTTTTTTTTGGAATTTTCTAATTCAAGCTATTCCTTTTGCTAATCTCTGGCGATGAATCAACAATTCGAAGTCTGTGATCTATGATTGTGGTTTGTGTATATGGAGTATTGGATTGTCGTAGATGAATAGCCCGGGGATGTGAGAAGAGTTTTTCCTTTTCTTTCATTCATATAATTTGTAAAAGTGATGTAATATTATTTTGCGGGGCACATCCGGATTGAGCTTGTAGCCACCGTTGTATTATTTTTTTTTATTGTTTTTGCTCCTAGGATAGACCCAAGGTGGGGTGCAAAAACTACCGGGTTCGTGAAGTGCCGAGTTGCCTACTCATTTTATTTAGGGAGGTTGCTTCACTTTGGGAATTTGGCGGGTAGTTTGCCGCACCTGTAGGGGTCTAGGGTGGGGTTTGGCTCTTCATCACGACCGTGGAATCCGTCTTTCATTATAGGCTTAAACGAAACGCGGAATTTCTAGTATATCCAATATATTCATCTGTGATCTTGAATGCCTATTATTGCGTGAGACGAATGGATATATATATATATATATATATATATATATATATATATATATATATATATAGTAGGCGTTGCTTATGTTTTGCACCCGCGCTAGTCCAGCCCCCGCTCTGCCGGTAGTTAAGTAACCTAATGGTGTATGACGAGGCCCCGTAGCGAATGCGGTTGGCATAAGCGTACGTTGTATTTTCGTTTCTTTTTCTGCAATGATAGGATTAAATGATGGGACCACATTAACATTGATTAACGCAAGAAAAACAAACCAAAGCCTAATCGTTGGAACAATTTCAAAACCACTCGGTTTCTTCAAAAAGCAAATTTTAAACGCGAAGCCTAAACCACTCCTTTCAAAAATCTATCATGGTTCCTTCGACTATATCAAGTTCATTACGTTCACGGTTTCGCCAAAACAATTCGTAGCCCTCCGTCATTTCATATAGGTATTCAGTAGTATTCAAGCTATGTATTTTGACCTTCGCCAAAGCATAGTGATTGGTAGCTGCTGGGTATTCATATGTAGTATAGATAGATGCATTGGTTTGGGATAGTCGTACTACTATATTGGCCTTCGTCGAGGGTATGTACGGGTGGATTCAAATTAACCTGGAAAATGACGGGTAGAACTTGACATGCGACTTATGATATGTTGGCCTTCGTCAAGGTCATAAGAACATGGGGCAAAAATCCACATCGGGAGTTTCTAAGGAAATTGAAACTTGATAGTGTTGCATACCATTTGGAGTGTGATGATTTTGGTAGGATTCCTTCAAAGTTGTCACACGATGATGTTTGGATCCCGATCCTACTGTGAGTATCCGCTACTCTTCAGGAGATTTTTTCACTAAACAATCAATGCTATAAACCAAGTAGGTGTAGAACGGTGTTAGCGAGGCTACGCCTCCAGGAACAAGAGGTTATGTAATTAAGGAACCTCGCGAAAGCGTTGGAAAATCTCCCTCGAACTACCGACACTAGTCTGGCTGAAAGGTTAAGCAAGAATTGTAAGAGTGAGATTAATTCTGACTAATTCTTCTTTTATGGTTTGAGGAAGGATTCGAGGAAACAGTGGGAGACATCCTGTTTAGATAAATTAATAACCAATCTAAACTTGCAAGAGTATCATGCTGAGTGTTTCTTCTTTCTCTCCTAATTACAGTGACCACAATGACCGGACTTAGATTATTAGATAATAAATTGACTATGCCAAACTATATTGATTGGCTAAGGAATGTCTAGATAGCACTTACCTATGATAAGCTGGACTACCTCCTTACTACCAAAGCCCTCACCGTCCCAGGTCCAGATTCCACCGTCGCGGATATTGATATCCGTAAGACATGGGAAAATGATTGTACGAGAGCCAAGTGCCTCGTGTTAGCCTTAATGGATAGTGAACACTAGAGGCAGCACGGATGATGTTCGAGCGGACAATACTAGTGTATTTTGGTTTAAGCCGGATCTTAGTATTATATTATTGGATTGTTATCATCTCAGTGTATTCGTATTTTTCGGAATACGGATACGGGTATGTATATACGATGAGGGGTATTCTTGTAATTTTCTTAAGAATGCTTCTAGAAGGAGACACCTCATTATTTGGTATTATCTATATTTTGCAAAATAGGCTAGTGAGGTGGAAAATTAGAAAAGAAAGAGATATTTGTAGCATGGTGTGAGAGATGGTTCAAGGATTATTTTATTTGTTTGGCATTACTATTGATGTGTGGTGAGGATTTAATATTGTGATTTATTCCATGCTTTAATGAGTGTATGAGATATTAGCCGTTCTTCTCACTTTTCAACCTTAGTTCATTGGCTTCTCCTCATTCTCTCTCTTGATTTTCATCTCCTTCTTCCTCCTTCTCAAAAACCCTAACCTTCATATGTGTTGTGAGCCATAGGGTTTAGTGAGACAAAACAATCTAATAGCTTCTCTACATCACCTACGCTACTTGGATTACCGAACCATTTACCCTAGTTACCTCGGTTTAGAGGTTGGAGCTTGAAACACAAACTCTTGGGTGGATCATTGTTTCCCCCAATCAGAGCAAAGCTCTGTTTGAAATTCAAATTTCAAAATTGAAGCAACGTTTCAGATACAGCGCCAAGTGCGCTGCGTCCTAGGCAGCGCACCATGTGTGCGCTAGCGCTAGGCGCGCTGCGCCCTGAGCAGCGCGCCACGTGTCAAACACGGGTGCGCTAGCGCAGGGCGCGCTGCGCTCTGAGCAGCGTGCCACTTGTCAAACACGGGTGCGCCATGTGTCAAACACGGGTGTGCTAGCGCAGGGCGCGCTGCGCTCTGAGCAGCGCGCCACGTGTCAAACACGGGTGCGCTTGCGCAGGGCGCGCTGCGCTCTGAGCAGCGCGCCACGTGTCAAACACGGATGCGCTTGCGCAGGGCGCGCTGCGCTCTGAGCAGCGCGCCACGTGTTTGCCACGTGTCAAACACGGATGCGCTAGCGCAGGGCGCGCTGCGCTCTGAGCAGCGCGCCACGTGTCAAACACGGGTGAGCTAGCGCAAGGTGCGCTGTGGTTTAAGTAGCGCACCACATGCAAAGCACGGATGTGCTAGCGCTGGAATTAAAAAACTCCCCACCGTTAGATCAAAAAATCTAATAATAATGATAAATCATTAATTAATCAGACTTAAATTCTGTTATGGAAAGATTTTCCAATCATGTTAAAAATAAGAAGATTGCCTTCCGTAAAACAGAAGCCCTAGGATCAAAGATCCAATGGTGGGAAATATCCTCAAATCAACCAGAGAAAGATCTCTTTAACTGATTCAACAAATCAACTTGCCCTATATAAAGGCCCCAAGACTTCAAGTTTGATATAGAGAAACCCCCCATAAACTTTGAGAAACTCAAAGAGAAAGAGCAAGCTCTTGCAAGAAGACATTTCTTCAAGTTAAAGATGAAGGATAATGAACACAGAAATGAAATCATCTCATAGAAAGAAAAATTCATTTCTTTAAAAAAGATCATAGATCTACAAAACAAAAAGTCTTTCACAAAAGAGATCAAAATATCTCATCATAAAATAAAAGAAGAACACAATTCTTCTCAAAGATCATGGATCTATAAAGGCAAAGCCTTTCATAAAAATAAGAGATTGGAAATATCTCTTACAAAAAACAAGAACTGTTGTTCTTAGATCTTGAGACAAAGTCTCTTTTAAAAGAACATAAACTTATTTTCTTGATCATAGAATTGATCAGATGCGCCTTGCGCTCTTGAAATACGCCTTGCGCTCTTGAACTGCGCTTATGCGCTCTCTGGATCGGCACTTAGCGCCAAATACGCCATGTGTCAACCACGTATGCGCCGATTTACAACTTGTGCTTTGCACTTCTGAAATAGCGCACTGCGCTCATGGGCTGGCGCTCAGCGCCAAGCGCACCACGTGTCACTCACGTGTGCGCCACTAAACTGAAAGCGCAATGCGCTCATGGATTAGCGCTCAACGCTCATAAATTTGCATCATGCGCTCATCATCTGGCGCCTAGCGCTGAGTGCGACACGTGTCCCTTACATGTGCGCCACGTGGCAGAAGCGCACCGCGCTCTTTGACTGGCGCAAAGTGCCTAGCGCACCACATGTTGCGCTGACAGAACATAAATTGTTCTTTAATAAGCCCAGAGCTCTGATGAATGCTCTGCATTCAATACAAGACAAAAACATTGTTAAAAGGGCCAAGCCCAAATAAAGGCTCAACAGCCTAGAATAAAAATGTCAAATATTTATTGGACTTAGCCCAAGATTGGCCATAAGTTCTCAACCCATATTAATTGAGCCCATCTGCTCATGAATATTTCAACAGATCTTAGTCCCAAATTGGACTACAGATCTTTTAACCAACTCACACCGGTTCGAGGGTACATCTCTTTACTCCTCTGATATTTGTTGTTGTAATCCTTCAACGTCTTCAGAGAGGTGACGGGTCCCGACAACCATACATTTCATGGACTGTGGGGTCCTTAAGCCCATGGACTATGATGTCCTTAACCTTGACTGTGAGGTCTTTAAACTCACGGACTATGACGTCCTTAACCTTGACTGTGAGGTCTTTAAACTCACGGACTATGATGTCCTTAATCTTGACTGTGATGTCTTTAAACTCACGGACTATGATGTCCTTAACCTTCAACCGTGATGTCTTTAAACTAACGTTGGACCGTAATGTCCTTAAACTAATCGACCGCAATTTCCCTAAACTAAACAATAGAGTTCAAATGCTCTTTTGTTGGATCTAAATGATCCTGTTAAGTTGATCTTAGTCTAAAATTAGACTAACGTATCCTTAACGAACGTTTAAGTTGATCTTAGTCTTAAATGAGGCTAACGTATCCTTAAACTCAACCCCCAAACCCAAATCTAAGAAGATACGGATTTAGGCTAATCCACGCCCTACGGGCGACAACATAAATTAGTCTCCGTATACAATCCAGGGCAACCAAAAATAAAACAAACACCCACGACACGAAGTGACCATCTGGAGAAGGAGAAAGTGGTTACCGCGATGCAGTAGAGTAATTAACTACAGGGGCTTGCGCCTGCAGGGAAGAGCGTCCCCACAATGAAAAACTTCTCAAATGAGGGGGAATCTGACGAAATCTGCTATATCGGCCGCATCCGTTTAAACCTTCGATATACGGTGCCATAAATCAACTTGGCATCTTCGGAGAGGTGGACGGATAGCACTAATTAGAATCTGCCCTCGAAATTCAGGCCGGACCTCCCAACATTCCGGTCGCATCTTTCGGCGGAGAACAGATTCTGGCACGCCCGGTGGGACCTTTTCCTCTTTCCACTCCACACTTCGTGTGTCGTATTCGCAAAAAAATCACGATTTGATATGGTTGCCCTCAGGTTCGAGGTACTAAGATTTGGTGTCTTGCTCCGTGCAGAAAACGAAAGATCAATGGCGTCTACCTGCCCAAAATATTCCAGCTGCAACTGCAATTCCCGTTCTGCCTCATCTGGAGGTGTAACTTATGGGCCCCAGGCAGCCTTCCTGTTCACAATGCTGGTGGACCAAGTAACTCAGGCCACCATTGGACTGTTCTTTGGGACTATGATCCCACCCATGAGCTTCAATGCCCCGATGCTGCCACAAGAAGCCCCAAAGAAGTCGGTCTTTAAACGACTTACCACTACCGCGGCCCCTCTCAACGGGTCGCCCAAGTCTAATACCTCAGTTTTCAACAGACTGTGCCAGAACGCCAACAAGCCCGCAATACCTGAAGCAGCCATCCCAAAGCGGATAGCCATCCCGGCTCAAGCGGATGAAATCATTGGAAAGGATTCTCCTGACAAGAAGTCGGTCTTCACAAGGCTGGCCATCCGGGCTCCTGCTCTAGACGAAGTCCCCAAAGCTGCTTCCCTTGCCTAAAGGTCTGTCTTTGACAGATTGGAATTGCTTCTCAACGGATATCGGTCTTTAAGAGGCTGACGCCGGCGACATCCCTTAGCCAACATAGGGGGCATGACGAAGCCATTTCCATAGCTGAACCAATCCTATCCACACGACATGCTCGACGTCGCCACTGGCGCCGAGTAAGGAAGGCCGGGGGAAACTCCCCCTCTGGGCTAACTCCGCCAGCTCCCATAATCAATGTTGCTGTTTCAACTGGGAACATCGTTGAACCGCTTAGGAGGGTTCGCAAGAACCTCCGACTGCCGTGCTAAAGAGATCTCCTCTACCTATGGAGATTACTACAGAAAAGAAGACGGAGCTGTTAGTTATATGTATGCCCTAGAGGCTATTACTATACATAGGATGTATATTGTATTGGATGCTTGGACGTATATAGGGAGGACTTTCTTGCTCGACATAATAGTATGCTATTTGGTTGCTCTTTACCTTAACGTGTACACTGATTGTCTCTCTGATACATGTTGGTAAAGCCCTTAGGATGTGTACTTGACTACCTGGACTATGATGCGGATCATACTAGTGGGGACATGGTAGTCCATAAGTACATCCTTCAAAGTCCCTAGTCGTGGGTGTATCGAGACGGGGCATCGATATACCAGAGTAGACTAGCGTATACCTTCTCGACCCATACAGATGGGCGATGGATGATCCCATATCTATTGGTGTTTGACATCGGAGATGATATACGGGTGCTCAGTGGAGACTGGGTACATTGGACAGACTCGCCGAGAACTCCCAGATGGTATTATACCTTACGTCAGATGGCAGTTCTCTGGTGACACTGGTACAGGTTAGTCTGTAGACTCGAGATCGTCATAGAGTCTTGTGTGATTCCCATTGTGCTTTGATTTCCACCTTACCACGTCCAAGAGGGCGTGCAAAACGGTGGCTTTTGGGTACAGTCCCGAATCACATGGAGGCAATGAGCGATAGGAGGGGATTCGTCTCTCCCGGTATAGGGAGTTGATGTTGCGCTGTGTTCGATTGGCTATAACCGGAAATCCCTGGCCAGGGTTGCTGAGATTTACTGGTAAGTGTTACCAGTAGTTTCTTGAACTGTTATAGACCTCATATCGACACGACTTATCGAACTACTGGAGTCTGACGTTTACCACCCCTAGGCGAGATATGCGACATATCAGACGAACAGACCGGAATGTATGGTAAGTGTTACTGGTTGGATTCACAGGAGTGTGAGCGGGCTTACTCGTCGATCTTCTGATCGCTCAATACCCGGGTGGCCGTTACGTTTAGCAGACCGCTTGTGGCTTCTGGGTGTTTGATATGATCATCACCTGCTGCCGGCGTATTGACGAGTCTTTAGAGTCCTACACAGAGGTTTCCTGGCTCAAGCGAAACGAAATAGGAGCGCATATGAGATATGTGCGGGACCGAGAATAATGCGTGTATGTGATACCGTATTCTATTCTCGTGATTTGTATCATCGACAGGTTATATGTGATATAGCCGGGTTACCGAATCAAGTGTTGATTCGATACATTGATACACTTGATACTAGTCGGTTATATGCGATATGACCGGATCATTAAATCAAGTGTTGATTTAATGATTTAATGTATAATTATATATTTGATATATTACTTAGCATTAACTAGTATTGGTTCACTTTAAATGGATTTTCTCACTTGAAATGCACAAGTTGTATATGTGATATATTTTTGTGCACTTGTTTGTATCATGTTTGATGATACATGATAGTTTGGGTGTATGTTTAGTTTAAACCATGGTTATGTTAATGGTTAGGGTTTTTATATACTTATTCATTTATTTATTTATTCATTTTGAAAGATAAATAGAATGGTGGCTTATTTTGTTTCTTTCATGAAACTTCATGAAGTGTTGAAAGCTTGACCATTTTGTTTGTTTCCTTTAACCTAACCATTCAACCTAACCATGGTTTATTCTCTACACCTAACTATGGTTGCCATTATGATAAGTATCATATTATTTCCTATTTTAAAATAACTTATCATATATTCTTTCTTCTTCTTCTTCTTCAAGATGAAAAGAAAGCTTGCCTCTATCAATGGCAACTTGAGAAAAAGAGTGAGAAATCCAATTCTAAAGTGAACCCACTTCCTATTTCTTCATCCTCTACCACTTGCCAAGTAGTATAGGGTGTTTTCTTCACAAGTTTCATGGCTTGGTGAAGTTGGAGCTTGATCTTGTGTTGCCTCGACGTAGATCATCTTCGGCATCGAAGGCGACGACCTAGCCCGATCATTTCTTCGATGAAACCACCGCGAGAGTCCGAGATCCGATGGGTACAGCGGAGGGACTTCATCACGGAGATATGGAGGTGGAGGACCGGATCTACAAAGGTTGTATTTTCGTTCACTCTTAGTTAAGTTGTTAACTAGTTGCTAGTTTCGTCTAAAATTCTAGTTACCGATCGCATTAGGGTTTCTCGGCACCGGAAATTTTTGAATTTGGCATGGTTGATGCCTTGTGAGACCTCATTAGTGTGCCTAGGAACCCTACAGTAGTATCAGAGCCTAGCTAGAGCCTTAGGCGATGCGTAGACGATGTTAGAATTCCGATCGAACCCCGAAACCCTAAAAATGACCCCTCTCTGTACATTTTTACAAAACTGGGTTTTTTCCATATTAAAAATTCTTAAAAAATTCAGCAGGAAATTCTAAGAATTACGGTGCAAAATTGACCAAGAGATTCGATCAAAGAGCGGCGGAACCGCGGCATTAGCATGGCTAATGCGGCGGTTCCGCGGCCACTTAGTGTTTTCAGCTAGTCGTTTTTGCACAGTAACTTCTTTCATTCATTGCTGAGTTTTCTGGGAATTTTTAAAGTTTACTCAAGAGTTGAGTATTTTGGGTTGTATTGGGAGTTCGTAGATTCGATCGGATTGTCTAATTTTGTCTATGTGTTTTTCCGGATAAATTTTAGAACATGTTAAAAGGTTCGACCGGATATAAATACCCACTTTTTTCCCTACCGGGAAATTTCCAATTGTTGGATTTTTCCGTTGTTTAATGACGTTCTAAGTACTGCAAGTAACGCGATGGTCCCTCTAGAAGACAACAATCCTTAACTCGATTATGTGACCGTCTTGAACTGCCATTTGAACATTAGGGTTTAGGGCAGTACGGCGTGCCACATGTGAGGTGTTGGCTTGACCCTTCTACGGCTGGACCGTTGGTACTGAGGCATGAAGTGAATGTTTTTAAACTTGTTTCATGAGTTGAGCTGTTATCGGGAAAACTTGGGTGTTTGGATGTTCGATCGGAAAGTTTAACATTTTCTATTTATCTGGAATGGGATACAATACTTGGAATCCACAAGTAGTTATGAGATAACTGATATGAATGTTATAAGCATAGCACTTTAGTCTCACTTGATCGGTTGCCACGGAATTTTGATGCGATCAAAAGTCCGTCGCAATCACGTAGCGTACGTGGATACTCGCCGGTAAACTTAATAGACAGCCTCACCCTATAGCCCCGACCAAGTGACTGTAGGAGAACCCCGTCGCCGAAAGCATCCATTCGGGTGCTCGCGGCAGCGGTGTTCCATCTTGGTGTACTTCGTCGACGGTGTCGGGGGTGCGGCCGCCTACTAAAGTTTGCGACGAACATTCGATCAGGATGTCAGGAATCTTGTTGAATTGCCCGACTTGATATTGAAAAGAGTTTTCGATAATGAGACTAAAATGCGGGGTTTATAATTGTTAGGCATGTGATGTCTAAGGAATTCATTTGATTAGGCATGCGATGTCTAAAGAGTTTGCGGATTCCAACTGTTGTAGTTTTACACTTTCTTTTCTGTGACCGTAAGTGTAATATGTGATATCGCCGGTTTCGTTGCTATATGTCAACGACAATTGGGATGCGCATATTTACTTACGTTGATGACATGTGTTGTTATGTGTTGCTGGATATGTTATATTGGATTGTCGTGTTTGAATAGCCGGGGTTTTTTTTTATGTGAGATGAGTGTTTTTCATTTTCATTCATGTAAAAACTTGTATGTAATATTCTTTTATTGGGGCACTTTCAGGTTGCGGAAGATGTCACCGTTTGTATATTATTTACTTTTCCGCACTAGGATAGACCCAAGGAGGGGAGCACAAGTAACCGGGTTCTGGAGTCCAGTGGGAGACCAATTCGAGGAGTCGAGTCCGGGTCTCCTAACTCTAAAATTGGTAGGGTTGCTTGCCGCTCTCGTAGGGGTCTAGGGGTGTGAGTTTGGCTATTCATCGCGACCGTGGAATCCGTGTTTTATACTGGCTCGTATTGAAAACACGGACGTCCTAGTATATCCAATATCTCATATGTTTCTTCTGCTGCGATATCTGTGATGTGATCATGTGATGTTCTGTGATAGATACAATATATAGTATATATGATATATTATATAGACGTTACTTATGTTTTACACCCGCGCTAACCCTGCCCTGCTCTGCCGTTAGTTACCTAACCTAACGGTGCATAAGGGGACATCGAGGCGAATGCGGATGGCATAAGTGTACGTCGTATTTATCTGTGATGTTTAGGTACTTAAATGATGGGACTTCATTAATATGATTAATGAAAGAAAAAGAAACCTAAGATGTTGTAGAATCGACTTTCAAAAATAAAAACAGGTAGCTACTGTTCTTGCTTTGCACAGCGGTATATATGATATATCCTGCACCTTATTCGATGAGGAAAGGGCCGATGATCCCTTCACCGGGAGTGACCCCTTTAGCAATAACTGGCAGATGCTACACACTCGGTTTGTCTTTTGATAGCTTCTATAGTTTTTGCTTTGCACAGTGATATATATGATATATCCCGCACCTCATTCGACGAGGAAAGGGCCGACGATCCCTTCACCGGGAGTGACCCCTTTAGCAAAACTAGAAAAGCCTCAAAAACTCTCCATTTTAAAATCATTTGATTATACAACGATATCAAGTTCATTACGCAATAGGTTTTCAGAAAAACCTGTCGTAGCCCTCCGTCATTTCAGATAAGTAGTAGTTAGTATTCGTGCTACGTTTGTTGACCTCCGTCAAGGCGTAGTGTGCGGTAGCTAACTAGTATTTATCTGCTTATGCATATGATGCAGATTGGATTAGGGTAGTCCTGCGGCCTTGTTGACCTCCGTCAAGGGTCGTGCGGGTGGGTTTAATTCGATCAAGAAATGACGGGTTGAACTTGACTAGTAGCCTATGGTTTGTTGACCTCCGTCAAGGTCATAGGACGCTAGGGGAAAAATATTATCGGGAATTTCAAGTGTTGAAATTTGCAATGAGATTGCATACCTTCTATGAGATAGTTGGATTCCGATACCCGCTGCGAGTAAGAGTTACTCCTGCGAGAGTTTTACATATTACAATTAGCCGATCAAGTAGGTGTCTAGAAAGGTGTCAACGGGGTTACGCCTCTGGGAAAACGAGGTTTACATTAATTAGGTTCGTGCGAAAGCACAGGGAACCTCCCTCAAAGTACCGACACTGGCCTGGCTGAATGATTGTCGAACTTGTAGTGTGTAATTAATCCCGGCTAGTCTTTCCTTTTAGGGTTTGAAGGAAGATTTGATAAAAAAACAGTGGGAGCCATCCTGATTAGATAAAATAATAATCAATCTATTCTTGCAAGAGCGCACGCTGAGTGTTTTCTTCTCTCTCTCTCCAGGTAGCGACCATATCACACCTTAATCAAGATAATAATACGGATATTTGACCGAACCCACTTGTTATACTGAGCCGGGGAACGTTGGTCCCGCTCCAACTTATAATTGTTATAAGACAGAGCAGGAAATTGGGGATTACCAGAATTCCCGTGCCGCCCAAACGAAGAAAGTGCATACTGATGCATCATCTTCGGGTGTGTTCATTATAAAGAACTGTTTCTCAGTATTCTTTACGTCCTGAGTATGTGATACCAGATCAGGATCCCGCATATGTAATTTGTTACATGGGCTACAGATAGGTAAAGAACTGAGAACGGGTGATAAGTTTCATGAAACAGAAAACAGGGTAAGTGTTGCAGCCAAGTCTGTTGCTCACTGTCACCCTGTATTACCAGTACATTGATTCTGAACGAATGTTATTAGATACCGAACCTGATATACAAAATCATATCACTCTCTTTATTAGTAAAGAAATGATAAAATTTTGTATTGTTGGATAATGTTTTGAACATCTCGTATATCAAAAGTTGATCGGTTCAGGCACGTTATCTAAAAGCATTGATGTTCTAAATCAAACTACAGTTCTTAGTATACAGAACACACACAAGAGGAAGAGTCCAGAAATGAACGAATCCTTCTTGAGGTATTATAGACTAGGTCATATCAATGCGACCCGACTAGCTAAGTTGCACATAGATGCATATTTAAATCTGTTTGAATTTACATCTTGTGAAACTTTCCAGTCATGTCACAGAGATAAGATGATCATAGCTCTATTTACTGGAAACAGAGAAAGAGTTAGTAAACTCTTGGGATTGATACATGTTGATGTATGTAGGTCCCCTGTCTACATATGCCAAGACCGGTTCTTTGTACTTCATTACATTCTCTGATGATCTCTCAAGATTCAGTCATATGTTCCTGTTGAAACACAAGTCCGAACCTTTTGAGATATTCACAGAATATAAGTTAGAAGTAGAAAACCAATATGGGTATAAGTATTATGTCCTTTGATGTGATCAAGGAGGAGAATACTTGAGCACAGAAATCCTGGACTATTCTAAAGGAGAATGAGATTCTCTCTCAGCATTACTCCTCCGTATACACCATAGCACGATGGTATATCGGGGCGGAGCAATTGCACCCTATGTGATATGGTGTGCTCTATGATAAGTACTGCTGAGTTTCCTATTTCCTTTTGGGAATAGTGCACTTGAGAAGTTGCATACCTATTGAATAAGGTTCAAATCAAATCAGTTGCCTACCACTTCATATTTGATATGGAATGGGAAGAGCCCATGTCTTAAGCTGGTTAAGATTTGGGGTTGTCCGGGCTATGTCTAAAAGCATAATCCGGACAAGCTCGAGGCAAGGTCTGTTATGTACAACTGGAAAGGTTCCAGCTATGCAAACTACAGCAGATGATTTGGTAGAACCAAAGGATTCAGTAGATTCCAACGAACCTCAGCCTCTCCGCCGATCTAGTAGGGTTCCTCACCCACCTGAGAGATACTTTGGTTTCTCTATGACAGTAGGAGCGAGGATTGCATCATGAGATGATGACCCAACTAGTTTCGAGCTGGCCATCAAGAGTGGGACTCTGTAAGAATGGCTGGATGCTTAGCGATCTGAGATGGAATCCTTATACACCAACAAAGTATGGACTTTGGTTGCTATATCTGAAGGGTTAAATCCCCATCAGGAGCAAGTATATCTTGAGAAGATTACTTGGTGTAGATGGAAAAGTTGAGACTTTCAAAGCTAGACTTGTTAAAGGTTTTAGTCATCAACCAGGCATGGATAATGATGAAACCTTTTTCCAGTGGCTATACTTAAGTCCATCCGGATCCTACTTGCCACGGCTACATACCATGACTACGATATCTGGTGGTTGGATGTCATGACAGCTTTTCTAAATGATGTTTTAGAAGAGAGCGTCTATAAGTACACAGCCAGAAGGCCTCCTAGACAGTGGGAGTAGCGGAAACGTGTGCAAGATGTTTTATATGATAAAGCAGGCATCGCGGAGTTGGAACATCTGTTTTGATGGGTTAGTCAAAGAGTTTGACATCATCAAAATGGTAGATGAACCCTGTATAAACAAAAAGGTAGTAGGGAGTATGGTGGCGATCCTCGCAGAGTACGTGGAAGACATACTCTTGATAGGGAAGAAGTTTCCTATGCTACGCTCGATCAATCTCCGCTTATCACAATGATTCTCCACATAGGATCAAAGTGATACCTACTAAAACCTGGGTTTTGGATCTATGAGATAGATCTAAATGGATGTTAGGATTCTCACTAGTTGGAGTGAGATGGTATCAATTGATTCAAAGGAGAATCACTGGAAAAGTTCCAGAGTGATGAGGACGACTGAATGTCAGTCACAGGCATTGTCTTTACCCTCAGTAAAGGGACGGTATGTTGGAAGAGTTCCAAGTTAGATACCATGGCATACTAGACGATAAAGGCTGGATACATCGCTACTTAAGATGCTACCAAAGAGGCTGTTTGGGTGTATATTGGTTCATGAGATGAACTACGTTCCTACCATTGTGAGACAATGGAGTTGTGGCTTATGCCAAGGCACGCCGGTCCCATCAGTGATCCAGACATATTCTAAGGCAGTGTCACCTGATCATGGAGATGGTTGATCTCCAAGAGATCGAGGTTAGGAGAGTAGACTCAGAGGACAACACGGCGGATCCACTCACAAAGGCCGTTTCCCAGAGAGAGACTATTATGGGATGGTTGAGTATGAGATACTACAACCACTGCTATCAGATGGCCCTAGTGCAAGTGGGAGATTGTTAGTTATATGTATGCCCTAGAGGCCATTACTATACATAGAATGTATATTGTAGTGGATGCTTGGACGTACATAGGGAGGACTTTCTTGCTCGACATGATATTATGCTATCTGGTTGCTCTTTACCTTAACGTGTACACTGATTGTCTCTCTGATACATGTTGGTAAAGCCCTTAGGATGTGTACTTGACTACCTGGACTATGATGCGGATCATACTAGTGGGGACATGGTAGTTCATAAGTACATCCTTCAAGGTCCATAGTCGTGGGTGTATCGAGACGGGGCATCGATATACCAGAGTAGACTAGCGTATACCTTCTCAACCCATACAGATGGGCGATGGATGATCCCATATCCATTGGTGTTTGACATCGGAGATGATATACGGGTGCTCAGTGGAGACTGGGTACACTGGACGGACTCGCCGAAAACTCCCAGATGGTATTATACCTTACGTCAGATGGCAGTTCTCTGGTGACACTGGTACAGGTTAGTCTGTAGACCCGAGATCGTCATAGAGTCTTGTATGATTCCCACTGTGCTTTGATTTCCACCTTACCATGTCCAAGAGGGCGTGCAAAACGGTGGCTTTTGGGTACAGTCCCGAATCACATGGAGGCAATGAGCGATAGGAGGATCGTCTTTCCCGGTATAGGGAGTTGATGTTGCGCTGTGTTCGATTGGCTATAACCGGAAATCCCTGGCCAGGGTTGCTGAGATTTACTGGTAAGTGTTACCAGTAGTTTCTCGAACTGTTATAGACCTCATATCGACACGACTTATCGAGCTACTGGAGTCTGACGTTTACCACCCCTAGGCGAGATATGCGACATATCAGACGAACAGACCGGACTGTATGGTAAGTGTTACTAATTGGATTCACAGGAGTGTGAGCAGGCTTGCTCGTCGATCTTCTGATCGCTCAATACCCGGGTGGCCGTTACGTTTAGCAGACCGCTTGCGGCTTGTGGGTGTTTGATATGATCATCACCTGCTGCCGGCGTATTGACGAGTCTTTAGAGTCCTACACAGAGGTTTCCTGGCTCAAGCGAAATGAAATAGGAGCGCATATGAGATATATGCGGGACCGAGAATAATGCGTGTATGTGATACCGTATTCTATTCTCGCGATTTGTATCATCGGCAGGTTATATGTGATATAGCCGGGTTACCGAATCAAGTGTTGATTCGATACATTGATACACTTGATACTAGTCGGTTATATGTGATATGACCGGATCATTAAATCAAGTGTTGATTTAATGATTTAATGTATAATTATATATTTGATATATTACTTAGCATTAACTAGTATTGGTTCACTTTAAATGGATTTTCTCACTTGAAATGCACAAGTTGTATATGTGATATATTTTTGTGCACTTGTTTGTATCATTTTTGATGATACATGATAGTTTGGGTGTATGTTTAGTTTAAACCATGGTTATGTTAATGGTTAGGGTTTTTATATACTTATTCATTTATTTATTTATTCATTTTGAAAGATAAATAGAATGGTGGTGTTCCCCTCCGAACGGCGGCGCACAGGACCGCGATGTCCTGGCGCTGAGATTCGGGGCAGAAGCTATTTGGTTTTATCCGTCTACCTCTCCGAAGATGCCAAGTTGATTTATGGCACCATGTATCGGAGGTTTAGACGGATGCGGCCGATGTAGCAGACTTTGTCAGATTCCCCCTCGCTTGAGGGGTTTTTGATTGTGGGGACGCTCTTCCCTGCAGGCGCAAGCACCTGCAGTTAATTACGCTACCGCATCGCGGTAACAACTTTCTCCTTCTCCAGAATTTCACTTCGTGTCGTGGGTGTTTGTTTTGTTTGTGGTTGCCCGTGGATTGTATACGGAGACTGAGTAATACCGTCGCCCGTAGGACGTGGATTAGTCCAAATCCGTATTTACTTAGATTTGGGTTTGGTGTTTTCAGTTTAAGGATACATTAGTCGAGTTGCGACTAAGATCAACTTAAACATTCGTCAAGGATATGTTAGTCCTGTTTTGGACTAAGATCAACCTGACGCGGTGATTCATTTAATTTATGGCCATCGGGACTCATCACCTCTCTAACATCGTTGAAGGATTACAACGATAGGTGTCAGAGAAGCTCAGAGATGTACCCTTGAACCAAAGCTGATTGAGGGTTTTATAGTCCATTTAAGTATTTAAGGATACGTTAGCCATGTTTGGGGCTAAGATCAACTTAAACGGGATCGTTTAGATCCGGCAAAAGAGCAATTGGCTCTATTGTTCCAGTTTAGGGGCGTAGTGGTCCATTATTAGTTTAAGGACGTCTCGGTCCGATACCAGTTTAAGGACGTAGTGGTCCATTATTAGTTTAGGGACGTTTCGGTCCGATGCCAGTTTAGGGACGTAGTGGTCCATTATTAGTTTAGGGACGTTTCGGTCCATCGCCAGTTTAGGGACGTGGTGGTCCATCATTAGTTTAGGGACATTTCGGTCCGATGCCAGTTTAGGGACGTAGTGGTCCATCATTAGTTTAAGGACGTCTCGGTCCAATATTAGTTTAAGGACGTCTCGGTCCGATATTAGTTTAAGGACGTCTCGATCCACGAGTTTAAGGACCCCGCAGTCCATAGCGATGTGTGGTCGTTGGGACCCGTCACCTCTTTGACGTCGTTGAGGAATTACAACGATAGATGTCAAAGGAGTTCGGAGATGTACCCTCGAACCGGATGTAGATTGATTTAGGAGAGCCATTTTGCTCAGTCAATTTAATTTAAGGACTTATGGCCACGATTGGGCTAAGTCTAGTTGAAAATGTCCAACATTTTATTTGCTTTTGCATTGCATTTCTTTTTATTTTTATTTGGGCTTTGCCCAGAAAGGATGCAAAGCATCAATTTGTTTTGGGCTCTGCCCCTTTTTATTGTATTGCAATTTAATTTGGCCTACTAGGCCCCTCTGATTTGGGCCTGGCCCTTCAGTAAAATGCATTGCATTTGTCAGGCGCTTTGTGCCAATCACTGAGCGCAAGCGCTTGTGGTGAGGACACGTGTCATGCTCTGGTGAGCGCAAGCGCAACAGCGCAGTGCGCTGTGCGGTTGCGCTGCTGACACGTGGCGCGCTCTGGTGAGTTGCGCCCATTCCAGAGAGCGATGCTCTATTTCAAGGCGCGTAGCGCAAGTTGTTCTGCAGCTGACACGTGGCGCGCTCTGGTGAGTTGCGCCAGTTCCAGAGAGCAAAGCTCTATTTCAAGACGCGTAGCGCAAGTTCCAGAGAGCAAAGCTCTATTTCAAGGCGCGTAGCGCAAGTTGTTCTGCAGCTGACACGTGGCGCGCTCTGATGAGTTGCGCCAGTTCCAGAGAGCAAAGCTCTATTTCAAGGCGCGTAGCGCAAGTTGTTCTGCAGCTGACACGTGGCGCGCTCTGGTGAGTTGCGCCAGTTCCAGAGAGCAAAGCTCTATTTCAAGGCGCGTAGCGCAAGTTGTTCTGCAGCTAACACGTGGCGTTCTCTCAGGAGCGCAACAGCGCAGTTTGGAAGTGCAAAGCACTAAGAATCTTTTTAGATTCCAGAACAGAAGTGCAAAGCACTATTTGTTTTCTTTGATCTAATTAGGATCAAAGAAAAATGAGTTTTTCTCTTTATTTCAAGAACCAGAGGTTCATAAAAGTGCAAAGCACTATTTTTTTTATTTTAATTATTTTTTTTGTTTTAAAGAACCAGTGGTTCATACGAGTGCAAAGCACTATTTTTATTTATTTTTATTTTCTTCTTTGTTTTAAAGAACCAGTGGTTCATACGAGTGCAAAGCACTATTTATTATGTGAAGATCATTGATCAATGATTTATCAAAAGAGATTTCTTTTCTCTCGTGAAGGTTTTTACCTTCTTCTTGAATTTTTTCTCAGAGTTCTCTCTGTTTGAAGCTCTTGATTTGATTTTTTTTTTTCAAGAAATGTTGATGCCTTCTCTTCTCTTCTTGGCTCCTATTTATAGGAGAAGGAAAAGAATCAATTTGTTTAGCAAATCTCTTATTGAAAGATTTGATTTGATCGTTGAGAGATTTGATTTATATTTATCATTAATCTGGGCCTTTAGATCATTCAGTGAATTTTATTCACCGTGGATTTTAAATCCAAAAGATATTCTATTTGTTATTCTGGTGAGATTTTCAGGGAAATCTTTCCTTGTCCAAGATTTTTCCATAAATTGATGATTTTTAATCATCTTTGGATCTTTAATCCCACGGTTCCCATAATTCTTTTCCATTTGGAAAGATTTAGAAGCTTTTAGAATTTTAATTCTATTTTGAAAGATTAGAGAAATTTAGAATTTTAATTCTACTAATCTGTAAGGCTTTCAAAGCCTGTCACGTGCTGGCACGTGACCCTTGGTCACGTGTGAGCACGTAACCCCGAAATTGGTTCCTTTAACAGTCTCTTGTTCATATTGTTGTTTTAACCATCACGTGTCAACACGTGACCATTGGTCACGTGTGAGCACGTGATATTTCATTGAGATAACTTCTGATTTTTAATCAGGGAACAGATTTTAGAATTTAATTCTATTCATTATTTTAGAGGCCTTAAGAGCCCATCACGTGTCTGCACGTGGCCCATGGTCACGTGTGAGCACGTGATGCCCCATTGGGGTCTTTTCTAAGTTTTTATTATATTTTCTAACTCCTCCAGCGGATTCTTAAAAGCCCATCACGTGTGAACACATAATGCCTCATAACTTTTGATCCCGGATGAATTATGAAGCCCATAATATATCAAATCGAAGGGTTTTTCGAGACGCTTTCAATACAATCAGAATTTATCCGTTTCTCCTTCGGGAGTTTTTCAAAAAACTGCCTGGAATATACTGGTTCGTATTTCCTTAAGCGTATCGCTGCCATTTGATACCTTGGACTCTTTTGCGCAGAAATTTTTGGCGGGAACAAATGCCCCCCACTACTTTGCCCATGTAAGTATGTACGTGGGTGAAGTAGTGCAGAGTTATGCAGAGTTATGCATGGCATATGACCAGTTTTGGGTTGATGTATCACTTTCAGGATCTTGATCTGAGAAGATAACGAGCGGACACAAGCGTCGTCATTTATCATTGACTCAAATCTCAACTCTTAAGGGATATAGTTCCAACCCTTAACTCCATGAGCCGCATCCTTCTATTTCTTTTTTTGTCTCACTCTGGCGTGTAGTAGTTCATACGCTTATGAGTAAGTTCTCTATTTCAGTGGCATGTAGCTTTGGCAAGTATGGCCCATAGATGGTCGGCCCATCTTGACTTCTTTGCAGGGCAGTGATGGCTTAGGAGACAGGGGTAGGATCTGCCACCTAAGGCTTTTTAACTTTACGAGCCGTGAGGGTCTCATAAAGACTTTTCTCCCTACGAGTTGTGAGGATCTCGTAGGTGTATTTTCTCCTTGGGAATCGTGAGGATTCCTAAGTGTGTTTTCTCTTATAAGTCGTAAGGATCCTATAAGAGAGTTTTCCCTCTTACGAGTCGAGAGGACCCGTAAGCGGTTGTTTCCCTCCTTATCGAGATTCGACTTTGGAGAGTGTGACCCGTGGATAGTATGCAAGAGACCGTTTTGGGCCGACTTGCAGGGTCCCAGTGCTTAGGAAACAGGATTTTTAATCCCTACTGCCTAAGGCTTTATCTCACGAGTCGAGACGAATCGAGAAAATCTCGCAAAGACATCAATTTCCTCACGAGTCGAAACGGATCGAGCAGATCTCGCAAGAACATCTTAACGTCGCATTTAACCTCTGCTCTTTACGACAGAAGCCCGTTAAGGTTGGTGGTACTTAGGGTTTTGGCCATCGTACCGTCGCATAAGCTGATATAGTCTTCGATAGGCAATCGTGCTGTTCGAGTAGCTCTGCGACTGCCGTGTCTCTGATCCCTTCGGGGGCTGGACAAGACGTCTTCAAGCAATCCTCCTTGGCAGTTTGACCGTCAGAAGAGCAAGCGCTAGGAATTTGCCATGCCGCTTTTTACTTGAGGTTAGGCTCATTTTGGAGAGCCCCGATGAGTCATAACCACTCCGCACTGGTGTGGGGATGATCTCCGATAGTCTTTCGGGCTTTATATGAGTTGCCGTTAAGACCCTGAAGCTAGGAATTTGGCCTTTGCTTCATTTGCTGGCATTGCGTCTGCTGTATCGAGACGAATGTTGCGGTGGGAATTAGGGATTTTGCCGTGGCTCCGTTTGTTTGATGACGTTACGTCTGCTGTGTCGAGACGAACGTTGGGGTGACATCTCGTCTGCTGTATCGAGACGGACGTCGAAGTGGTGACCACTCCACACTGGTGCGAGATGATCTCCGATTGTCTTTCCGGTTTTATATGACTTGTCGTTAAGACCCTGAAGCTAGGAATTTAGCCTTCGCTTCGTTTGCTGGTATTGCGTCCTCTGTATCGAGATGAATGTCGCGGTGGGAACTAGGGATTTTGCCGTGGCTCCGTTTGTTTGATGACGTCACGTCTGCTGTGTCGAGACGAACGTTGGGGTGACATCTCGTCTGCTGTATCGAGACGGACGTCGAGGTTGTCTCTAGGTTGCTGGTGAACCGCCGAGGTTTGGAACTAGGGATTTTGCCGTGGCTCCATTTGTTTAATGACGTTGCGTCTGCTGTGTCGAGACGAACATTGGGGTGACATCTCATCTGCTGTATCGAGACGGACGTCGAGGTGGTGACTATTCTGTGCTGGTGCGAGATGATCTCCGATTGTCTTTCCGGTTTTATATGACTTGCCGTTAAGACCCTGAAGCTAGGAATTTAGCCTTCGTTTCGTTTGATGGCATTGCGTCCTCTGTATCGAGATGAATGTCGTGGTTGTCTCTAGGTTACTGGTGAACCGCCGAGGTTTGGAACTAGGGATTTTGCCATGGCTCCGTTTGTTTGATGACGTTACGTCTGCTGTGTCGAGACGAACGTTGGGGTGATATCTCGTCTGCTGTATCGAGACGGACGTCGAAGTGGTGACCACTCCACACTGGTGCGAGATGATCTCCGATTGTCTTTCCGGTTTTATATGACTTGCCGTTAAGACCCTGAAGCTAGGAATTTAGCCTTTGCTTCGTTTGCTGGCATTGCGTCCTCTGTATCGAGACGAATGTCGTGGTTGTCTCTAGGTTACTGGTGAACCGCCGAGGTTTGGAACTAGGGATTTTGCCGTGGCTCCGTTTGTTTGATGTTGCGTCTGCTGTGTCGAGACGAACGTTGGGGTGACATCTCGTCTACTGTATCGAGACGGACGTCGAAGCGGTGACCACTCCACACTGGTGCGAGATGATCTCCGATTGTCTTTCCGGTTATATATGACTTGCCGTTAAGACCCTGAAGCTAGGAATTTAGCCTTCGCTTCGTTTGCTGGCATTGCGTCCTCTGTATCGAGACGAATGTCGTGGTGGAGTTGGGATTTTGCCATTGCTCCGCTTTGTTTCAACCGTGAGGTCTTTTGTTGACGTTGCATCTGCCTCCAGCTGGACTGCGGAGGAACGCTGTTGTTGACATTGCGTCTACTGTATCGAGACGAATGCTGAAGTGAAGCTGGGATTTTTCCATCGCCCCGCTTGATGGTGTAATATCTGTGTCCTGCTGGAATGAGGAGGCACACCGTTGGTGATCTCTAAGTTGTCGATGTTGACGTCGAGACCCTGAAGCTCGAGATCTTCGTTTTCTTCATTTGTTGACATCGTGTCTGTAATATTGCGACAAATGTCGAGATGGTCTCTAGGTTGTCTATGAACCGTCGAGATTTGGCTTCGCTTTCTGATGGAGCCTGTTGGAAAGGCATGGTTCCCTCTTTATCTGTGCCCCTGAATTGTATACAGGGATCGATGCGATTTCACCTGTAGGGCAAAAAGTTTCATTTTTTCATTTTTTTTATTCTTTCCGCGATGCTCTATCATTTCAGCTTTTTATATCGCGAAAATCGCGATTGCCCAATCATTTCGGCTATTTTTCGCGGTGCCCAATCATTTCGGCTATTTTTCTTTTTACTCGCTGCTTTTTATTGCGAGTTGCCCAACCATTTCGGCTATTTTGCATGCATACATTTTGACTTGCTGATTTTGTTTGCAAGCTGCCCCATCATTTCGGCTATTTCGTATGCATATATATATATATATATATATATATATATATGTATATATATATTTTTTTTGGCTCGCTGATTTTTATTTTTTTTTTGCGAGTAGGGGATTTGGGATCTGATACCAATCTTGGCATCAGCATCGCTGCGACTGGAATATTGCCAGGAGCGAATCATCATTTGCCGTAAAAGGACTTGGGATTTGATACCGGTCTAGGCATCAGCATCGCTGCAACTGGGATATTGCCAGGAGCGAATCATCATCTGCCATGAAAGGACTTGGAATTTGATACCGATTTAGGCATCAGCATCGCTACAACTGGAATATTGCCAGGAGCGAATCATCATTTGCCGTAAAAGGACTTGGAATTTGATACCAGTCTAGGCATCAGCATCGCTGCAACTGGGATATTGCCAGGAGCGAATCATCATTTGCCGTGAAAGGACTTGGAATTTGATACTGATTTAGGCATCAGCATCGCTACAACTGGAATATTGCCAGGAGCGAATCATCATTTGCCTCTGTCGATCCCGAACAAAGGTGGCTTAGTAAACAGGATTAAGGGTCCTGTCGGCTAAGGCTTTTGACTTCATGAGCCGTAAGGGTCTCACAAAGGTATTTCTCCCTACAAGTCGTGAGGATCTTGTAAGTGTGTTTTCTCCTTGGGAATCATGAGGATTCCTAAGTGCATGTTCTCTTGTAAGTCGTAAGGATCTTACAAAAGGGTTTTCTCCTTATAAGTCGAGAGGACTTACAAGTGTTGTTTGCTGTACAAGCATATCCCTAGTCACGGATGGGACTTTGTTAGGGAAATATTTATTCGTGCCCGTGGATTGTATACAAGGGTCATTATGAGCCGCTTGTAGAGCAATATCGAAGGTTGTGGGGGCTGCTTAAGAACAGGTTAAGGTTTCTGCAACTTAAGATTTTCAAATCTTATGAGCCGTAAGGGTCCCACAAGAGAGTTCTCCTTACGAGTCGTGATGATCTCGCAAGTATATTTTCTCCTTCGGAATCGTGGGGATCCCTAAGTGTGTTGTTCCTTTGTGAGTCGTAAGGATCTCACGCAGGTGGTTTCTCCTTACAGGGCCGAGAGGACCCTATAAGTGTTTCTTAATGAGGTTGCGCCCTTTCAGGTTTTCACAAACACTCGCCGGTAGCCCTGCTGTTTTTACTCACGGAGCCCTTTCGGGTTTTCATCCGTGCCCATTTTGCTTATGGACATACCGTTTTTTTTTATTCTTTTTTTTTTAATTTTAATTTTTTTTTTAACGAGGTCGCGCCCTTTCGGGTTTTCACGAACACTCGCCGGTAGCCCTGCTGTTTTTACTCACGGAGCCCTTTCGGGTTTTCATCCATGCCCATTTTGCTTATGGACATACCGTTTTTTTTATTCTTTTTATTTATTTATTATTTTTTTTTTTAACACGTCAGCCTGAAGATGCTGCGGGTTGGGAGTAGTTTAACGACGTTTCGGTCATTCTCAAGTTTTAGGACATTGCGGTCCGCCGTTAGTTTAAGGACGTTTCGGTCCGTTGTTAGTTTAAGGACGTTTCGGTCCGTTATCCAGTTTTAGGACGTAGTGGTCCGTTAGGCTTTTCTCTATGAATGAGCATGATGCCCCCGGCGTGTCCATATTTTTCGGAGCATGTGGTTGTGGTGGGTTCACCTTCCAAATTTCGGACAACGCGAACTTGCCTTGTTGGTATTGGTCTTCATCCCAGTTTTTGAAGACGTAGCAGTCCTCGATCAGGTGACCTACTGTTTGGTGGTAAGGGCAATAATTAGGATTATTAACGTCGCCTGGCTGCAACGGACGTTTTGGATTCGGCAGATTAATGAGTCTGTTGCGCACTGCCAGCTCGAACAGTCCCCTTGTTTTATCTTGCGGAAACGAGTAAGGACGTTTCAACTTTTCCTGGAGGGATTGCCGCTTGTTGCTTTGGCAAGCAACCGGTCTAGGGTCACCTAATTGTTGGTGAGTGCTGGCGACGAGGGCCTTTTTTCCTTTTCTTTTATCCTTTTTGTTCGATCCTTTGTTTACGGGGCCGAGATTTTTTCCGAGTAGCATGCGATTGCACGGCTGAACGTTCTCGCAGCTTCTCAATTCCTTTATTTTTGAAATAGATTCCCCGAGGGAAGAGTTGGGGATAGCTTCTTCGTCAGAGTCGCTTCCAAAGGTGATAATTTGTGATCCCTTGAAGTCGGCTATATGACAGTTTGCGGCGGCTCCTTTGCCCTCATATATCGCATTTTTCCGATGTCCACAAGCTTCACACTTTGTCCTGTCGAAGTGTTGCTTTTGAGCGACATACCCTTGCCACCAACAGTTAAAGGATTCGCAGTCTTCGGTAGGATGTATGATCTTCTGATGATATAAACAGAAGTTAGGGTGCATCTCTATCTCAGAGAAAGGATTTTCTTCGGAGGGCGGTAGCTTCATTCCTACTGATAGAGCTTTGGCGAACCGTTTCCTCGTCTTGAATTTGTTTTTACCCGCAGTGTATGGCTTTTGATTTGACGGGAATACCTTGGTTCTTTCCAGTATGGCCATTTCATGCTCTTGATTGGCTTTTGCTTTCAGACGAATTTCATTTAGGAAGGCATCGATCAACTTGTCTGACGGCCGCGGAATTTCTGTTTCAGGGTCCGCCGTTGATTTCCCAGCACAAGGATCCTCCTCATCATCCGTCAGTGAATGAGAAATCACATGACAAGTCGCTACGTAGTCTTCGGATTCATCCGATAAGTTTTCTCCATTGTTTTCATCCTCGACGAAAGAACAAGTTGCCCCCGGTGTGTCCGTCTTCTTTGGAGAGTGCGGCTGTGAGGGGTTTACCTTCCAGCTTTCAGACAGTGTGAACTTGCCTTGCAGGTATTGATCCTCGATCCATCCCTTAAAGACGAAACAATCCTCAATCGGGTGACTTACCGTTTGGTGGTAAGGGCAATAATTGGGATTATTAAGATCGCCTGGCTGCGACAGACGCTTTGGACTCGGCAGATTGATGAGTCTGTTACGCACTGCCAGCTCAAACAGTCTTCTCGTTTTATTCTGAGGAAACGAGTAAGGACGTCCTAGCCTCTCTTCGAGGGATGGGCGTGGACGCACGTTGTTTTGGCGAATGACCGGCTTTGAGTTGCTCGACTGTTGTTGAGCATTGGCGACGATGATCGCTTTTCCTTTCTTATTTCGGGGATCAGGTCTTGGAGGAGACGGTCTATGGCCCATCTGGTCCATTTGGGCTAATTTGTCGATCAAGGCCTGGAAGGTGGTCGGCCTGAAGAACATCATGAATTGCGAGATGGTCGCCTGCGGATCGAGAGTTCCCACAAACATGCCTACCGCAGGTGCCTCTTCTATGCGTTGTTCGCATTTCGACCATAGGTTCCGCCATCGTGTTGCGTATTGAACCCACGTTTCGCTTGGTCTTATCCTGGCATTTATTAGTGTTGTTATCGGGGTGTGTTCACTAGCACTCGCGAATCTTTGTGTAAACAGCAGTTCCATCTCTACAAATGTTTTGACAGAGTCGTTAGGTAGCTCCGAATACCATTCAAAGGCTGTTTCTGCTAAGCTGCCGACGAATTGACGTAGCAACAATTTGTCATCTCCTCCAGTATTGCCGCATAAGGCCCTGAATTGAGCGACATGCTGATGTGGATTCCCTGTCCCTTTATATACGTGGAATTTAGGGATCGTATATCCTGGCGGGTAACTGATTTGGTCATACCAGCTCGGATACGGTCATCCGGTTCTAACAATTTGCCCAGCCGCTTCATTCGCCTGATGAACCCGGATCTGCTGAGCTATATATTCGTCTAGGTCAACTTTGGAGATTGCCTCCTCCTTGGCTGTTGACAGAGTCGGCGGATGATTTGACGTTTCTCCCCTGTCGTCTTCAAGGACGATCGGAGGATCTTCAGCAGAAGGGTCCGGCTGTAACATCATCCCTACCATATCTTGGAAGAGGAGCGCCATCTGTTTTATGTTAGCCGCTTGCTCTGCAGCTTCTTTGTCCCTCTTTTCGAGGACTCTGCGTAAAAAGTCAGCGTCAGTTTCTTGTTCTTAACGCTCATCTGAAGACGTTTCAGAGCTTTCTTTTGGCTCAGTGAGTGCAGCCATTGCAGTCATCATTTCCTGAAGCTTTTGTTGTTGCTCCTGGGCTTTCGTCACGGATCGGGTGAGCGGTCGGTGGCCCGTAGAAGTGCGGCTTTCCTCCTTTCCAGAAGCCATATAAACAGTATGCACCACCATGCCCCCAGACTTGGGACGTTTGTGTTCGGTGTCCTTGCGATTTGCCAAAGACATAGGGGCTTTTTGCGGCCTCCTTTTTTGAGTGATTGGAGTTAAGGGAGCCGTTGTAGTGGGCATCCAAGTAGCTTTTGCTTTTTGTGGTTTGACAGAGTAATCCTTCCCCTGCCGAACTTTCATCTTTTTCTGTCGTCGGAGGCAGTCTTGATCGATCACCGACTCTTGGACTTGTCGCCAGACTTTGTAAATTTTAGAGGACAGCCGTTGAGGGGGATGTCCTAGCTTCTTCTCTGGAGTATTTTCTACAGGCGAAGGAGTTCGCTTCAACACCGCGGTAGGAGAGTTTCTGCGCACCGAGTTCAGCAACTCAAAGCTGTTCCCGGTTGGAACAGCAGCCTCGATCCCCACCGTTGGAGCTGGAGGAGTAAACCCAGAGGGGGAGTTGCCCCCAGCCTTTCTCGCTCGGCGCCAATGGCGACAACGAGCATGTCGTGCTGATGGAGTTGTTTCAGCTATAGGGGTGACCTCCTCATGCCCCCTGTGTTGGTCAGAATATGCTGGTACCAGCCTTTTAAAGACCGACGTCCGTTGAACGGGGACGGCCAACCTGTCAGAAGTGGGCTTCCGAACATGGGAAGCAACCTTGGTGACTTCGCCAAGAACGGGAGCTGGGATAGCTATCCACTTCGGGATAACGCCTTCTGGTATGGCAGGCATCTTCATGGGCCCGATGGAGCTCTGGCCTAATCCATTAAAACCTGAAGCAGTGGAGTTGGGCAACCTATTGAGAGGGGTCGCGGCAATGATAAGTCGATCGAAGACCGACTTCTTTGGAGCTTCTTGAAAGGTCATTGGGGAATTGAAGTTCATTGGTGGGAGCATGGTCCCAAAAAATAGTCCAGTGGCGGCTTGAGCCACCTGCTCCACCGGCATCTTAAAAAGGGAGGCCGCTTGGGGCCCATAAGTCACTCCTCTAGCAATGACGGAGTGAGAGTTATCGCTGCGGGCGGTGCAGTTCGAAGCCATCGATTTTCTGTTTTCTGCATAAAGCAAGACACCAAATCTTAGTACCTTGAATCCACAGGCAATCACAGCAAACCGCGATTTGTTCGCGAATACGACACACGAAGTGTGGAGTGGAAAGAGGAAGAGGTCCCACCGGGCGTGCCAGAATCTGTTCCCCTCCGAACGGCGGCACACAGGACCGCGATGTCCTGGCGCTGAGATTCGGGGCAGAAGCTATTTGGTTTTATCCGTCTACCTCTCCGAAGATGCCAAGTTGATTTATGGCACCATGTATCGGAGGTTTAGACGGATGCGGCCGATGTAGCAGACTTTGTCAGATTCCCCCTCGCTTGAGGGGTTTTTGATTATGGGGACGCTCTTCCCTGTAGGCGCAAGCCCCTGCAGTTAATTACGCTACCGCATCGCGGTAACAACTTTCTCCTTCTCCAGAATTTCACTTCGTGTCGTGGGTGTTTGTTTTGTTTGTGGTTGCCCGTGGATTGTATACGGAGACTGAGTAATACCGTCGCCCGTAGGACGTGGATTAGTCCAAATCCGTATTTACTTAGATTTGGGTTTGGTGTTTTCAGTTTAAGGATACATTAGTCGCGTTGCGACTAAGATCAACTTAAACATTCGTCAAGGATACGTTAGTCCTGTTTTGGACTAAGATCAACCTGACGCGGTGATTCATTTAATTTATGGCCATCGGGACTCATCACCTCTCTAACATCGTTGAAGGATTACAACGATAGGTGTCAGAGAAGCTCAGAGATGTACCCTTGAACCAAAGCTGATTGAGGGTTTTATAGTCCATTTAAGTATTTAAGGATACGTTAGCCATGTTTGGGGCTAAGATCAACTTAAACGGGATCGTTTAGATCCGGCAAAACAGCAATTGGCTCTATTGTTCCAGTTTAGGGACGTAGTGGTCCATTATTAGTTTAGGGACGTCTCGGTCCGATACCAGTTTAAGGACGTAGTGGTCCATTATTAGTTTAGGGACGTTTCGGTCCGATGCCAGTTTAGGGACGTAGTGGTCCATTATTAGTTTAGGGACGTTTCGGTCCATCGCCAGTTTAGGGACGTGGTGGTCCATCATTAGTTTAGGGACATTTCGGTCCGATGCCAGTTTAGGGACGTAGTGGTCCATCATTAGTTTAAGGACGTCTCGGTCCAATATTAGTTTAAGGATGTCTCGGTCCGATATTAGTTTAAGGACGTCTCGGTCCACGAGTTTAAGGACCCCGCAGTCCATAGCGATGTGTGGTCGTTGGGACCCGTCACCTCTTTGACGTCGTTGAGGAATTACAACGATGGATGTCAAAGGAGTTCGGAGATGTACCCTCGAACCGGATGTAGATTGATTTAGGAGAGCCATTTTGCTCAGTCAATTTAATTTAAGGACTTATGGCCACGATTGGGCTAAGTCTAGTTGAAAATGTCCAACATTTTATTTGCTTTTGCATTGCATTTCTTTTTATTTTTATTTGGGCTTTGCCCAGAAAGGATGCAAAGCATCAATTTGTTTTGGGCTCTGCCCCTTTTTATTGTATTGCAATTTAATTTGGCCTACTAGGCCCCTCTGATTTGGGCCTGATCCTTCAGTAAAATGCATTGCATTTGTCAGGCGCTTTGCGCCAATCACTGAGCGCAAGCGCTTGTGGTGAGGACACGTGTCATGCTCTGGTGAGCGCAAGCGCAACAGCGCAGTGCGCTGCGCTAGTGCGCTGTGCTGTTGCGCTGCTGACACGTGGCGCGCTCTGGTGAGTTGCGCCCGTTCCAGAGAGCGAAGCTCTATTTCAAGGCGCATAGCGCAAGTTGTTCTGCAGCTGACACGTGGCGCGCTCTGGTGAGTTGCGCCAGTTCCAGAGAGCAAAGCTCTATTTCAAGACGCGTAGCGCAAGTTCCAGAGAGCAAAGCTCTATTTCAAGGCGCGTAGCGCAAGTTATTCTGCAGCTGACACGTGGCGCGCTCTGATGAGTTGCGCCAGTTCCAGAGAGCAAAGCTCTATTTCAAGGCGCGTAGCGCAAGTTGTTCTGCAGCTGACACGTGGCGCGCTCTGGTGAGTTGCGCCAGTTCCAGAGAGCAAAGATCTATTTCAAGGCGCGTAGCGCAAGTTGTTCTGCAGCTAACACGTGGCGTTCTCTCAGGAGCGCAACAGCGCAGTTTGGAAGTGCAAAGCACTAAGAATCTTTTTAAATTCCAGAACAGAAGTGCAAAGCACTATTTGTTTTCTTTGATCTAATTAGGATCAAAGAAAAATGAGTTTTTCTCTTTATTTCAAGAACCAGAGGTTCATAAAAGTGCAAAGCACTATTTTTTTTTTTTTATTTATTTTTTTTGTTTTAAAGAACCAGTGGTTCATACGAGTGCAAAGCACTATTTTTATTTATTTTTATTTTCTTCTTTGTTTTAAAGAACCAGTGGTTCATACGAGTGCAAAGCACTATTTATTATGTGAAGATCATTGATCAATGATTTATCTAAAGAGATTTCTTTTCTCTCGTGAAGGTTTTTACCTTCTTCTTGAATTTTTTCTCAGAGTTCTCTCTGTTTGAAGCTCTTGATTTTATTTTTTTTTTCAAGAAATGTTGATGCCTTCTCTTCTCTTCTTGGCTCCTATTTATAGGAGAAGGAAAAGAATCAATTTGTTTAGCAAATCTCTCATTGAAAGATTTGATTTGATCGTTGAGAGATTTGATTTATATTTATCATTAATCTGGGCCTTTAGATCATTCAGTGAATTTTATTCACCGTGGATTTTAAATCCAAAAGATATTCTATTTGTTATTCTGGTGAGATTTTCAGGGAAATCTTTCCTTGTCCAAGATTTTTCCATAAATTGATGATTTTTAATCATCTTTGGATCTTTAATCCCACGGTTCCCATAATTCTTTTCCATTTGGAAAGATTTAGAAGCTTTTAGAATTTTAATTCTATTTTGAAAGATTAGAGAAATTTAGAATTTTAATTCTACTAATCTGTAAGGCTTTCAAAGCCTGTCACGTGCTGGCACGTGACCCTTGGTCACGTGTGAGCACGTAACCCCGAAATTGGTTCCTTTAACAGTCACTTGTTCATATTGTTGTTTTAACCATCACGTGTCAACACGTGACCATTGGTCACGTGTGAGCACGTGATATTTCATTGAGATAACTTCTGATTTTTAATCAGGGAACAGATTTTAGAATTTAATTCTATTCATTATTTTAGAGGCCTTAAGAGCCCATCACGTGTCTGCACATGGCCCATGGTCACGTGTGAGCACGTGATGCCCTATTGGGGTCTTTTCTAAGTTTTTATTATATTTTCTAACTCCTCCAGCGGATTCTTAAAAGCCCATCACGTGTGAACACATAATGCCTCATAACTTTTGATCCCGGATGAATTATGAAGCCCATAATATATCAAATCGAAGGGTTTTTCGAGACGCTTTCAATAAAATCAGAATTTATCCGTTTCTCCTTCGGGAGTTTGTCAAAAAACAGCCCGGAAGATACTGGTTCGTATTTCCTTAAGCGTATCGCTGCCATTTGATACCTTGGACTCTTTTGCGCAGAAATTTTTGGCGGGAACAGGTGGCTTATTTTGTTTCTTTCATGAAACTTCATGAAGTGTTGAACGCTTGACCATTTTATTTGTTTCTTTTAACCTAACCATTCAACCTGACCATGGTTTATTCTCTACACCTAACTATGGTTGCCATTATGATAAGTATCATATTATTTCCTATTTTAAAATAACTTATCATATATTCTTTCTTCTTCTTCTTCTTCTTCTTCAAGATGAAAAGAAAGCTTGCCTCCATCAATGGCAACTTGAGAAAAAGAGTGAGAAATCCAATTCTAAAGTGAACCCACTTCCTATTTCTTCATCCTCTACCACTTGCCAAGTAGTATAGGGTGTTTTCTTCACAAGTTTCATGGCTTAGTGAAGTTGGAGCTTGATCTTGTGTTGCCTCGACGTAGATCATCTTCGGCATCGAAGTCGACGACCTAGCCCGATCATTTCTTCGATGAAACCACCGCGAGAGTCCGAGATCCGATGGGTACAGCGGAGGGACTTCATCACGGAGATATGGAGGTGGAGGACAGGATCTACAAAGGTTGTATTTTCGTTCACTCTTACTTAAGTTGTTAACTAGTTGCTAGTTTCGTCTAAAATTCTAGTTACCGATCGCATTAGGGTTTCTCGGCACCGGAAATTTTTGAATTTGGCATGGTTGATGCCTTGTGAGACCTCATTAGTGTGCCTAGGAACCCTACAGGAGCAGCCCCCTCAGCGGCTGTCTTCCAAAATTTATAAAGTCTGGCGACAGGTCCAGGAATCGGTGATTGACCGGGACTACTCTCACCGATCAAAGAAGCTTAAAACTCGACAAGGAGATAGCCATCCTGTCAAGCCACAAAAGGCGACAGCCGTCTGGGTGCCCGCTGCAACGGCTCCCTCGACTTCAACTGCTCACAAGAGAAGGAGGCCAGAGAAAGCCCTTGTGAGCATAGCAAACCGCAAGGACGTTGAATCTAAACGCCCCAAGTCTGGGGGCATGATGGTGCATACTGTTTATATGGCTTCCGGAAAAGAGGAAAGCCGTGCTTCTACGGGTCATCGATCACTTACCCGGTCGATAACGAAGGCTCAGGAACAACAGCAGCAGAAGCTTCAGGAGATGCTGACTGCAATGGCCGTACTCACTGGGCCAAAAGAAAATCCAGAGACCTCGGAGCAGCGTCAGGAACAAGAAACTGTCACCGAGTTCCTCCGAAGAATGCTCGAGAGGAAAGAAAAAGAGGCTGCGGAATAGGCAGCCAATATAAAATGAATGGCTCTCCTGTTCCAAGAGATGGCTGGGATGATGTTACAGCCGGAACCTCCAGCTGAAGACCCCCCGATCATCTGTTGTCTTTCGGCTTCGTCAATGATACTCTGTATAAGAGATCATTTGATTCTCTGTGGTTAAGATGCCTGGGACCTGAAGAGGCAAGGAGAGTCGTCCAAGAAACTCACGACAGAATCTGCTGTTCTCACCAAGCCGGGCCGAAGATGAAGCTGAAGATCAAAAGGATGGGCTATTATTGGCCCACAATGATCCAAGACCGCCTCGAATACGCAAAGCAATGACATTCTTGCCAGATTCACGGGGACTTTATCCACCAGCATCCAAATCCGCTACACCCAACAATGGCTAGCTGGCCGTTTGAAATGTGGGGAATTGACATAATCAGCCACATCGAACCAGCATCGTCCAGAGGACATCGGTTAATACTGGCAACAACCGATTACTTCTTCAAGTGGGCAGAAGCAGTACCGCTGAGGGAAGTGAAGACGGAGAATATCCTCCATTTCTTCAAGACGCATGTCATTTATCGGTTTGGAACTCCGCGATGGATTATCTCCGATAACGGGCCAGCCTATAGAAGTCACAACATCAGCCGCTTCGCACAACGACATAACATAGACTGGAGATATTCATCAGTCTATAATTCTTGAGCTAACGGTCTAGCTGAGGCTTTCAATAAGACCTTGACGAAGATCGTGAAAATGACGGTGTCTCGAAATAAGAAGGACTGGCAGAGACTGCATGAAGCTCTCTGGGCATATCGAACTACATTCAAAACGGCCACAAACACAACGCCGTATGCTTTGGTATTCGGTATAGAAGTGGTACTCCCTCTCGAGATAGAGTTACCCTCTCTACGAGTGGCCGTTCACTACGAGCTAACAGATGAAGAGAATGCTCACCTTCGACTGGAGGAGCTTGATGCCCTTGATGAAAATCGGCTTGTGGCGCAACAGAGTCTGGAGGCTTATAAAGCAAAGATGACGCGCTCATATGAGAAATTGACTAGGCCGAGAACATTCCGCCAAGGCGAACTCGTACTAGTGGTCAAAAGACCTATGATCCCTAATCGTGCCAAACGGGGGAAATTTGAGCCGAACTATGAAGGCCCGTATGTCATAGACAAAGTTTACCAGGGTGGAGCCTACCTCCTCATGGACATGCATGGTGAAAGACCTTTCAGGCCAATAAACGGTCGCTTCCTAAAGAAATACTACGCCTAACGAGTCATGGCCTAGATCAACGATAGATGAAGACGCCTATGTCCGCTCGCTATCTTCCTAAGCCCAAAACTCTATAAGTAATAGCCGGTTTTTGGACCGAAACATCCTTAAACTATCAACGGACCGAAATGTCCTAAAATTAACAATAGAACACTATGTCCTAAAACTGGCGTCGGATCGAAACGTCCTTAAACTAACGATGGAACACTATGTCCTAAAACTAGCTGTTGACCAAGACGTCGATAAACTACTGTGGACTGCAGCATCCCAAAGCTGACACAAAGAAAGAAAGAATAAAAAAAAAGAAAAGAAAAAGGAAACAGTATGTCCATAAGCAAAATGGGCACGGATGAAAACCCGAAAGGGCTCCGTGAGTAAAAACAGCAGGGCAACCGGCGAGTTTTTGTGAAAACCCGAAAGGGCGCAATCTCGTTAAAAGACACTTGTAAGGTCCTCTCGACCTTGTGAAGGGAAGTCACCTGCGTGAGATCCTTACGACTCACAAGGGAGCAACATACTTAGGGATCCCCACGATTCCTAAGGAGAAATTACACTTACGAGATCCTCACGACTCGTAAGGAGAACCCTCTTATGAGACCCACACGGCTCATAAGATTCAAAAGTCTTAAGCTACAGGGATCTAAACCTGTTCTTAAGCAGCCACCACAACCTCCAATACTGCCCTACAAGCGGCTCAATGCTAACCCTTGTATACAATCCACGGGTGCGAATAAACATTTCCCTAACAAAGTCTCATCCGTGACTAGGGATATGTTTGCAAAGTGAACAACCCTTGTAAGTCCTCTCGACTTAGAAGGAGAAAATACTCTTGTAAGATCCTTACGACTTACGAGAAGCCATACACTTAAAAGTCCCCACGATTCCTAAGGAGAAAACGCACCTACGAGATCCTCACGACTTGTAGGGAGAAATACCTTTATGAGACCCTTACGGCTCATGAAGTCAAAAGCCTTAGTCGACAGGATCTTAATCCTGTTTACTAAGCCACCTTTATTCGTCATCGACAGAGGTAAATGATGATTCGCTCCTGGCAATATCCCAGTTGTAGCAGTGCTGATGCCGAAATCGGTGTCTAATCCCAAGATTGCAGCGAAAAGCCAGCGAGCTACACATGCATAGGAAATAGTCGAAATGATGGGGCAACTTGCAAATAAAAAGCAGCAAGTAAAAATATATGCATGCAAAATAGCCGAAATGATTGGGCAACTCGCAATAAAAAGCAGCGAGTAAAAATAACACAAATAGCCGAAATGATTGGGCACTGTGAAAAATAGCCGAAATGATTGGGCAATCGCGACCTTCACAATATAAAAGCTAAAATGATAGAGCATCGCGGAAAGAAATAAAAAAAAAAGAAATTTATGCCCTACAGGTGATATCGCATCAATCCCTGTATACATTCCAGGGGCGCAAACGAAGAAGGAATCACACCTTTCCTCCCCAGGCTCCATCAGAAGAAAAAGCCAAATCTCAATGGTTCACAAACAGCCTGGAGATCATCTCAACATTCGTCTCATTACAACAGACACAACATCACGCAAAACGGAACCGCGGCAATTCCCAGTTCCATGACTCGGCGGTGCGTAGATGACCGAGAGTCAAACCCCGACTCCGTGAAAAACGGATAAAGTCAACCCTCCCTGGTCATGTGGAACACGGCTTATGTCAATCCTAACCCCGTGAGAAACGTCCAGAGTGGAGCCTGGTCCTCGTAGAACACGGCTATGACCCCATGGGAAGCATCCAGAGCAAAATTCCTGGTCACGTGGAACGCGTCTTATGTCAATCCTGACCCATGGGAAACGTCCAGAGCGGATCCTGGTCCTCGCAGAACATGGCTATGACCCCATGGAAAGCATCCAGAGCGGAGCCTGGTGCTCGCAGAACACGGCTATGAACCCGTGGGAAGCATCCAGAGCAAAATTCCTGGTTACGTGGAACGCGGCCTATGTCAATCCTGACCCCGTGGGAAACGTCCAGAACGGATCCTGGTCCTTACGGAACACGGCTATGACCCCGTGGGAAGCATCCAGAGTGGAGCCTGGTCCTCGCAGAATACGGCTATGATCCTGTGGGAAGCATCCAGAGCAAAATTCCTGGTCACGTGGAACGCGGCTTATGTCAATCCTGGCCCCATGGGAAACGTCCAGAGCGGATCATGGTCCTCGCAGAACACGGCTATGACCCCATGGGAAGCATCCAGAGCGGAGCCTGGTGCTCGCAGAATACGGCTATGAACCCGTGGGAAGCATCCAGAGCAAAATTCCTGGTTACGTAGAACGCGGCCTATGTCAATCCTGACCCCATGGGAAACGTCCAGAGCGGATCCTGGTCCTTACGGAACATGGCTATGACCCCGTGAGAAGCATCCAGAGCGGAGCCTGGTCCTTGCAGAACATGGCTATAACCCCGTGGGAAGCATCTAGAGCAAAATTCCTGGTTACGTAGAACGTGGCCTATGTCAATCCTGACCCCGTGGGAAACATCCAGAGCGGATCCTGATCCTCGTAGAATACGGCTATGACCCCGTGGGAAGCATCCAAAGCAGAGTCTGGTCCTCACAGAACACGGCTATGAACCCGTGGGAAGCATCTAGAGCAAAATTCCTGGTTACGTGGAATGCGGCCTATGTCAATCCTGACCCAGTGGGAAACGTCCAGAGTGGATCTTGGTCCTCACAGAACACAGCTATGACCCCGTGGGAAGCACCCAGAGTGGAGCCTGGTCCTCGCAGAATACGGCTATGACCCATGGGTAGCATCCATGGCAAAATTCCTGGTTACGTGGAACGCGACCTATGTTAATCCTGACCCCGTGGGAAACGTCCAGAGCGAAGCCTGGTCCTCGCGGAACACGGCTATGAACCCGTGGGAAGCATCCAGAGCAAATTCCTGGTCTCATGGAATATGGTTAAAGTCAATCCTGACCCCGTGGGAAACGTCCAGAGCAACTCCCGACTCTGTGAAATACGGATAATGGAAACACAATCAATCACTTACGGGTCCTCTCGACCCGTAAGGAAGAAAACTCTCTTGTAAGATCCTTACGACTTACAAGAGAAAACATGCTTAGGAATCCTCACGATTCCTAAATAGAAAATACACCTACGAGATCCTCTTGACTCGTAGGGAGAAAAGTCTTTATGAGACCCTCACAGCTCATGAAGTTGAAAAGTCTTAGGCAGCAGATCTGAACCTGCTTTCTAAGTCATCACTATCTCTCGAAGAATTCAAAACGGAATACTCACTCTATCATCTGCGGGCTATGCTTACTAAAGTGACATGCTGATAATAAAGAAAAGAATAAAGCAAAGAGATGACATAAGACATTGCGAAAGAAATGTATCTTTTATTCATAAATTCAGTTGGGTACAGAATACATCTTATGAAAGAATAAAAAAGATGGATACATTTTATTCAAAATTACAAATGGTACAAAAACAATTATTGAGAGGGAAGCGCTTTCAATAGTCCAATCAGCCGCTCGCGCACTTCCCTCAGCCCCTTTTCTTGGTCAGCTGCCGCGGCCAACTCTGTTTCGACCTACGCTTGTTGCTGTAAGTAGGATGAAAGTTGCTCTTCGACGGCCTGCTGAGCTGCCCCACGATTTTGTGCGTCCCGCTCGACGATGTCGAGCTTCTGCCTCAGTGTTAGCCCGTCATAGATGCATCGCAGAAGGCCTTCAAAGATAGCTTTCAATTGTGCAGCATTTGCATCAACCTGAGCGTGCAGCCGGGCAGACTCGCTTGAAGTCTCTTCGCACTCCTTACCTTTTAAGGCCGCCTCTTGTTCAAGATGACGGAAGTGGGGAGTTCTCTGCTCGACCCATGCAGCCCGCTGGGTGTTCACAGCCAGGACCTCTGGAGCAAGATGTCCGACCTCGAGCTCATGTAGGCAAGCCTCAATTTTCCTGTAGTAATTAACCCAAGACTCAATGACGCCTTCACTATGAAAGTTCACGAGCGTCGCCAGCATAGGATTAACCTTCGCGGCGAAATCTGCAGCGAATGTGGGAGCCTCCACGTCAAGCTCCTCGATATAATCGCTTAACATGCGCAGACTATTCACAGCGCCTTTGGAAGATGAACGTCGAGAAAAGGGGCCTGCAGGCATTACAACTCGAGATTCGAACGGAGCTGAAGTTGATATCACCGCTGCAAAACAAATCACAGTCAAATGACAGTTTAAGGAATAGAGGAGGTTCATGAACAATGGAATTTACTATACCAGCTGCAGCAGATGGCAAGGCCGGGAGTACCAGTGGCGCAACTGTTCTTTCATCTCCTCCTTCGATCTATAGTGCTGCAATCAAAACAAAGAAGAATTAGAAGTGATTTGGCTGCCCATGAAAGAAGAGACATTAGCTGAAGCCTGTACTCACCAGCGCCACTAGATGAGGCAATCTCTGACTGGAAAGAGAAGTGTGGGTGTAGCACCTGATACAGGTGATCATAAAGGACTCCTGCAAGGACGCAGTAATGCAATGTCAGTACATAAAGTATACAGCCTGTAATGAAACTGAGGGGTCGCAAATCCGCACCTTCCAGCACTTGAGATGGTACGAGAGAAGGTAGAGGAGTGGTCACCATTAAAGCAGCAACTGGAGATGCTTCCTCGGGTGGCACAACCCCAACGCTCATCACACCTGCATTTAAAATAAGAGAAACTCTGTCAAAAAGAAATTAAAAGGGATTGCAGAATAAAGGGGAAAGTAATGACCCAAAATCTACCTGGTGAGTCGCCAGTCGAGACCGCGACAAGGGCGTCACTGGAGGCAGCAAATGCTTCACCCTCCTCCATCGGAATGGTCTCGCCACCCGTAGCCTCATTCCCCGACTCTACGAGAGCTGTCGTAACGCTCGCGACGCCAGGAGATGGAAAGGAGCCGCAAGGAAAAAGAGCGACAATTGGAGCTGTGCCTGACTCTTGAGAAAGAGTGGCTACCTCGGGCTCGACGATTACAGCCATCTCACCCACCGCTACCTCGGGCACGACAATTGTAGCCATCTCACCTACCGCTACCTCAGGCTCGGTGATCGTGGCTGTCTCGCCTACCACTACCTCAGGCTCGGTGGTTGCCGCCACGACACCCACCACCTCCTCGGCAAGACTCGGCCTAGCAAGATAGGATATATAAGAACCTGAAAATTAAAACTTTGACAGAAGAACCCAATGTCACGTTACCTTGAGTCGACTTTCTGATTGCTTCCTGAGCGGCACGTGCTGCCTGTCTGTGGGCGGTGGACAAGGCAGCCGGAGCATCCTCTGAAGGAGTAGGGGCAGGGGTAACCGCGCTTGAACTCGCACCCGCATCCAAGGCGGTGGTACGTTCCCTTGCCGTGCGCATCCTACGCTTCCTCTTCGCCCGGGCCATGAGGGCAGATCTTCTAAAGACCTCCTTCAACAGGACATCCTCGTCCGCGCCAATAGTTACCTCTGGAGCCGTTATGGCATCCGTCATCGGTTGCTTAAGTGAAGCTTCTTTCGGCAATACCGGCGGAACTGAGATAGCCGACCCGAGAAGCGTCTCCGCACCGCCTGTGAAGTCGGTGCCGCGCTTGGAATAACCTGAGTAGAGGTAGTTCCTGTGATAAGAAGAAAAAGAGGGGTCAGATTACCCATAAGAAACGGGAGCGGAGACACGGTGAACCGAAATATACCGATGCCTAAGGATGCTCGAAGTCTTTCCTCTTCCTCAAAAGTCTTGAGAGAAGCTGCGAGAGCTTCTTCGGTAGAAATGCCTGTTAAAGAAGGAAAAGTGTCAGTCAAAACATGATGATAGAAATATGATGCAATGACGAAAGATACAGCTGATGGTTACCTGATCGCGCGAGGATAGCCACTCCCGCTTCGTGGCTTGCCAATTGCTCAGAAGCTGCAATGGCAACCGCCAGATCAGTATCATCTGGTGGCATGAATAGACCCTCGTTTGTCCCATACTCGCTCAGACCCTCGCCATAAGGAGCGTGAGGCTCCTGGCCGAGTACAACGTCGGCAGAGAGGATCGACTTCTTCTTCCTTTTCTGCGAGCAAGCTCCGGTCGTCGCAACCACAAGTTTACGTTTAGTAGGCACCTTGGGGCGACGAGTCCCGATATCTGAACCCACGCCAGAATCGGGGGAAGCTACAGTCACCTTTTCCATAGGAGCCCGGCGTATCGGTAGCTCAGGCTTGTCATGCGGAACTTCGATCACCGCAGCTTCTCTTAGCGGAGGTGGGACAATGGTCCATCACTTTTGGGGGATGTTTTGATTGCCAGTAGGGGGTGCACCTTTGCGATCGAGCAGCAGTCGCTTCTCTTCCCTGATAACGGCACCCACTGAATGTTGGTACCAGGCCACGGTTACATTAAGGGCCTTCGGGACACAGCTCGGTTCGCTGATAAAGAAGTGAGACCCTATGTTCAGGCACATAAAATGATGCAGCGCGCTCCGCATTCCCTCTTCAGTAGCAGCAGGTTCTACCAAAAAGGCCTCAAGTGGGACGCCCTGATTGTAACTCAGCTGCTGGGCGAAACGATGCGGGTTGTATCTCATGAATAATGCCGCATCATTTTTCCTGAATACGAGAAAGTCCGGCCTGATGGAGTACAAATGAAGAATCTCCCGGGCTTTCAACACAGAGGCCCTGTCTTTAAAGATGTCTTGCAATGGCAGCACCGCTTTTGAAGTTTCCTGGCCGATGGTCAAGACTTTGTCTGTGAAGGACATGCCATCTCCAACTGTGCGCGAACGAAGGAGCAAGCCCCTAGCTTCCCGTGGTGACGGACTTATAATGGGGGCGTCAACCAGCCGCATTATCCGAGGGAACCAGCATCTCTCGTAAAAAGAAGGTCTTTTATGGATACCGAAGACCCCCAGCACGTGCAGCTCCATCCATGAAGAGAAGTAATGCATTGGAAAGTTGGCAGGATGCACCCCTGGTTCAGTGGTATCCGCTGCTAAGCTGAGGCCGTGATATAGGAGGGCTAACCCGGTGATCCCGATAGCCACTTGTATTCCGGTAACCATGCGATGCGCAGGGTAGAGGACAGAAGGCCTCATGTAACGAGGGTGCAGAGGAAGCGCGAACCAGCTTAACCATAAACTGAGAAACCCGAGAAAGAACGCTTCCTCATCAATGCTCGGAGCGGCGATTTCTGACAGGGGGACGATCGCAACGTCGGGAAGAAAGAAACCCTTTTGATTGGCATCCAGTATTAGCCAACGGTCCAAGCCAAAGCCGAAAGGATCATCAAGTTTAGCAAACTTTTCGCCTTGTCGCGACAAAATTTCTGGGCGAAGAAAGCAGGCAATGAAGTCCGCAAAGCTGACCCCCCGACCTCCAGATTCAAGAAAGAGGCTCTCATACATGTTCAACACCTTTATCAGACTTGGGAACTGGTGCTGAATGGCGTTCACTGGGGTAAGACCCATCACCACTGATTTGGTGGCAAAAACATATTCATCCGGAGGAAGCGGCTCCTCATAGTGCTCCCCCCTAACTGGTAAACGAGAAACCTCGTCAAATTCTTCCAAGGAAATGGAGACCTCTCTGTCCAATAGGAGGAAGGTATGGGTCGGGATGTTCTACTAGTCTAAAAACGCCTTGATCCACCATATGGGAGGTGCAGAATACTGGAACAAGGAAGTGTAGACCACAGGTTATAAGCCAAGCTTCAGCAGCTGCGATTTCTTTGCCGAAAAGATATATTGGGCCCACTGCAAGTATCCGGCCGGATGACGGGGAGTTAGCCCGATGTTGTAGGGTTGTCCCCAAGGGCGCGACTCGCCCTGACATATGCGCCGCCCTAGGGTGTCCAAAGCCGCCGGCGGCTGCACAGGAATCGCAGCCATAGAAGGCTGAAGGAGACCCTCTGAAGTCCAATTAACCACCTCCACGGCATAGTTCACCGGGGGTGCATCTGCATACGGGATCGCCAAGATAGGCTCCGAAGGCGTCGCACAAGAAAAGCTCGCGCGGCCTCTGATAATTTGATCATACCATCTACCCCATAGGTGAAGATTCTTGTATTCCGGGTCGTGGTCTCTAATCAGCGCAAGAACCTCTCGGTCTACAGGAGCCTTAGGAAATCCGCCTTCTGAACGGATGAACGGAAAATAAGTGTCGAAAGACATGTCGCCTGCACGAAAAGGGACAAAAATCAACTGTCAATACTATAATTTAATTTAAATTCCGACACTTGGTACTTTAAAATTTGTACCGCACTGCAATGCAGTAAAAAGGGGACCAAAGGGGGACCCACAAAATCTAGATGACAATTCATCATTAACAAAACAGCCTCATCATTTGATGAGACTGTTGATTAAGTGAGGAAATCCTCAAGAAAATTCTCATTAAATGAGAGATCCCTCGGGAAGAGGAGTAAATCTCCCTTTGAGAGCAATGCTCTGTGACAGAGTGACACTTGTCAAACTCTGATCATGAAGGAATAAAAATTCCTCAAGAGTCTGGCTCTGTAAAGATGATGGAAAAACACATCAGAAAAAAATTAAAATCAATTTTTTTATGAATTAAAAATTCTGAGATCTTCAAGGTCTATGAACAAACTCTAAGAGTTTTTTTATGAGCAAAGCTCTGTTCATGGGTTGAGAAACCCGGAAACGAGATCTCCTTATATCTATGGGTTCAAGAGAGCAAAGCTCTATTAATAAAACCTTAAAAAGGTTTTCTTTAGATCAAAGATCTATAAAGAGCAAGGCTCTGTTAATGGGTAAAACCCTAGATTATTAAAAGATTTAATGTTTACCTAAGTTTTGGCAGAGTTTTGACGCTTAAAATCTTTTAAGATAAAGAGCTATGCTCTGAATAAAAATTCCCAAAAGAAGAAGATGAACAGAACCAACTAAAAGACCAAAGGTCCTATTTATAGGTATTGAAATGCCTCTTCAACTTCTGAGTTGATCCAAGGGCGCAGATGCTGCCACCGCTGCACTCACATGTGGGCCACATGAGCGCAACAGTGGGGGGGAATTTGTTTCCCCCAATCAGAGTAAAGCTCTGTTTGAAATTCAAATTTCAAAATTGAAGCAACGCTTCAGATGCAGTGCCAAGTGCGCTGCGCCCTAGGCAGCGCGCCATGTGTGCGCTAGCGCTAAGTGCGTTGCGCTCTGAGTAGCGCGCCACGTGTCAAACATGGGTGCGCTAGCACAAGGCGCGCTGCGCTCTGAGCAGCGCACCACGTGTCAAACACGGGTACGCTAGCGCAAGGCGCGCTGCGCTCTGAGCAGCGCACCACGTGCAAAGCACGGGTGCGCTAGCGCTGGAATTAAAAAACTCACCACCGTTAGATCAAAAGTTCTAATAATAATGATAAATCATTAATTAATCAGAATTAAATTCTGTTATGGAAAGATTTTCCAATTTTGTTAAAAACAAGAAGATTGCCTTCTGTAAAACAGAATCCCCAGGATCAAAGATCCAATGGTGGGAAACATCTCCAAATCAACCAGAGAAAGATCTCTTTAACTGGTTCAACAAATCAGCTTGCCCTATATAAAGGCCCCAAGACTTCAAGTCTGATATAGAGAAACCCCCCCCCATAAACTTTGAGAAACTCAAAGAGAAAGAGTAAGCTCTTGCAAGAAGATATTTATTCAAGGTAAAGATGAAGGATAATGAACACAGAGATGAAATCATCTCATAGAAAGAAAAATTCATTTCTTTAAAAAAGATCATAGATCTACAAGAAAAAAAGTTTTTCACAAAAGAGATCAAAAGATCTCATCATAAAATAAAAGAAGAACATAATTCTTCTCACAGATCATGGATCTATAAAGGAAAAGCCTTTCATAAAAATAAGAGATTGGAAATATCTCCTGCAAAAAACAAGAACTGTTGTTCTTAGATCTTGAGATAAAGTCTCTTTTAAAAGAACATAAACTTATTTTCTTGATCATAGAATTGATCAGATGCGCTTAAGGGAGAGGGTTATGTTTGTTTCCTTGATCATAGAATTGATCAGACATCACAGATCTTAAGACTAGCATCTTCCGTTACATCCCTCACCTCAGAGGGATCCCGGGGAAAGAGTAGATTTCTTGTTCAGAGTGTCTGAAAGACATAATGAAATGCATGCATCATCTATTTTGAGAATCTCTCAATTGAATGATGAAGTGAGAGATTTACGTGAGGACATCCTCGAATTGCGTCAACAAATAAGCCAGTTTCGGCAACAACTCAATGATATAGACAACCGAATCAACAATCTACAACACCGAATAGCAGAGCATCAACATGGGCCAACAAATACTTTCGCTTTACAAAGACGCCCGGTGAGAATTTGAACGTCTGCAGACACCAGACCCGGTCAAAGTCACAGAAACAGACTATACCAGAGATTTATTTACTCCTTTTCACTAAGAGGGCAGATAAATCAGGCGATAACCTTGATGCCTGGATGGGAGCCGCTGCTAATTTGCCAAGCTATTAGAAGCATCGACACAAAACACCCTATTTCCACCATGCCTACAGAAGAGGAGTGTTTACCGCCGAAAACATAGACGAACTGGGATTGATTGTCTTACCTGAATTTGGGGGGCAGATTCTATTTAGACATATCCATCCACCTCTCCGAAAATACCAAGTTGATTTATGACACCGTATATCGGAGGTTTGGATAGATGCGACCGATGTAGTAGACTTTATCAGATTCCTCCTCATTTGTGAGGGATTTTTTGATTGTGGAGGCGCTCTTCCATGCAGGCACAAACCCCTATAGTTAATTACGTTATCACGTTGTGATAACCACTTTCTCCTTCTCCAGTAGGTCACTTTGTGTCGTATGTTATTTTTTTTGTTAAGATTGCCCATGGATTGTATACGGAGATTGTTTTATGTTGTCGCCCGTAGGGCGCGGATTAGTCCAAATACGTATGTTTTAGATTTGGGTTTGAACTTCGGTTGTATGTTCTTTTAGTTCAAAGAATATTTTATTTTGTTTAAGGATTGTTAATCTAGTTGAAGATTAAGATCTACTTAAATATATGAGCATCCGGGCTCAATTTATTTTAACTAAGGATATGTTAGCCTTATTTGAAACTAAGATTAACTAAGCAACATTTTCAGGATCATTAAATTTTATTAAGATCCAATCAACAGAGCATTTGGGCTCAGCTGCAAGAGAACTTCAGAGGTACTTAACCAATTTGGGCTCAGTCTTAGGCTTTCACCCTTTATTCAGAAGTGTTAAGCACTTATTTGCTGCTCTGGAGCTCAAATGTATATCACGTAAGGCTCTCAGATATGGGCGCTGCCCAATCAGTGCTAGGCACTTAGTCATTTTGACTAAATTTATAGTGCTCAGCACTTTTATACGGTCCTCACATGTGTTTCACGTGAGGCACTAAGTTTTCTATTTTGTTAGGCGCTCACATGGGAAGCACGTGAGACGCTGAGCGCTTTGTTTTGTTGGGAACTTATGTGTGTTTCATGTGAGGTGCCGAGCGCTCTGTTTATTAGGCGTTCATGTGGGAAGCACATGAGGTGCCGAGCGTTCTGTTTTGTTAGGCGCTCATATGGGAAGCATGTTCATAGAAGAATATTGCATTTAATACTGCTCATTCTTCTGCTCGTTTGTTTACAGGCAGGTGCTTTTAATCCGTATGTGCTGCATATTTACAGGTTACAGGTTCCTAGTCCAAAATAACGCAAATCATACAAAATCTCCACAGTTACGCCAAAATCCAGAACATCTGCCATAGACAGATAAAAGCCGGGTTTCGATCATCCGTATCCGTCTAATGTCGCTTAACAGTTCAAGAGACAAGACAAATAACAGTGGTCATTCGTGTCTCGGACAAGCACAAAGCACGAGAGGGGCAGCATAAGATTCAATAGGTGTGCAGAGCTCGAGGGAGATAAATGTCAAATGAATTAAAAGTGAAGCCATTTTGGACTGTTGAAAATCTGAAGAAATTTTGGAACCATTTTGCAAATTGGGACTTGTCAAACATAAGAACACAGCAACACAAGAAACCATGGATAAAACGACAACCTAACTCAGTGTCAGAAGATTTTTTGGGGTCATTTTGGTAATTGCATTAGGGCTCAGAATATAGGTCTAGGGTTTCAGCTCTCTTTCTATAAATACTCCAGTTTTGTGCCCAAGTGAGGATGCTTCTTTTTGTTAGATTTTAGTGTAGTTTAGTTTGTATTTCTTCTGCTTCATCATCTTTCCTCCATTAAAGTGTAGTAAGAGCTCTTGAGTGGAAGTTAAATGAAGATGAGGGTTATTTTTATTATCTTGTATCTTTAATTTTCTTGTATTGTAATTTTAATTCCCAGTCTAACTTTTATTTATTGTTGTTAAGTAGTTGTTGTTATTTCTTGATCTTTTCCTTTTCTTCTTATCCGTATTTTCAAGCTATGATACTCGACGGAGTCCCTTGCTATGGTGAGGGCCTAAATAGTTAGCTTGCTACCATTTTGTAAAACCGTATTTTTCCTTTCTTTCTTTTCTTTCTTCTTGTTTTGTGTTTATTTTCATTTAAATGTGTGAATAATTCCACACTTGTTAGGGGCTAAGGAAGGTTAGTATGAGGGACGGAAAAATCTCTTGTGCTTCTCTTCGCCAAACACCTTGAAACGAACCTAGACCAAACAAACACAACCCCCCCCACTTAGGCGCACTATACGTGACATATAGCCGCGACCTAAGTTGAGAAGTCCTTTGGGCGCACTACAACGTAACATGTAGTTGTGATTTAATTGGATACATTGTTGTGGGTGTTTGGTTTAGGGTTGGAAATAAGCGCACGTAGCGGAAGGACAAGGAGCACTAAGAATGGATTTAGCGTTGGATAGTTTGCTTAAACTCGCAAATCCCATTCCTATGTCCTCCTAATCCCTGCTACGTTCGATTATCCCAGCATCATTTTATGAATGGCAAAAAAAAGTACAAGACTAATCCTAACTCTACTAACCAACCTTAACCCTAATAAGCTTACTTGAACATAAATACAAACACTTAGGATAGATTTGGACCAATACATATACATTTTTTATTGACTCGTCTAAGACACGAACGGACATACAACCATCTCCCTGTGGATCGACCCATGCTCAATCGGCTAGCTGCAAGCGAAACCGTCTTGATTGCGGTAAGTAGAGAACAGAGTAGAACGCATATCATAACACGTATTGCGTCTCCGCTACCAATCAAATGGTGCCGTTGCCGGGGAGACGGTAACGTATTTTCTTTCTTGTTATTCGAGTTAATATTCTTTTTGTATATATATATATAATATATATATATATATAATTATAAATATAATAAAAACCATTTTGTTATTTTTGATATTTTTTGTGTGCAAGTGTGCAGGCTATCTGAAATAAGTACAGTAATCAAATAATGAAACAGAGGGTTTAGTACAGACGATCATCATAAGGGGAGTGCAGGGACCAATTTTGAAGTCCCAACTCAATACTTTGACCGCGGAACCGCGGTCAAAGCTTGGTTATCGCGGCGGTTCCGTGCTCATTAATTGGCTTCTCTGTCCAAAAATTTTTCCACCCCTTTCTCTCCTCCAAAACTCTCTGTAAACTCCATTAAACTGTCTTTTTCTGCAGGTTTCTTTGCACAAATTTGTGCCGCCGCCAAATAAATTTTTGTTGTTTTAGATTTTTTTGTTTATACGCTTTGCATATAATAATACGGACATTAAAGGGCTTAAACACTAATTAATATTGGGTGGGGATTTCGTCACCCTTCCTAAGACCCTACAAATCATAAAAAGCATACGCATTACCTTAAGTTAATAAAAAATATCTAGACCAAACCTATAAGGACTTGTCGTGCTCATTTAGGACAAGTGAAGGTTGCGTGGAATCGGTCGTTTATCTAAACTTGACTTTGTGGTGCCTAGGGTAGACAAGTGAGGAGGTAATTTTAAAAGGCTCGTCTCATGGTGATTCGTGAGCGGAACCCTCCTTACCTCACTTGTGCTTATCCGGCCACAATTGGCAGTGAAGAGACGATTCGAGGGTTATCTTGCAACTTGTCGCTTGGAAGTCTAGGAGCGGTCTAGTTGGACTTTGAAGACCATATCTCTAGGTGTTGTTTCTGCATATTGTGATTGTGTTTATGTAAAGTTTAGTCTCATAATTCCGTATTCTTTAAAAAACCAAACAAACAATTTCAAAAACTTCAAAAACAAAAAAAATCTCAAAAATTTATAAAAATTCACCCACCATCCACCATCCACCCTCCCTACCTTTTCATAACATGGGTACCCCAAAACGACCAACGCTGGCTGAACTTTGGTACCCACAACCAGAAATTTCTTCATACGGTTCTTGCTTTGGCCGAACTTCGAACGATCCATCCATGCTCAAAATTTCGTTGAGAGATCGGATAGATGCATCTAGGACAAACAATTGGACTCCGCAATCCACTTTGTATCAACCGTTTCAACCTCTCCCACCTTCTCATGTTGATACCCCTTCTGTTTGCAACTACAAAATCCATGCCCATTGCTGACAGAATTGAACAATCCCGTAACCGATCTTTCACTCATTTCACCACTTCGAATTCTTTTGATCAACGATTCCAATCACCTTTTTATCATAATATTGATCCTAATCCTGTCCAACAATTCGATTCCTATCAGTCCTACCTGATCAGTCGAAAATATTGTATTTTTAACACATCAATTTCCCTACTCATTGTAATCATCTAAGGGTGTTTGGTATAAATATAACACATATTAGCAATTTGTCTGCAAAATATCAAATAACATGTGTTATACATTATAACCGGTATTATGAGGGAAATTGTGTGTTTATTACTACACGCATGATCTTTTGTGTATCAACACTTGTCTCGAGATTGTGTGCAGGAAATTCTCTAGGTAAAAGAGCCGGAACTGCTAAAAGTGCTGATAAAACGCATCAAGTCAAAGACTTGAAATCTGGCAGTAAACAAGAAAGTACAAAAATATTCCAGACATCAGGAAAGTGCCATAAAGCCAACATGAAACAACACTAGAAATTTCACACTGAGATCACCTAAACGGGCCGCGGATCCACGGCCGAGTCAGGCCGATCCGCCGCGGATCCACGGCCGATCCAACTGGTCAGCGGTGGGAACTTTTTCCAGAAGCTTCCTTTTAACGACCAAACTTGTTCAAGACGCTTCGAATTGTGTAGATTTCTCCAGAAGCTTCCCTTCTAACAGCCAAGCTTCTTGTGCAAGCTTAATACCTACCAAGCTTCTCATACAAACTTCATAACAACCTAGCTCCTAGTAGAAGATAAGCCAAGCTTCTAGGAGAAGCTAAAGGGAAAATTATAAAAGGGGACCGAGGGCTTCATTAAAAAGTTTGTTGTTGATTATTCTACATCAATTCACCTACAAGTTGAGTGACACAACTTGCAACTCAAAACCCTAGCCCAAATCCAATTCCAAAGAAAAATCAAGATTCATAGAGTACCAAATCAAGCAAGCATTCAACGAGCCTTTGAAGCAACGCCGATCTTCTTCCAAGCAAGTGATCCATGACGATCCGCGATTCAAGAAGACCGAAGTGAAGCTAGTTTCGACGATTTAGTTCCTCCTCAAATCTTGTAATCTTTGAGTGAATTGTACCTAAACGTTGATAAATATAAGGTGAAAATTCTTAAGATCTTGCTTTTCTTCACATTCGTGCATTATGAAGAGTTATAGATTCTTGATTCTTTTCTTTTTCATGATGTTTTAGTGAAATCTCCGCTTGTAGCGGAATCGAGAGAATAGGTAGATGATGATGACTAAATTCTTGAACGATTCTTAATTCTTATGAGTTTTGTAAAATTTAGGAAATCGAATTATCGAAAACCTAATTTGAGCGAGATCGCTTTCTTGAATGTTTTCGCTCTAAATTAGAGATCAACGATCGGTGATTTGATTTGCTAGAGGCTAGAAGTTGAATGATAATCAATGAAAGGACAAGGGATGATGATGGAGAAACCCTAATTTCTTCAATAGATCCCTAAACCTCGTTAATCGTCATCGATCTAGCAACAAATCTTCAATAGATAAGAATTTGTAATCATTAGTATTCATCATCACTATCAATTAGATCGATTCCGACAAGCCTCTTTACAAATCTTGATAATTCAAACTATTTGGACATTTTCTTGATCTCTATCATTTCTTGATTTTAGATCTATTTCTTGATGATTCTTGAAACTAAATTTCACAAATATTGAATCATTTTCTTATATCTTTTAATTTTCAACTCAACTAAAATGATTTCGAACAAATCACACTTTCTCAGTGGACGGTCCGCATTCACCGACGAAACTACAATAGACACCGTCAATTGATTGCGGTATAAATTTCTTTGGTTGTGAAACATTTCTAAATACACACGAAGAACGATCAATCACTACCCGACTTTTACATCTTTTCTAGACATTTCTTCTGAACATCCCTGTGGGAGTTTCACGTATCCAAACAAGTTCAAATCTTTTACTGAAACTCCTTCACAACCTATGTCTAGTCTTGAGCAGTCATTAGAAGAATTTTAGGTAGTATCGTGCCAACAGATGATGGATTTGAATGCGTCCTTGGCCACCCTCATACAACCTGCCGAACTAGTAGCTAGTTTCCAACTAGCTCCAAATTTTCCAATGTATGATGAGGCAATAGAACAATTTGAGGATTTGAGTCGTGAGAGTGAGCAGTATACCCTTCTAAATCAAACCTACCCATTCCAAATTGAATTCCACAACTCCGGTTTCAAAAGTCTATCAAGTGTCCCAAATGATTCACCAGTTGAAGATAGAACGTTTGATGAGTTGTGCGACTTTGTAGTATTTGATTTACCCGATCGTGAAGGGTCCATTTCAAGTGAAACCAATCCCAATCCTTTTGATCTCTACACCTCCACTCTAGAACTTGAATTGATTGAAATCCATGCTTTTGATGAGGTGTCTGAGAAATTTGACTTTCACTTGATTGAGAATATCGACGCTGGAAATATTTTGGATGATGAACCCGCAGTTTTAGATTAATTTTTCTCACCAATTCATCATGTCCTTTCACTTCCGTGTGGACATCATCCCGAGTCATTCACAAGGAGGTGTACTTCAATATCATTTATTGTGGTTTGTGTTTTCATTATTCGAGTATCACGTTTTCGTCGTTTTGACTTTTGTTGTTGATTTAGTTTCATTATTAATATTTTCGTGCACCGTAGGAGCACTTGATGGATACTTTCCTTATGCACAACATTTACACTTGATTAATGTTTTTATACACCAGTTACACTTGATTGTGTTTTTGTGCATATCCACTGCACTCTATGTTATTTTGTGCACCCAGTTGCACATATTTATAATTTTGTGTATCCCGATACACTCGATTTTGATTTCGTGCATATTGTATGCACCTGATTTTGACCACATGCACTTCGATATACTTGATTTTGATTTCGTGCATGCTGTATGCACCTAATTTCGATTCATGCGCTCGATGTTGTTTACAAGAGTTTTTGATGCATTGATATGGATTTTTTTGCACGCCGGTTGCACTAAATTTATGTTTTCGCACATTTTAGATGCACTTGATGTTGTTGTCGTGCACACCCGTTGCACTTGACAGATACTTTTTTGCACACCTTTTGCACTTGACTGATACTTTCGTGCACACCTGTTATACTCAGCTTTCATTTTTGTGCACATTCGTGGCATTTAGATTTGACTTCGATTTTCGTGCACACTGGACGCACGTGAGTTGGTTTTCATATACACCTATTTGGATCAATTCTTTTGAGCATCATATTTTATGGTATACTATATTATATAATAGTAGAGCAGAACTGGTCTGAGAACAGTACCTGAGTGTTTTTATATGCATCGATATTTACTGAAGAGGTTTTCAAAAGGAGCTATAGTTTCATTATTTTCCTACGTGTCAGTGAGCGACACGAAATTTTACGAAAAGGGAAAACCATTCCAAATCATTTTCAAAAAGGTTGGACGTATATCTTAAGCAAAACGTGTGTGTGTGTAATTCTTTCCAAAATGAACGTCCGCTAATCGTACCGTGATATACGCATCACGCGGCGATTTGAAAAGAATTTTTCATACATTTTTTCAGTCATTTAAATGATTTTACTTGATGCGTACTATATACGTATTGTAGCTTCGACTATATTATGCATGATCTAAATGGAAGATGTCATAAAATGGCATATTTATTCATAACTTGTATGATTTGCATGACACTGACGGAGTTTTGATTATTGAGTTTTGCACTCGTTTTTATTCGCACGTGATGCGCTATGATATTTCTAGCTTATCTTTGATTTCGGAGCCCCATTGATTTGAATCGATTTACTAAAATGTTTTAAATATTTAGCGGTTTAAATATAAATTCGGGAACCAAATTTATTTAAGGGAGGAAGACTGTAACATTTCAGAAACTAGAAAATATTATTTTTGGAATTTAAATAATAAAATAATAAATTTCACGAATATTATACGAATGTAGATTTAAGACTTAGTAGAATGGTATAACTATATACCTATATTTTTGGAATATAATTGGAATTTAAAAAATAAATTATTATTTATGGAAACATTTATTTAATATGGGCTTTTTATAAATTAATATTTAATTATTTACATACAAGTTTAATATTAAACTTGATTAGCATTTCAATAATTATGTATTAAACCATATTTTATTTTGTTAGTCAAGCTTGTGTGCATGACATGTGATTTACATGTTTTCTTTTCTTTTCTTTTGTGATGGCTTTTCATTTGTTTTAAAGAAAAGAAAAGAGAAAAGAGAAAAGGAAAAAGAAAAGAAATGGGGGACAAGGAGACATGATAATATGGGCTTGAGAGTGGCAGATAGATAGAGAGAGAGAGAGAAAGAAAAGAATGGCAATTTTAGCCATTTTCTTCACCTTAATTCTTCCTCATCTTTTTTCTTCATCTCCTTCTCATTTTCTCCACCTCCTCCACTCTCTCTACCACCACTAAATCATCACCTAAATCAACTAAAACCCCCATGTTCCCCTCATTAAAAATGTTCTTCACCCCATCCTAAACATCTTGGAGTGATCAAGTTTCAGTTTTAGGCTCATTTGGCCATCTTAGAATTTTATTGAGATGCTCTTTTAAGGTAATACTCTCATTTTTATCATGTTTTTAAGTTCTTAACCTCATAAACTAGTTTAGAGTTGATATATGCATGTTTTATGAACTTGGGAAATTCTAGGATGAAAATTAGTGAGTGAAACTTCTAGTGGAGGTTTAGTGAGTGTATACAAGACCAATAGTGATACGTGAGAGTGTTTTAGTGGAGAAATTCTCGGATTCGACGAGTTTAGAATTTTCTGATATCGGTTTTGTATGACTTTTGAAGATCAAATGAAATCTAGGATGACTTGTGAACTCTGAAAATTAAATAACGGATACAGTGAGATATACAGACTAATAAAAAGCTCCATAGAAGCTCGAGCCCCTAACTCTTAGGTTGAACCGCCAAAATATTCCTATAAGCCGCAAATTGCGGCCACTTGGGAGTGTTAGGGTCCTAAGTTTGGTCTACAGCTTACTCACTAGATAACTTGGCATACCCTATATGCTAAAAAGTCTAATATCACCTTAAGAAAAATCTAGAGTTGTTTTACTAAGTTTCTGCCAATGTTTCGTGATATTTGAAAATTTGATTTTTGATATTTGATTTTTGACTCGGTCGTTTGACATTCCTACGTCGACGTCGGGGGTTGTTTTGTCGTTTTAGCATGCGTGGATCATAGGTTCTAGCCTATGTGCCCTTCGCTTGTCGTATCGGTTTTCGATTTGGATTTTTTTGTGATACGATATGCTTTGATTTGTAGGTACAAGCATATGGACTTCTGGGACGATGAATGAGGGCAAGGCATCCGTCAGAATCAGCTAAGGCGAGGCGAAGTTAGGTGAGTAGATATATATCTACGGGGAAAGTCGGGTGGATGGCATATAGCACCCCCGCAACCATTGTATTAGGATACTAGATATATAGTTATATATAGATATATTAGATATGTATACCTAGCCTATAAGGTTATTAGGATACTATATGCGATAGTAGTAGACTTAGTAGAAAAATATACTTTAGTACTGTTTCTTAGCCTATGAACTATATCTATTTATGAAGTATATAAATACATATATTTTACAATATGAAACAATAATATGAGGATGTGATCCGATTTGATGATACGAGTCGATATGATTGGATATGATGATATGAGACGATATTATATGATATGTTATATGAGGACATGAGATGATATGTGATGACATGAGATGAGATGATGTACGTAACTATAGATCCGTACTATTGATTTGATGATGTCGTACGATGGATATTCCGTACATGATATGATAATGAGGATGGATCGTCGACTTATATATCGACTCGAGAAATATTGTTTTTTAAATCACTTAAGTAGATAGTATAATATATTTTAGAGCCATACCTATTTTCAAAACTAACGAATCGTTACACACTTTTAAATGATAACTTCAAGGGGCGCTACGACTTTACAGAAGATGTCTTTTTTTCCAAAAATATCATAGCCCCCTATTTTCTAAAAACAACGATTCATATTATATTAAACTATAACTATATGGCTCATACGTAGTTGCGTATTATTTTTATACCATTCGCGTTTACGATTTCTTTATTCTGTTCATGCTCGTGTTACGATTTCTTATTTCGGCATATTCTCGCATTATTTTCGTTTACGATATATATATATACTATGTTTCACAGCTTTATCTCTACATGACTTCGTTCGCTAGGACACACGCACCGTTACCAATGATGCACATGTGGCACGTATACATTACTTGCCGGCTCACACACACATCATCGGTAATTGCCATACTACATATACATTAGAACTCGTTATGTTACCGCATCACCTTATAACCTGTTAGCATTTTAGTTACTGATTAGTACACAGTACCACATATTATTGTTGATATTGCACTTTCTTTACCTTACTACACGAAACGCTCATATGATACAATGCTATATATTACAGTATTGTTCTGTACCTGTACCTATTATTTCATTACTGCCATACTTTTATAAGATTCTGTTTTAATGAGATTTCTGGATTTGAGAAACTGTAGATAGTATTTAAAAACTTATGATTGTTTTAAAAATGTGAGTTCTCTTGATATGATATTTTGACGTCCACCATGAAATTTCTCGATCTTGAGCTATGACGATTACCCAATTCAAGGAGTGAGGAGTCACCATCTGCTGTTACATGGTGGACCTGGTACGGTACCCCGGGGCAATAAGATAGTATAGAAAGGCGTTGAGCTTGGCAGGGAAATACTACCTACCGGCGACAATACTAGACTCGGCGGATATCCAGAGGATACCGACCAGAGTGATATGAGACTAATGAATATGAGGACTGATCTGATGAGACAGTTCCTGAGATATGAGGGCCGATCCGATGAGACGGCACCTGAGATACGAGAATTTTCATGTCAATGCTGGACATGGGTTTTATAATGATTTCGAGTGTCGATACTGTACACTCAAGATTTTATATTGACTTTGATGTGTAGTTGATGGACACACATTGGATGATATATATATATATATATGGATGACATGGTAGCATATATTGACACAGACACGAGTTTATATATATATACATATGTATACACGATCACTTTGATACCATACAGTACAATATTTTTTATATTACTGTATGACCTAGGAGATCGTCATACATTCGATTTCTACCTGATGACGTCTTTTACTCATGAGTTGGCAACTTACCCCCGTTATGCCATAGTTTTCTTGCAAGATCGACCGTTCGGATTCAGTAGCGGCTTACTGGAACACTACTTCTTTTGGGTGATTTGCATTCGTAGGTGGGTTACAGTACAGAGCACAACCATCGTTGTATATTTATTATTCATTTGTATCTAGTTAAAAGCTCTATCAACTAGACTAAGTATATTTGGTAGACCTAGAGACCAGTTTGTATATTCTTTGGATTTAGAGTCGAGACTTGTATATATATTCTTTATATTAGATTGGATGATGTTTTTTGGTAATCTTTATTCTTTTTTGTAAATGATTTTCGCCTTGGGCGTCATATATTTTTACCTGCGTGGTTGTGTTTCCGCTGATTGGCGAAGAGTTAGCTCCCACTTGGGATGCCTATATTATTCTTGATATGTACTGGTTTTGGATCAAAATTTACAAGGAAGGTGTTGCCCAAATTTCAAATGACGAAAACGATTCCAAACTTTAGTATACTACATACTTGTATTTTTCATAAACTTTTTTCTACTATATAAAGAGAACCTGATTTCATTTATACCTTTCTTTCAAAACTTCTCCTCCATTGTTTTCTTAAAAAGATTTAGATTTCTGGGTTTTCGGCTTACTTGGGTTACGGTGGGGTCCTATAGACTTCACGTGATCCAAGTGCCGATCACGTGCCCATTCCGGGTCGTGAAAAAGTTGGTATCAGAGCGTTAGGTTTAACATTTGTTCGAGTCTAGGTTTGACTATATGGAGTTTAGGGCGTATATTTCGGAACCTAGGCATGACCTTACGGAACTTAGACTTGACTGAGGGGGTATTAGACCCGAACTTTCGTTACGTAGGTTGACCTTGGTTGATGAAGTAGGTAACTCAAGTAGAGTGACATACCGTGTGTATGTTCCGCGACATACTTACGATACGATACTCTGCTTAAGTAACCTTAGGATGTGTATGTCTTGAGATCTGTATTTCTATTCATTCTTATGATCTATCCTCATCGATGTTTGGTTGCAGTTCCTGTCACCATGGCTACGCAAGCCGAGAGATGCTGCGGTTAGAGATACGGTCAGAGCGAGCTCGTCAGGGACGAGGACTGACCATGATGTTATTTCGGTGACACAAGAGAAAGTTGATTTATCATTTATAATAGGATCCATCATTTGAGAAGAGCGTTCGAAATCTTCACCAAATGATCGGGCCATTGCTTGTGACCATTCAAATAGAGGGGACTGTTGACGTACAGCCTACTATGGAGACCATTGTGTTGTCTACCGTGCAGACAGATGTACCAGCCGTTGCTGAAATTAACGAGATATCGTTTCCAGAGTTCACGAAGCTGAAGATATATAGTTTATAGGAAGGAATTTGACAGAGGATCCCTAGTCATTCTTGGATAAGCGACTAGGATATTTCATCCGTTTGGATGCTCCGATGCGAGGTCAGTGAGTTTTCTAGCTTTAGTTCGAAGGGTCATGCTCAGACCTGGAGTGAGTCGATCGAGAAAGGAAGAACATTGTGTATCCCTCTGATAACTTGGACGAGTTCCCGAAGACGTAATCGGACAGATGTCTTCCACAAGTGTTGAAGATGCCCGAGTTCGTAGCTTCGAGTCTTTGCGAAAGGCTCCGGATATGACCATAATGGAGGATGAATTGCAGTTTACACATCTTTCTAGATATGATTCCGATTTGGACGATAATGAAGAAAAGTGGATTATGAGATTCATGCGAGATCTAAATGAGTTGTCCCTCTCCGTTGATGCTTGAGATTGGATACATATGCTGATGCGTTATATACGGCCATATTTCCAGAAGAAAATCGTGATAAGATTGCAACTGTACCGGAACAGAAACTGATTAATTAAAGAGTGCCAGTTTCCAGGCAGTTCGGCAGAGATGATATTGTAAAAGACCGTAGCGGTTTCTTTCCAGAATACTACAGCGATAGAGATTTGTACCCAGAATCGGTTGTATGGAACGTATTCAGAAGGGCTAGAGGCCGCCATTGTGATGTGCTATGTTGCGAGTGGCCAGATTAATTGGCCAGGAGATGTTCAGAGAGTCGTCATAGCAGGGCTGTTTCCGTCATTATTCCTTACCAGACGGTCGAGCCGGGAGATCGTGGAATTGGTGATCCACAGAGAGAGAACAAGGACCCATAGACAGAGGACGCTAGACAATGGGCAGAAAGTAAGTAAAAATTCTTGCTCTGCCAGCTTTGGGTGTGTAACACCCGAGTTCATTTATACCAATTCCAGTTCTTGTATTTCTTTATTCGTGATACTCTTGATTTAACGTATTGTGGGTGCGAATGGTATTTTACACTTTACATTACATTCGACCCGACCCGCTTGCTTGAACCTGTTTGATTCTTATTTATAGATTACTGTGACTTGTTGCATGGAAACGTGCATCTCATGATTAGTACATACTGGTATTTTATCTAGTATCGCATCTTTTATCATATAACATTTTCGGTCACGTAAAATATTTTTATAATTGCATAACATGGCCTGTTTGATACCCCTAACCCCGTGGTAGCATCCGCGCATCTTGTTCTCGTCCCGTTCAGTGAAACCGACGTGTTTGGATGACTTCGTGCACGTACGTGCATCCGTTCTTGGGGGTATGCATTTTTGTTACCTGAGCATTCCTTTTGAAATTTGGATGTAGCATATATTTTTCATATTTTAAATCTGAAATTTTAGACCCGACCTGGGCATATTTTGGAGTAAGTTTGTATTTACCAAGATCTCAAAACGAACTAATATTATATTCTTTATATATTTATAAACTATTATTATTCTTTTAAATTAAATATATTACTAAATCATCATATACTAACAGTTTTAGTTTATATATATATATATATATATATATATATATATATATATATATATTAACTGTCTATTCTCTCTCTCTCTCTGTTTCTCTCTCCCCCTCTCCTGACTCTCTCTCTCCTGACGCTCTTCTCTCTATATATATATTTTAATTTATGTTAAATATTATTTTCTCTCCCTCACAGTTCTCTTCTTCCTTTTATATTTTCGCCGCCGCCTCACTTCGAGAAAACCCTAACCCTAACCCTAGCCTTCACCCTCGCTCACCCGCCGTTGCCGTCTCACCCTCAACCCGATCCATTTCTCAACCTCAACCTTACCTTGCTCGTCTCCTCCCCACTGCAAACCCCACAAGAACCCATCACCCGACCCTGCAACCCTTGCCGCCATCTTTCCCATCACCGCCGACGACATCGTCGTCGCCTCCACATCTTCATCACCGCCTTCTTCTCCTCACTTCCTTCTCTCCTCCCGACACCATGACCACCCTCGTCACCGCCACCTGCAACTTCCCCCTGCAACCCAAGAAACCCATGCCCAAGCCCTCGTCGCGTCTATCGTCATCACAGTCAACCTTACCTCGCCGGGGACCTTGTCGACGACCGTACCCCATCATCCTCATCACCGTACCACCTCTACTACCATCCCTATGTTTCCCGACTCTTCACTGCACAGAACCCAGACACACTGCCTCATTGCCAGAAAACCCACTGCCTTGCCGTGGACCTTGCCGTCGACGACCCATTGTCGTCGTCACCTCCTCACCTCTGTCGCAGAACCCCCGAGCCAACTCCAAAGCACCCAGACCAGATCACAACTCTCTTCCTTCTTCTTTCTTCTTCTCTTTCTTTTTCTTGATCGCGTATTTTTCCGGTGATCGGCGGAGCCGTGCCAACGCCGACGATCCAGGCGACCCAGTGAACGTTCCCAGCCAGCGTGGTCACCTTCTTACTGTGTCTGGACCTGTCCCGTGTGCGTGTATGGATGTTGCACCGATTGCTGACATTGGACGCTGCGTGCGCATCCCGTATCGTGATCCAATCGTGGCAAGTAAAACTTGCTACATGCTATTATATTATTTTATACATATTTAATTTCATGATTAAATCTGTAAATTAAACCTAAGGCTATTAGTTTCCATTTTACATTTTGATGTCCGGCTATATCATTTTAGATTTACAACTTGAACCCTATCATGTTGCATTCTGTCTTACTATGCGTAGTACCCTCATACGTGTTTAAATCACATAATAATTATCTGCATAGCCCACAGTACCTTTTAATAGTTTCTACCCTATCGGACACCCGTTTGCATCCATTTAACCTATTTTTATATATAATTGCATCACTAGGTCATTTAATACATGTTAATGTGATTTTAATATTCCATATTCGTTTAAGTGTATGATACTTAATGTTGGAATCATAACCCTAACTCTAATCGATAACCGTACATCCATATATTTTAATCTGTACCTATTTGCATATCACATTACAATGTTCCAGTTTATTGTTCTATTAGTACCCATGCTTGTTTTGTATACCCATGCTTATGCTAGTTTGATTATGAGCACCCACATGACATCTTGTGCACCATGACATGACTTGTTACACCTACTACTTGACACGACATGGTACCGTGCAACTCTTAACATGACATGAAACATATATACATTACTTGACTTGACCTGATGTACCATGGCTTTACCTGTTACCTGATTTTGTTACTAATGCCAACAAACTTTACCTGTTGTCCCTACGGACATTTCCTGTTGTCTATCCAGACATACCTGTACCGGCATGTCTCGGTTTCAGCCCGAGAATCTTCACCGTGATCCCGGGCACGCACGGGATACTATTGAGTTACATCGATGATTCATCGAATTGATTTCAAAGACTTGAGAGTAGTTAACCCAATAGACCAGTTTAGATTACTCACTGCATACTATCTTTCACTGCCCTGATTTATATTGTTGTTACACCTGCTTAACCATTTATGATCATACTTGCATATATCTCTACCCTGTTTTTATATTATTTCTTGATGTTATGACGCGCTGACGTCTGGGTTTTGCATGGCCCAGATCCTCTACCTTTGTCGTAGGCTGATTAGGAGTACTGCCGCTGCTAGACCGAGCAGTGAGAATCCTGTTGGTATCCAGTCTTACTTTCCAGGTGTTTATCTGATCTTTTGCTTCCGCATATTATAGTATTTTCTTGACTCGTTTATTCTGGCTTATGGACATGTACTAGATAGTTTAGTTTACTTTCCTGTTCTTGATATCTCTACAGCCGTAATGTGACTGTGGAGGGATTTTTCCTATCAATAGGTAGCTTGGTTTGCTATATCACGTGCCCATCTTAGCGTACTCTGGGAAGCGGGGCGTGACATGGTTCTTTTGGTATCAGAGCCATAGGATATAGGTTAATCGGGTTTGATTCTTTTGTAGTTGGGTATTGGACCCAATACACGAATCAGAATACTCGTGATTAGGAACATATCCTGCCACCTTATTATCGTGATTCTTGAATCATATCTTTCTTTTATCCTTCGTCTTGACATCATACAAACAACTTTGCATCTCGGCTTGAAACCTTTTTGGTTCACCATTGTTTCTCCCCGTTCCTTGATTCTGATATTAGAATTTGGGCGACTTGAGTGGAGTTATGTAATTGTACCCATGAACTGCAGCATGGTTACAATGCGGTACTCTATTTAAGTAACTTGGAGTCCTGGGCTTGATTCACTTCCTTGTTTCATGGTCGTTATATTACCTTGCTTCTCTCGGTTTCATTGCTTACCAGTTCTTGTTTTATCGCCAGCTTGAATCATGTTTACCGTGCTTAATCTTCTTCAGTATCTTGACTTCGGATGAAGTCAACTCGGTATCTTACTTGTTCATGTTTTCCCCGCATTAGAATTATTCAATTCTGGTGCATCCCTTTGTTTGTTGTTGTCTTGGGAATGGATTTTCGTGGCACTTTCCACACTCATATTGATTGTAAGGAAAGGAAAGTGATTCTCCAGATTCCCGAACATCCGGTGCTTGTTTTGCTGGAGGAAGCAGTTCTGTCGGGCCAGTCGAGTTTAGGGCTAGGCCGACAAACAATGTTCTTTCATCGATGGAAGTTAATAAGAAAGAAGCGCCGGCAATAGTTCGAGAATTCTTGGACGTGTTCGAAGACATCTCGGGTTTATCGCCAAAACGAGATGTGGAGTTTGCGATTAATCTTGTTCCTGGTGCAGCGCCAATCTCAAAGGCGTATTATCTAATGGCACCAGTGGAGTTGGAAGAAGTCAAGAAGCAGGTTGCTGAATTACTTGAGAAGGATTGGATTCGCAGCAGTAACTCACCTTAGGGAGCTCCAGTTCTTCTAGTAAAGAAGATGATGTCACAAGGAGGATGTGCATCGATTATCGAGAATTAAACCGGGTGACTATTAAGAACAAGTACCCGATCCCTCGAATTGGCAAATTGTTCGAGCAGCTTAGTGGCATGAGGGTATTCTCGAAGCTGGATTTACGATCCAGATATCATCAGGTCCGAGTTAAATCAGAAGATAATTGCAAGAATGCGTTCCGAACTCGGTATGGGCATTACGAGTATTTAGTGATGCCCTTCGGAATAACGAATGCACCAGCGATATTTATGGACTTGATGAACCGAATCTTTCACCATTCTTGGACCGGTTTATAGTGGTGTTCAATGATGATATTCTGGTGTACTCGAAGAGTTTTGAAGAGCATGCAGAATACTTGAAGATCGCACTGCAGACATTGAGGTAAGAAAAATTGTATGCAAAGATGAGCGAGTGCGAGTTTTGGCTGGAAGAAGTAAAGTTTTTGGGGCATGTCGTGTCTGGCGATGGAATCGCCATTGATCCCGAAAGATTACAGCAGTTCGAGATTGGCCGATCCCGAAGAACGTTGCAGAGATCAGAAACTTTCTTGGACTTGCCAGGTATTACAGAAGGTTCGTAGAGAACTTTGCTCGTTTGGCGGAGCCGTTGACCAAGTTTACGCGCAAGGAGGTACCATTTGTGTGGAAGAATAAGTGTGCGTCAGCTTTTGAGACGTTGAAACAGAGGTTGATAACTGCTCCTATTCTGACCGTGCCAGACAATTCTGGAGGATTGGTGATTCACAGCGACGCATCTGGAAAAGGATTGGGATGTGTTTTGATGCAGCATGGGAAGGTTATAGCATACGCATCGAGACAGTTGAACACCCATGAGAAGAATTACCCAACTCCTGACTTAGAGCTAGCAGCTGTGATGTTCGCTTTGAAAATTTGGAGACACTACTTATTGGGCGAAAGGGTCGAAATATTCACCGATCACAAAAGCCTGGAGTATGTGTTCATATAGAAAGAGCTTAATATGAGGCAGCGTAGATGGTTGGAGCTGATGGCTGACTACGATCTTGATCTTGAATACCATCCGGGGAAAGTTAATGTTGTGCCGGATGCGCTTAGTCGGTTGCCAGCAATTCAGATGTTGACTGCACAGAAGGAGCTTATGGAAGACTTTCAGAGATTCGAGTTGGAGATCGTGCTACCGCATTCTTCAGGAAAGTTGATGCAGCTGCAAGTACAGTCGTCATTGATCGAGAATATTAAAGCAGCGCAATGGAAGGACCCAAGATTGCAAAGGTTTCGAGAACAGGTTGAAGCTGAACTTTGAACAGACTTAATGATTCATGAAGGTGATTCGTTACGATATGGTAGCCGTTTGTGTATGCCAAAGGGAGATATTCGCGAAGAAGTTATGAAGGAGGCACACAGTTCTGATTATTCCGTACATCTAGGAGGCACGAAGATGTACCGTGATCTACGACAGCACTTCTGATGGGAAGGCATTAAAAGGGAGATTGCCTGCTTTGTGGCAAGTGCTTGGTGTGTCAGTAAGTCAAGGCTGAACAACAAAGTGTTGTTGGTTTATTGCAACCACTTCTGATTCCTCAATGGAAGTGGGAACATATAACCATGGATTTCATGACGGCTTTACCGCGGAATCCAAAAGGGCAACAATGCAGTTTGGGTGATTGTTGATCGATTGACCAAAGCAGCTCATTTCATACCGTCAATCAATAGAAGTTTTGGTAGAACGGTGCATACAGGAGATAGTAAGATTGCACGGTATACCGGTGAGCATCGTGACCGACCGTGACAACCGTTTTTTTCCACACTTTTGGAGGAACTTACAGGAAAGTTTGGGGACTCAATTGAAATTTAGCACAGCTTATCATCCTCAAACAGATGGCTAGTCGGAGAGAACGATCCAAACTCTTAAAGACATGTTGAGAGCTTGCATGTTAGACTTCAAAGGTTCATGGGAGGATCATATACATTTGGTGGAGTTTTCGTACAACAACAGTTTCCAGGCGACTATTCAGATGGCTCCATTCGAAGCTTTATATGGTCGCAAGTGTCGTTCACCTGTTTGTTGGGACGATCTTGGAGAACGAAGATTGTTGGGACCGGATTTGATCTTGTAGACAGTTGAGAAGGTTAATACTATCTGGAATCATATGAAAGCAACACAAGACCGACAGAAGAGTTGGGCAGATACATCGAGAAGACCTCTAGAGTTCGACGTTGGTGATTGGTATTCTTGAAGATATCACCGACTAGAGGGGTGATCCGTTTCGGAAGTCGAGGAAAGCTTAGTCCTCGACTCGTTGGACCTTTTGAGATTTTGGAGCGTATTGGAGAAGTGGCGTATCGTTTGGCGTTACCGCAATCTTTGGAGAATGTTCATGACGTGTTTTACGTACCTCAACTCCGTAGGTATATTCAAGATGAAACATATGTGTTGAATCAATCGGAGCTAACCGTACATGAAGATTTGACTTTTAAGGAACGACCGATGTCGATTGTGGATCGAAGGGAAAAGGGTCTTAAGATCGAGGTTATCCCTCTTGTACTTATTTCTTGGGGTAATCGCTCACATGGAGAGTCAACTTGGGAACGAGAAGATGAAGTCCGACAGAACTTTCCCCATCTATTCTTGTAGTTTCTTGATTGTTTATCCTTTCTTGTTCTTGGAATTTCGAGGACGAAATTCTCTTTGTAGTTGGGTATAATGTAATACCCGAGTTCATTTATACCAATTCTAGTTCTTGTATTTCTTTATTGGTGATACTCTTGATTTAACGTATTGTGGGTGCGAATGATATTTTACACTTTACATTATATTCGACCCGACCCGCTTGCTTGAACCTGTTTGATTCTTATTTATAGACTACCGTGACTTGTTGCATGGACACATGCATCTCATGATTAGTACATACTGGTATTTTATCCAGTATCGCATCTTTTACCATATAACATTTTTGGTCACGTAAAATATTTTTATAATTGCATAACATAGCCTGCTTGATACCCCTAACCCCGTGGTAGCATCTGCGTATCTTGTTCTCCTCCCGTTCAGTGAAACGGACGTGTTTGGATGGCTACGCGCACGTACGTGCATCCGTTCTTGGGGGTATGCATTTTTGTTACCTGAGCATTCCTTTTGAAATTTGGAAGTCGCATATATTTTTCATATTTGAAATTTGAAATTTTAGACCCGACCTGGGCATGTTTTGGAGTAAGTTTGTATTTGCCAAAAACTCAAAACGGACTAATATTATATTCTTTATATATTTATAAACTATTATTATTATTTTAACTAAAATATATTACTAAATCATTATATACAAACAGTTTTAGTTTATATATATATATATTAACTGTCTATTCTCTCACTCCCCCTCCGTTTCTCTCTCTCTCTTGACTCTCTCTCTCTCCTGACGCTCTTCTCTCTCTATATATATTTTAATTTATGTTAAATATTATTTTCTCCCCCTCACAGTTCTCTTCTTCCTTTTATATTTTCGCCGCCGCCTCACTTCGAGAAAACCTTAACCCTAACCCTAGCCTTCACCCTCGCTCACCCGCCGTGGCCGTCTCACCCTCAACCCGATCCACTTCTCAACCTCAACCTTACCTCGCTCGACTCCTCCCCGTTGCAAACCTCACGAGAACCCATCACCTGACCCTGCAACCCTTGCCGCCATCTTTCCCATCATCGCCAACGACCTCGTCGTCGCCTCCACATCTTTGTCACTGCCTTCTTCTCTTCACTTCCTTCGCTCCACCCGACACCAGGACCACCCTCGTCACCGCCACCTGCAACTTCCCCCTGCAACCCAAGAAACCCACGCCCAAGCCCTCGTTGCGTCTGTCGTCATCACAGTCAACCTTACCTTGCCGGGGACCTTGTCGACGACCGTACCCCATCATCCTCATCACCGTACCACCTCTACTACCATCCCTACGTTTCCCGACTCTTCACTACACAAAACCCACACACACTGCCCCATCGCCAGAAAACCAACTTCCTTGCCGTAGACCTTGCCGTCGATGACCCATTGTTGTCGTCACCCCCTCACCTCTGTCCTAGAACCCCCGAGCCAACTCCAAAGCACCCAGACCAGATCACAACTCTCTTCCTTCTTCTTTCTTCTTCTCTTTCTTTTTCTTGATCGCGTATTTTTCCGGTGATCGGCGGAGCCGTGCCATCGCCGACGATCCAGGCGACCCAGTGAACGTTTCCAGCCAGCGTGGTCACCTTCTTACTGTGCCTGGACCTGTCCCGTGTGCGCGTATGGATGTTGCAACGATTGCCGACATTGGACGCTGCGTGCGCATCCCGTATCGTGATCCAATCGTGGCAAGTGAAACTTGCTACATGCTATTATATTAATTTATACATATTTAATTTCATGATTAAATCTGTAAATTAAACCTAAGGTTATTAGTTTCCATTTTACATTTCGATGTCCGGCTATATCATTTTAGATTTACAACTTGAACCCTATCATGTTGCATTCTGTCTTACTATACGTAGTACCCTCATACGTGTTTAAATCACATAATAATTATCTGCATAGCCCACAGTACCTTTTAATATTTTCTACCCTATCGGACACCCGTTTGCATCCACTTAACCTATTTTTATATATAATTGCATCACTAGGTCATTTAATACATGTTAATATGATTTTAATATTCCATATTCGTTTAAGTGTATGATACTTAATGTTGGAACCATAACCTTAACTCTAATCGATAACCGTACATCCATATATTTTAATCTGTACCTATTTGCATATCACATTACAATGTTCCAGTTTATTGTTCTATTAGTACCCATGCTTGTTTTGTATACCCATGCTTATGCTAGTTTGATTATGAGCACCCACATGACATCTTGTGCACCATGACATGACTTGTTACACCTACTACTTGACACGACATGGTACCGTGCAACTCTTGACATGACATGACACCTATATACATTACTTGACTTGACCTGATATACCATGGCTTTACCTGTTACCTGATTTTATTACTAATGCCAACAAACTTTACCTGTTGTCCCTACGGATATTTCCTGTTGTCTATCCAGACATACCTGTACCTGCCTGATCCTGTGTTGGCATTAGCTCCAGATTATTTAATACCTGACTTGAATACATATAACCTGGGGGTATGGGGAAATCAATGATGAAACCTGACTTGTAACTCGACAGTTCGCTACCTTTACTGTTCAGTTTTAGAGGCTAGGCCAGCCTTGGGATGATACTGCTGACATCATCCATCGTTACCCACTACCTTTTAGAGGCTAGGCCAGCCTTGGGATGATTCTGTTGACATCATTCATCGTTACCCTTTTCCTTTTAGTGCCTAGCGGCATGTCTCGGTTTCAGTCCGAAAATCTTCACCGTGATCCCGGGCACGCACGGGATACTATTGAGTTACATCGATAATTCATCGAATTGATTTCAAAGACTTAAGAGTAGTTAACCCAATAGACCAGTTTAGATTACTCACTGCACACTATCTTTCACTGCCCTGATTTAAATTTTTGTTACACCTACTTTACCATTTATGATCATATTTTCATATTTCGCTACCCTGTTTTTATATTATTTCTTGATGTTATGACGCGCTGACGTCTGGGTTTTGCATGGCCCAGATCCTCTACCTTTGTCGTAGGCTGATTAGGAGTACTGCTGCTGCTAGACCGAGCAGTGAGAATCCTGTTGGTATCCAGTCTTACTTTCTAGGTGTTTATCTGATCTTTTGCTTCCGCATATTATAGTATTTTCTTGACTCGTTTATTCTGGCTTATGGACATGTACTACATAGTTTAGTTTACTTTCCTGTTCTTGATATCTCTACAGCCGTAATGTGACTGTGGAGGGATTTTTCCTATCCACAGGTAGCATGATTGGCTATGTCACGTGCCCATCTTAGCGTACTCTGGGAAGCGGGACGTGACAGGGTGCACTGGCACCTTTCGATATTGAAGGAGGTGTACCTCAATATCATTTATTATGGTTTTTGTTTTCATGATTTGAGTATCATGTTTTCGTCGTTTTTACTTTTGTGTTTGATGATTAGGTTTCATTATTGATATTTCCATGCACCGTAGCTGTACCTGATGGATACTTTCATTGTGCACAGCAGTTGCACTTAATTAATGTTTTTATACACCAGTTGCACTTGATTGTGTTTTTGTGCATATCCACTGCACTCTATGTTGTTTTGTGCACCCAATTGCACATATTTATGATTTCGTGTATCCCGATACACTCGATTTTGATTTTGTGCATATTGTATGCACCTAATTTTGACCTCATGCACTTTGATATACTTGATTTTGATTTCGTGCACGTTGTATGCACCTGATTTCGATTCATGCGCTCGATGTTGATTACATGAGTTTTCGATGTATTGATATGGTTTTCGTGCACGCCAATTGCAATAGATTTATGTTTTTGTGCACTCTAGATGCACTTGATGTTGTGCTTTCGCGCACGCCTTTTGCACTTGACCGATACTTTCATGCATACACATTGCACTCAAATTTCGTTTTCGTGCACATTCGTGCCACTTGGATTTGACTTCGATTTTCGTGCGCATCGGACGCACGTGTGTTAGTTTTCATATACACCTATTTGGATCGATTCTTTTAAGCATCGTATTCTATGGTATACTATATTATATAGTAGCAGAGAAGGACTGGTTTGAGAACAGTGCCTGAGTGTTTTTGCATGCATTGATATTTACTGAAGAGGTTTTCAAAAGGAGCTGTCACGCCCCGCTTCCCAAAATACGCAAACACGGCACGTGACAGACCCAACCATGCTACCTGTGGTTAGGAATCATCCTTCCACAGTCACCTTACGGCTGTCAATCGGATATTAATAATAGTAAAATATAATCTAGCTAACACATGTCTATCTTCCACAATAAATAAAATCAAGAAATGCATATAGCGGAAACGAATCAAGATCCAATAAACAATAGTATCCGAATCACGTCCTAATATGGGCTCGCATCAATAGAAATAATACTGCTGAAATAAATAAACTAAGAGTCTCTAAACTAAATAGCTAGCTCCTCATTGCTCGGCTTGATTGCTAAAGTACTCTTGGTCTGCCTGCAATAAAGTCAGAGGAACTGGGCCATGCAAAACTCAGATGTCTGTGCGTCATAAATACCACAATAATAGTAATAACCAGGATATGATGCTATTATTAAACATGAATATAAATAATAAACACAGATATGAATAGTGAGCTATATGTATGTGATGTGTATCCTAAAATCTGTGCTTCTAGGTTATCCATTCTAAAATTCTTTGAAATCAATTAATGTAATTCTCATCGTAACCCAACAGTATATATCCCGTTCAAACCCCCACGGGACCACTGCACAATGATAATTCCGTCACGCCGAGAATCACGGTAAACAATAAACGATGATTATTCCGTCACGCCCAAAATCACGACAGACAATAAATAATGATTATTCCGTCACGCCCGGAATCTAGCAAACAATAATAATATCCTCTTGAGTTACGTTTCGGTTACATTCTTGATTTCCCCTTTTTCCCTAAGATTTTGTGTTCAAGTTAGGTATTGACGATATAAATCTAATGCCAACACAGGATCAAGCAGGTACAGGTCTTGTCTATACAGACAACAAGTTACGTCCGTCAGGACAACAAGTCAGGATTGTCGGCATTGTAATAAGATCCAAGTAACAAGTCTAGTAGTGTGTCGTGAACATGCCATGTACTGTATATTAACCAAAATAGATACCAATGTAAAACTGTAATCAATATCGAAACACAATTAATACCAGGATGTATATGTATCTATCTGTAATAATCGTTATACATCCATTACCATGTATAATGCTATCTAGATAACATATTGAATTGATATACTAGTATGATAATATCATGATGTTCCGACATGCAACTGGATAAAGTATTATCAATATGGATATAGACGGATGCTATAAAACTGTAAATCAGTAATCTCTGCTGAATAGTAAAACACATGCACTATAATTTATCGAATAAATATTGATATAATAAAATAGCATGTTGCAAGTTTACAACATGCCTGATCAGATCTCACGTCGAGATACGGATGTCACGTTCCGACGTTGAAATAAAGTCACGATGCAAAACTTACGCACGCAGGACTGGACCTAGCTGAGCAGCTGCATGACGTGGTAACTGGGTTAAACGATGACGGTGGCTAGGTCTTCTGGATCGTCGGCGACATGCGCAACTCCAGCGAGACGGCTGGAAAAAGAAGAGAAAGGAAAGAAGAAGAAGAAGAAGAGAGGAGATGGCTGTTGGGGTTCTGGGGTAGGTGATGGCAGAGGAGATGGTGGTGATGAGACGAGGCCGTCGGTGGCGAGGTCATCTGGACGGGGGGCCATGAGTCTTGAATGGTGATCGGGGAAAAGAGCAAGGGTCAGTGGTGGTGGTGTATGGTGTTCTGGGGTTGCTGGAGATACAAGGAGGTGATGGAGGTGGTCGGTGGTGATGGGTTTCCGGCGACGAGGGGTTGTAAGTCGATGTACAACACCCCACGAGTTGCGGGGAGGCGGAAATATTAAAAACGATCTTGTTCTATATGCAAACATCGACTAACCGAAGATCTTTACTAAACGATAACTAACAATAACCATAGAAGTTCTTAACTACTATGAGAAGAGATTATACCTAGTGAACCTTGTCTTTCGTCTTTTCGTTCTCTACGTCCTCCTCGGCCTCCTCTAAGTGATAGATAATCCACCCGAGAGCTTCTATTCCAAACTTCACCTCTAATTTTGAGGTAACTAAGTTTCTTTAGTTGCTAATCAAAGGAATCTAGGTGATATAGAGTGAGGTTATGGATTGATTAGTCTATTCTAATCCTTGATCTCAACACATGAGTGGTAGGATTAGGGTTTGAAGAGAGAGTGAGCTTGAGGAGAGAGAAGGTGAACATGAAATTGTTTCTCACTTGAATATATATGAAGCATAATGTTTTATAAAATAAATGAATAAATATAATTAATCATCATGCTTCATTAATTCTATATGTGTGATTCACTATATGAGTCATTAAGCATTTAATGATGCATTAATGATATGGATGAATCACACAAATGAGTCACAAATGCATTTAATGAAAATGCCACCTAAACCCTCAAGTCACCATATTTCTAGAAGCTTCCCGCAAAATTATGAGAACGCCCCTCCTATCCGTGGAAACACGGAAAAACTTTAGACTGTATAAATCCAATAACCTGATACTAGAATCTGGCTTAAACCAAAGCCGGCTAGTAAAAGCTGTCCGAACGTCGTACGTGCGTAAACACACGTATGCGTCCGAACCTTTGTCGTAAAACCATACGACCTCTATATCGTTTCGCCTGGAACATGGAAACCCTTTGTGTGGGATTCTAAAGACTCGACTACTACGCTGGCAGTGGGTTTAACTACAGACCGCAAGCGGCACTAGCTGTACATAACGGTCCCTAGGTAGATGTCGATAAGAAGGCCGATGAGGAAACCCATTCGAACTCCTACTGAGCCTGTCCGTGACAATATCCGCGCAGTGCGGTCTGTTCGTCTACGAGTATCGTATGTATGGTCTAGGGAGGTGGTGAACGTCAGACCCCTAATAACCGTACAAGTCATGACAGTATGGCTCAATACCATCCGAGAATTCACTGATCAGTCCACCAGTAATTCTCAATCAGCCCTGGCTAGGGACTTATGGTAATGACCAACCGATCACAGTACGATATCAACTCCTTATACTGGGAGAGACGAATCCCTAACAGTCGCTCACTGCCTCCACGTGGCTCGGGACTGTGCCCAACTAAAACCTGTTTGCACAACTCTTTTGAGCCGTGGTAGGGTAGTAATCAAAGCACAGTGGGAACTCACACGAGACAAATGATGACCTTAAGTCAACAGATTATCTGCACACATGTCACCTGAGAACTGCAATCTGACGTTAGGTATAATACCATCCAGTCAGTTCTCGGCGAGTCCTGTCCGGTGTACTCACTCTCAGTGAGCATCTGTATACAATCTTAGGTGCACATCACCAATGGCTGCGGGACCAATCCATCGCCCCTCGTCAGGGTCTAGATATGTATACACTAGTCTACTTTGGAGTATCGATGCCCAGTCTCGATACTCCTGCGACAGGGACATTTAAGGATGTGCCTATTGACTATCCAGCTCCCACAAGCATGACTGCCATCACAACGCCGGTAGTCAGGCAAACACCCTATGGGCTTTATCAATATGTTTATAAATACAAAGTAAAATATATCACATGTTAAGATAAAGTCAAACCAAATAGCGTACTATCATATCACGCAAGATTGTCATGTACATACATATCCCTAGCATCCTATACAATGAAGGCCTCTAGGGCATATATATCCAACAATCTCCCACTTGCACTAAGGCCTATAATTGGTGCAATGAGTACCCACTGTCTACACTAGATCCAGTTGCTGGCGTAACGCATGCCCAACATCTCAAACAGCCTCTCGAACTGGACTTGAGGGATGGCCTTGATGAATGGATCTGCCGTGTTGTCTTTTGTGTCCACTCTCTGCACCTCGATCTCCCGACGATCTACGATCTCCCTGATCAGGTGATACCGCCTCAAGATGTGCTTGGATTTCTGATGGGACCTTGGTTCTTTCGCTAATGCTACAGCCCCATTGTTATTATAATACAAGGGTATTGGATTGGCAATAGACGGAACTACCTGAAGTTTAGAGATGAACTTTTTCATCCAGACAGCTTCTTTCGCGGCTTCGCTAGCAGCTATATACTCAGCCTCCATAGTTGAGTCTGCGACGGTATCCTGTTTGGAACTCCTCCAACATACCGCCCCTCCATTGAGGGTAAACACAAAACCCGAAATGGACTTAGAGTCATCTTTGTCACTTTGGAATCCGGAGTCGGTAAAAGCCTCAACCGGGAGGTCCCAATTACCGTAAATCAAGAACATCTCCTTAGTCCTTCTCTGGTACTTGAGAATGTTCTTTACCGCTATCCAATGCTTCTCACCTGGGTCAGACTGATACCTGCTTACCACACTAAGTGCGTAAGCTACATCTGGTCTGGTACATAACATCGCATACATTATAGATCCTACTGCCGAAGCGTAGGGTATAATGCCCATGCGAGCCCTCTCTTCATCTGTCTTTGGAGACATCTCTTTGGAGAGGGTGATCATGTGACAAGCGGGTAAATTACCGCGCTTGGAATCTTCCATACTAAATCTCTTTAGTATAGTGTCAATATACCTAGACTGTGAATGTCCCAACATTCTATTGGATCTATCACGATAGATCTTAATGCCCAGAATGTAGGATGCATCTCCCAAGTCTTTCATGGAGAATTTCTGTGACAAGAAGAGCTTTAATGATTGTAGCATAGGGACATCATTCCCTATCAGTAGTATGTCGTCGACGTACAAAACGAGGAAGACTACTGCTCCTTCTACAATCTTCTTATAAATATATGGTTCATCTACATTTTTGATAAAGTCAAATTCTTTGACCGTCTCATCAAAGCAAATGTTCCAACTCCACGATGCTTGCTTTAATCCATAAATGGATTTAAGCAACTTGCACACTTTTCCGCTGCTCCCACTGTCTAAGAAACCTTCTGGTTGATCCATGTAAACACTCTCTTCTAAATGTCCATTTAGAAAAGCTGTTTTTACATCCATCTGCCAGATTTCATAGTCATGGAAGGCAGCAATGGCAAGCAGGATCCGAATGGATTTAAGCATAGCTACTGGTGAAAATGTTTCATCATAGTCCAATCTTGGTCTTTGATGAAAACCTTTTGCAACGAGTCTAGCTTTGTAGGTTTCCACTTGTCCAAATGTAACAATCTTCTTTTTGAAGATCCATTTACATCCAACTGGTTTCACCCCAGAAGGAGCAACTTCTAAAGTCCAAACTTTATTGGTGTACATGGATTCCATTTCGGATCTCATAGCATCCAGCCACTTCACCGAGTCATTACTCGTGATAGCCTGCTGAAAATTAGTAGGCTCATCATCATCGATGATGCTATCCTCTCGATCTCCATCTACAAGAAACCCATAGTATCTTTCAGGAGGATGAGAAAGCCTACTAGATCTGCGGAGTGGCGTTGGTTCGACGGGTTCTATTGAAACCTGAGGTTCTACTAAGTCCTCGGCAGCAGTTTGAGGTTCTGGAATTTCTTCCAGCTCTACCGCGCCCCTACTAATTTCTTTTGCAAGAAATTCACTCTCTAAGAAGACAATGTGGCAAGCGACAAACCCCTTTTGTTCTTCAGTGTGGTAGACCAGATATCTCCTTGAATGCTTGGGGTACCCTACAAACTTGCACAAAACCGATCGTGCCTCGAGTTTGTCCGGATTATGTTTTTTAACATATGCCGGACACCCCCATATCTTGATATACTTGAGATACGGTCTCTTCCCGCTCCACATTTCATATGGAGTTGTAGGCACAGACTTAGTTGGAACTCTATTTAATAGATATGCTGCTGATTCTAGCGCAAAACCCCAGAAGGAAAGTGGCAACTCAGCACTACTCATCATTGAACGCACCATGTCAAGTAGCATGCGATTCATCCTTTCTGATACACCATTATGCTGAGGTGTATAAGGCGGAGTAAGCCGAGAGAGAATTCCATTCTCTTTTAAGCATTCAAGGAAACTGGTACTTAAGTATTCTCCACCTCGATCAAATCGAAGTGTCTTGATGCTTTTACCAGTCTGTTTCTCCACTTCATTTTTATACTCTTTAAACTTCTCAAAGGCCTCGGATTTATGCTTCATTAAGAACACATGTCCATACCTAGAGAAGTCATCAGTACAAGTGATGAAGTAGGAGTGACCGCTTCGTGCATGTGTAAACATTGGACCACACACATCACTGTGTACAAGTCTCAAGAGTTCTGTAGCTCTTTCTCCGTGTCCGGTGAACGGAGATTTGGTCATTTTTCCTTTGATACATGATTGACAAGTTGCATATGATGAATATTCAAACGGATCTAAATATCCATCTTTATGTAACTTAGTCAACCTTGTTTCGTTTATATGACCAAGTCTACAATGCCATAGGAAGGCTTGGTTTGAATCTGGAGCCTTTCTTTTAAGCGTGTTTTGAATATTGAAAACTTGAGGTTGATTAAGTATGTATATGCCATTTTCCAGTGTGCCAAACCCAATCATTTCTTGATTTAGGAGAATGTTCATGACATTTCTTTCAAGCGCAAAATTATATCCTTCATTAGACAACAAAGATACTGATATAATATTACACAGCATACTGGGAATACAAAAACAGTTGTACAATACCAAAATGTTCCCACTAGTCAACCCTAGGTGATATTCTCCTATTGCAATAGCATCTACGTGCATTCCATTGCCCATCCGGAGAGTCATATCACATGTCTCCAGTACTCTACTATTTCTCAGATCCTGCAAAGAATTACAGATGTGAGAACCAGAACCGGTATCAAGTACCCATGATGTAGAGTTTACTGAAAGAAAATTTTCGATAACAAACACACCTGAAGCAGAAGCAACAGCTTGCTTCGTGTCTTTGGCTTTGAAGGCCACACAGTCCTTCTTCCAGTGCCCTTCCTTGTGACAATAATAGCATTCGTTCTTATCCACCTTCACCCTTCCTGCCTTGTTCATTCCCTGCACCTTCTTGACCCCGCCTTTCGGTTTGGTGGCTTTCATCTTCTTCTTCCCTTTAGCTTTCGCTTTAGATTTAGAAGAGAATGATTGGCCAGCATACAGAACGGGGGCCTTCTCCTTTTTCAAGGAGGTCTCTGCTACCCTCAACATATTGAGGAGCTTTGGAAGATCAGCTTCCATTTCGTGCATGTTGAAGCTTAGCACGAACTGAGAGAAGGTGTGGGGAAGGGACTGCAAAATCAAGTCGATATATAAATCATTCTCTAGCACGCATCCCAGGTTTGCGAGTTCCTCAATGAGGCTGATCATTTTCAGGACGTGCTCTCCTACTGGTGATCCTGGAGCTAACCTCATATGGAAGAGTTTCCTTGAAGTCTCGTACCTCGCGATACGGGAGTGCTCCCCATACAATTCCTTGCAATGGAGAAAGATGGATATAATATCCATACTCTCGTGATGTTTCTGGAGTTCATTGTTCATGGACGCCAGCACGATACACTTAGCTCTCTCACAGTCTAGATCCCAGGTTTTGCGAACCTCCTTGTCCGCAACTGAGGAATCTGGTCCTGGGATAAGGGGAGGAACAGCGGTGGTAACATATGCTACTTTGTCATAAGTCAGTGCAATGTTAACGTTCCTTAGCCAATCTTTATAGTTTTGCCCGGTCAGTATATTTTTTTCAAGTAATAGTTTTAGTCCTGTCATGGTAGCTATCAGAGAGAGAGAAAAGAAACACTCAGCATATGCTCTTACAAATTTAGATTGGTTTATTAATTTATCTAAACAGGATGGCTCCCACTGTAATCTCAAATCCTTCTTCAAAACCTAAAAGAAGAATTAGTCAGGATTTAATCACACGTCACAATACTTGCTTAACCTTTCAGCCAGGCCAGTGTTGGTACTTCGAGGGAGGTTTTCCAACGCTTTCGCGAAGTTCCTTAATTAAATAATCTCTTTTCCCTGGAGGCGTAGCCCCTCTAACACCTTTCTGGACACCTACTTGGTTTATAGCATTGATTGTTAAGTGAGAAAATTTCCCGAGAGTAATTCTACTCATCAGTGGGATCGAGATCCAACTATCATTGTATGATGTCCTAGATGGAAGCCACTCTAGTCACCACACTCCAGAAGGTATGCTAAATCTGCAAGTTTCCTTTATGTTTGAAAATCCTGATGTGATTTTTACCCCAAGCTCTTATGACCTTGACGTAGGCCAAAAAATCATAAGACGCAAGTCAAGTTCTACCCGTCGTTGTCCTGATTAATTTAGGTCCATCGTACATGCCTTGATGTAGGCCAACAAGGCTGTATGTCTGTCTTAAACTAATGCATCTATCTATGCAACAAATAAGCAACACATTGCTACCATACACTATGCCTTGACATAGGCCAACAAACATAGCATGAATACGATGTGCTGTTTATTTGAAACTACGGAGGGTTACAGCTGGTTTTTCGCAAAAAACCGTTAACGTAGTGAACTTGATATGATCGAAGGAACCAAGATAGCTCTTTTAAAAAGGAGTGGTTTAAGCTCCGCATTTAAAATTTGCTTTTAGAAGAAAACCGAGTGGTTTTGAAATTGTTCCAACGATTAAGTTTAGGTTTTATTTTCTTTGCATTAATGATAATGCGTCCCATCATTAACCTATCATTGCAGAAAACAACGAAAATATAATGTCCTCTTATACCATCCGCATTCGCCTCTGGGTCCCATCATCAACCGTTAGGTTACTTAATTAACGGCAGAGCGGGGGCTAGGCTTGCGCGGGTGTAAAACATAAGTGACGTCTAAATAGCTATCATATATAGATATTGTACATTCGTCAGACGCAATAATAGGCATTCCAGATCACAGATGAACATTATTGGATTATGTAAGCAATTCGCGTCTCTTTTGAGCCTGCAACGAAAGACGGATTACACAGTTGTGATGAATAGCCATTACCCCATCCTAGACCCCTACGGGTACGGCAAACTACCCTCCAAGTACCCGAAGTGAAGCGGTCTCCCTCAACAACGTGAGTAGGCCACTAAACACTTCAAAGTACCCGGTAGTTTGTGCACCCCACCTTGGGTCTATCCTAGGAGCAAAAAACAGTAAAAAGAAATAATACAACGGTGGCTGCAACCGCAACCTGGATGTGCCCCGCAAAATAATATTACAACATATTATAATTACATCGAATGAATGAATATAATAACCCATCTCAAACCCGGGCAAATCATCATAACAATCCAATTAAGTTCATAATCACAAACAGTTAAAACATTACAGAAATGTGCAACCCCCTGCCAACTGACATACTAGCAGTTAGGGGAGGTTTACGAACACATTATACAGTTCACAAATATAATCAAATTAGCAAACATCGTATAATTTCGATCGATCAAACACATTAGATTCTACTCCAAAACTTCTCTGTAAACCTGAGACTTGAGCGGAAAATAAATATTCCAGAAAAGACAAAATATTCACAAAAGAGTTACTGGGGAGATTTGGGGTGAATCGGGTTCAACTCGGCCGCGGATCCGCGGCGGATCGATGGTATCGGCCGCGGTTCCCCGGCTGTTTGGCCGATCCATGCACCCAAATTTCTCCAGTGTTCTTAGGTTTCCCTGCTTATATTTTTAGAGGTCCCTGAAAAATTTTTAGACCTCGATTTAAATTCGACAGAAACTATGTGAATACGATATGTTTTCCGGTTCGTTTTGCGTTCGAAATTCTTACGACTTTGCAAATGAGTTAATTATTTTTTAGCGAGGCTCTGATACAACTGTAAGTCGATGTACAACACCCCACAAGTTGCGGGGAGGCAGAAATATGAAAAACGATCTTGTTCTATATGTAAACATCGACTAACCGAAGATCTTTACTAAACGATAACTAACAATAACCATAGAAGTTCTTAACTACTATGAGAAGAGATTATACCTAGTGAACCTTGTCCTTCGTCTTTTCGTTCTCTACGTCCTCCTCGGACTCCTCTAAGTGATAGATGATCCACCCGAAAGCTTCTATTCCAAGCTTCACCTCTAATCTGAGGTAACTAAGTTTCTTTAGTTGCTAATCAAAGGAACCTAGGTGATATAGAGTGAGGTTATGGATTGATTAGTCTATTCTAATTCTTGATCTCAACACATGAGTGGTAGGATTAGGGTTTGAAGAGAGAGTGAGCTTGAGGAGAGAGAAGGTGAACATGATAATGATAATGAAATTGTTTCTCACTTGAATATATATGAAGCATAATGTTTTATCAAATAAATGAATAAATATAATTAATCATCATGCTTCATTAATTCTATATGTGTGATTCACTATATGAGTCATTAAGTATTTAATGATGCATTAATGATATGGATGAATCACACAAATGAGTCACAAATGCATTTAATGAAAATGCCACCTAAACCCTCAAGTCACCATACTTCTAGAAGCTTCCCGCAAAATTACGAGAACGCCCTTCTATCCGTGAAAACACGGAAAAACTATAGACTGTATAAATCCAATAACCTGATACTAGAATCTGGCTTATACCAAAGCCGGATAGTAAAAACTGTCCGATCGTCGTACGTGCGTAAACACACGTATGCGTCCGAACCTTTGTCGTAAAACCATACGACCTCTATATCGTTTCGCTTGGAACAGGGAAACCCTCTGTGTGGGACTCTAAAGAATCGACTACTACGCTGGCAGTGGGTTTAACCACAGACCGCAAGCGGAACTAGCTGTACGTAACGGTCCCCAGGTAGATGTCGATAAGAAGGCCGATAAGGTAACCCATCCGAACTCCTACTGAGCCTGTCCGTGACAATATCCACGCAGTCCGGTCTGTTCGTCTACGATTATCGTATGTATGGTCTAGGGAGGTGGTGAACGTCAGACCCCTAATAACCGTACAAGTCGTGACGGTATGGCTCAATACCATCCGAGAATCTACTGATCAGTCCACCAGTAATTCTCAATTAGCCCTGGCCAGGGACTTATGGTAATGACCAACCGATCACAGTACGATATCAACTCCCTATACCGGGAGAGACGAATCCCTAACAATCGCTCACTGCCTCCACGTGGCTCGGGACTGTGCCCAACTAAAACCTGTTTACACGACTCCTTTGAGCCATGGTAGGGTAGTAATCAAAGCACAGTGGGAACTCACACGAAACAAATGACGACCTTAAGTCAACAGACTATCTGCACACATGTCACCTGAGAACTGCAATCTGACGTTAGGTATAATACCATCCGGTCAGTTCTTGGCGAGTCCTGTCTGGTGTACTCACTCTCAGTGAGCATCTGTATACAATCGTAGGTGCACATCACCAATGGCTGCGGGACCAATCCATCACCCCTCGTCAGGGTCTAGATATGTATACACTAGTCTACTTTGGAGCATCGATGCCCAGTCTCGATACTCCTGCGACCAGGGACATTTAAGGATGTGCCTATTGACTATCCAGCTCCCACAAGCATGACTGCCATCACAACACCGGTAGTCAGGCAAACACCCTATGGGCTTTATCAACATGTTTATAAATACAAAGTAAAATATATCACATGTTAAGATAAAGTCAAACCAAATAGCGGACTATCATATCATGCAAGATTGTCATGTACATACATATCCCTAGCATCCTATACAATGAAGGCCTCTAGGGCATATATATCCAACAGGGGTTGCCTGCGATGGGGCTGTTGGGTTCTTAGGTTGGGGTTCTGGGTTAGGACGTGGGGTCGTCGGGGAGGAGAATAAGATAGGAGATGTGGTGATGGAGGTGAGGAAGAGGACGAGAGGGGATAGCGATGGTGAGAGGGCAAAGACGAGGTGATAGGTTAGGGTTCGCGTTCGCGGGGGAAATGAAGAAGAACGAAGGAGAGAGAGGGGTGAGGTTCTTATATAATAACTTTTTATATTATAATATATTATATATATAGTGAGAGAGAGAGAGAGAAGAGACATAGATTGAGAAAGATTATTTATTTAATATAATTAATATATTATATATTATATATAACAGTTTATATTATTAGTTTTAGAAAAAATATTATATATATATATATATATATATATATATATATATATATTGTGGGATTTTACAGATAATACCAGATTATTCCGAATATTACCTGTGTCCCTTAAAAAATCTAGTTTTTCAATATGGAGAATATGCGTAAGAATTTAAACCACGATACAATATTCTACAATTAAAAACATATACCCAAAATATGGATCTATGTAAATATACGTAGCGGTCAAAATACTAGTTTGTGTAACACTTAGAATATGAACATGATATATGGGTGCAACCACATGATATGGGGTATTATGACATGCAAGGCTAGATAAGGAAATATATGATATTTGGTTTTATATTGTATTTTAAAAAGATATGTGGATTCTAAAATATATTATATATGTGCATAAAATATAGATTTGTATGGATACTCTGTACTAGCAAATATTTGATATAATTTTGAACCATGATGAGTTTCAAACATGCGGGTCGGGACGGATAGTAACCACAGCTACTCATTGCACTATCCGCAACCCAAAAGCAACAATAATAAAGAATTTACCGCAAGATTTGAATATCCTAAATAAATATAGTATAACGGTGCTAGGGTGTTACAGGAGCTATAGTCTCATTATTTTCCTATGTGTCAGTGAGCGACACGAAATTTTACAAAAAGGGAACACCCTTCCAAATCATTTTCAAAAAGGTGGGACATATATCTTAAGCTAAACGTATGTGTCTATATATATATATATATATATATATATATATATATATATATATATATATAATTCTTTACAAAATGAACGTCCGCTAATCGTACCATTATATATGCATCACACAACGATTTGAAAAGGATTTTTCATACATTTTTTTAGTCATTTAAATGATTTAACTTGATGCGTACTATATAGGTATTATAGTTTCGACTATTATGCATGATCTAAATGGAAGATGTCGTAAGATGGCATATTTCTTCATAGCTTTTATGATTTGCATGACACTGACGAAGTTTTGGTTATTGAGTTTTGCACTCGTTTTTATGCGCACGTGTTGAGCTATGATATTTCTAGCTTATCCTTAATTTTGGATCCCTATTGATTTGAATCGATTTACTGAAATATTTTAACTATTTGGGTGTTTAAATATAAATTCGGGAACCGAATTTATTTAAAGAGGAAAGACTGTAATATTTTAGAAAATAGAAAAAATTATTTTTGGAATTTAAATAATAAATTTCACGAATATTATATGAATGTAGATTTGAGATTAAGTAGAATGGTATAATTATATACCTATATTTTTGGAATATAATTGAAATTTAAAAAATGAATTATTATTTATAGAAACATTTATTTAATATAGGCGTTTTATAAATTAATATATAATTATTTACATACAAGTTTAATGTTAAACTTTATTAGTATTTCACTAATTATATATTAAACCATGTTTTATTTTGTTAGTCATGCTTGAGTGCATGACATGTGATTTACATGTTTTCTTTTCTTTTCTTTTGTGATGGCTTTTCATTTGTTTTAATGAAAAGAAAATAGAAAAAAGAAAATGAAAAAAAAGAAATGGGGGACAAAGAGACATGAGAGTATGGGCATGAGAGTGGGAGAGAGAGTATGTGCGAGAGAGAGAAAAGCATGGCAACCTTAGACATTTTCTTCACCTCATCTCTTCCTCATCTTCTTTCTTCATCTCTTCCTTCATTTTCTCCACTTCCTCCACCCTCTCTACCACCACCAAATCATCATCTAAATCAACTCAAAACCCCATGTCCCCATCACTAAAAATGTTCTTCACCACATCCTAAGTATCATGGAGTGATCAAGTTTCAGTTTTGGGCTTATCTGGCCATCTTAGAATTTTCTTGAGTTGTTCTTTTAAGGTAATACTCTCATTTTTTTATTATGTTTTAAAGTTCCTAACCTTATAATCTAGTTTAGAGTTGATTTATGCATATTTTATGAACTGGGAAATTCTATGGTGAGAATTAGTGAGTAAAACTTGTAGTGGAGGTTTAATGAGTGCATACAAGACCAATAGTGATAATTGAGAGTGTTTTAGTAGAGAAATTCTCGGATTCGACGAGTTTAGAATTTTTCGATATCGGTTTTGTATGACTTTTGATGATCAAATGAAATCTGGGATGACTTGTGAACTCTGAAAATTAAATAGCGGATACAGCGAGATGTGCAGACCAATAGAAAGCCACCATAGAAGCCTGAGCCTCTAACTCTTAGGTCAAACCGCTAAAATATTCCTATGAGCGGCAAATTGCAGCCACTTGGGAGTATTAGGGTCCTAGGTTTGGTTTATAGCTCACTCACCAGATAACTAGGCCTACCCTATATGCTAAAATGTCTAATATCCTCTTAAGAAAAATCTAGAGTTGTTTTACTAAGTTTCTGCCAATGTTTCATGATATTTGAGTTTTGACTCGATCGTTTGACGTTCGTACATCGACGTCGGGGGTTGTTTTTTCGTTTTAGCACCCATGGATCATATGTTCTAACCTATGTGTTTTTTGCTTGTCATATCGGTTTTCGATTTGGATTTTTATATGATACGATATGCTTTGATTTGTAGGTACAAGAGCGTGGACTTCCGGAATGACGAAGGAGGGCAAGACCCCCGTCGGAATCAGCTAGGGCAAGGCGAAATTAGGTGAGTACATGTATATCTACGGGGAAGTCGGGTGGATGGCGTATAGCACCCCCTTAATTGTAGAATTAGGATACTAGATATATAGTTATATATAGAAATATTAGATATGTATACCTAGCCTATAGGGTTATTATGATACTATATTCGATAGTAGTAGACTTAGTAGAAAAATATACCCTAATATTGTTTCTTAGCCTATGAGCTATATTTACATATGAATTACATAAATACATATATTTTACAATATGATATGATAAGATGAGGATACGATCCGATTTGATGATACGAGTCGATATGATTGGATATGATGACATGAGGCGATACTATATGATATGATATATGAGGACATGCGATGATATGTGATGACATGAGATGATATTATGTACGTGACTATAGATCCGTACTATTGATTTGATGATATCATACGATGGATATTCCGTACGTGATATGATGAGAATGGATCCCCGACTTATATATCGACTCGAGTAATATTGGTTTTTTTTTAAAATCACTTAAGTATATAGTATAATATGTTTAGAGCCATGCTTATTTTCAAAACTAACAAATCGGTACACACTTTTAAATGATAATTTCAAGTGATGCTACAACTTTCCAAATGATATCTTTTGTTTCAAAAACATTTTAGCCCCCTATTTTCTAAAAACAACGATTCGTACTATTTTAAACTATAACTGTATGGCTCATACGTGGTTGTGTATTATTTTTATACCGTTCCCGTTTTCGATTTCTTTATTATGTTCACACTCGCATTACGATTTCTTCTTTCGGCATACGCTCGCATTATTTTCGTTTTCGATACACACACACACACACACACACACACACACACACACACACACTACGTTTCACACCTTTATCTCTACGTGACTTCGTTCTCTAGGATACACGCACCACTACCGATGATGCACATGCTGCACGTACACATTACTTACCGGCTCACGCACACATTATCGGTAATTAACATGCCACGTACACATTAGAACTCGCTATGTTACCGCATCACCTTATAACCTGTTAGCATTTTAGTTACTGATTAGTACACAGTACCACATATTATTATAGATATTGAATTTTCTTTACCTAACTACACGACAAGCTCATATGAAACACTTTCTATGTATTACAGTGTTATTCTGTACATGTACCTATTATTTCATTACTTACATGCTTTTATGAGATTATGTTTTTATGAGATTTCTGGATTTGAGAAACCACAGATATTATTTAAAAAATTATGATTGTTTTAGAAACGCGGGTTCTCTTAATATGATATTTCGACATCCACCATAAGATTTCTCGGTATTGAGCTATGATGATTACCCAATTAGAGGAGTGAGGAGTCACCGTCTGCGGGTATATGGTGGACCCAGTATGGTACCCGGGGCATAAAGATCATATAAAAGGTGTTGAGCCTGGCAGGGGGAACACTACCTACGGGTGACAGTACTGGACTCGGCGGATATCTGGAGGATACCGATCGGAGTGATATGAGATAAATGGATATGAGGACTGATCTGATGAGATGGTGCCTGAGATATGAGGGCCGATCCGATGAGACGGCACCTGAGATATGAGGATTTATGTGTCAATACTAGACACGGGTTTTATGATAATTTCGAGTGTCGATACTGGACACTCAGGATTTTATATTTCTTTTGATGTGTCGTTGATGGATACACGTTGGATGATACACACACACACACACACATACAAGAATAATGGAGGAAAGAGACCATAGGAGGGAATTTCCTCCTATGGCGTCGAAAATATACACCCTCCCTCGTTTTTTCCGATGACCGGCACCCGCCATCTTCATCATTATCATCTAAGATGTGGGTACACCAAATTTCATATGATTCTACAACATTTTCACCGTTGATTTAGCAATGTAAAAAGTTCTATTGTCGGTAAACCATTAATTTTGAACCCACTAAATCAACGGTGAAAAAGGTTGTAGAATCACATGAAATTTGGTGTACCCACATCTTAGATGATAATAATGAAGATGGTGGGTACCGATCGTCGGAAAAAAAGAGGGAGGGTGTATTTTTTCGACGCCATAGGAGGAAATTCCCTTCTATGGCCTCTTTCCTCCATCATACATACACACATACATACATATATATATATATATATATATATATATATATATATATATTATATGGATGACGTGGTAGCATATATTGACACTGGCATGAGTTTATATATTTATATACATATGCATACACGATCACTTTGATACCACACGGTACAATATTTTTTATATTACTGTATGGCGTAGGAGATCATCATACATTCGATTTCTACCTGATGATGTCTTATACTCACGAGTTGGAAACTTACCCCCATTATGCCATAGTTTTCTATCACGCCCCGCTTCCCAGTGTACGGAAATGGTGACGTGGCAGGCCGCAACGTATTTATTAAGAAATAAATACGTTAAGCGTAATTAAGCAATAAATATAAAATTCACAAATATAACAAGAGACATAAAATAAACAACAACTTTTATTTACATTTATCTTTACATACAACTGTTTTGAAAAGGAAAGATACGATAATATAAAGCAATGCCTAAACAGTGGCATACAAACTGAAAGTATGTACAAGAAAAGATAGTAGTCCTACTGAGCGGTGACCTGGTCCACGTCCTCCTGGCTAGGCTCGATCTCCTGAGAGTCCGGTCCTCCTGACGAACATTCTAAAGAGAGAAATAGATAGGAATGTCGTCGGCGAACTAACGCTCGGTATGTCCCAAAAGAAAGAATGGAATATAACATGTAATGAGAATTGAACTGGTAAGTTGTACGGGTATATGCTTGTTATTCTAACGCAGTTGTTTGTAGCTTGGTACAGAAGATATTTATGTATATGAGGAGTCCATCTTATCCCGTGGACTATAGTAACATGTAGTACAAGGCCCCGTCAAAACCCACGTAACAACAACACGAGAGTTCATGTAGGTGTCTTTTAAGTAACCATCTCGTGCTACATTAATATGTTCCGTACCAATCTACCCCGTTATCCCCGCTTAATGTATTGTATAGGTTATATTTACAAGTCTTGCCGAAACCATGGATACAAGTTGTTCAAGTAGTCAGGTTCAGGATGTAATCTTGTATTCAAGAATTCATGTCAAGTTATTACAATGGTTCGGTCAAGTCAAGTATTTTGATATTGAAGTTTGAATTCAGGTATTCAGGTTCATGTTCAAGTATACATGTTAGACTTTGGATTCATGTTTGAATTGGACTCTGATTTGAGTTTGGATTCAGGTTTGTGTTAGACTAAGACTGAGTCAGACACTTGTAACCGATTTAGATCCTGAATTAGGTTCGGGAGTTATCGGTAACTGCTGCACATGGACGGCAGGATTTTTGTCTTTTTCCAAGACAATTACCATTGATAACCCCGTTAAGTTTTATACCTTAAATAGTCAAGCACTCACTTTCTCCGGCTCCCTAGGGCTCAAGAGAATTGATCCCGCTTAAACCTATATTTACTAAAGTCCTTAAATATTGTTTTATATAACTCGAGAGGGTTTTATAAAAATATCGTTAATAAAATTAAAAATAAATCTCGATAAGTTATTTATATTATTTAGGGTTTTCATGTATGTGAATTTTAGGGATTTGAGGTATTTTAGTGATAATTACATAGCTTGAAAAGTTCATGATATTTTATCGTAAACTTGTCTTTTGTTGGTATCTTGATGGTATTTTAGTGAAATTTGTAATTCTTTCATTTGAAAAAATGTAAGTTTATTATATTTTGAAAATATATGGATTTGTAATTTTTATATAATTATTAAAAAAATAAATTTTATTTAATTAGAAAAATGTGTTTTTCTTAAAAACTGTATACCAAAACCTTTCGAGACCGAATGCTCTGTAAAGAAGTCTGCATCTCGCTCTAGTAGCCCAAAGATGTGCGATAATCCGCACCATCCAATAGTGGGTCCTCTAAAGAGGATTTGTATAGTCATATTCGCAAAAGAATTTAAAATATTATTTTAAAAGCAAACCGTTTTTAAAATGAGTGGTATTTTAATGTAAATTTGTACTCGTAACAAATTTTCCAACAAAGATATATCGTGCTATGGAACCAAGTGTATGTGAGGGGTAGGTCGTTATCCCGTGAAGTTTTCCTAAAAGTATATTTGTAACAAAAACTAAAAGAGGTGATATTTAAAGTTCATGGTATTTAAATGAAAAAGTTAAATTAAAGTTATTTTGCATGGAATTCTAGATTAAAATTTATTATAAACATTTATATTTAAGATTACAAGTATAGTGTAAGAATTGGCTAAACAATAAGTAAGAAAAAGGGAAGTTTTTAGGGTTTATAAAATAGATATCAGTAATAACTCCACTTACCGATATTCGTTTTAAAAAGAAATTTTAAAGAAGAGAAAGGAATATTAGAAGGGACTTACTATTAGATTAGCTCAAAGAAAGGTTGAAAAAAGAGAGTTGAACTTCGTGGCGTCACGGGATAGCCGGAATTTGCTTCGATTCTTGCCGGAAGTTGATCGCTTGCTAACTCCTCTTTTACTCCACTTGTACTTAAGAAATTTTGAGAGTTTTGGCTAGAATTTTCAGAATGATGTTAAGCCAAAGTGTGGGGTGGTATTTATAGTGTAGAATTAGGGTTTTGGAATTAAAAATATGAATTAAAATGCATTAAAAAGATAATAAATGGTGAAATGAAGGGTCCATGTTTGATTGTAGAGCAATCAAACAGTGCAGGGGTGTTAGGGGTAGGGGAAGAGTCGAGTGTGCAAAGCCCGGGGCAATTTAGCCTCGGTTAACCCGTCGGTGCCAGCCTAAAATGCATTTCAGCCGGCCGATCAGAGGAGTTGAGTCGCTGGATTTGTGCCACGTGTACAAGTCAGTGTTAATATTATTTTCTGCATGTTTGATTTTTCTGACTTTTCATTTTTATGTGTATTGCACGTGTAAATTTTTAGGCTTCCAAAAAGTTAAAAAGAAAAATCAGAAAAAATAATGTGTCTGATAGGGATCGAACACAAGGGCTACATCACAGCAATGTAAGGGCTTTACTAGTGAGCTACAAACTGTTTCTTGCTATTATTTAACAAAAAATACTTATAACTCAATCTCAAGATGTATAACTCATTTTCTGTACATTAAACTGGAAAATTTCGTACAGTAAAATCAGAGTCGTTACTTTTTCTTGTAAGATCGACCGCTCGGATTCAGTAGCAGCTTGCTGGCACACTGCTTCTTTTGGATGATTTGCATTGGTAGTTGGGTTACAGTACAAAGCGTAACCACCGTTGTATATTTATTATTCATTTGTTTTTAGTTAAAAACTCCATCAACCAGACTAGATATATTTGGTTGACCTAAAGACCGGTTTGTATATTCTTTGGATTTAGAGTCGAGACTTACATATATATATTCTTTATATTGGATTGGATGATGTTTTTTTTGGTTTTCTTTATTCTTTTCTGTGATTGATCTTCGCCTTGGGTGTTGTATATTTTTACTTGCATGGTTGTGTTTCCGCCGATTGGGAAAGAGCTAGCTCCCGTTTGTGGATGCCTATATTATTCTTGATATGTACTGGTTTTAGATCAAAATTTATAAAGGATGTGCTGCCCAAATTTCACTTGAAGAAATCGTTTTCAAACTTTAGTATACTAAATACGTGTATTTTTCATAAACTTGTTTCTACTATATAAAGAGAACCTGATTTCATTTATACCTTTTATTTCAAAACTTCACCTCCATTATTTTCTTAAAAAGGTTTAGATTTCTTGGTTTTCGACTTACTTGGGTTACGATGGGGTCCTATAGAATTCACGTGATCCAAGTGCCGGTCACGTGCCAATTTCGGGCCATGACACGTTGGTTCCAGAGGAATTCAGTAGAATTTCCATATGTCAAACAGCATATGATATCTGGAGAACTCTCGAGACTTCACATGAGGGTACAAGCTAAGTAAAAGAAAGTAAAATAATAGGTTAATACATAAGTACTAAATTTTTTATATGAAAGAAGACGAATCAATTGATTCAATGTACTTTAGGTTTAACAATATAGTTCAAGAATGCAACAAAGTAGGACATCTCAAGGAAGATTGTCCGAACCTCAAGTTCTAGAAAGACAAACGAAAGTGGTAGAAAGGTTTGGAGAAATGTGCATTCCAAGCCAGCTGGAATGATTCCGATTCGAGTTAATTAGAAAAAGAAGAAGTCGTCAACATGTGCTTCATGGCGATTGACGACAACGATGTAAATGATGATATTCTTGATATAGAAAATTTTGATAGACATAATTTAATTAATTTGTGTTTTTATTTAAAAGATAGTTATCAGAAAATCTATACTAAATATAAACAACTAAAAAATAAGCTTAGTGTAAATAATAATTTAAAAGAAAATGAAAAAGAAAAATTAGTTCATGAAAATAAGCATTAAAAGAAAACCTAATTTTAAAAGAAGGGTGATAATACTAAATTTCACTCCTAGATCACGTAAAGAGAAGTGAATTCTTGATAGCGGTTGCTCGAGACAGATGCCAAGAAATATCAACTGTTTCCAAACGCTATCAAGAGAAGATAGTGGTACCGTGACATTTGGCGATAATAAAAATACCAACATCATCGGTAAAGGTACCATTTCATTTAAGTATAATTCTAATATTACTATAATACATGATATTTTTTTAGTAGATAATTTAAAATATAATCTATTTAGTGTTAGTCAATTATGCGATAAAAGTTATAACATAATATTTGAAAAAGACTTATGTAAAATAATTTATAATAATATAATTATTTTAATGGAAAAACGTTACAATAATATATATATATATATATATATATATATATATATATATATATAATGTGCACACATGACTTTAACAATAAAGATTTAAAATGCTTAGTTGTTAATAACATCGGCGGCTCATGGTTTTGGCATAGGAGACTTGGTCATGTGTCAATGGATATTTTATCTAAAATAACTAAGAATAATTTAGTTAAAAGCATTCCATTATTAAAATACGATAAAGACAAACAATGTGAGGCTTGTCTTATAGGAAATCAAACTAAAACTTCGTTTAAACCAAAGAATGAAGTTTCTACTGACTTACCTTTACAACTAATTCATATGGACAAACATGGTCCAAGTAGGAATGAAAGTCTCGGCGGTAAGTATTATGTTTATGTTGTAGTTGATAACTATTCTAGATTTACGTGGGTATTCTTTCTTAAAACCAAAGATGAAATCTTTAACGTCTTCAAATTCTTTTCTAAAAGGATTCAAAATAAGATGAATCTTAGGATTTCCAAGATCAGAAGTGATCATGGAGGAGAATTTGAAAATAATCTCTTAGAAAATTATAGTGATAAGAAAGGATACAAGTATGAGTTCTCATGTGCCAGGACACCACAACAAAATGGTTTCATTGAAAGGAAAAACCGTTTCTTACAAGAAATGGCACGTACCATGATAAATGAGAAAAATCTGCCCATGTATTTCTGGGAAGAAGCAGAAACACGTCATTTTATATCATAAATCTTGTTAGTGTTAGAAAGTTCCTCAAGAAAAGTCCCTATGAACTTCTTTACAAACCAGCGGCAATTATAAAATACTTCAAAGTTTTCTGATGTAAGTGTTTTATATTATATACGCTAGATAACTTAGGAAAATTTGAGTCGAAGTGTGACGATGGTATCTTTGTTGGTTACTCCATGACCAGCAAAGTATATCGCGTCTGTAATAAGAGAACAGTAGTAATACAAGAGAGTATGAATGTCGAATTTGATGAAAATAGCTCTTCATCAAAGATCATAGACAATGATGATGAGCTAAATATCTCAAAAGATCTAGATATTGTATTACCAGAAAAGAAAATTACTGAACCACATGTAGAAGATGCACTACAAGTTTTGGAAGAAAATCTTCCAAAGGATTGACAATTCAATCGAAACCATCCAAAAGATTTGATTATTGGTGATATTGATAAAAGGGTTATTATAAGATCATCAACATTCAATACTTGTATTAACTTAGCTTTCATATCCCTGATAGAACCCAAAAACATTAACGGGGTTATTGATGATGAAAATTGGATAATAGACATGCAAGAAGAACTTAATCAATTTGAAAGAAATAATGTTTAGGATTTAGTTTCAAGATCAGAAGATAGACCCATAATAGGAACTAAGTGAGCATTTAAAAATAAACTTGACGAATTAGGTAAGGTCGTTAGGAACAAAGCCCGCTTAGTTGCTTAGGGATATAACCAAATAGAAAGAATAGACTACGACGAGACCTATGCACCAGTTGCTAGACTTGAAGCAATACGTATCCTCTTAGCATACGCTTGTTATAAGAATTTCAAAGTCTTTCAAATGAATATTAGAATTGCATTCTTAAATGGTCAAATAGACGAGAAAGTATATGTATCTCAACCTTCTAGTTTTGAAGATCATAAATTTCCCGATCATGTCTATAAGCTAAGAAAAACACTTTATGGTCTCAAGAAAGCACCACGTGCATGGTATGAACGTCTAAGTTCATTCCTAGAAAACATAGGTTTCATGAAAGCTGTAGTGGATAAAACTATATCCACTAAAATCTTTAACAAAGATATAATTTTAGTCAAAATATATGTGACAACATCATTTTTGGGTTAACAAATGAAAGTCTTTATGAAGATTTTTCTAAATCCATAAAATAAGAATTTAAAATGAGCATGATGGGAGAGCTTAATTACTTCCTTGGCTTTCAAATTAAACAAATGGATAATGGCTTCATTAGTCAAGTCAAATATACTAAGGAGTTGATAAAGAAATTTGGTTTAGAAAATGCAAAGACATGTGAAACACTAATGACAACAAACACTAAACTCACATACAAAAAAGAGGGCCAAGAAGCTGACACAAAATTTTATCATAGCATGATAGACAGTTTACTTTATTTGACCCGATATCATATTTAGTGTATGTTTATGTGCAAGATTCCAATCCAACCCTAAGGAATCACATTTGACAGTATTCAAACGAATTCTTAGATATCTCAAAGGAACCATAAATTTTGGCTTATGGTATCCTGAGAACAACTTGTTTCATTTAATAAGTTATTCTGATGCGGATTATGCTGGAAGTCTTGAAGATCAAAATAGCATAAGTGACACATGTCACCTTTTAGGGAATTGTTTTGTATCTTAGATTTCTAAGAAACAGAATTCCGTTGCTCTCTCGACGGCCGAGGCAAAATATATTGCTGTCGGTGAATGCTGTATACAAAGTTTATGGATGAAATACATACTCAAAAACTATCGAGAAAGTAGTTCAAGAATTCTTATACTTTGTGATAATACCAGCATGGTTCATATGACCAAGAATGCAAATTAGCATTCTAGGATTAAATATATCGATATACGATACCATTTCTTACGTGACCATTTTCACAAAGGAGATATCGTATCAGAATACGTATTTACCGAGAGTCAATTAGCCGATATCTTCACTAAACCATTAGATAAGTCTAGATTTTCTCATCTTAAAGGTGAATTAAATATGATCGAAATAATCACAATATAAAAACCTACTGACAATAAATAACATTTTAGATAAGAAATTTTTATTTTTCTGCGACACAGATGTCTGTATCTCTTTTTGTTTGACCTATTTGACTTGTTGACTCATTTTCAATCAATATATGATCTTTTCTAAATTTGAATCAATGGACACTTGTTCGGTTCTGGGATTTAAAATCCTAATAAGATTAAAAAATTTAATGGGATTTTTTTTGGAAAACTTGGGGTTAGTTTCTAAAACACCCGGATAGTTTCAAATTTTCCCTTCATCTTTCTATAAATAGGGTCCATAGTCATTTAATTTGATCACTTCAAATCTGAAAGAAAATGGACTCTACTAAAACTTATAAGAGAATGATGAATGTGAGAAGGGTGAGAGTTGAAAAAAAACCAAAGTCGGAACATAAGGAGGAACCAAAGGAATACCTTCCGATTCCAAAATCGAAAGAAGATCTTAGCAAAGACTCTGTCCCCTTTTCACTCTATACACCACCGCCAATGCCGATTCCTACTACTCTTACCACCACAGGAGGAATTGTGATTTTATTTAGGCAAATATTTTCGGATGGCACAGTCATTCTTTATAATCCTAAGGATGAAATGATCATTAAAAAACGAACCACTGATGTCACAGAAAAGTTCAAAAGGTAGCACCAGGATAGTGTGTGTTCCTTAGTATCTATAGTTGTAATCTTGTATTTTTATGTTTTATGTATTTTTAATAATGTTGTACTATATTGTGTTTATCAATAAAATTTGTTTGCTTTTGTTAAAATTTTATCTTAACAAACAAAATAACCCAGTAAAGACGTCAGTATAGCCGTCAGGTTAGAAATTCAATAAACAATAGACATCTGGACAGACGTCTGTTGTTCAAATTTGATTATGGATGGTTATTTCACAGACATCCTTTCTTGAGGGACAGACGTCTGCACGGGGCCTGAAAGAATTTTAATCGATTCAAATCCTCAAATTGAATCTAAACCGTCCCTTTGATTCATCTTTTAACACCCCTACCCCTAGACAACTATAATAGTTAGGATCATTAGGATTACATCCTAGGGTTAAGTTTGTTTTGGTACATGTTTGCTTAAGTTTTGTGTCAATGTTTACACTAGCGTGTTGATGTTATGGTTGGTTAGATTGTGATATTTAGTTGTTAAGTTTTAGTTTTTATTGTGTAATGAACCTCTATGTATAAAACTATGTATTTTCGTTAAAATTTTATGCTAAGTTCTTATTTCCAATATTCCGTTACATATGCACTTTCACTTGGTTATACATAAAAACTTATTGTTCGCTAGATATACGTTCATATGCCTCATTTTGTTTTTCCATATTTTTCAATTGGTATATTCATGCTTGTTTTTCATACTCCTTGCTCAATTTTTTAAAAAACTTTTTGATATTTTTCAAAAAGGGGGAGAAAATATTCATAAATATGAATATAAATGCTTAAGTGAAATTCGAATTAGTTCACTCGACATATAAATGCTTAACTGGAATTCGAATTAGTTTACTTTCCTTCATGCAGTATTTCTTGAAAAATTGTATCAGTGGTATGGGATACTGGTATGAGTTCAAAGATTTTTTCAACTCAATATGAATTGAGGGGGAGTATCTAAATCTAATTTTTTTTTATACATATCATGAATTCTTTAAATAAGTTTTGCTAAATATCAAAACGGTGGAGATTGTTGACATCCGTGTCATACGATTCTCAGTTTCGATTATTTAGTTCAAAACCTTCTTTAAACGAATTCATAAGTTGGTAATGACATTTCCAAGCTTGTGTCTTGAGTACATAATGCATGATATATCAAACATCAAGCAAGATTGCCTACAATATAATACGCACTCAAAACGGCGGTATGGCATGACAACTTGAAGCAAGCAATAACGTGATGTAAGCCTAATCAAGAATCAATGACGTCGCAGAATAACTATTCAAGGAAATGAAGTTAATCAAAAAACCAAAATGAAGATTGAAGTTTTGAGAGTTATATTTGTAATTAGTGATGATCTCATAATGTTAAAAACCTTATTCCAACATATTCTTAATGCTCAAGACGTCTCCCTCCTTTTTAGAAACGTTTAATCTATCCATTGGAATTCAAACTGCTAATATTTCAAAACAGTTTTCATCCATATCAGAAAACAAACGTCTCTTACAGTCATCCGTATAAGATATTTTGAAAAAGCAGACGTCTTCATAGGACGTCTGTAAGAGCAAACTTCAAAATTCTTCATTCGATATACTTCTCAAAGACAGATATACAAACGTCTCTAAGAGGATTTTATTCCTGGAGCAGACGTCTCCACGGGCAGTTTTTTGGTAGTTAATTCAAAAATGAATTTTGAATCGAAGGGGTATTTACGCCATTTTCATTTCTAACCATTCCCAACAGTTATTAACTGTTTATGGCAGTTATTAGCAGTTATTGGGAGTTAGAATAACTTCCCATTCGATTCCTATATATTGCCATGAGATCGCACACTTTTTAAGAGACGTTCATTGTAAATCTTTCTGAAAAAAACTTCACGTTCTTCGCGCTTTAGCTTGCCAAAATCATCATTTCCTCTAGTGCCATAAACCTATTCAAATCTCTCAAAACAATCCTTGTACCATACCGGTAATAATCTTTGAAATCAATAGGATTGTGAGTAAGCAAAATCGTTTGTAATAAAAGCGATTTATAACCCAAGAGAAGAGGTGCTTCTCCTTTCACTTGAATTGCAGATTCAGAGTGGGAAAAAAGATCTTTCTAGAGAGACGTGGATTAGAGAGGAATGTGTGGTTTTACTAGAAAATCACGGTCTAGAGCGGAAGAAAACTTGTTTCCTAGGTAATCACAAGTTTGAGTGATTGATCCTTATGAAGATGGATATCTTGTTTCTTCACATTCCTATGAAGTGAGATTTGTGTACTTCACACGTATAGTGGAAAAATCCTGAGTAGGAGACTGGGGCGGGAACTAGCCACAGAAGGTGGTGAACCCTAGTTAATATATCCTTGTATTTGTGATTAATTTCTTCTTTTTAATTTCTAGCAAATTTTGTGATTATCATTCTTAAGTTTCTTTGTTTAAAAACTTGTTTTAAATAAATTCCGCAGAAACTTAATAATATTTTTTAAAGTAAGTTAGTAATTTCTTCAAATTTGTCATATACATTATAAACACCTTATTCACCATCCCCCTTCTAAAGTATTTTCAATTGGTATTAGAGCGGGTTGCTCGGTTTTTAGATTAACATCTAGATTTCTTTAGATCCTAATGATAAACTAACTAGAGGGCCAATCCACCATACGACCCCCCTTTTTAATGCCACTAATTTTCAATTTTGGAAAACTAAAATGAGAATCTTTTTACAATGTATAGACTTAGATATTTTAAATATTATAGATGAAGATTTCGTTATTCTTACCAAAAAACCATATTTTGATGCAGTAAAACAATATATGAGATTAAATATTAAGGTTATGAATGCCCTTCACTTCTCGTTGGTTCCAGAAGAATTCAATAGAATTTCCATGTGTCAAACGGTATATGATATCTGGAGAACCCTCGAGACTGCATATGAAGGTATGAGCCAAGTAAAAGAAAGTAAAAGTAATAGGTTAATGCATAGGTATAAAATGTTTTCTATGAAAGAAGACGAATCAATTGATTCAATGTACTCTAGATTTAACAATATAGTAATAGATTTATTTAATTTAGGTAAAAAGTTTGTAGATAAAGAAAAGAACTATAAGATTCTTCGATCACTAATCTTGTCTTAGTAGGCTAAGATTACCATTATAAAAGAGGAAAACGACATAAGCACCATGAGTGTTGATATTCTTATTGGTAAGTTGAAAACTTATGAGATGAAACTCGGTGACATCAAGACAAAGGAGGATAATCAAAGAAAGAATATCGCACTCAAAGCGTCGATCAATAAAGTTAAAAAACCAATCCCATCAAGAGACAATGAGCAACAACAAAGAAATGACAAACATTGCAAGACATTTCAAAAGGTTTCTTAAGGCAAGATGCAACTCTTTTAAGAAACAGGCTAACACTTTCAAAACCATACGATATTTTGAATACAACAAAGAATGACATCTCAAATCCGAATCTCAAGTTCAAGAAGGACAAACCAAAGTGGAAAAAAGGTTCGAAAAAACGTGCATTCCAAGCCATCTAGGATGGTTCCGATTCGAGTGAATCAGAAAATGAAGAAGTCCCCAACATGTGTTTCATGGTGATTGACGACAACGATATAACTGATGATATTCTTGATTTAGAAAACTTTGATATACATAATTTGATTAATTTGTGTTTTCATTTAAAAGATAGTTATCAGAAAATCAATACTAAATATAAACAACTAAAAACTAACCTTGGTAAAAGAAATGAAAAAATTAGTTCATGAAAATAAGACATTAAAAGAAAACCTAATTTTAAAAGAAAAAGAAGTTTCTAAAATTAATAATACTATATTTTCTTTGAAAAATGAAATATTTGATTTGAAAAGAAAATTAGAAATTAAAGAAAATATAATCCAAAAGTTTACTAAAACTAAAAATAATCTTGACGTTATGCTAGGAACATATGTAAATCATTATAAACGTCAAGGTGTCAGTTTTCGTGATGATTTCAAATATGAGAAATATACTAAGTTTATTAAGAAAATCTAAAATATATAAAGATAGAAATAGATTTTCATATATAACTTGTAATTATTGTGGTAAATTAGGTCATATTAGTAGATATTGTGGAATAAAGTTAAATTTTTCGTATAAATATCATTTCACTCCTAATCCCAGTGGACCAAAATTGAAAAGGATTCCTAAGGTCACACCCCCGTCTTCTTATTTTGCAGAATCCCAGATCACGTAAAGAGAAGTGGATTCTTGATAGCGGCTGCTTGAGACATATGACAGGAAATATCAACTACTTCCAAATGCTATCAAAAGAAGATGGTGGTATTGTAACATTTGGCGATAATAAAAAGGCCAAAATCATCGGTAAAGATACCATTTCATTTAAGTATAAATCTAATATTACTATAATACATGATGTTTTGTTGATAGATAATTTAAAACACAATCTATTTAGTGTTAGTCAATTCTTTGATAAGGATTATAACATTGTATTTGAAAAAAAACTTATGTAAAATAATTTATAATTATATAACTATTTGAACGGGAAAACGTTGCAATAATATATATATATATATATATATATATATATATATATATATAGTACACACATGACTTTAACAATAAAGATTTAAAATGCTTAGTTGTAAATAACAACGACTCATGGTTTTAGCATAGAAGGCTAGGTCAATGCTTAGTTGTCTCGTATCTTGGATTTCCAAGAAACAGAATTCTGTTGCTCTCTCGAAGGCTGAGGCAGAATATATCGCTGCCAGTTCTTGTTGTGCATAATGTTTATGGATGGAATACACACTTAAATACCATCGAAAAAGTATTTCATGAATTCCTATACTTTTTGATAATACCACCACGGTTCATATGAACAAGAATGTAGATCAACAATCTAGAACTAAACATATTAATATACGATACCATTTCTTACGTGATCATTTTCACAAAGGAGATATCGTATTAGAGTACTTGTCTACTGAAAGTTAATTAGCCAACATATTTATCAAACCATTAAACAAGAATAAATTTTCACATCTAAGAGGTGAATTAAATATGTTAGAATTAGTCACGACTTAGAAACCATAGAATACAAAAACTTAAACATACATAATAACATAAAAAAAACCAAAATTTTAATGAGCCGCCGTCAGCCACTAACGTCAGTACCATCTACGGACGCCTTCAGTGACGTCTACCCTGTCTTGTTGGATATGTATGCCTTAGATGTCTTTATTGTATAGGATGCTAGGGGTATGCATGTAGAAGAAAATCTTTCTCGATATGATAGTTTGCTATTTGGTTTTACTTTATTTTAACATGTGTATATGTTTTACTAGTTACTTCATATCGCTAATACATATTGGTAAAGCCCGTAGAATTTTTGCTTAATTACCTGCGTTTTGATGGCAATCATACTTATGGAAGCTAAGTAGTCGATAAGTACATCTTTAAATGTCCCTAATCGTAAGAGTATCGAGACTGGGCATGGATATTCCAAAGTAGACTAGTATATACATTTCTAGACCCTGACGAGGGGCGGTGGTTGGTCCCACAGGTATTGGTGTGTTCACCTAAGATTGTATACAGGTGCTCATTAGCGGTGAGCACACTGGACGGACTCGCCGAAAACTGGTTAGATGGTATTATACCTATCGTCAGATAGCAGTTCTCTGATGACATGAGTACAGATAGTCCGTCGACCTGAGATCGTCATTTGTCTCATGTGAGTTCCCACTGAGCTTTGATTACTATCCTACCACGGCTCTTCTGAGTCGTGCAAACATGTTTTAGTTGGATACAGTTCCGAGCCACATGGAGGCAGTGAGCGATTTTTGGAGATTCGTCTCTCCCAGTATAGGGAGTTGATATTGCATTGTGTTCGGTTGGCCAACACTATAAGTCCCTGGACAGGGCAGTTGAGAATTACTGATAGTTAGATCAGTAGTTTCTCGGATGATCGTGGTCCTTATTGGCATGACTTTTCGGGTTATTAGGGGTCTGACGTTGACTACCCCCTAAACCCGGTATGCGATACTCTCAGAAGAACATACCGAATTGTACGAAGATTGTCACTGATACGCTCAGTAGGGGTTATGATGAGTTTTCTCGTCGGCCTTCTACTCGACAGATTCCTGGGTAGCTGTTACGTACAGCTAGTGCCACTGACGTGCTTGTAGTTAAACCCACTGCTAGCATACTATCGAGTCTTTAGAGTCCCACACAGTGAGTTTCCCTGATTCAGGTGAAACGATGTGGAGGCTGTATGGTTATACGTGCAGGGTTCCGATCAAATACGGGTACCAGCTACACAGATTTATGTTCAGACGGTAAATACTAGCGGGCTCAGAATTAAGCCACATTATTAAATCAAGTATTGATTTAATAACGATCTAGTATTATATTATTGGATTATTCTATCTCTTAGTATTCATATTTTCTTGTAGTACGAATACAGGTATGTATATGCGTTTTGATATTCTTGTATTTATATAAAAAAGACTTCTAAAAGAAGGACACCCCATTTAACATTTTTTATTTAATAGAAATTAGGTAACGAGGTGTATAGGTGAGGTGGCATAAATATGGTGACAGATATGGCTTTGAGTTATTTTATTCATTTGGGAAAAATATTCAAGTATGGCTACTTATTTTATTTAGCAAAAATGAAAATGATACATATGTTTTTTCTAGCCATTTTTCTTCTCATTCTCACCATTGCCTTCTTTTTCATCTCCTTCTTTTTCAACCCTAACCACCTCATGTATTGAGAACTATAGGGTTTTAGAGATAGATAAATCTAATTAACACTCTCTACATCTTCTAAATACCTTAGCTTAGCAAACTAGGCTATTTAGTTGCTTTATTAGTGAAGCTTTAGCTTGAACCATAAATTGTCGGATGGATCATCTTTGACACGAGGAGGCAAACGTTTAAGCTCGATCCTGACAGACTAGGAGCAAAGGAAGAGGATTTCGAAGATCTGAAGGACATGAACCACTACTACAAACAAGGGTTGCCCCTACGGATTTAACCGTAAGGGCAAACCACTGCCCCTACGGATATATCCGTAGGGGCGAAAAAATAATCTGTAGGTGCAAACGCCGTAGGTGCAAGTTGAAGCCCTGAACTTTCCCCTACGAGAAAAAACTTGTCCCTACGGAGTTCTGTGTAGGTCCATTTTCACCTACGGATTAGGGCGTAGGGGAAAACGTTATTTTATTTACGGTTATTTTAATTATATTAACTGTACCTACGGATTTATCCGTAGGGCAAAGTACTATCCCCTACGGATATATGCGTAGGTACATATCCGTAGGGGCAAAATATCAGAAATCCTGATATTTTGCCTCTATGGATATATCCGTAGGGGTCTTTGTTTGCCCCTACGGACATATCCGTAGGGGCAAGCCCAACCCTCTGATACTGAGATCAGGGGGACATATCAGTTAATGCTGATATTTTGCCCATACGGTTTAAACCGTAGGGGCAACATGTGTACCTATGGATTAATCCGTAGGTACACATTATCTGTTTTTTTTTAAATGGGCTGCCTGATTTTTTCTCGCCCTGTGCACAATAATATATATATCAATAAAATATAAAATTAATCATTACACAACATATATCCCAGTATTCATAATCACATCTCACGCATATAATATACAAAAGAAACCCAAATACTGAATATGATATAAAAAAAACCAATATCAATATCAATATCGTTTCAAAATGTAGTACAATATGTATGATATAAATAAATACATGTTTCAAAAAATAAGAATCAAAAAGCTACCCTAGCTCGGTCCAGCTCCACCTCTGATAAACGATAGAATAAGGCGCGCCTGCTCCTCGGTCAATAAACCATGCAATTCGGCGCGAGCGGGAGTCTGAGCGTCCTGTGGAGCTGGCGATGTGGTCTGCGCAGCCGCCGTCGAGGGAGTCGCTTGCGAAGCCGCGGTTGCGGGAGTCTGAGCGGGCGGTGGAGCTATAGGAGCTGTTTGCGGAACCGCAGCCGATGTAGTGGCTTGCGGAGCCGCAGTCGAAGAAGATGCATGCCATGTACCCTGTCGCGTCTGGACCTAACGTGTGTAAGAAGCGTGTAAGAACTGTGTATTATTAGAATTCGTATCATTATCAAGTTATTTGGATATCTAGTTTGGAAAACCGTTGTTTATTTTAATTACATATGTATGTATGATTAATCAAACCTAAGTCTAAAACCAAATAAGCTCAAGCTACGTACTAATTAAGGATATGTTGATATCTATAATATGACATGATATTTTACTATAAAGTAGTATACATACCAGCATCTCTTTCAACTCCTGAACGGTGGTTCTCAAGCTCTCCAGTTCCTGCTGGACACGTCGCTTACTGGAGATGGAGGAAGTAACCGCCGGGGTGGAGTCCAACATCATATGGGCCCTGCTAGGACCCAGTCCCCGGCCTCTCTCCCAACCTCCATGGTGCCCTCCGTGTGCGGCGCCCAGAACTGGGGTCAGCAGTCTCGGATCGCTCTGTCCGGTAAAATCGATCCCCGAGGTCTTGGCCTGCTCAACTACCCACTCCTACACCCACATTAAGCAGTAAAGTATAAGTATAAAATTTAAACTTGAACCTTCCAAAACTAAAATTTCAAAATGGGTAGAATAAATATTAACACTTACGCAATACTCCTGGGTAGCGACGTCGGGATATCGAAGCTCGCCCGTGGCGGGATCTGTCGAGGTGCCGTGGACGGCAAGATATGTGGACAGCACGCTCGGTGTACCACCTTGCGCCACGGTCTGAGCTGTCTGCAATATTAGAAAATAACTCTTAATATTAGAAATATTAGAAAATAACTCTTAATATTGCAGAATATCACAAAGGTCGGTCTATTGTAATTTACCGATAACTCCATGGCTCGAGTAATATTCCTCGAGCCACCTGTGTAAGTGGGGCGACCCCTCTTCGCCGACTTCCTGTTCTCTGTATTCTGAGCGGCCTGTTTCTGCACAACGCATTAACATTTAGTTTTCTAATTAAGGAACACAAAAAAATAAATTATATCCTAAACAATGAATTATATTTAAAATACATACCTGTTTGCGTTGGGAGTCGAAATATTCGCACAATAGAGGCCATGTCTCTACGTCGACTCTCGCAAACGCCGGAGTAGATAGGAAGGCCGCTCTCTCTGCCTCGGGGGTCGCCATCCACAGGGAGTAGCAGTCGGCCTTCAGCTCATTCCTGTTGTATCGGACCTTGGTCTGCATGTTCTTCATTAGGCCATTGTACAGAGCATGAAGGTCGAGCACCCTCCCAAGGTGATCAGGGTCGGGTACAGGCTAAAAATCGTAATCTGACTGAAAATACAAAAAAAAAACATTGTTATTAGATTGCAAGTGTTAATAATAAATATATTGGATAAATCAAATGAAAATATATATTAATACGTACCCGAGCCTGATCAAAGAAGAGGGCGAATGAGCGCCGGTGCTGCTCGCCCCACTCAACGTGAAGTGGATAATTCTTCACGAGCCGACTTTCGTCCCCCATATACCGGCTGAACCTCTCGGCATGAGGACCGGTATAGCGATAGTCAAGGATAAAAAAGAGGGGGATTGCTGCCTCCCCCCTAGCTCTGTCAGGCCTCAGCCTATGGGACTGATTCGGGCCTCGAGTATCCCTCTGGGGATGGAGAGGCCCTGCGTCTGCAAGAAATACCAAGACAATCAATATTAAGACAAAGTTGTATTAAGAAATCAAGCTTAAACGAAAATTAAAGTGTGATATATACCTCCGGTGGCTATCGCACGAGCCTGGGCCCGGGCAGCAGCACGAGCGGGACGATAGTTCCTCCGGTGAGGAACAACCGGGGTCCCGGATGCGGACGCATCCCCTCCAACTAGAAAGTAAACATTGACGCTAAATTTCCATGAAGTTCATATTTATTCTATAGAGCATATGTAAAATGAATAAATATTTTATATTTATTCATACGAACCTGCAGACGATGCGGATGGTATGGAAGCGACAGGAGTGGCCCCTGCGGAAGATGTGGACGCACCACCTATAATTAGACAATTAAAAATAGATTATATAAGTAATTGCAAAAAGAATGTGTAGATCAATAATATAACGTTCTAAATCAATATGCATGCACTATAGGATATATAAACATACCCGCAGGTGCGGTGGTGTCACCATCTACAGCTAGACAATAATAAAAATTGCTAAGTAAGAGCAAAAGGAATGTGTGTATATTTATGATATAGCATTCTAAATCAATATACATGCACTATATGATATATAAACATACCTGGAGGAGCGGGAGTGGCCTCTATCCCAAACGTGGACGCATCACCAACAACTAGACAATCAAACATCGACAATATAAGTAATTTTGACATAAACAGGCATGAATATCTATAATATTACATTCAAAATGGATATGCGTGCAGTATACCTGGAGGTGTGGCAAAATCCACACGGAAGGAGGCATCCGAAGGGGTCTCCGATCTGGGTGCAAGACCGGCCCTCTGAAGCTCCCTACGAAGCTCTCCTGCCTCTGCCTCTGCCTCTGCCGCGGCTGGAGCTCCTGCCGCCCCTCGCTGCTCCCGACATCGTCATCAAATCTAGATAAACCGTTCGTGGACGCATTAGACAATCATTAAAAGTATTGACTATATATGTATAGAGCGTAAAATGTGAAGTAATAATATAACAATACTGATAACCTTTTTCGTTTCGTGGGCGATTATACATATCTACTTGGATTTCATCGTCGATGTCATTTCTAACCCACGTAACTTCATGATCGGTCGAAGACAACCCGTCCTTCGAAACAGACGGTCGGAGCACTTTAAGCCTTCTTTCTTCTTCGTCCTCATCGCTGTCCTCGAATTCTGGGACATCGTAGACATCTCTGGGTTTCCATCGGCATACAACACTCCATCCCGGATGCTTCAGACACTGTGAGTAGTATACTTGAAACGCTTGGTTCGGAAAGATAAACGGATCTTCCTGATCGTAAAATCGAAGTGTGTTCACACTGGTCAATCCATATTCATCGTTCCAAGTCCCAAGATTGCTTCTCCACTTGTCCGTATCGGTTCGCGTATCGTACCAAGTACACTGGAATATATAAAAAGGTTCTGATCGTCCGGGATAGTGGATGCCGAGTATACAATTTAAGTACCCATAATAAATCACACCGTCCGATCCTACTGTCACAATCCCACTATTCTGAGTGGTTCTAGATGTTTCTATGTCCTTAACTTCGAATTTGCATCCAAGGACACCAAATCCTTTATAATATGCAACCTCCGTACTAGGAAATTGAGCTAAACATCTTGAATCACTCTCAAATGATGCAGACAAGTTCGGATCATGAATCTAACAAAACAAATTTTATGACAAATACATAACGATACAAGTTTAGATTAAAACTGCTAGCAATAAAATATTATTCGAATAACTTACATGATCTGTGACCCAATCACAAAAATTATCCTGATGAAAATTTTCCAATTGTTCTTCTTTCCAATCAGGATGCCCCTCACGTACCTCGTTAAAATGAATTCTGTTTTCGACAAATAATCGTGACATTAATATTATATCATTTCATACACACACAAACACAGATATAACAATTAATCCAAATAAACTTACTCTCTAATTTGTTCAAGACATGCGCAATTAAGCAAGATAAACCGGTATATCTTGTTGATAAACATAGTGTCTACCCTCTTATACTCGGCTTTATCATATGACCCGTCTTGAATTCTTGGTTGCCGGTTAAGCCTTGTCTCAATGTTCTCGTCCAGATAGCGGGAACAAAATGTGGTTGCTTCATCAAGAAGATAACCATGCATGATAGAACCCTCTGGTCGATTTTTATTACGTATATACTTCTTAAAAGTGTAGAGGTACCTAATGAAACTATGTTGAATAAATAAATACGGGCATACAGGATAACAATAAATTTATAAATTACGCGAAACGAAAAATTACATGTACCTCTTGACGGGATACATCCACCGATATTGTACCGGTCCGGCTAACTTCGCCTCAGTTGCAAGATGAACCATCAAGTGTATTATGATATTGAAGAATGACGGTGGGAAAATACGCTCAAACTTGCAAAGTATCAACGCAATAGAATTTTCTAGTTTATCCAGCGTCACAACCTCCAGTGTTTTAGCACATAACTCCCTGAAAAAACAACATAAGTCGTTGATTACTAGACCAACCGATTCGGGGAGAGAAGTTCTGAGGGCTAATGGAAGAAGGTGCTCCACGATAACATGGTGATCATGACTTTTCAGCCCATCGATCTTGCCCTTCATAATTTTTATTTTCTTGCTAAATGATCCTGAAAAACCTGTGGGAACTTTCAAATAATGCAACACCTGCAGGAATCTTTTCTTCTCCTGTTGTGACATATCATAAGCGGCATTGGGAAGTACAAACTTGCCCGGTTTACCCGCTACCGGTCTAGGGTGCAATTCACTTCTTTTTCCCCACTCTTGTAGATCCATCCGAGCATTCAGGTTATCTTTCGATTTCCCGTCTTTACAAAGAAGCAAGTTAAGAATGTGCTCTGATACTCCCTTCTCTATATGCATGACGTCCAGACAATGACGCACTGAATTTGTAGACCAGTACGAAAGCTCGAAGAAAATGCTTAACTTGTTCCAAAATGGTGGTTTGACCTGTTTCGTCGGATCTATCCCGAAGGTCACATTATTATAACCATCCCATTTAGCAGTCACGTCCTCTCCGGACAATGGAGATGGAGGTCCAAGAATCTCTTGATGACCATCAAAGTGAACCGTGTCTAACCTATAAGGGTGGTCTAGAGGCAGGAAACGTCGATGGCCGCAATAACAAACCTTCCTGCTAAAATTCAAGAATTTCGATGTTGTGTGTTCATGGCAATGAGGACATGATTTATGACCATGTACGGACCAACCCGATAGCATTCCATACGCAGGAAAGTCATTAATTGTCCACATTAGAGCCGCACGCAGTATGCAGGTTGTATTTGTATTTGCATCATATGTCTCTACACCATCAATGAACAAAGATTTCAACTCCTCGATCAGAGGTCAGAGATAGACGTCAATATTGTTCCCCGGTGAGTTTGGTCTGTCGATAAGAAGAGGCATCATAAAGTATGATTGGTCTATAGCCAACCAAGGCGACAGATTATAAATTATCATTACAACGGGCCATGTGCTGTAACTTCCAGCCATATAGTTGAATGGGCAGAAGCCACCAGTAGCCAGTCCGAGCCGGACTTTGCGAGGATCGCAACTGAATATTGTGTGCCTCCTATCGAAATCCTTCCATGCCGGTGAATCTCTTGGATGGCTCATTTTTCCATCTTCACTTGGAGGAGCACGGTGATGCCAAATCATTACCTCGGCTGTTTTCTTGCACCTAAATAGCCTCTGTAGCCTCTGTGTTATAGGAAAGTATCGTGCTATCTTGACAGGTATATCGGGCTTCTTATCAGAATCTTTCGGCTTATACCTGGCCTCTCCGCATGTCGGACACTCTTTCAAATCTAAATTCTCTTTCCGGTACAGCACGCAATTTTTAGGACATACTTGAATCTTCTCGCACTTTAGACCCAAATCAGACATCATCTTCTGGGCCCCGTACCAGCTGTCGGGCACGTTATTTCCCGGAGGCATAGAATCTTTCAAGAACGAAAGAAGCATTGTGAATGACTTGTTGCTCCATCCATTTAGGCACTTAATCTGGAAAAGTTAGACAAACCATGAGAGGGTGGAATACTTCGCATTCTCATAAATTGGTTTCCTAGCATCATTCATGAAATTTTCATATTTATCCGCATGCGGTCCTTGACCGGAAAGAATGTCATCTTCGGTATGAATAGATTCACCTAGGGCAGCCTCTACCATATCCTCCATTTCTTCTGATGGAAATAAATTACCGTCTTCTCCTTCTGCCGCATTACCGAATTCTTCTTCTTCTCCTGCCGCATTATCGTGTTCTCCTTCTTCTTCTGCCGCAGTACTGCATTCTTTTCCTTCCCCGTGATATTTCTAAGTTGTATAAAGTCTAGTAAACCCATGTTTTACAATATGAAGCTCTGCCAATTCTACCTTCTGCCAGTACTTACTGCCACATCTATCGTACGGACAGAGAATCTTCTCTATTATGATCTTATTATGTGCGCGTGCAAATTCAAGGAAAGCAGCAACTCCTGCGACAAACTTAGGTTGTATACGTTGTTTCCAATCCACATACATTTAGTCCTTAACTCTGACGTACTCATGGGCCATGTTAGACTGTATAACATATAAATTGTAGGTTATGCTGACTATATTGAGAAATATAAGAACGGAATAGTTACTGACAAAGGAGAAAATCCGTGTATATGCTTTGTGTGTGCGTTTGTCGTTGAAAAGAATAAATTATCGCATGTATGTTAACCGATAGACGGGGACTAAGTGGCGCTTTTAGTTTCATATATGAGTATCGATGAGAATATGAAGGTTTCATATTATCATATATTGGTTTTAACTTGAATATCTCGAATCACTCTCTAATTATGCGTTTGTTGTGTATTCTTGATGTATGTGTGTGTTCCAGCTGTCGGGGGTAGGCTTCTATCCCATTAAGAATGTATAGAGCGAACACCCATCACTTGTGCTTTCAACCGTTTCGAGTAAATTTCGGCAGCACCTCCCCGCTGTTCTCCGAGTACACTGTAATAGAATAGATAATCATTTCAAAGCTGTGAAACAACGTTGAAATGAACATCTAATCTATCTTTGTACACGGAGAACCAGCGGAAAGGTACCGATGAAATATCTCGAAACGGATGAAAATAAAAGTGAATGAAAGCGTTTGCTTTATACATTCTTAATTTGTCCACACGGGACAAATCTATGGGTTACCATACGATTGAATTTTCTCGTCGCGTAGACTATACGACGGTTGTTAGTATTGAGCTATACTGTCTGATATTTAACAACCTTCCTATAGTTCTATGTCACGACGAGCATCGCACGTATGTTAACCGATAGACGGGGACTACGTGGCGCTTTTAGTTTCATATATGAGTATCGATGAGAATATAAAGGTTTCATATTATCATATATTGGTTTTAACTTGAACATCTCGAATCACTCTCTAATTATGCGTTTGTTGTGTATTCTTGTTGTATGTGTGTGTTCCGGCTGTCGGGGGTAGGCTTCTATCCCATTAAGAATGTATAGAGCGAATACCCATCACTTATGCTTTCAACCGTTTCGAGTAAATTTCGGCAGCACCTCCCCGCTGTTCTCCGAGTATACTGTAATAGAATAGATAATCATTTCAAAGCTGTGAAACAACGTTGAAATGAACATCTAATCTATCTTTATACACGGAGAACCAGCGGAAAGGTACCGACGAAATATCTCGAATCGGATGAAAACACAAGTGAATGAAGGCGTTTGCTTTATACATTCTTAACTTGTCCACATGGGACAAATCTATCGGTTACCATACGATTGAATTTTCTCGTCGCGTAGACTATATGACGGTTGTTAGTATCGAGCTATACCGTCCGATAATTAACAACTTTCGTATAGTTCAATGTCACGACGAGCATCGCACGTATGTTAACCGATAGAAGGGGACTAAGTGGCGCTTTTAGTATCATATATGAGTATCGATGAGAATATGAAGGTTTCATATTATCATCGAGTATCATATATTGGTTTTAACTTGAATATCTCGAATCACTCTCTAATGATGCGTTTGTGTGTATTCTTGTTGTATGTGTAACATGATTTTAAACCATTGAGATCAAGATTGATAGAACTGATCATCCTACATTGCAATGGCATTCATCAACCAAAAACTATTATTGCAATGACATTCATCTATAACAATCAACAATTAAAACTACAAATGTAGGATACTGATATCATAAAGCATTATACGCAACATATGAATTCACATGACTGAAACATGCATCAAAAAAACATGTTCATCCAAAAGAAAGGCCACTGTCAACAAATATAGACAAATACGTCATAAAAACAGTAACTAATTAACAAGTTGATTAGCATCTGGATCAAGAAAATGATAGGAAAAACAATTGACTATGATCTATAATGAAAAGTCTATTACCATGACTCTCGACTAACAAAAGGGGCTTTTCATCTTCGGTAGCTTGATAATTGGGATTTCATGGCGAATAAAAATATGCATATGCCGTTTGACCGGGAACTTCAATAGGAAACTCAATAAGGTCGGATGTACTGAAGTACGCTTTGTATTTCGCTATATCAGGTGATGAAGTCCAAGCCCTAGCTAGCCCCAGCCCCATCCCAACCGAACCCTATCGAAGGTAAAGAACGTCCTTACACTTTCATATTTCTATTAATGATGCAAGTCTCCACCAAGTCAAATTCTTGCAATATCATTCTTTTTAGAGTATGTCTAATTTAATAGATAGAATTTTCAAATTTGGGCAACCAAGAAAAAGTAATAAGGGATTTTACATACATGCCAAAGCTTTGATTATTTATTTATTTATTTTCCATTTCATATTAGTACTTTTATATGTTTGATGATGGCAAGAAATACAAATTATATTAGAACATTGTACATACCTAATTTCCACTTGAAATCGGTTTTTTCTTTTATCAGTACTCGTTGACATATAGTAACAAACAATGTTTGATTAGAAGGACCCAAGATTTTCTCGATCAACAATAATTTTAGTAATCAAACTAGGCTAAAATTGCTGGAAATTCCTCTCAGGTTTGCCAAATTCAGCAAACCCCAACTCCAACCTAACCCTAACCCCAGACCCAGCCCCAGCCCTGCCCCACCCCAGCCCCACCCCAACCCCAACCTAACCCTATCCCCAGCTCCAGCCCAGCCTAGCCCCAGCCTAACCCTAACCCGAGCCCCAGCCCCAGCTAAACCCCAACCCCAACCCTAACCCCAACCCCAGCCCCAGCCCCAGCCGAACCCCAACCCTAACCCTAACCCCAACCCCAACCCCAACCGCAACCCCTGCCGAACCCCAACTCCAACCGCAACCCCAGCCCCAGCCATGAAGCCTAGCCCTAAATAATCAAAAATTTGTTTAGTTGAAGATTTACTAACCTGTGCGATGGAGGAGACGATCGATCGGTGGCGACGACGAAACGGAGGCGACGACGAAAACGGCGACGAGGAAGAACGGTGACGAGAACGGCGGTGGCGACGATGAGAACGGTGGTGGCGACGACGAGAACGGCGGGAATGATTTGGGGATTTTGGTTCGCGCGCGATCGAGAGAGAGAGAAAGAGATAAGAGGCGTAGGCGATCTGTGCCTTTTTAATTAAATCGCTATTTAGTTGCCCCTACGGATTTGTCCATAGGTCCTTGGTTTGCGGCTCCGTAGGGGCAAACACCAAATTGAGAATTAATATTTTTATTCTTGAACGTCTTGGACCGTAGGGGCAACCTTCTAAACCTATGAATTAATCCGTAGGGCCAACATAAATCTGCCCCTACGGATTTCAATATCCGTAGGGGCAACCCCCTATTTTAGTAGTGAACACATAGGTATAATCACTATCTGAGTAGATTAGAGCCTATGTTATTTTTCCTAGTTAGGACTTATGGTAGATCTAGAGAACATAGTTGATATTGCTTGCTTAAAACTTATATTTCATGAATTCCGCCTCTCTACAAATCTTGTAGAGTGTGCAACATCAACTTACATGTCTGGTGTCTGGTTATTTTGGTACATATTTCTTTTGAAAAATTGTTACTATTCATAAAAAAATTTAAGTCCATTTTACCAATTGGCATATTGTAAGTTAATAGAACCCAGATTATGATATTCAAATTTAAATTTAAGAGGGAAATTTGAAAACTTATCGGTGATTTTCAAACTTCCTGGTAGTTATTGAAACCCCCTCTCATTTTTCTCTATAATTAAGATCAAATACATTCAATTTGATTATTACTATTTCTGAGAAGATTTGAAAACACTAAAAAAATCTAAAAGGAAGATCAAATTAGTGAATGGTGAATCTTCAAAGAAAGTGAAAGAGGAACCAAAGACTCCCAAGTCTGAAGAGGACCTAAGTGAAGACTCGGTGTCTCTCCTACTACATCCTCCGCCACCAATCCCAATTCCGTCTAACTGGCCAATGTCTGGTGGAATTGTCATTCTCTTCTGTCAGACTTTCTCTGACGACACCGTCATTCTTACTGATCCTGAAGATGATATGATCATAAAAAAGCGTACGACCGACGTTGTGGAGAAGTACAAGAAAGAACATTAGCATATTGTGTTCTTTAAATGTGTTTTAAGTGTGTTTATGTTAAGTTTGTTTGTATTTGTTTATTATTATTTTTTAAATATTTGTTATAATGTCTTTTATTTTAATTCAATAAATTTTTCATGTTTGTATTAATTTTAATTTTGTTAAAATACTTAGTCACCAACGGACGTCATTAACTGACATCAATAGAAGAGATTTTTGAACCACTGACGTCAATAGCTCAAATGGGCCACTGTTTTCCCCTATACGGACATCATGAACAGTGTCACTGATATCAGCACGGGAAATTTTCTGGTGTCGATTCGTTTTCCTGAGTCTTTTAAAATTCCTAAATTAAATCGTAACCATCCATTACTAATTAAATTGGTTCACACCTTCCATCTTTCAACCCAAGACGTTAATATAAACACATAATCCCTCTCTCCTCTTCTCTCATCTTCTTCAATTCCTCTCTATCCTTAAACAAACCGTAATTTCTCAAATTCTCCAAACCCCAGCAACCATGCCTCCCAAGCAAGTTAAGAAAGTTATTTTCCACAAGAAGCTTAAGCCGAGTCCGCCCGAGCCCTCTCCCGAAGAAAATCTTTTCACAAATGAAGAGGCCAAAGAGTGATTTGCCCTTTTTACAAGCAAACCACTTCATACGGACGTCAAGGTTCTGTTTCAAGAAATCGAGGGTTTTATTTTCAAAGAGTTGTTTGAATTCCAAAGATGGATGCCATTCTTAACTCTCTCTTGTCTCACATACGACAAGGAAAAAAGATTTTTCTACGCAAATCTCGTTAGCGACAATGATAATCCAAACGGCAACACTACTGAAGTGTTTGGCAAAAAATTTAAGTTCACATCCGGCACAATTAGTCAAGCATTAGGAATTCTGTCCGACGAAGCGGAAGTGTGCAACAAGACGCTTAAGAATTTCGAGTTTTGAGCGCCTCACACAATGGAAGCTGCTTCCCAACTTCTTCATGGAGCGGATTTTCCACATATTTTTAAGGATCGTCAAACAAGGGCGCTCACTCGGCGAGCTTGTGTCCTTTCCAACTTGATCTCTATGTGATGATTCCAAAGTCAGGGAGTAGAGATATTTTTTTGGACCCCACGAGCTAATCATGTATTGTGTTTTAGAAAAAATAAAAGTGAACCTTCCATCGTTCATAACTCAGAATATGTTGGAAATTTCTAACGGAATCACCAATCTTTACTACGGCCATATGATCACAAAGTTGGTTGAATATCACAAAGTTCAAATTCCTGCTACCGCCGATAAGGCTAGAGATGCTATAGATTTCGGGATTAGGATAATCAGCTTGATGACGTTAAATGTTCGTTCCATCTTCATCATAAGCCCCAAGTTCTTCCCAACCAACCCAAGCCCCAGTTGAAGCCCCAGTTGATGCCTCTCCACCACAACCATCATATGACTTTGTGGCTCTAAAGAACCATCTTTATGAGAAGATTCAAGCGTGTCATGATCATATCTACTCACGCCTTGGTCAAATGTCAATTCAAATTGAGCTTCTCCATGGTCGAGTTGATGATGTCTCTACTAAGTTGACCCTCCTCACAACACCAATCAATACATCTCCACAACCACCACAATCCGGTGTTTAGTTAGGAATCAATGTTTCTAGTTCCTAGGGTGTGTTTTTTTGTTTTGTTTGTGTGCATGTTTGCACAAGCAGTTAGGTATTTTGGTATATTTTGATGCAATGCCAATTTGTGCGTTTCATTTTAATATATTTGCATGTTTTGGTGTTAAATTTGTATGCTTTAGTTCAGTTTTATTAATAAAAATCCTTGTTATTATTAAGTATTGCGTCCAATATCTCTTTATATATTCCTATCACATGCTTATAACAAAAATCTCAAAATATTATTACTAGTCTCATTTTATTTTTTCATCGTGTTATTCAAGGTTATTTTTCCTCCATCGCTCTAATTTCTAAAAACGCTTTTCGATATTTTTCAAAACGGGGAAGAAATATTCATGAATATTCACTATTAATGCTTAACGTGATATAAAATTCAAATTAAAACACGTTTTTCATGCCATGCTCCTTGAAAAATAGTAACAGTGGTATGGGACACTGGTATGAGTTCAAAGATTTTTTCGACTGAGCATGAATTGAGGAAGTATCTAAATCGAATTTAGTTTTTATATATTTCATGAATTCCTTAAATAAGTTTTACTAAATATCAAAAGGGGAGATTGTTGATATCTGTGTCACACGATCCTCAATTTTGATGATTTAGTTCAAAACATTATTTAAACGAATTCATATATTACTAACGACGTTTCCAAATTTTAATCTTGAAGTACAATTTGCAACAACATATCTAATATCAAGTAAGATTACCTACAATGTGATACGCACTCAAACCGACAATATGGCTTGATGACTCGATGCAATCGACAACATGAAGCAAGCAAATCCAAGATCCATTCACGTCAAATGTAACAAGTCAAGGGAAATGAAGCTAATTGAAGAACCAAGACTAAGATCGAAGATATGAGAGATATACATGTAATTAGTAATGATCTCATAAGGTAAGAAACTCCATTCCAACACATTCCTAATGTCCATGACGTCATCATCTCCTTTACAGACGTCAAACTTATCCGTTGGATTTCAAATCTGCCAATGTTCAATTCAAATATTTCATCCATGACAGAACGCTGACGTCAGTCACTGACGCCCGTGTAAGAAAAATTTGAACCGCTGACGTCAAGTACTGACGTCAGGAGAACAAATTTCTGAATTTCATTTTTCTGTTTAAGTTCTCAGTGATAGCTACCCCTGACGTCACTAGAACAAAATTTTATATAGTTGATGTCTACCCCTGACGTCAACACGGATGGTTTGAGTCATAAATTTGAATTTCAATTTTTGAAACGAATGGACACTTACGCCAAATTTGTTCCTAACTTCCTCTAAACGGCCATTAACCTTTATGGCAGTTTTTGACAATTATTAGCAGTTACAATAACTTCCCATTCGATTATCTATAAATACCATTCAGATATCAAACCTTAAAACAAATAATTCATTGCAAATATCTTTACAAATCTTCGTGTTCTTCGCGCTTTAACTTGTTCAAAATTTTCATTTCCTCAAAAGCCTTAAAATTGTCTAAATCTCTCAAAACAATCATTGTGCCAAACCGGTAATAATTTTCCAGATCAATAGAATTGTAAGTGAGCAAAATCGTTTTTAATAAAATCGATTTGTAACACAAGAGAAGGGATGGTTCTCCTTTCACTTGAATTGTAAATTCGGAGCGGAAAATGAGATCTTCCTAGAGAGACGTAGATTAGAATGGAAAGTACGACTTTCCTAAAGAATCACGGTCTAGAGAGGAAGAAGAATTGTTTCCTAGGGAATCACAGTTTGAGTGATTGATTCTTATGAAGAGAGTGTAACAACCCTAACTTTCTGTACGAAATTTTTTCAAAAATACAGAAAGGGACACCTAAGCCTGAACACGAGTTATAAGTTTGTTTTGCTTTAGAACAGCAAGAAAGAGCTTGTAGCTCATTGGTAAGACCTTGCACTGCTGAACCATAACACCAGAGTTCATATCCCATCAGTCACATAATCTTTTTATTTAAATTTCTTTTAACCTTTTTAGAAGCCCAAGAGTTTACACGAGCACTACACGTAAACTGAAGAGTTACAGATTAAACAAACACATGCACGAGAGTATACCAAACGACCCCGACACGTGGCGAGAATCCTAAGCCCCACCAGCGGATTCCGACCGGCGAGACCGCGGGTAATACCGGCGCCGCCGGGCCCCCCGTACCCAATGCTCCCCAAACTTTACCCTCTGCACCCTTTCAGCTACCCCACTACTCCCTTATTGCATGTTTTCTCTGAATTAATCCAGTGAGCAATAAAATGCCTATTTAACCTCATTTTAATGCATATTTCAATGCATTCTTTAAACACCATAAACCCTAATTTTTCCCTATAAATACCACTCCATTTCACACCCCTCCTCACTCACAAATCCCTGCCAAAACTCTCAAGAATTCCTAAGTCTTTATATTGTGCAAGTGGAGTTAACGAAGGGCGAAGCTCCGACGAAGTTCCGGCGACGACCCAAGGAGTTTCCGGTGACGAAACAATGCATCGGCGATTCCCCACTCTTCCTCTTTCTCCCTTCTACCTTATAAGCCAATAAGTCCCCCTTCTCTCTCTCTTTTGCTATTCCCAAACTCTTCATTCTTAAAACGTGTCGGAAACGGAGTTATCCGGCTTTCGATTCTCTTTTCTTTTAAAAATATAACTTTTTCTTTATAAAAAACCTATAACTTTTGATATATTGTTTAGTAATCATTAACAAAGACAATAGAATAAGTTTGACATCAAAATGATAACCATAACAAGTTATATTTCAATTTTACATTAAAATACCTTTATCATTCATATCGACATGTTTATACCTTTTAACCGTTTTATCATTAGAAAACTCATGAGGTAATGACCTACCTCCTCACAACACACATATCTAATATAGCACGATGGAATTTGGGAACATAGATTTGGGAAAATACGACTTTACATATAACTACCTTCAACTTATAAAATATTTTTCTATAAGAAGTGTATTTAACAAATCTTTGCAATTGTGCCTCTACAACCCACTATTGGGGACCCGTTCGGTATGGTGCGGATTATCACACATTCTCGGGCCTAGTAGAGCGAGATGCAGGCCTCCTCATGGAACATACGATCTCGAAAGATTTTTAATACATTTTTCTTTAGAAAATGTGATTTCTATTATAAATAAAACTTATAATTTTAATAAATAAATATAAATGTAATTAATATCAAAATATCTATTTTTAATATTTATAATATTACACATTTCCAAAATTCAAGAAAAACATCCCATTTACAAGAAAATAGCATACAATTCCAATATTTCAAATAAATACCTTATACTTTAAGAACTAGGTCATATTCATTAGAAATTTCACATTGAATAAAAGAAACATCTATGAAAACTCTAAAGACGATAAATAAATACTTGAGCTATATTTTGAAAGTATAACGAAATTATTTTACATAAAACCCCTCAAATTATACTAAATTACAATAAGGACCCTAGTAAACATATGTTTAAGCGGGACCAGTCTCTTGAGCCTTAGGGAGCCGGAGATATGGGTGCTTGCCTATCTAAGGTAGACAACCTAACAAACAGTGTTATCAATACGGTAATTGTCTTTGAAAAAGACACAAATCCTGCCGTCCATGTGCAGCAGTTACCGATAACATCAAAACGATCAGGATTTCAAGTTCTTTTTAAAGTGTCTGACTCAGACTGAGTCTCAATCTAATCAATCTGACTTGAATGTGATTCAAGTAAAAACTATAATACAACATGATTCAATATGAATCTATCTATTCAATCTAGATCAATCTGTATTGACCGAACCGAACCATGGATATACTCCATTTACATGTTCATCCATTATATCCGTTCCGTTACTGATATCATGGTCTCAGCAAGTCATCCGTCTATATTCAATATGCAATACAAACAATACAATCAAGACATCACGGGGTTTATAAGGGGTAGATTGGTACGGAAGGTGTTAGAAGTGGCACGAGACTGTAACCATAACACACCTAACCTGAATATCCATTGCCGTTGTACCGTGGCTGAACGGTTCCTTGTGCTCCGTATACCTTAGTCTCCAGAATAGTGGGACTCCTCTCGTATACACTGGCATTCTTCTGTACCAAGCTACAAACAACAACGTTAACACTAAATTCAATATTATAACAATATACTCTCTATTCTGTCTATTCCATTCTTGTCTATTTACAGGACTTACCAAGCGATTTGTTCGCTGATGTCATTCTCTTTCTTTTTCTTCGGACTCACTGGAGATCGAGCCCAGCAGGGAAGACTTGGACCAGTTTACTGAAGATCCAGAGCTCTAGTTCACTTGTACATTACATTTCCTTTACATTTCTGTTATGCCACTGTTTAGGCATTGCTTTCATTCCATGTATTTACTTTTCAGTTGTATTGTAAAAAGAATGTTAATAAATAAAGTTGTTGTTTATTTACATCTTGTCTCTTATGTACATTTTATTTTATATTGCTTAGATACGCTTAGCGTGTTTACTTCTAAGTAAATACGTAGCGGTCTCGTCGCGTCCTCCACCCGTGTACTGGGAAGCGGGGCGTGACATAGAGATATCTTGTTTCTTCGCATCCCTATGAAATGAGATTTGTGTACTTTACACATATGGTGGAAAAATCCTGAGTAGTAGATTTGGGTGGAGACTAACCACAGGAGGTAGTGAACCCTAGTCAACATATCATTATGTTTGTGATTGATTTCTTCTTTTTATTTTGTAGCAATTTTTATGATTATCATTCTTAAGTTTTTTTGTTTAAAATCTTGTTTTAAATATATTCCGCAAAAATTTAATAATTCTTTTTAAAGTAAGTTAGTAATTTCTTAAAATTTTCCATATACATTATAAACATCATATTCACCATTCTCTAAAGTATTTTCAGCCACCACCATCGCCTCCACTACCTCTATAACCTCCTCCAGCGTCGACTCCACCTCCGCCTCCACCTTCCTCACCACCACCTTCACTATCGACTTCACCAACGCCGCCACCATCGCCTCCACCACCTCCTCCAACGTCAACTCCACCACCGGCTCCACTATCGAATCCACTGCCTCCACTATCGTCCTCACCAACGCCGCCGCTGCAACCACCATCATAAGCCCTCTTTCACACTCACTGTCTATTTCTCTCTCACTCACTCAATGTCTCTCTCTTTTACTATCTTTCTCTCTCTCACTCACTCACACGCACTCTATCTTGCAGCCGTGTGCGTCTACATAGTGTCGCCGGCCTTCACAATCGCCACCACCATTAGCCTCCTCTACTCATGGTATGCCCCCTCTCTCTTAATATGGAAACATTGAAAATTTGGACATGAATTATTGCTCGTGATAGATCTTACTACTTTTATTCCGGTCTTTAATCTTGTAAGACAGCTTCTTGTCATTTCATCGCAACTAAACAGACCTTAGTTCTTTCCTAGTTTTATCACTTACTGTATCCTTGTACGTTTTGCTAATTGTTTATAAGATACTAGCCAAAAGAAGTAACTTCAATTGTCTCAAGTATAGCTAATTAGTTTTTATAAGACCTTTGTTAGTAGTACCTGGTGAGTATGGGATATGGGTTTCTTTCTTTCCTTTTTAATGTAATTCATGCTGCGTATATGGATTATAGGTTAAGTGATCCCTTATTAATAACATTGAAATGATGTGATTCAAACGAGTGTATTTTTGTTAGCAGTATAGCTGAGATGGTGACCCTTAATGGAGAGTAATGCAGAAAAAGGGTTTTATGATTTTGACACCAAAAAATTCCTGAAAGACTTTGTTGTTGAATGTCATTTCAACTATCGGTCATACCGAAGATCAAATGCAAGCGATGAGTGATGGATATCGTTTTGCTTAAGCTGTAGTCAATATTTTGAGTATTAGCCATATCGTATCGGCTCAAATATCATCGATTATTCATTATATCATATAAAATGATATTTTGGATAGTAGGTTTTAGCTTGTAAGAGTTTAAAATCGAATATCTAAACAAGGATGGAGATGACGGATTGCAATTTGGACCAATTTTTGGCATTACATTACATATCATCATCTAAGAAGTAACATTATTAGTCAATTGGAATGTTCTTTAGAATATACTCCATCGGAAGAGAATGCAAGCATTGAAAATAGATGAAATTTTAAGTCACTTAAAAAAATGGTAAGTTACTAAAAAGTAAGGTTAGGTAACCTCAAAGATATGTTAGAGAAATTTATCTCAAATTTATGGTTCTTTTATTGCTATAAGTAAGTATAAGCAATAATAAATGGCATCGTAGAACTTCATCATTGATCCTATATGTAAATAATATATGTGCATAAAGATTCACAATATAAATCTGAGTACATAGAAATCTGCAATATGAGCGTCCTTCATATTGGCCCCCGAATAAAAGTAATAAGAAGTAGACGGGAACTTAGCTATAAAATTGGCCCTCGAATATGCTCTCTTTAAAGCAGAAGAAGAGAGATCTGAGGATGAAGAGTAAGAAGCAGATTTACTGTAGAACGAGGATATGATTGGTCGGGCCCATTCTCGACTGCTATGAAGATTATCAGGGCCCAAAAGAAAATGCTCATAGCTATGGAGTTGGATTCTTCTTCTAAGAAAGATGATGATGATATTGAGGTGAAAATTCAGTGGATTCCTTCAAATGATAGAAAGTTTAAGCCTTTGGGAAAGAGATTTCCTTCATTGCATGGTTTATCCATGAATTTTTTTTGCGAGAATGCTGAAGAGATTGAATTTCTTGATAGCGTGCCTGATGCGATTAACGGTTATATATTGGAAGTCGAGGGTCGCCCTCTGAAACATTGTTGTCATCTTCGTTGTCACCTTCCTTCCCCTTCTGCGCTTTACTAATCCTTCCCTAACTTCTTGTGACAGAACGTGGGTATCTTCACATATTACTTTGTTAATCGATGATTTATCTTCTTCAATGACAAACTTTCCCTTCGTGTTCTCTTCCTTGTCAATAATCATCTCGTTCTTAGCTTCCTTAATACAGTCACCATCAAAAACCAACTTCCCCTTCCTTTTCGCTTCATATCTCGACCTCTCTAATCTTCTCGTCACATAAATGAACAACGTATGAACCAGACCAATTCATCGATGACTCCGAGAAAAATTTAGTGAGTGAGAGTTATGCTATAGAGGATGATGATTACTAAATTTTACCTATCTGTACTATTCATAATCTTGTAGACAATTAAACATTGAAGAATTTATCACAATTTTCTTTTTTGTCTCCTTTATATACATGTGGCTTTTAGATATGCAGAATTTAAATTATGTATTGAATATCTTGACTGTGAGAAATTTAATTTCATCTATAGCTATGTAATTTTGCTTAACTATTTGTTTAAATTGTTATTGTATATATATGTTGCATTATCCATTTTTCAGAATATGAGTTCGCATCATGGTCGTAGAAGTGGGCGGACTAAGGAGGACGTGGCATCCAGTTCCTTAAGTCCGCATCTTGGGAAAAGGGGCCACACACAAGAAAATGATATATGTGGTCGTGATTGAGACGGGCCAAAGATCGAGGTGTATATGTCGGCAACTAAGGATTTTGTTGAGCCAGGAACAAAACAGTTAAAAAATTATGTGTCTCGATCTACAACAATGAAAAACGCATGTCACATTGTGTAAAAATCGATTCCACTTATGTCTCGGTGGACTGGATGGCAAAAGTTTTGGAGGCCAAGAAGCAAACGATCTTAGATAAGATTTTGGTAAGGTTATTTAATTAAGAATTCGTTTATTACTTTTACATATATGTGTATGATACTAATACCTTTTCGGTGTTTCTTTATAGGCGTGCTTTTCCGTAGTTTGGTGATTGGCAGCACTCTTGTACCTTTGCATGTCATTCGAGACCGACTACTTATATACATGTCGGAAAGTTGGCGTGATCATAAACACACAGTCTATAAGAAATGGAGGGACGCTCCCACCGAAGAGGCGAAATGGGCGGCGATGCCCGTGACTTGGACAAACGAGTACTGGACCGTCATGATTTGACACTTCAGTTCAGATGAATTTAGGGTATGTATAAAAGAATTAGACATTAATCTAACAATTAGTATGGGATGTTTTATCATATCTAAATGGCAGGTAAGGAGTGAGCGGGGATCAGTGGCTCGGAGCCATAACACTGATCATTGGTTGGGCGGAAGGATGAACTCCTCCCAGTATGGAGTTGCTCATGTAAGCTCAAATCTGATATTTTTCTGAATTTGTCTATTTTGTAAACTTGATCTAAATCGATTTTTTGTATAAATGGCAGGCGAGCTAAATGGGAGAAATGTCCAGTCGTGTGGACATTTATGGTATGGGGTTTGCATGTCACTCCGCTTTCCCTAACTTACGGGAGGCGAATGAGTATTATGTAAGTATGTTCCCATAAGGGTTTATTTTAGTTATTAAAATTACAGTAATATTGTTTTCAATAATTAACTTAACTTGGTCCATACTATAATTTCGTGCAACAAGAGATGAGTATAGAGATTGATGAGCAGGTGGTGGCGTTTGTCGAGGAGCATAGCCGAGATCCTACTCCCGTTGAGGTTCATGGGATTAATGAGGATGTCATTCAGCGACATAACCTTGATCGGCATAGGAGAGTTCATATGGACGGCCAGGGAATTTCTCCTACGGTATATCACGCCTATCAGGGTCTGGAGTAGCATCCTCAAATACGCACAGGGATATTCGTTCAGGAGCCCGCGCCCCCCTGCAGCCCCATCTGCATCTCCATCCACTCCGTTATTCCATGAAAAAGTCTTTTCTCCTCATACTCACATGGGTTCTCTGTCTCGTGTATTCTCGTCTCCTTCTGCATCTGGACCCTCGTCGGCTTCGGGTTTACGAAGGAGGTTGTCTACAGAAGAATTCCACGTTGATCTTGAGATGATGAAAGAGATCATCCGGAGCTTAATCTTTCAAGGGAAGAAAGTACCTGATGTAAGTTTGTAATCCTTTCTTTATATACAACTTTCATATAATTATCGAGAATATTGTGTACCAATACTTGTCTATTGATAACACTATAGTACATGCTCGATTTCACTGAGTTTGCGGACGACGACGGTGCCGAGTGAGCTCGATATGGAATGGAAAAGCACGAAATGCGCGTGCATCAATGGACGTATCCATTTCATACATTTTTTCATTTTAACAAGCTGTAAAATACGATTATATTGAATGAATTGAGTTTGTAATTGAATTGAAATTGCTATTAAATTGAATTCTTTTCAAGAAGTTGTGGTTGTCGTTGTTTGTATTGAATTCAATTAATTTGTGGTTGTTTGTATTGAATTGATTGTATCGATTGCTCAAAAACAGTGCAAAACCCGCTCTGTTTTTTTCACTGTATAAAACTTATTTCGTCGGGTATATTCCGACGAAATAAATTATTTCGTACGAAGTTACCCGACGAAATAAGTTGCAAACAGAAAAATATTTCCAGTTTTTTCGACCTAATTCCGTCTGGTTATATCTGAAAAAATAACTCACCCGACGAAATAGATTAGGCACCCGATGAATTAAATGTTATTTCGTCGGATATTAGCCGACAGAATAATCCTATTTCATCAGGTGACCCTTTCTTTCATTGGGTATCACCCGATGAAATAAGAGGGGTATTTCTTGTAATGACGTGGCATCAACTGTTTGCACATAGTGACCAATGCTTTTGTGCACATTTATCTATTACGGTCGTCTTATCTCTACCGATATAATATCATGTGGTCGATGGGTGAGATCAGGCAGTAGCCTCTGTCTTCCATTGTTGTAAAGTGTTGAAGTTGTTAATCTTTCAACCATTAATTATTTTATGTAGCCGACTTTGGAAAGAACTTAAGTATGCACTTGTCAGCCAAAAATGAAGCTCTACCGATAAGGGATTTACACTCTCCTCCACCAAAAGCACCGACCTTGCCGACACCGTCATCTTTGGTGTGGATAGAGATATATGTAATCCTCGATGATGGTAAAATTAAGTTGTTTGATGGTGGGAGATTCTCACTCTTCTTTCCCACGACGCCCTTCAACAACACTATTCATTAGGTGTTAGATCAGGAAATACTTTCTTATAACTGCTGGATATTATTGTTCTAAAAAATAGGTTTAGTTTCTATTCAATATGTTGGGATTATGATAAATTATTAGTTAGATTGTTATGATTATTGGTTATTAATCAGTTTAATTGGAGTTGTATAAATTAAGATGATCTTTCTCAAAATAGAGACGATCTAGTTTATTGTTTTCTTATCATGGTATCAGAGCTAATAGCTCGATCCAAAATTTATCTTCATTTATATTATTAGTCTATCAATCCAAAATAAATAAATTTTACAACAATATCCGGTTTGAAGTTTTATCTCTTATAGATTATCAACAATAGCCTACATCAAGATCAAATCTACGCAACCATCCTTATCTATGACGCTTCTCTACAAAGCATTTCTAGCAAAAGAGATTTCAAGGTTCAGTCCACCTAGCTTATGCGAAAGAGACTACATATTGTTGTGGTATGATAATAACCATGGCGATAGATGATACACGGAACAGTCCTAACGACTAATCACACAATCTACGCAATACCAGCAAAAAATAAAACAAACAATAAAAGCGAGAACAAAAGAATCATAAACCAGAGAGTGACACACGGATTTGTTAACGAGATTCACCTACTATATGGCTAGTTCCTAGGAGAGAGGAATCTATAAACGTCTGCTATATCCTTGAGTAAAGTTTACACCAAGCAACCCTATGAGATTTCTCTCAAATCTCTCTAAATCTTAGGCGTCACCCTCTCTCTATACAATAGTCTCTCAAATTGGCAGTACATATAATATAAGAGAGATCTCTATATATAGGCAAAACCTAATCCTACTTAAAATAAAAGATAAACCTAAATATGAAATATTCTGTTCGCACAGAAAACCCGTCGACAGACGTCTGATCAAGAATTGGTCATACGTCTGCCTCCTGTCTACTTTTGATTCATCTCCTTCACCATACATCTGCCACTCCTTGGTTAGATGTCTGCCAATGCTCTGGATTAGGCTTCATGTTCCTCAGACGTTTGCCCCAGACGTCTACCAACGCTCTGGATTGGGCTTCATGCTTCCTCAAACATCTGGCTTGGCTCTATTGTTGGCTAAGGCTTTTTTTAGACGTCTGTACTTTGGCCGTCAGATGTCTGGCGTTGCTCTGGATTTCTTCTTATGCATGCTTGCATGCCCAGACATCTAAACCCCTTTGTTCAGACGTCTGAGGAAGAATTCTCCACATTTCAGCATTCTCCTACTTAAAGATTCTTCCGTCTTGACTCCCAAACTAGTATATTTCACACGATTCGGCTATCTGCTCTTTCCTCATCAATTTTTTATGGAAAGGTTCACCAACCTGCAACATAGATCCAGCTTATCTCTGTCTATGACCTTGGTGAATATGTCCGCAGGATTCTTTTCTTCCACGATCTTTTGCAGTGTCAACTTACCATCTTCCAACGCCATGCGTATGAAATGGTAACGCAACTTGATATGCTTCGTCCGAGAGTGATATGTCACGTTCTTGGCCAAGTGTATCATGCTTTGGATGTCGCTCCATAAGGTATTGAAATCTTGTTTCTTACCCAACTCTTTGAGTAACCTTTGTAACCATATAAACTCCTTGTTGGTTTCCGTGATGGCCACATATTCGGCCTCCATTATTGACAATGCCAGAATCTTTTGTAACTAAGAGATCCAACTGACTGTTGTTCCCCCAACCGTGAATACGTACCTTGATGTGCTTTTCCAACTATCTCGATTACCTAAGCAGTTTGCATCAACGCAACCTTGCACATTTAGAGAGTCACCTCCGAAATATAAACAATGACTAGATGTTCCCCTGCAATATCTCAATATCCATTTCATAGCATTACAATGCTCCTTCCCCGGGTCTCGTATTCATCATTGTATACATCAAACCCAACACCGCAGATGCATATGCTACTCACACCATTTCATCCTTCTGCTCTTAAGTTTTCGGGCACAACTTCTTGCTGAATTTGAAGTGCTTCGCTAAAGGCATACTCATCGGGTTTTACTTGTCCATGTTGAACCGCTTCAAACCCTTTTCTACGTAGTCCTTTTGAGATAAACACAACTTTCGTTGCTTTCTGTCTCTCATGCTTTTCATGCCCAGAATTTGCTTGGCTGCTCCCAAATCTTATGGAAATTTTTTCAACCATCAGGTTCTTCAGACTTTGAATTTTCTCAAAATTCAGACCCGCTACCAACATATCATCCACGTAAAGTGATAAAATAATGTAGACGCCATCCTTGAAAGTCTGAAAGTAAACATAGTGATCTGAATCACAATGCACAAATCTTGTCGCTAATATGAACTGATCGAATTTAAGATACCACTGCCTTGGAGTTTGCTTAAGGCCATACAAGCTCTTTCGCAGTCTACACACCATGTTTTCTTTCCCCTTCACCTCTTATTCTGGAGGCTGCATCATATAGATTTCCTCCTCTAGATCTCCATGAAGGAATGTCGTTTTCACATCCAGCTGCTCTAAGTGCAGATCTTCCACCGCCAAGATACTGAGTATCACCCAAATTGAAGTCATCTTCACGACTGGGGAAAATATCTCGTGATGGTCTATACCACGCTGTTCACATAACTCTTGACTACCAAGCGAGCCTTGTACCACTATATGCCATCGGCCTCATCCTTGATCATGTACATCCACCTATTTAGTAAGGCCTTTCGACCCTTGGGTAGCTTCACTAGATACCACGTACGGTTTTTCTTTAAAGAATGCATCTCTTCATTCATAACTTGCTCTCACTAATTGCTAGCACTGTCTTGCGTCTCCTCTGCAAGTGATTAGGGTTCTCCTGAATCTATGAACAAAATGAAGTCGGTAACAAGTCATTCAGGTAGTCTCCTTTCTCATGTAGATCTTCTCGGAACTGGTACATCTGGTTACTAAACTTAGTCTTCAACTTGTTCTTGAACCCGATCATGCATTGTAGTGCTCGCCTCCTCTACATTTTGATCTCCACTTGTAGGCACCTGACTGCTCTCTTGAGTTCCATCTAACCCGAAGAACTTATATACTGCACCATCCTTGGGTTGCTTCACTTCCTTATACATGTGTTGCTCATCAAAGACAATATTCTAGCTTCGTATTACCTTCTTGCTTGTGTAATCCCACAGCCAATATTCGAACCATCTCCACCATAGCCGATGAAAGCACACTTCTTAGACTTGGAATCAAGCTTACTCCTTTCCGCTTTATCAATCAACAAATAAGCAATACAACCAAACACTTTGAGGTGTGAGTAGTTTACTAGTTTACTTGACCAAATTTCTTCCGGAACACATCCATCGAACGAACTTACCGGACTTCTGTTGATTAGATACACAGCAGTATCGACAGCTGCTTCCTATAGAATTTCGGCATATACACATCTAAGGTCATGCTTCTCACCCGCTCTAGGATCGTCATGTTCATCCTTTCTGTCACGCCCCGCTTCCCGGTGTATAGAAAGGGGGCGCGGAGAGGCCCGCTACGTATTTACTCCTAAGTAAACACGCTAAGCGTATCTAAGCAATATGAAGTAAAAATGTACACAAGAGACATGAATATAAATTAACAACAACTTTATTTATTAAACATTCATTTACAGGTACAACTGGAAATGTAAATACAAGGATGGAATGCAATGCCTAAACAATGTGATGAACTTAAAAGAAAATATGTACAAGTGACTATAGCTCGGGGTCTTCAGTGTACTGCTCAGGGGTCTGCTCCAAGTGCTCTTGGCTGGTCTCGAACTCTTCAGAGTCGGGTCCTCCTGACAACATTCCAAAGAAAAAGAGAAATAGGAATGTCGTCAGCGAACAATCGCTCGGTAAGTCCTAAACAAAGAAGGAGAAGAATAGACAGAGAATAGAATAGGTGAAGTAGATATGTTATATTTGTTATACTAACGTAGTTATTATAGCTTAGTACAGAATATGCCCGCGTGTACGAGAGGAGCCCAACTTACACCGTGGACTTTGGTAACCCGTAGTACAAGGCTCCGTCGAAAATACCACGGAACAACGACATGGATGTAATTACGTCTTTTAGTGACCGCCTCGTGCCACCTTTAACATGTTCTGTAACAGTCTACCCCTTTATAAACCCCGTAATGTTTATTGTATTGATTGTACTGATTGTATTGTCTTGTCTTGTAGTAAATGGAAGACTTGCCGAAAATTTGATATCAGTAAACGGAATGGATATAAATGGATAGTCATGTAATCAGAGTATATCCATGGTTCGGTTCGGTCATGTTCATGTTGTTATAAATTGTATTCTGGCATTCATAGATTCATATTGAAAATAGAGTTATACTTGAATCGAATTTAAGTCAGATTGATTTCAGATTTGACCATGACTCAAACCGAGTCAGACTTTTAAAAAGAAATTGAAGTCCTGAATTAGTTTTGATCTTATCGGTAACTGCTGCACATAGACGGCAGGATTTGTGTATTTTTTCCAAGACAATTACCGTGTTGATAACTCCGTTATTAGATTTTCTACCTTAGATAGGCAAGCACCCATATTCTCCGCCTCCATGAGGCTCAAGAGAACTGGTTCCGCTTAAACCTATTTTTACTAGGTCCTTATTGTAATTTAATATAACTTGAGGGGGTTTTTATGTAAAAATAGTTTGATATATTTTCAAAATACACCTCAAGTATTTAATTATCGTCTTTATGGTTTTCATAGATGTATATTTTATAAAAGTAAAATTTTCTAGTGAGTAGAACCTAGTTTTCATTGTATATGATATTTTAATGAAATACTGGAATTTGTATTGAATTGTAATGGTAGTTTCATGAAATTGTGATTCTTTTGATTTAGAAAACATGGAATATTTATATAATATATTTAAAATAGATATTTTGATAATAGTTATAAATATTTATGTAATAAAATAAATTTTATTTATTTTGTAGAAATCTCATTTTCTTAAAAATTGCATCAAAAATTCCATCGAGATCGAATGCTCCTTACGGAGGTCTGCATCACGCTCTACTAGGCCCGAGCATGTGTGATAATCTGCACCATCCCGATCGGGGTTCCCCAAAATGGGTTGTAGAGGCGCAATTGCAAGGAATTTAATTAATACCCTTTTTAAAGAAAACGGTTTTGAATGTTCAAGGTATTTATTCGTAATATCGTATTTTCCCATAAACTAGAGTTCTAGAATTCATCGTGATATGTCAAAAATGTGTGTTGTGATGAGATAGGTCATTACCTCGTGAGTTATCTAAAGGTAATACGGTTAAATTGAATAGTTATAAGTTGTATGTAAAATGATGGTATTTTACTGTAAAAGTGAAATAAAAATTGCAACATGAATTATTTTGAGATGAAACTTGTTCTAATGTGTTTATTAATGATTGTTAAACATTATGAGAGAATATGGTAATTTATTGTTTAAGAGAAATTGTGTTTTGAAAGAAAAGAGAGTCGGAAGTCAGAATAACTACGCTTCCAACGAGTTTTGAAAATGAGAAATTTTAAAATAGCAAAAGAGAAGGAAGAAGGGACTTACTGGCTACAAAGATAGAAGGGAGGTAGGGAAAGACTTTGGAACCGTCTGTGCATTGTTTCGTCTCCGGATTCTTCTTGGAATATTGCCGGAACTTCGTCTCTTGCTAACTCCACTTGTACAACTTGGGACTTGGAAATTTCATAGAGTTTTTGTAATGAAATTCTGAATGATGAGGGGTGAAATGTGGTGTGGTATTTATAGGGAAAATTAGGGTTTAGGGTAATGAAGAATAAAATTAAAATATGGATTAAAATGTGGATTAATGCCCATTTTTAATTCTCTGGAAATATGCAGAGAAATCAAACAGTATGGGGATAGTGGGGTAGGCCAATGGGTTCAGGGGTTGAAGTTTGGGGAGCATCCCTTACGGGGGGGCCGACGGTGCTGGTCCAAACCAAATCTTCGCCGGCCAAAAACCGGTGAGGCGGCTCTGGATTCATGCCATGTGTCAAGATCTGTTGGTATATCTCAGTGCACTTGTTTGTTTAATCTGTGTCTTTTCATTTTACGTGTAGTGCGCGTGCAAACTGTTGGGCTTCTAAAAGTTTAAAAGAAAATACAATAAAAATAATATGTGGCTGATGAGATTCGAACACAGAGGCTATGTCACAGCCGTGCAAAGCTTTACCAATGAGCTACAAGTGCTTTCTTGTTGTTCAAAAGCAAATCAAATTTATAGCTTGTGCTCAGGGTAAGGTATTCCTTTCTGTATTTCTAAAAAATTCTGTACAGAAAGTTTAGAGGTGTTACACTTTCGGCGGCTCTTTTGCGGAGTTCCCGGTACCGTCTTCAACTAACGTATATCATTTTGTAAGCAAAACCCCTCGAATTCTAGTGTGCAATATTTCCTGCCATTGGCGGACTTGAGGCATTTAACCTTCATCCCCGTTTGGTTTTCCACCTGTGCAATCCAATGTTTAAAAAGACCAAACACATTAGACTTTTTCTTCATTACATACATCCATTTCTTCCGGCTTGCATTATCAATGAATGTCATGAAGTACTGATTTCCTCTATCAGACTCCACCGAGGCCAGTCCACATACATTCGTACACCTCCAATATGAAATCTGAGTGCGCTTTGTTTCCCACAAACGCAGCTCTTGTAAAGTCCCAACTCCACCTTTTTCAGCCCTGAAAGAAGCCCCCTAACCTGAAGAGTCTTCATATTCTTCTTACTGAGGTGCCCCAATCTCTTATGCCACAACGAAATCTCAGAATCTACTTTTGAACCTGTCGCCAACACAATTGAACATCCACTGCTCCCACTGGGGGAATACAGCGAACAGCTCAATTTATCCCTTGCGACCACCAACGATCCGTTGGAAATTTTCCACTGAAAATTCCCAAATACCGTAATATAACCTTCGTTGCCTAGATAACTTGTAGAAATTAAGATTTTCTTCGGATCTGGTATATGTCTGGCATTCTTATCTTTTTCTGAGCTCCTCTTGACGGTTGTAATATGATTGCCTCTTTTCCAACGATCTTGCATGGCTGACCGTTTCCCACGGTCACATGTCCAAGATCCCTTTGAATGTATTCGCTAAAATGGTGCCAAACTGAAGTGCAGTGAAAGGATGCCCCTAAATCTAGGAACCAGGTATCTACATTTGTACTCTCTTTCACCGATAGACAAAGCCTATGTTCCCCTTGTTCATGTATAGACACCATATTGGTTTCCTTTTCATATGCCTTCCTATCTGAGTTTTTCTTCAAGAGTCTACATTCACTTTTTCTGTCATCTTTCTTTCCGCAATTCCAACGGTCGTCTTGGATCTTCCCTTTCGATTTTCTTCGGCTTTTAGACTTGCCTTTCTTCCCTTTACCCCTTTCCATCGCTCTGCCGCGATTCTCCACTAAGAGTGCAAAAGTTCCTGAACTCCCACTCATAGCCTTTCTCTGCATCTCATTGTTAATATGCAACTCACCGCATCATTAAACATGAGAGTCCTTGAGATCGAGTTGCTTACCGCCATCATGAGGTTTTCCCAACTCTCTGGCAAAGAATAGAGAAGTAACAAGGCTCAAATCTCATCTTCAAATATGATTGAAACCGATTCGAGTTGGCTTGTCATGCTGTTGAATTCGTTCGGGTGCTCTGTCATCGCACCGTTCTCTGTCGTATTCATGTTGAAAAGATTTTTCATCAGAAATATCTTGTTCGATATTGAAGGCTTCTCATGCAACTTTGCTAATGTCGTCATTAGCTCCATGTTTGTTTTCTCCTTCGAGATTAAAGACCATATGCTGAGTCAACGATATCCTAATCATCGTCAGGGCTTTCCTATCCAGTAGATTTCATGCCTCATCGGATATCTTCTCGGGCTTTTCGCCCAACAACGGAAGATACAAATCCTTCTGGTATAGGTAGTCCTCCATCTGTATGTGCCATTGTTTATCGCCGAAAACAGCGACGAACCAGGATGGATCGTTTTGCTTGAATTTGGGGGCAGATGCTATTTGGAATTCTCTATCCACTTCTCCGAAAATGCCAAGTTGATTTATGGCACTGTATATCAGAGATTTGGATAGATGCGACCGATGTAGCCGACTTTATCAGATTTCCCCTCATTTGTGAGGGATTTTTGATTGTAGGGACGCTCTTCCCTGCAGGCACAAGCCCCTGCACTTAATTACGTTACCGTATTGCGATAACCACTTTCTCCTTCTCCAGCAGTTCACTTCGTGTCGTATGTATTTTTGTTTATTTTGGTTGCCCGTGGATTGTATATGGGAACTAGCTTATGTCGTCTCCCGCAGGGCACAGATCAGTCCAAATCCGTATATTTTAGATTTGGGTTTGTTTTATTTAAAGACCGTTAATCTAGATTGAGATTAAGATCAATTTAAATATATGAGCATTTGGGCGCAATTAATTTAGTTTGACATCACAATCCAATATTCCCATTTTGGGGACGAATATTAGTTTAACGACATTTCAGTCCAACATTCCCGTTTTGGGGACGAATGTTAGTTTAAGGACATTTCAGTCCAACATTCACGTTTTGGGGACGAATGTTAGTTTAAGGACATTTCGGTCCATTATTCATCTTGTGCGAATGTGTATTTGTTACGTGGCGGAGTGAATGATGGTGACATGGGATGCGCCAAATTCGGGGTGCGATCCGAATTGATGAAATTTTACATCAAGTTGGAACGAGGAGTTGTTGTTGGTTGTCGGGACCCACCACCTCACTGAAGATGTTGAGGAATTACAACGACATATATCAGAGGTGTGGAGAGATGTACCCTTAAACCAAATTCCGTATTTGAGGGAAATGGGGTGATGGATCTATGAATCGTTAGTCATATTTGATACTAAAATTAACTTAAGAGATATAAGATGAGTATCATTTTGGATATCATCAATGAGAGATCATTAGTCATGTTTGAGACTAAGATCAGTTTGGAAATCATGAGCATATGGGCTCGGTTAATTTAAAATCAAAGAGGTTTAACCTCAGGAACTTAGCCAATTTGGGCCAAAATTGGGTTTCTATACTACCCAGCAGTGCTCACGTGTATTTCACATGGGGCGCTGGATTAGTGCTAAGCACTAATCTTTTCTGGCGCTCACGTGTTTTTCACATGAGGCTCTACTATAGTGCTGAGCACTAGTTTTTTCTGGCGCTCACGTGTGAAACATGAGAGGCGCTACTATAGTGCTAAACACTAATTTTCTCTGGCGCTCACGTGTAAAACATGTGAGGCTCTCATATATGGGTGCAACTCAATTAGTGCTAAGCACTTTGGTCATTTTGACTGAATATAGAGTGCTAAGAACTTTGCATGGCGCTAACGTGGGAAGCACGTAAGGTCCTGAGCATTGATTTCAGGTTTTGTTTGTTCACCCCCTTTTTTTAGACAGAAGTGCTAAGCACTTGGCTAGAGCTCTGGTACTCACGTGTGAAGCATGTGAGGTGCCAGATTTTGGGTTTCCAAGAGTGTTTCACGTGTATTTCACGTGACTGCTTTATTTTTAGGGTGCCGGGCTGCTTTATTTGATGGCTGCCTAATCAACACAAATAAGTTTTTCTTTGCTCTTTGGACGCTCACGTGGGAAGCAGATGAGTCGTTTTAGTTTTTCTTTTTGTTTTAAGCACTCACGTGGGAAACATGCGAGGTACTATAATAGTACTAAGCACTAATTTTACCCACGTGTGTTTCACGTGAAACGCCAAATTCTTCTTGTTTTTAGAGATATTAATCTCTGTTAATGGCATTTTAGTCATTGATGATCATCAAGATTTCTGTTTTGAAGATCTTGGATCATTCATTTTTTTATTGGAGAACTAAGTTCTTCTTTTATTTTTATAAGAACTAAGTTCTTTATGTAGGGTTAAACCCTAAATTTTTTGGAGGAATTAAATTCCCATAGCACATGTTCTTTTTCTTTTTCTTTTTAACCTAGTTCTTTTCCTCTAAGTTTTGAGTCTGAAGAACAGAATCTCCCCAGTGAGAATTAAATTCTCAACTTGTAGGGAAATTTGCTTTTGCAAATCTCAAACCAGAGAAAGAACTAAGTTCTTATATGAAGGGTTAAACCCTTGTTTCCATTATACTAGGCAAAGAGAATACTTTTAATTTCTCCTTTTTCTTTACCTAGAGTTTTGAAGAAGGGAGATCTTCTTTCTTATTTTGAGAATTAAAATCTCTTTCATTTTTGAGAGCCTTCTGTCGTTTTTTTTTTGCAAAAGCTTGTGGGGAGTTCCCTCTATATGTCTCTATCTCTGTGTGTGAGACTTGATGTCTCGGGTCCTTTAGATAGTGGAGACAGATTGTTAATCTGTTTTGAGAAAATCTCTCATTGAGAGATTCCAATTGATTTAATTGGCCTCAAAATTTGTGTAGGGTTTTTATCCACCATTGGATCTTTGATCCAAGAATTTCTATTTTACAAAATATGTTTTCTTGTTTTTATCCAGATTGGGGGAATATTTTCCCATATATAGAATTTTATTCTATTAAACGGTGATTTTTAATCACCATTGGATTTTTAATCTAAGGGTGTTCGGTTTAACAGAGCACAATCTTTCTCTGTTTAGAAATATATAAGAAATATTTTCCGTCTCATTGGATCTTTGATTCACCAACTTTCTGTTCACTAGAAAATATCATTCCCAATAGAATTTAATTCTATGCTTAATCACCATTGGATCTTTGATCCAATAGTTCCCTGTTTAATAGAGAGAATCTTTCTCTTTTAGAAAAAAATCCAGGGAAATATTTCCCAAGAGTAGAATTTAATTCTATATGAGGAGGTTTCCTCACATGTTTAACACGTGAGGCTTATTTAGCTTCTTTCATTTGGCGTCCATATGCCTTGCATATGAGCGCTTATGTATTTAACACGTGAGGTCCATTTGGCCTTTGGCCATTTACTCTTAATGCTCGTATGCTTTGCATACAAAAAGTAGAATTTAATTCTATGCATAGAGTTTAACTCTATCTAAAGTTAATGCTTCAAAAGGGTATCCTCACGTGTTTAACACGTGACCCCAGTATGCGTTTTTTTGTGCTTTCATACTTCATACATAGGCGCTCACATTTTTAAAACGTGAGGCCCATTTAGCCTTTAGTTGTTTAATTGCAGCGTCTATATGCTCTGCATATAGACACTCACGTTTTTAACACGTAAGGCTTGAGCCGTGGGGAATTTTCTACCCTTTTCTTTTTCTTTTTATGAGGGAACAAATACCCCCAGCGTTGCTCTCACGTGGCTTGCATGTGAGTGTAACGCTGTCCATCTTTACCACCGTTGGATTGCCTAGGGGAATGGGAAGTTGAATCGCTCCTATCACGTCTTATAAATGGGGCCTTTGGCCCTTGAGATGACCACTGTTTCTTCATCTTTCTTCTTAACTCTTTTCTTTGAGAATTTAATTCTCCTTTCAGAGCTTATCTCTCTGCTCACCGAATCCCTTCTGATCAGAGTTAAACTTTGCAAAAGCACTTTTGGTAAGGATTATGAACGTCATTCATCTCATAGAAAACCCCTTTTTTGTTTTGGATTTTAAATCCATTAACAGAGATTTGCTCTTTTCCTGAACTGATCTCTTAAAGGTTTAAAAAACTTTTTTTTAAGTAGACTGTCGGTCTTGAATTAATGAGAATCGTTGGTTCTCCTCTTAGAGTTTTACCCTATCACTGATCTTTGAGGATTTTGGAATTTAATTCCATTATCTTTGTTTCCCACCATGGGGATTTCTGAGATTTAATCCCATTGTTAGAGGAATTTAATTCCATTGTCTTACAGAGCTTAGCTCTGAGAGATTTTGGAATTTTTGGGAATTTTATTCCCTTCCCTGTTCTTGAACATTTTCTTCCTCAGGGTTTTAATACCCTTTTTACAGATTCGAATCTGTTATTTATTTTTAACAGAAATCATTTTTCGAGGTTGTTGAGAGTTTTTTTTAAACCCACTGTTAACTTAATGAGAATCCTTTTGGATTCTCACAATACTCATCTTGCCTCATCATTGATGAGCCGCCATTTTGATTCCGTGGGGCCCACTGGCTTTGTAGTTAGTAGTCCTATAAAACAAACTCACACTTTTTGTTAATGGATTTTTTTTTTAGCCCCTTTCTTTAGGTACAATGGCCTCACTTCCCTACTTTCCTTATACCTGCTTAGAGGTCACTTTCCCACAGTCGCCATCAGACGAGGAGGCTATGGCTATGATTAGGGAACATGACAAGGACAAAAAGAGCGTTCTCCTATGGGGAATTTGGTACGGTCATATTATTAGGGGCCGCCGTAGTTTTACTTGTGGAGTACCAACAGAACCCATCCGCTCGATTTCATTTACGGAGTTTCCGCATACTGCTTATGCAGTGGAGGTGGCTAATTGGACTTCTGAGGGCCGGCTTGAGCCATCGACGACATGGATACCCAATCAACCCTTGATGGCTATCGATATTTTGGGATGCCGAATATGCTAAGGCAAAGCTTGACCTTGGGGGCAGGTCTATAAGATAGGCGACATCCCACGGCACTTAGTGGGCAACCTTCCTTGGGCCCGTTACATTCTCTCTTCCCAACGCTCACGGCTGCAGCAAGTTGGGCTGTACTAAGAGGTTTACGCGTCGTTGTTCTACTACCATGCTCCCCACGTCTGGTGGGTCAAGACTTTTTTAAACCGGTGGAATCTTCCAATGAATACGTTTCTGCTAGGGGACCGCGAAGTCTCCATTTCGCTGGAGGAATTTCGAGAAATTTCAGGGCTGCCAATTAGAGGAGAGCACTATGAAGAATTATTACCTCTTTACGAGTACATTTTTACTACAATGCTAGCCATGTTTGAAGGATTGACAACCGAGAATGCCATTCGATACAAGCACCCAAGTCTAATCAAGGCCTTAGGTATTTTTTAGGGCATGTTCGTAGCATCGGAAGGGCAAGGTGTTACTTTCGTCACCTTCATCGCTTGCTTTCTTCGTAAAAATGCTCTATCTAAGAAAGCGCCAAAATTTGCGAAGGTCGAGGATCCCTTCGGATTCGGCTTGGATAAATTGCCGGCTAAAGAAGAAGATCTGTCACAAGTTTGTATTCCAAATTTGTCAGCCGTGACTTTTGACCCAATCGCTGCTCCTGGAATAGACGAAGAAACATTCTTTGTGGGCTTCATCAGTCTCTGGCTCAGCTGGTTCGCCATGCCAATGCACCGCCATTTAATGAAAGCCTTCGTCTTCTACACTGCATATCGCATAGCCGAAGGAGTGCGATTGGCCATTGGCATTGCAAGGTTATCACACCTATACCATGGTTTAAATACCGCCGCCAACATTTCAAACTCAGGTGCAGACACCGTGAATTTCTCCCTCCACTACTTCACATCCTGGATCGAGATGCATGTGTTAGGCGCGTTTGCTGCGCACCAGTGGCCTGATTTCTATGAGTCATACACCTTCCCGTGATTCATGAGATTGGTTGACGCCTTCGCTCCTTATCCGACTCAGTTAGGGGCTTTGCATGTGTTGCTTAACCCGTATTCAAACATAGGCGGTATGGTTTTCAATGACTGGGTCCTTTCTGTACCCGCGGGGCCTATTCAATAGTTATTCGATTTATTGAAGAATGGGGCGCCGACTTTAAAGCACAAAGAAATCATGCATTTATATTCAGTCAGGCCAGGGTACTTAGTGTTCCGCCTAAATGACACTGCTCTCTTCATGCGGTATAATCCGCATCGCTTTGCCCAGCAGCTGGGTTATAACCAGGGCATCCCCCTTGAAGCCTTTTTAGTTGAGCCTACTCTCTCGCTGGAGACTGCCCGTGATGTTATTCATCATTTCATGAGGTTAAATACTGGTTCCCTCTTCATGATCCCCAAGCCCAAAAACATTCCAAGGCCCGTGGGACCCTTCAAGGGCTGGTATCATCACCGGGTTCGTCCCATCATCACAGAGGAGAGACGTGTGCTCTTCGAGTGTAAGGCCTCTACTCCAGCTCAAGCCATCAACGCTCTGTTGTGGCCACGGTCGGTCGTTCAACCTCCTCCGAGGGACAGCGATTCAATATTTATTCCTAAAGCCACTCGAACAGAATCGGTCCCAAGTACCGCTAATATGCCGGTTCGCATTGGAACCAGGGCAAAGACTCTTGATAAAGCACCAGCAGTGGCGTCACTAAAGCCGGATACTAAAGGCGAGATTGGGCAGCGCCATGCAAAAGTGTCGAAGGGGAGGAAGCGTCCCTTTACCAGTGCCAGCTTGGGCCTTAAAAGGAGGAAGAAATCGGCCGCCGGTTTACTCGATACTTTGCTCGAGTCTGAGCCTCTCACTCATGATGAGCCTATATCTGGGCATGAACCAGATGACGGTCTCCTTTTCCCTTATACATCTGCCGAGGTGGCCGCTCATTTAGCCGAGGTTTAGAAGCGTTCACAGGATGAAACCGAAAATGTGCGCCCCAAGATGGGATGCTTTCCCCCTGTTGAATTCCGAGATGTTGACCCGGCTCTTTCTATATTACCAGTAGTTTGTTTAACGCTGGAAGAAGAACGGGCTCTCAAAAAACCAATATAGACCGCTTCTGAAGATGAGGCTGCTCTGAAGGCGGGCAAGGATTTATTTTCCATCGAAAGTCGACGAGCGCGATTAACCAGAAAAGAGCAGCGGTTCGAAAAGGCTATACTTCAGGCTCCCTGGCGTATCGGTATATATCTTTTACATCCCTCTCAGTAAATAATTTATATCGCTTTCATATCGCATTCGTCTTTAAACATTTTTCTTTTGTAGGGCCTTCTACGGCGGGCGCAGTTTTGAGCCCAGATCGCATCTTAGAGCCTCCGGTGACGGCTTTTATTCCTTCAACGGATGTTGCCGGACCGGCCAGAGATTCTGTAAATATTTCCAGTGACGCCCCGGAGGGTGTAAAGGAGATTACCTTTCCGTATGTCTAACCCTTTCTCTCTCCCGGAACTACGAGAGTTAGCGTCCTCTGTTATAGATCGTTCTTCGGAGGAAACCTTCCTTCGTCTACTTAACATGGCGGCCCCGTACGCGATACCCCCCAGCGCACCGTCCTTTCCTCCGGCCAAGATTGGTATTCCTTTGCCTTCCGTATTATGTTTTCATAATGATGCTGATGTGCCATTTACTTTAAACCACAGTCCTACAGGCTGAGGACGAAGTTGAAGTTCTTGATGGGCCAGGGGATTTCTCAAATCTGCCTTCTATGGCCATGGGTAAGTGACGCTTTATCCCTGGTATTCTTTTACTTATTCCCCGTTCAGAAAGAAGACTAAACATACATGTATCTTCACAGCTTTTCCAACCCCGACTCTGCTAGAGTCCCATATTTGCATACCGCCAGGCCCTTACGCCAGACGTATGTCTGAGAGAATGGAAAAACAGAGCATTCATTCACTGGAAACTCTTATTGAAGATATTCGTGCCGGCACTTTCGTCATGGCTGAAGAATTTACCGTTGAAACTAATGCTTCTTTGTTCGTCCTTGCCACCTACTATGATAAGGCGCTGGTGCGTACTTGGGTCGAATATTATCGTCAAGTGGAGGCTTCTCTTCATGGAGTCGAATGCGTATGCCATCCTTCTGATATCCTACCTGTAAAGCCCCGCTTGCGTGAATGGATTGATCGGTGTGCGGCCAATCTCCAGTCTTGCGAGAAAAGGCTCAACCGGAAGTTTCCAGAGAGTGAGTTGGCTTCAAAAGCTTTGGGGGAATTTCAAGCCCAGCTCACAACCAAGACTATTCGGGCCTATGAAATTTGGAGGGTCCTTTAGGAGGTAATTACGGAGATGGTGGCTCTTGATAAAGCAGTCATTTTTACACGCGAAATGGTCAAGACCCACAAGATTGCTGAGAAAGAGCTTGAGCATCGGTTTTCTTTATACCAGAAACAACAAGCACAGGCAGGGGCTCAGCTTGTGGCGTTGCAAGAGCTTGAGGTGGAAGTCCGGCGAAAAAATGACGATCTAGCTGGCCTATTGAACCGCCCGCCGTCTTAACACTTTTTGGCACTGTATATATATTTTTTCTCTTCTTTTTTTTGTATCTTGTATTCATTTTGGTTTATGAATAAAGACATATTTTATTTCATGGTTGCGTCTCTCTATCTTTTGATGTATTGATTCGGCGCAAAATAATTGATGTACTCGTCTCGGAGTTTGTAGTTTATTCACTCATTTCGAAGTTTCTAGTTTATGAATTCATTTCGGAGTTTGTAGTTTATTCACTCATTTCGGAGTTTCTAGTTTATGTACTCGTTTCGAAATTTGTAGTTTATTCACTCGTTTCGGAGTCTCTAGTTTATGTACTCATTTCGGAGTTTGTACTTTATTCACTCGTTTCGGAGTCTCTAGTTTATGTACTCATTTCAGAATTTGTAGTTTATTCACTCGTTTCGGAGTCTCTAGTTTATGTACTCATTTCGGAGTGTTTTTTAGTTTACCTCCCATGGGTTTACAGGAAAACTTATCCTTACGTTGTATGTAGATAACTCCCATTCTTTACGACAGGGGTCCTTTAGGTTTGTGGTACTAGGGTTTTAGTCCGTGGTACCGTCGCGTTAACTGATATATTCCTCGATATGCAATTTTTATGCCGCTGTTCAAGTAGCCCCATGACTGCCGTGTCTCTGATACCTTCGGGGGCTGGACAAGATGTCTTCAAGTAATCTTCTTAGGCCATATTACCGTCGGAAGAACAAGCGTTAGGAATTTTCCATGACGCTTTTTATCTGAGGTTTGGCTCAATTTGGAGCCCCGAAGAGCCATAACCGCACCCTTCTGGGGTAAGATGATCTCCGATGGTCTTTTAGGCTTTTTATGAATTGGCGTCAAGACCCAAAGCTGGAAATATGCCATCACTTCATTTTTGTTTTAACGATGTCGTGCCGTTTCTTTATGGAAGTAGGGTAGACATCTGTAGGAGCTCTATGCTGTATGTATTGCAATTGAAACCCGGAGCTAGGAATATACCATTGCTCCAATTTTATTTAATAATCACGTCCGCATCCTACTGAAATGAGGGGGAACTCCGAGATAGTCTCTAGGTTGCATATATGCCGTCAAGACTTAGAGTTAGAATTTTGCTATCACTCCTCTTTTATTCGACCATTGGGTCTTTGTTGACATCACGTCTGCATCCTGGTGGAATGAGAAACACATCGAGTCGAACTTTAGGCTGTAGATATTGCCATTAAGACCAGAAGCTAGGATTTTACCGTCACTTCACTTTTATTTGATTGTCGTGTTTGCCCCTATTGGAATGATGAGGGAACACAGGGATAGTCTTTAGGTTACATATGTACCGTCAAGATTTTGATCTAGGATTTTGCCATGGCTCATTTTTTTGTTTTGACCCTTGGGCCTTTGTTGACATTGCTTCTGCATCCTGCTGGCATGAGAAGGAATGTGTTCACAGCCAAAAACAAAGACGAACCACATAGGTTGTCTTGCCTGAATTTAGGGGCAGATGCTATTTGGATTTATCCGTCCACCTCTCCGAAGATGCCAAGTTGATTTATGGCGCCGTGTATCAGAGGTTTGGACGGATGTGTCCATTGTAGCAGACTTCGTTAGATTCCCCCTCATTTGCGAGGGGTTTTTGATTGTGGGGATGCTCTTCCTTGCAGGCACAAGCCTCAGCAGTTAATTATGTTATCGCATCGCGATAACCTCTTTATCCTTCTCCAGAAGATCACTTCGTGTCGTGTGTGTTTGTTTTATTTTTGGTTGCCTGTGGATTGTATACGGAGACTAATTTATGTTGTCGCCCGTAGGGCGTGGATTAGTCCTAATCCGTATATGTTAGATTTGGGTTTATTTTATTTAAGGATCGCTAATCTGGTTTGGGATTAAGATCGACTTAAACGTATGTGAGCATTTGGGGGCTCGGTTGGTTTTTTGTTAAGGATACGTTGGTCCAATTTGAGACTAAGATCTACTTAATAAGGTTTTAGGATCATTTTTGTTTCAGATCCAACAAGAAAGCATTTGGGCTCTGTTGTTTTAGTTTAAGAACGTTTCGGTCCCTTATCGCCATTTTGGAGGAGAAATTGTAGTTTGAGGACGTTTCGGTCCGTAGATCACCATTTTTGAGGTGAGGTTTTAGTTTAAGGACGTTACAGTCCGTTGTCGCCATTTTGGAGGTAACGTTGTAGTTTGAGGACGTTTTAGTCTGTAGATCACCATTTTGAGGTGAGGTTTTAGTTTAAGAATGTTAGGGTCCGTTGTCGCCATTTTGGAGGCAACGTTTAGTTTCAGGACGTTTCGGTCTGTGGATCACCTTGCGCGCACGTGTATTTGTTACGTGTCGGGATGAGCAACGATGATATGGGATACATCCAGTTTGGGATGTGGTTTGATCTGGAATGTGCACGTCAGTTTGGGAAGTGCACCAAAAAGCAGTTGGCTGTCGGGATCCGCCACCTCTCTGAAGACGTTGAGGAATTACAACGACATGTATCAGAGGTGTAGAGAGATGTACCTTTGAACTAATTCCCGTATTTAAGAAAAAAGGATTAACGGTAAACCCAGAAATCATTAGTCGTATTTTGAGACTAAGATTTCCTCGGGGGAATATGGGACGAATATCGTTTTTTGATATCATCGGTTGGAAGATCGATAGTCGTTTTTGGGACTAAGATCAATTTGGAAAGTAGTGAGCACATGGGCTCAGTTGATCTGAATTAGGGACCTGGCCAACTTGGGCTTGGTCCACTCAGTTTTCTTTTTATTTGAAGAAGGGGTGAGCACTTGTTCGGGCCCGGTCCCTTTTTTGTGCAAAAAGTGCTGAGCACTTATGTAAGTTCTGACGCTCATACTTTACTCTTTTTTATCTCTTTATGGAGTGCTGAGCACTCTTTATGGCATCCACGTGCGAAGTACGTGAGGCGCAAGGCGCTAGGCGCTGCCTAGAGAGTGTCAAGCACTTTTATGTTCTGTGGCGCCCACGTGAGGCGCTGGGCACTAGGCGGCGCAAACCAAGTGCTAAGGACTCCTTTATTTTGTAGCGCCCACGTGAGAGGCATGTGGGGCACTGGGGGCTGAGCACCAGTCACTGAGTGCTAAGCACTCCTTATTTAGTGAGGCGCCCACGTGAGGGGCACGTGAGGCACTGGTTTCTCCTTGTATATTTTGTTATGAGGAATTCAATTTCCTTGTTCTTTTCTGAATCTTTGATCTCCAAGAACAAGTTCGTCCCGATGAGAATTAAATTCTCAATTTGTGGGAGACTTGTCTTGTGGATCTTAGATCCAGAGAAAGAACTAAGTTCTTCTTTTTAAAAGGGTTAAACCCTTCAATAGGTAAACGAGATGCTTTGATCTCTCTTCTTTTTTATTTACCTAGAGTTTTTTCCTGATAAGGAAGATCTTCTTCTTTCTTCCTTTTTGAAGCTTTTTGCTTTGTTTTTTCGAAGCTTATGGAGGGTTTCTCTCTATTAGACTTGAAGTCTTGGATCCTTTATATAGTAGAGGCAAATTTGTTGATTAGTTGAAGAAATCTCTTATTAAGAGATCCTAATTGATTTAGGGATTTTACCCACCATTGGATCTTTGATCCAAGGGCTTCTGTTTTACAGAATGTATTTTCTTGTTTTTAACAAGATTCGGGAAATATTTTCCCATACAGAATTTATCCTGTAAATTGGTGATTCTTTAAGAACCATTGGATTTTTAATCCAACGGTACTCTGTTTTATAGAGGACAATCTTTCATGTTTAGAAAGATTTGAGAAATATTTCCTCTCAACAGAATTTAATTCTGCATCCTGATGATTTATCATCTCCGTTAGATCTTTAATCCAACGGCTCTGTTTAACAGAAAATAGAATTTAATTCTATAAGCACCGGCGCTCAAGTGCTGTGCACGTGGGCGCTTATTAAGGTTTTAATTCTTTCATGTGCTTTGTGCATTGGCGTCCACGTGAGGAGCACGTGCGGCGCCAATGAATCTGGCGCTGGCACCCTCGTGGAAGGCACATGAGGCACTGCTTCTTGAGTTTTGTGTGCTTTGCACACGGGCACTGCTCATATAAGAGTTTTTAACTCTGGCACTGATGCCCTCGTGGAAGGCATGTGAGGCGCTGCCACTTGAGTTTTGAACAGAGCTTTGCTCTTTTATTGGGGGAAACAAACGCCCCCCACCGTTGTACTCACGTGGCTCACACATGAGTGCAGCGTTGTCACCTTTTCCACCGTTGGATCTTCTTGGAAGTTGAACCGTCTTCCTGTGCCTATAAGTAGGGCCTTTGGCCCTTGAGATGATTGATATTCATCTTCCCTTCTTCTTCTTTCTGAGAATTTAATTCTCTTTCCAGAGCTTAGATCTGTGCCCAAGGAAACTCTTTTAGAATCAGAACTTTGTCAAAAAATTTGGATAAGGATTATGATCGAACTCTTGAAGGAATCTCTTCATGTTCTAGGGTTTTAACCCATTAACAGAGTTTTGCTCTTCTTTTATAGTGATTATATCGTAGATCTAAAAAAATATTTTAGGGTTTCTTCACCCATTAATCAGAGCTTTGCTCTTCCTTTAGAAAGATCTCTTAGAGTTGTAAGATTTTTCTTGCAGATCTTTAAGATCTTAGGATTCAGCTTTACTTTTGAAAGTTCTGGGATGCTATCCCATTGTTCTACAGAGCATGGCTCTAAAAAATTTGGGGAATTTTATTCCTTTCTTAATTTTCTTAATAGATTTGAAAACTGTTTGCAGAGTACAGCTCTCAAGGGAGTTTAACTCCCGAGTCCAATGATGTTTTCTCATTAAATGAGAATCGTTTTGGATTCTATTCTTAAATGAGTGACTGCCCCATCATTGATGGGGCGTTACCTTAATTTTGTGGGGGCCCTTGTCCCTTTCTTTTGCACTGCAGTGCAGTACAATTTTAAAGTACCAAAGAGTGTTAGAGTCCTGAACATAATGTCGATAGCTGACTCTTCTCCTTTTGTGCAGGTACTATGGCTTTCGATTCTTCCTTCCCTTCCATACGTTCAGAGAGCGCTTTTACCGAAGCGCCCGTGGATCGGGAAGTCTTTGCGCTTATTAAGGACCATGACCCAGAGCAAAAATCTTTTCACTTGTGGGGGTCGTGGTATGGTCAGATTATCCAGGGCCGACGCAGTTTTTTTTGTGCAGCGCCTTCAGAGCCGATCCCAGCTATTCACTATGATGATCCGCCTCAAGTGGCTTACACAGTAGAGGAGGTTAACTGGACCTCGGAAGTTCGTCTTCAACCTTCCATGGCGTCGATACCCGTACAGCCACCGATGGCCTTGGACATTTTGGGGCGACACATATGTCAAGGTGAATCGTGCCCTTGGAGGCAAGTTTATCTGATAGGATTGACGCCCCGTCATTCGGCCGGTTATCTACAGTGGGCCCGGTACATTCTGTCGGCTAAGAAGTCGCTGCTGTTGAAGACCGGGTTGTACCCCGCAATCTACGCGTCTCTCTTTTATTACCTCGCTCCCCATGTGCGGTGGATCAAGTCTTTTTTGGAACAATGGAAAATCCCGACCCACACTTTTCTCTTATCAGATCGGGAAGTTTCGATTTTATTGGAAGAGTTCGCGGAGATCTCCGACTTACCCGTCAGAGGGGAACATTACGAGGAGATACTTCCCCCTGATGAGTATATCTTTGCCACCAAATCAGTGGTGATGGGTCTCACTCCAGAGAATGCCGTTCAACATCAGTTCCCCAGCTTGATCAAGGTGTTGAATATGTACGAGAATTTATTCCTAGAGTCCGGCGGGCATGGGGTTAGCTTCGGAGATTTTATCGCCTGCTTTCTTCGTCCGGAAATTCTGTCTAAGCAGGCCGTGAAATTTGCTAAACTCGACGACCCGTTCGGGTTTGGTTTAGATAACTTGCCGACGGTGGAAGTGGATCTAAAGAATTTTTTTATTCCGGACACTCCAGTTGTCCCCTTTGCGGAGATCGCTGCCTCAGGTATTGTTGATGAAGAGTCGTTCTTTTTGGGGTTCATTCTCCTGTGGCAGAGTTAGTTCGCACTTCCGTCGCACCCTCGATATAAGAGACCGTCTGTCTTCTATCCGGCCCATCGCATTGTCGCGGGGACGCGTGTGTCCGTTGGAATTGCAGGGTTAGCTCATCTATACTACGGCTTGAGTTTAGCAGCTGACGCTACTCAGCCGGGGGTAAAGTCCGTGTATCTTCCATTGCATTACTTCATATCATGGATTAAGATGCACGCGCTGGGTGCCTTTGACGTTCACAAACGACCCCAGTTCTACGAAAGCTACAACTTCCCCCGGGTCATGTACCTAGTTGATGCTTCCGCTCCAGACCCGTCACAGCGAGAGACTCGGAGATTGCTCCTTCAGCCACTCATGGTTGGGGACAATATGACCTTTCGATAAAGTCTCTACCGTCGGCAAAGAATCCACCAAAGTGGTCCAACCGTTGCGCAATACTTTTAAGAATGGGGCTTCTGCATTGAGGTCCCAGGAGGTTATGCACCTGTACTCTATCAAGCCGGGCTTTCTAGTGTTTAGACAGAACGCCTCAGTGCTGTTCATGAGGTACAACCCGCACCGCTTCGCTCAACAGCTGGGTTATAATCAAGGTGTTCCACTCGAGGCATTCTTAGTCGAGTCGGCTGCTACGGAGGAGGGTATTCGCAGCATGGTGCACCGTTTATGCTATTGAATACGGGGTTCCATTTTCTCATCAACGAGCCGAGCTATGTGCCAAAAGCTTCGAATGCTTACGTGGCATGGCACCAGCATGCGACGGGTGCTGTTATCAGGAAGGAAATGCGGCTGTTACTTGATCACAAGGATGTCTTCCCAGCCGGTAATCCAGCGGTCCCTTTGAAGCGACAGGCCACCGTTCATCATTCTTTAAGAGAAATCACTACGGCTGTGGTCCCATAAGCTTTCCCTGAGAAGCTTCAACCGGATGTTCCCGCAGCTGCGGTAGCCGTGGCGTCCCCAGACTCGGGCATCGGTTTAGAGATCGAAACCCACCGTCCGAAGAAGCCTGTCAAGCGAAAGCACTTATCGTCGGCCGTTGGTGTCCGTTCACAGAATAAGAAGAAGTCTATATTCTTTGCTGACATCGTATTCGGCCAGGAGCCCCATGCTCCCTATAGTGAAGGCTTGTGCGAATATGGCACCAACGAGGGTTTGTTTGACACGCCTGCAACCGATACTGATCTACAGGCTGCCCTCGCAGCTTCTGAGCGACTGGCTCGCGAGGAAGCGGCGTTGATCTCTATTGCGGAGTTAGGTATACTTCATTTACATTCTTCTGCACCTATACCTTCTCCCATGTTCCCCTCCGAAAGACAGCACGACAGGGACGTCTTGCCTGAGATTCGGGGTAGATGCTAATAGGTGCTATCCGTCCACCTCTCCGAAGATGCCAAGTTGATTTATGGCACTGTGTATCGAAGGTTTAAACGGATGCGTCCGATGTAGCAGACTTCGTCAGATTCCCCCTCGCTCGAGGGGTTTTTGATTGTGGGGACGCTCTTCCCTGCAGGCGCAAGCCCCTGCAGTTAATTACGCTACCGCACTGCGGTAACAACTTTCTCCTTCTCCATATGGTCACTTCGTGTCGTGTGTGTTTGTTTTGTGTTTGGTTGCCCATGGATTGTATACGGAGACTAAGTTATGCCATCTCCCGTAGGACGTAGACTAGTCCAAATCCGTATCTTTCTTAGATTTGGTTTGGGGTGTGTGTTTAAGGATACGTTAGCCTTATTTGAGGCTAAGATTGACTTAAACGTTCATTAAAGACACGTTAGTCTAATTTTAGACTAAGATCAACTTAACGGGATCGTTTAGATCCGACAAGAGAGCAATTGGGGGCTCTATTATTTAGTTTAATGACATTGCGGTCGGTAGGTAGTTTAAGAACATTGCGGTCTAATGTTAGTTTTAAGACGTTGCGGTCAAGGTTAAGGACATCATAGTCCGTGAGCTTAAGGACTTCACAGTCCGATGTTAGTTTTAAGACATCACGGTTGAGCTTAAGGACATCATAGTCTGGTATTAGTTTTAAGACATCACGGTCGAGGTTAAGGACGTCATAGTCCATGAGTTTAAAGGACCCCACAATCCGTATTAGTGTGTGGTTGTCGGGACCCATTACCTCTCTGACGACGTTGAGGGATTACAACGACGGATGCCAGAGGAGTAAAGAGATGTACCCTCGAACCGGGTGTGAATTGATTGGAAGAGCAGTTGTGCTCAGTTCAATTTAAATTGAGGACTTATGGCCAGAATTGGGCTAAGTTCATTTGAAAATGTGTAACATTTTATTTATACTTGGCCTGTTAGGCCTTTACTTGGGCTCTGCCCTTTTAAACAATGCATAGCATTGGGCTTTTTATTTAAATGCATGGCATTTATATTAGGCCTGTCAGGCCTCTTAATTGGGCTCTGCCCCTTTTTAATAATGCGTAGCATTTGTTTTGGTCCGTTAGACCTTTTAATTGGGCTCTGCCCTTTTTTAATAATGCACAGTATTTAGTGGTCTGACAGTGCGCCACGTGGCCTGTCAGGCGCTTTGCGCCAATTAAAGAGCGCAAGGCGCCAGCGCATATAGAGGTGACACGTGTCATGCTCTGCTGAGCGTAAGTCTGTTAGTGCAGTGCGCTGCGCCAGTGCGCTGCGCTAGTGCGCTGCTGACACGTAGCATGCTCTGGTGCTATGCGCCAGTCCAAGAACGCAGTGCGCTGTTTTTAGAAGCGCAAGGCGCAGATTGTTCTGTGTCTGACACGTGGCGCTCTCTGGTGATTTGCGCCAGTCCATGGAGCGCAAAGGCACAGATTAAGAGTGCAGGGCACTGTCCAATAGCGCAGAGCGCATCTTGATTAAATTTGGATCAAAGAAAAGAATTTTTCTAGTTCTAAAGAGGTTCTACCTCAAGATTCAAGAACCAATGGTTCATCAAAAGGCTGTGCCTTTATATAAATCAAAAGATCTAAGAATGAAGTAAATTACTTCTCTAATCTTTTATGATTGGATCTTTCTTTTGATCTTTTTCTTTTTTATATTGAAGATCTTGATCTTGTTCTTAGATCTTTGATCTCTTTAGAAGAAATTCTTCTTTTTTGTGAGATGTTTTCATCTCTATTCTTCCAAGAATTTAATTCTTTACCTTGAAGAAGATGATCTTCTTTCTACAAAGGCTTGCCTTTCAAAATTTTTCAGAGTTCTCTCCTTTTTTCTATTTCTCTATCTCTGGAACATGGAGTCTAGGGGCTTTTATATAGGGCCAATTGGTTTGTTGAGTTAGTTACAGAGATCTTTCTCTGATTGATCTGGGGATATTTCCCCATCGTTGGATCTTTGATCCTAAGGCCTCTGTTTTACAGAAGATAATCTTCTTATTTTAATAAGGCTGGAAAGATCCTTCTAGAATTTTAATTCTGATTAATTAAATAATTTATTATTTAAATGCTGGCGCAGTTGGCGTAAGCGTACCTACGCTTGACACGTGTCGCGCAGCGCAACTGCGCTAGCGCACCTGCGCTGACACGTATCGCGCAGCGCAATTGCGCTAGCGCACCACTGTTTGACACGTGGCACGCAGCGCAGAGCGCAAGTTATCTGAAGCGTTGCTTCCTTTATTTAAAATTTGAATTTTAAAACAGAGTCTTGCTCTGATTGGGGTGCGCTGTCTTGGGCGCAGCGCCCCTTGCGCTGGCGTGTCTATTGTTGACACGTGGCGCTCTACGCGCAGCGCAAGAGATCTGAAGCGTTGCTTCACCTTTTGAATTTGAAATTTAAACAAAGCTTTGCTCTGATTGGGGGAAACAAATGCCCCCCTCCACCGTTGCATTCACGTGGCGCACACGTGAGTGCAGTGGTGGCAACATCTAATCCATTGGATCAATTTAGGAGTTGAAAAGGCGCTTGAGCGCTTATAAATAGGACCCTTAGTCCTCAGCAGATGATTATCATCTTCGAGAATTTTATTTTTAGAGCCTTGCTCTTGCTTTCAAGAACTTTTAAGAGTTAAACTCTAGAAAAATTTTAGGTAAAAATTAATTTAAATTAAATTAATTTTATTTAACAGAGCCTTGCTCTCATAGATCTTTTGATCTAAAGAAAACCCTTTTGGGGTTTCATAAACAGAGCTTTGCTCTCAAGAATTTGTTTCAGGGTTTCTTAACCCATGAACAGAGCTTTGCTCATTGACAAAACATAGATCTTTTGATCTTCTGATGATGAACTCTTAAGAGTTTTTCATGGATCTTTAAGATCCCAAACTTTAATCTTTTTAGAAATTAATTTTTTTCTTTGATGGATTTTTCCATCATTATTACAGAGCTAAGCTCTTTAAGGAATTTTATTCCCTTGTGACCAGAGTTTGACAAGTGTCACTCCGTGACAGAGTTTTGCTCTGAAAAGGGAGATTTTCTCCTTGTCTCAAGGTTTCTCATTTAATGAGAATATTCTTTTTGAGGATTTCCTCATTAATTGACAGTCTCATCCAATGATGAGGCTGTCTTATTAACTGATGCATTGTCATCTGGATTTTGTGGGTCCCCCTTTGGTCCCCTCTCCACTGCATTCAGTGTAGTACAAATTTCAAAGTACCAAGCGTTGGAATTTTTTTTCTTAAAATCAAATTATGATACTGATACTTGAATTTCGCTTTTCCTTGCAGGCAACATGTCTGCTGATCTTTTGTTTCCATTCTTTCGCTGAGAGAGAGGATTCCCTGAGGCGCCGGTGGATCGAGAGGTTCTTGCTCTTATTAAGGATTTTGACCCGGAGCATAAAAGCCTTCATCTGTGGGGCAGATGGTACAGTGAGATCATCAAGGGTCGTCGAAGCTTCTCTTGTGTGACGCCGTCAGAGCCGATCTCATCGATCCCGTATGCGGATGCACCCCCGGTGAACAATGCCGTGGAGGTCGTAAATTGGAACTCGGAGGATCTTCTTCAGCCTTCGATTGCTGCCATCCCCATGCAGCCGCCGGCAGCCGTGGACATTCTGGGGCGGCGCATATACCAGGGTGAGTCATGCCCTTGGGGACAACCTTATAACATCGGGTTGACCCCTCGACAACCGGCCGGGTATTTGCCGTGGGCCAGGTACATCTTGTCAGCGAAACGGACGCATTTGGTGAAGATTGGTCTGTATCCCGCAGTCTACGCCTCACTGTTCGAGTACCCTGCTCCTCCGACGTGGTGGGTTAAGGCATTCGTAGAACAATGGAACATCCCCACCCATACCTTTCTTCTGTCGGACAGGGAAGTCTCCATCCCCCTGGAAGAATTTGCTGAGATTTCGGGTTTGCCGGTGAGGGGGGAGCATTATGAAGAGTTACTTCCTCCTGACAAATATGTCTTCACCACCAAGCCGCTGGTAATGGGCCTAACGCCGGAGAATGCTATTCAGCACCAGTTTCCGAGCCTGGTAAAGGTGCTGAATATGTATGAAGGTCTCCACTTGGAATCGGGAGGCCGGGGAGTTAGTTTTGTAGACTTCATCGCCCGCTTTCTTCGACCGGAGATTCTATCGCAGCAGAGCGAAAAAATCGCCAAGCTTGACGACCCCTTCGGCTTTGGCTTAGATCGTCGACCAGCACTGGAGAACGACCAAAAGGGTTTCTACCTTCCCGACACTGCGATCATGCCCTTATCGGAATCACCGCCCCGAGCATCGACGAGGAGACCTTCTTTCTCGGGTTTCTGGGGCTATGGTTGTGCTGGTTCGCACTCCCCATGCACCCGTGCTACATGAGGCCGTCCGTCTTCTACCCAGCGCATCAAATGGTGGCTGGTATACAGTTGTCAATTGGAATCGCCGGGTTGGTCCACCTGTACCATGGACTCAGCGTGGCGACGGACGCCAATGAACCCGGGGTGCAACCCGCCAATCTCCCGATGCACTACTTTACTTCATGGATGGAAATGCATGTGCTCGGGGTTTTTGGTGTTCACAAGAAGCCCTCGTTCTACGAGAAGTGCAGACTCCCGAGAGTCATGCGGTTAATTGGCGCTTCCATTGTGAATCCGCCCCCGCGGGAGGCTAGGGGGTTACTTCTTCGTCCGTGCATGGTCGGAGCGGGCATCTCATTTACGGACAAGGTCATGACCATTGGTCCGGAGACCTCTAAGGCGGTATTGGCGCTGCGTGATGGTTTCAAGGATGGGGCCTCCGTATTGAAAGCCCGGGAGATTCTTCACTTATACTCCATCCGGCTGGACTTCCTGGTGTTCAGGCAAAACGATATGGCGCTCTTCATGAGGTACAACCCCCATCGGTTTGCCCAGCAGTTAAGTTATAACCAAGGGGTCCCACTGGAGGCATTTTTGGAAGAGCCTGCGACTACCAGGGAGGGGATACGGAATGCACTGCACCACTTTATGCGGTTAAACACGGACTCCCATTTCTTCATCAGCGAGCCAAGTTGCATTCCAAGGGCCCTCAACGTGTACGGGGCTTGGTATCAGCACGCAATGGGTGCTGTTATCCGGGAAGAGAAGCGGCTGCTAATTGACCGCAATGGTGTGCCCCCCGCCAGCAATCGCAAAGCCCCCCTAAGGCCAAGGACCCATGTTGTTCCTCCGCTGAGAAGAGATGCTGGAGATGAGCCTCCACGCGTGCTGAGCCCCCTGCGCAGATTGCCCCGTGATACCGTGGATGTGGCCCCAGCGCCCCGTGCTCCGGTGGAGACGGTGAATGTGGTTTCGCCTGAATCTGGCGTAGGCTCGGACATCGGGACCCGCCGTCCTAAGGTGCCCATGAAACGAAAATTGATTTTGGGTGCACCCGGGGCTCGCGTGCAGAAGAGGAAGAAGAAATCGATCCTCTCTGCTGACGTTGTGTTCGGTCAGGAACTTCATGCTCCTTATAGGGAGGGCTTGGGTGAGTACGAGACCAACGAGGGATTATTTATGCCGCCAGACGACACTGATATAGCGGCCGCCATCGCAGCTTCAAAGCGATTGGCGAAGCGCGATGCGTGGTTGGCTAAACTTGCGCAATCGGGTAATCACTAGTTGTATTTTTCCGTCATTGCATCGTACCTCTATCATTGTTTTTTTTACTAACGCTTTTCCTTCTTTTAACAGGCATTTCTACCGAAGAAGCTATCGCTGCTTCCCTCAAAACTTTCCAGGAGGAGGAACGACTCAGAGCATCCTTAGGCCTTGGTACATTTCGGTTTACTATGCCTCTCCTTCTATTTTTTATGAGTAATCTGACCCCCTCTTTGTCTTATCGCAGGGACCACAAGACCTATCTCGCAAACTGATGCGGGAATTCTCTCTGGGCCAGCTACCGATGTTCCGACCTCTTCGGAATTGCCGCAAGAGACCCAACTCAAAAAGCAGATGATGGATGCCTTGAAGGCTCCGGAGGCAACTCTGAACGCGGACGACGATGCCTTGCTGAAGGAAGCTTCCAAGAGGTCTGTCGTGATGGCCCGGGAGGAGAGGAAGTGCTTGAGGCCCGCAGCGAAGGAGCGTAGCGCTGCTTTGGCCGTGGGAGCGGGCCCAAGCGTCGTTACTCCCGCTGCTACTATTTCCGAGGAGCCCCCGGTCGCCTTGTCTACTGCTCATAGAAAGGCGGCGCGTGCAGCTCGGGAAGCCAATGATCAATCCACCTCAGGTAATGTGTTTTTCGAGGCTTCGTTGTAAGAGTTGTAAAACTATCGGTTCTTATATATCTTGTCCTGCAGGGCCGAGTCCTACTGAAGGAGCGGCAACGACCGTTAAGCCTGAGGGGACAGTAGAAAGGGTAGCAGCTGAACCCGAGGCAACGGTAGGCGGTGCAGCCGTAGTTGCCAGGCCCGAGCTAGTTGCTGACGAGACAGTCACAACTGCCATGCCCGAGAAGGCTGCCGATGTCGAGCCCGAGGGGGCGGCGGGTGAGACGACTGCTACGGCAGAGCCTGAGGCAGCAGTGGATGAAATGGCTGCTACGGACGAGCCTATGGCAGCGGTGGACGAGACGGCTGCGACCGCTGAGCCCGAGGTGGTAGCGGATAAAACAGGCATGATGCTGAGCACGAGATGGCTATTCTTTCCTAAGAGTCGGGCGTCGCTCATGGTTCCTTGTCATCTACCGGCATCGCGAGCGTGACGACGACTCTTGTAGTGTCAGGCGATGAGGCAACGGGAGGTGAGACCATCCCAATGGAGGAGGGAGATGCCACCGTTGCATCAAGTGACGCCCTCGTTAGGGTTCCGGCCGGCGACTCTTCAGGTAGATCTTGGGCCACCGCCCTTCTTTCTTTATTCTGCAATCTTTCCTAATAAAGTTTATCTTGCTTCTAATGCAGGTGTGGCTAGTGCTGAAATTGAGCTGCTCGAGACATCGCCGTCAGTTACCGCCCTGACGGTGACCACCCCTATGCCTTCTTTCGCACCATCGCAAATGCTGGAAGGTATGGATTTGTAACCCATTAGTCTTATCCCTCAGGCGTATAATTCACATACTGACGTTGCGTTATCGCGTTTTTGCAGGAGTCCTTTTTGACCACCTGTACCAGGTGCTACATCCCCACTTCTCGTTCCCGTCGGAGCTTGCTTCATCTAGTGGCGCGGGTGAGTATAGTTTTCAATTAATGCTCTTTCTTTTTCCAATAATGAACTTGTTTCTGATTCTTCCTTGCCCTGATTGCAGTGCTACAGATCGAAGGAGGAAATGTGAGATCAGTCGCACCACCGGTCCTCCCGGCTTTGCCACCCGCTGCAGCTCGTATAGTAGATTCCACTGTTCATGAATCTCTTGCATTTTTAGGTCTATCATCTGATTTTGATTTGTTTTGCAGCTATCGCTCCGATTCTGGTTCCTTTCGAGTCCCGCATTATGATGCCGACAGGCCCATTCTCCCAACGTCCATCCTCAAAGGGTGCTGCGATGAGTTTGAGTATACTGAGCGGATGCGTCGAGGAGCTTGACGCAGAAGCTCCTGTATCTGCCGCAGATTTTGCTGCTGAGGTTAATCCGATACTTGCGACGCTTGTAAATTTTCATAATGAAGGCGTCGTCGAGTCTTAGGTTAATCACTGCAGGGAGATCGAGGCCCGCCTGCATCAGCTGGAACTTATGCGTCCTGCCCCTGAGGTTTTTGCCACGAGTACTCAACTGGCGGCATGGATCGAGCAGAGCGCTTCTTACTTCCGCCATCTTGAACAAGAAGCGGCTTTAAGGCGGAGGGAATGCCAAGAGACCTCAAGCGAGTCTGCTCGACTGCGTGCTGAGGTCGACGCGAATGCTGCCCGGGTGAAGGCTATCTTCGAGGGCCTTCTGCAAAGTATTTCTGATGGGCTAACACTGAAGCAGAAGCTCAATGCCTTTGAGCGTGATGCCCAAGATCACGAAGCAGCTCAGCGAGCCGTCGAAGAACAACTTTCATCTTACATGCAGCAGCGGGCCCAGGTGGAAGCAGAGTTGGCTGCGGCAGCCGATCAGGAGAAGGCGTTGAAGGAAGTGCGAGAGCATCTTGCGGATTTGTTGAAGACGCTTCCTTCTCCAGGAACATTTTGTATCATTTGTAATTGTAAATAAAATGTATTTGTTTCTTTTATTCTTTAACACAATGTATCTTGTACTCAATCGAATTCATGAATAAAAGATATACATTCTTCATAATGTCTTGTGTCATTTCTCCGCTTTCTTCTTTCTTGCTGTGTTGTTTGCCCTGCGATTTTAGCAAGTGTGGTCTAAGAATTTTCAACTTTATAAGCCGTGAGGGTCTCATAAAGTATTTTCTCCCTACGGGTCGAGAGGATCCCGTAGGTGCGTTTTCTCCTTAGGAATCGTGAGGATTCCAAAGTGTGTTTTCTCTTGAGAGTTGTAAGGATCTCACAAGAGAATTTACTCCCTTACGAGTCGTGGGGACCTGCAAGTGATGGATGAAGTCGCCTTTATCCGCATTTTACGTAGTTAAGGGTTGCTCTGGATGCTTTCCGGAGTACCGTAGTTTAAAGACGTCGCGGTCGAGGTTACAGACATCATAGTCCGTGGATTTAAGGACTCCACAGTCCGATGTTAGTTTTAAGACATCACGGTCGAGGTTAAGGACGTCATAGTCCATGAGTTTAAGGACCTCACAGTCCAATGTTAGTTTTAAGACATCGCGGTCGAGGTTAAGGATATCATAGTCCGTGAGTTTAAGGACCTCACGGTCCAACGTTAGTTTTAAGACATCACGGTCGAGGTTAAGGACGTCATAGTCCGTGGATTTAAGGACTCCATAGTCTAGTGTTAGTTTTAAGACATCACGGTCGAGATTAAGGACATCATAGTCCGTAGATTTAAGGACTCCATAGTCCGGTGTTAGTTTTAAGACATCACGGTCGAGGTTAAGGACATTATAGTCCATGGATTTGAGGACTCCATAGTCCACGAAATGCGTGGTTACTGGGACCCGTCACCTCTTTGAAGACGTTGAGGAATTTCAACGACGAATATCAAAGGAGTGAAGAGATGTACCCTTGAACCAAGATAAAATCAGTCTAGAATCATTATGGTTGATCGTTAGTTTTAAGACATTACGGTCGAGGTTAAGGACGTCATAGTCCGTGGATTTTAAGGATTCCACAGTCCGACGTTTGCTCTGGATGCTTCACACGGGTTCACTGCCGTGCTCTGTGAGGACCAGGCTCCGCTCTGGACGTTTTTCGCGGAGTCAAAGAGTGATGTTATCCGCGTTCCACGTGACCGGGAATTTGCACTAGATGCTTCACACGGGTTCACTGCCGTGTTCGGCAAGGACTAGGCTCTGCTCTAGATGCTTCACACGGGTTCATTGCCGTGCTCTGCGAGGACCAGGATCTGCTCTGGACATTTTCCACGGGGTCAGAAGTGACGTTATCCGTGTTCCACGTGACCAGGAATTTCCATTAGATGCTTCACACGGGTTCACTGTCGGGTTTGGCGAGGACTCGGCTCCGCTCTGGACGCTTCACACGGGTCACTGCCGTGCTCTGCGAGGACCAGGATCCGCTCTGGACGTTTTCCATGGGGTCAGAAGTGACGTTATCCGTATTCCACGTGACCAGGAATTTTGCTCTGGATGCTTCCCACGGGTTCACTGCCGTGTTCGGCAAGGACCAGGCTCCGCTCTGGACGTTTTCCACAGGGTCAAAGAGTGACGTTATCCGTGTTCCACGTGACCAGGAATTTGCACTAGATGCTTCCTACGGTTTCACTGTCATGTTCGGCGAGGACTAGGCTCCACTCTGAATGCTTCACACGGGTTCACTGCCGTGCTCTGCTAGGACCAGGATCTGCTCTGGACGTTTTCCACGGGGTCAGAAGTGACGTTATCCGTGTTCCACGTGACCAGGAATTTTGTTGATTATATCTGCATTTCACGGAGTTGGGATTTGACTCTCGGTCATATGTATACCGTCGAGTCATGGAACTGGGAGTTGCCGCTGTTCCTCTTTGTTTGATGTTGTATCTGCTGGGGAGGAGCAGTGTGATTCCTTCTCTGTTTGCGCCCCTGGATGGTATACTGGGATTGGTGTGATATCACCTGTAGGGCATAAATTTGATTAATTGATTCATTTTTTATTTCTTTCCGCGATACTCTATCATTTCAGCTTTTATATCGCGAAGGTCGTGATTGCCCCATCATTTTAGTTATTTTTCGCGGTGCCCAATCATTTCGGCTATTTGTTTTATTTTTATTCGCTGCTTTTTATTGCGAGTTGCCCAATCATTTCGACTGTTTCGCATGCATACATTTTTTTGTACTTGCTGATTTTTATTTGCGAGTTGCCCCATCATTTCGGCTATTTCGTATGCATGTGTGGCTTGCTGTATTTTTGCTGTAAGCTTGGAATAAGACACCGATTTCGGCATCAGCATCGCTACAACTGGGATGTTGCCATTATTTGCCTCTGTCGATGTCAGACAAAGGTGGCTTAGTAAACAGGGTTAGGATTCTGTCGACTAAGGCTTTTGACTTTATGAGCCGTAAGGGTCTCACAAAGGTATTTCTCCCTACAAGTCGTGAGGATCTCGTAGGTGTGTTTTCTCCTTGAGAATCATGAGGATTCCTAAGTGCATGCTCTCCTGTAAGTCGTAAGGATCTTACAGAAGGGTTTTCTCCTTATAAGTCGAGAGGGCTCACAAGGGTTGTTCACCGTGTGAACATATCCCTAGTCACGGATAGGACTCGGTTAGGGAAATGTTTATTCGCGCCCGTGGATTGTATACAAGGGTCAGCATTGAGCCGCTTGTAGGGCAATATTGGAGGTTGTGGGGGGGGGGGTTGCTTAAGAACAGGTTCAGGTCTCTGTAACTTAAGACTTTCAAATCTTATGAGCCGTGAGGGTCCCATAAGAGAGTTCTCCTTACGAGTCGTAAGGATCTCGCAAGTGTAATTTCTCCTTAGGAATCGTGGGGATCCCTAAGTGTATTGCTCCTTTATGAGTCGTAAGGATCTCACACGGGTAGTTTCTCCTTACAAGGTCGAGAGGACCCTGTAAGTGTCCTTTAACGAGGTTGCGCCCTTTCGGTTTTTCACAAACACTCGCCGTTAGTCCTGCTGTTTTTACTCGCGGAGCCCTTTCGGGTTTTCATTCGTGCCCCCTTTGCTTATGGATATACCGTTTTTTTTATTCTCTTTTTTTATTCTTTTATATAACGAGGTCGCGCCCTTTCGGGTTTAAATAAACACTCGGCGGTAGCCCTGCTGTTTTTACTCACGGAGCCCTTTCGGGTTTTCATCCGTGCCCATTTTGCTTATGGACATACCGTTTTTATATTTTTTTCTTTTTTTCTTCTTTTTTCTTGTATCGGCTTTGGGATGTTGCAATCCACCGTAGTTTATCGACATCTCAGTCAACAACTAGTTTTAGGACGTGGTGGTCCGTCATTAGTTTAAGAACGTTTCGATCCGTTAACCAGCTACTACTTATAGAGTTTTGGGCTTAGGAAGATAGCGAGCGGACATAGTCGTCGTCATCTACCATTGACCTAGGCCGTAACTCGTTAGGCGTAGTATTTCTTCAGGAAGCGGCCATTTATCGGTCTGAAAAGTCTTTCGCCATGCATGTCCATGAGTAGATAGGCTCCACCATGGTAGACCTTATCTATAATGTACGGGCCTTCATAGTTCGGCTCGAATTTTCCTCGCTTGGCGCGATTGGGGATCATAGATCTTTTGACCACTAGCACGAGTTCGCCTTGGCGGAATATCCTCGGCCTGGTCAATCTTTCATATGAGCGCGTCATCTTTGTTTTATAAGCCTCTGGATTTTGTTGCGCTATGAGCCGGGTTTCATCAAGGGCATCAAGCTCCTCAAGCCGAAGGTGAGCGTTTTCTTCGTCCGTCAGCTCATAATGGACTACCACTCATAGAGAAGATAATTCTATCTCGAGGGGGAGTACTGCTTCTGTGCCGAATACCAACGCGCACGGCGTTGTGTTCGTGGCCGTCTTGAACGTAGTTCGATACGCCCAGAGAGCTTCTTGCAGTCTTTCGTGCCAGTCTTTCTTATTTTGAGACACCATCTTCTTCACGATCTTTGTCAAAATCTTGTTGAAAGCCTCAGCTAGACCGTTAGCTCGGGGATTATAAACTGAGGAGTATCTCCAGTCTATATTGTGTTGTTGTGTGAAGCAGCTGATTTTGTGGCTTCTGTAGGCAGACCCGTTATCGGAGATGATCTGTCTCGGAGTTCCGAACCGATAAATGACATGCGTCTTGAAGAAATGGAGGATATTCTCCGTCTTCACTTTCCTCAGCGGTACTGCTTCTGCCCATTTGGAGAAGTAATCAGTTGTCGCCAAAATGAATCGATGTCCCCTGGACGATGCTGGTTCGATGGGGCCGATTATGTCAGTTCCCCACATTTCGAATGGCCAGCTAGCCACCGTTGGATGTAGTGGGTTTGGATGCTGATGGATGAAATCCCATGGATCTGGCATGAGTGGCATTGCTTCGCATACTCTAGGCAGTCCTGAATCATCGTGGGCCAGTAATAGCCCATCCGTTTAATCTTCAATTTCATCTTTGGGCCTGCTTGGTGAGAACCGCAGAGTCCGTCATGAACTTCCTGAATGACTCTCTTTGCCTCTTCAGGTCCCAGGCACCTCAACCACAGAGAATCAAATGACCTCTTGTACAGAGTATCATTGACGAAGGTGAAAGATAGGGCTCGTTTCATAAGCTGATGTCTTGAGGACGTATCTGCAGGCGTTCGACGGGATTTGAAGTAGTCTATAAAGACTTCTCTCCAATCCTCAGCGTTTTCTTGGTCTTTTATCTGCAGGGCCGTCTGCCCAGTCGCTTCCCTTTTCTCGAATGATTACGGAGATATTTCCGCCGGTGCGAGGACCCGACGGCTTTGCACAACGATCCTAAGGTCATCGAGGTTCTCATCGGCCAATTCTTTAGCAAGCTTGGCTAATGCATCCGCTTTGCTATATTTCGCATGCGGAATGCTTTCCAGCATGTAGAAGGGAATTTGGGTCAACAATTGCTGCACCTTTTCGCCGTACTTCACCAACTCTAGTTTGCATGTTTGGTAGTCACCATTTACTTGACTGATGACCAGTTGGGAATCTCCATATATGAGGAGGTTCTCAATTCCCATGTCGATGGCGATCTCGAGACCTGCTATCAAAGCTTCATACTCGGCTTCATTGTCCGTCCTTGGCTCTATCAAGGAGAAAGCAAAGCGCATTATCCCTCCTTACGGAGTCATGAAGATAAGGCCTACCCCTGATTTGATTATAGGCGTGTTTTGTTTGCGCTTCTTCATGGAAGATGCTCCATCGAAATAAAGTTCCCACTGGGTACCACTTCCGTCGATCGTGTTAAAGGCATGTTCGTCTGGAAGTTCGCAATTCAAAGAGGAATCGGCCGGTACCGGATGTTCAGCGAGAAAGTCGGCGATGGCCTGTCCTTTCACTGCCTTAAGAGGCTGGTAAGTTATTGAGAACTCCATCAAGAGCAAGGCCTATTTAGCGAGCCGCCCTGTCAATATGGCCTTCGACATCAAGTATTTGAGAGGGTCCACCTTCGATATGAGGCGGACTTCATGCGCCAATGCATAGTGCCGGAGCTTCGTTATCACGAAGATCAATGCCAGGCAGTGTTTTTCGATGGGAGAATATTGCTTTCTGCCCCCAGGAGAACTCGACTCAAGTAATAAAGAGCTCTTTCTTTCCCTTAGTCGTTCTCTTGTGCCCACAGCGCGCCTAAAGAGCCTTCGAGGGCGGTTGTATAAAGGATGAGAGGCTTTCCCTTGACCGGAGCAGCCAGCACTGGCGGGTTCTGCAGGTACTGCTTGATTTCGTCCAGCACGCCTTGGCATTTGTGATCCCAGACCAACGGGGTTCCCTTCTTCATCAGGTGACTGTAAGGGCAGCATTTGCCAGAGAGATTGGCTATAAAACGTCGGATGTACTTGAGCTTCCCTTGGAGAGACCACAATTGTTTGAGAGTCCTTGGCTGAGGCATTTCCATGATCGCCTTGATATTTGATGGATCTATCTCGATACCTCGGTGTCGGACGATGAATTCTAGGAATTTTCTTGAGGACACCCCGAACGCGCATTTGAGTGGGTTCATCTTCAAGTTATATTGCCGAAGGCGTTGAAATACGATCTTCAAATGTTCGAGATGTTCCTCGTATGATTTACTTTTCACCACGAGGTCGTCGATATAGCATTCGACGATTTCATGTACGAGGTCATCAAAGATCTTCGTCATAGCCCTCTGATAGGTGGCGCCGGCGTTCTTTAGACGGAAGGGCATCACCTTGTAGCAGAATATACCCAAAGGGGTCTGGAAAGCGGTGTGTTTCTGGTTTTCGGGATGCATCTTTATCTGATTATATCCTGATGAGCCGTCCCTGAAGGAGAAAACCTCGTGAGTAGACGTGTTATCTATCATCAGCTCGGTGACTGGTGCTGGTAAATCGTCCTTCGGGCAGGCTTTATTGAGATCCCGAAAGTCTACGCAGATGTGCACAGTCCCGTTCTTCTTCATCACTGGGCCGATGTTGGCGATCCAGTCGGGATACTGAACTTCCTGGATAAAGCCAGAGTCGATCAACTTCTTGACCTCGGCGTTAATGTTCATCTTAAGCTCGAGCCGCATTCTTCTCGGTGCTTGTTTGATTGGCTTGATGTCCGAGGATCTCGTTAGTTTGTGGACCGCGATCTCTGGATCTAATCCTGGCATTTCGGAATAGTTCCATGCGAAGCAATCTCTATGCTGCATAAGCACGTCTTTTAACGCAACCATCCTTTCTTCAGATAGTAGCTCGCTAATGAATGTAGGTCATGGGTCACTCGTCATCCCCAAATCAATCTCTTTGAGGTTATCTGCAGTGGTATGTATTCCATCTTCTAGCTCTTTTGGCGCCGGTGGAAACTCTGAGATCACCTTGTCATCATTGTTTTCGAAGCACCAGGGGAGGTCATCCATATTCTCAGGTTCTTCTTTTGATATCGTTATCATATGACAAGTACGAGCTCGCTTCCAAGACCAATGTGGATCTAGTTCTACTCTCGCAGCTTTGGGTTCGCGCTTCTGCGGCGGCGTTACCCTCCTACCATCGGATAGAGCGAACTTGCCGAGCTGATAGTGATCTTCGACCCAGTTCTTGAAGGTGAAGCAATCTTCGAGAGGATGGCCTATTACTCGGTGATAAGAGCAATAGTTTGGGTGAGAGACTTCGCCTTCTTGCTCAGGGTGTTTAGACTCCGGCAGTGTAAGCATTTGATGTTTTATAGCGAGGTCAAGTATCTTCTTTGTCTTGTCTTGAGGAAAAGAGTATGCTCGACTCATCTTCTTCATAAGGGATAGATCCGGACCGCTCGATTCCCGCTCGCGTGACTTCTTGGTCCCGCTTTGTCGTTGCTGAATGCCTTTTTCGCTTTTTGACTTGTTTCTGCCTCTGCGTCGGGCCTTTTTTACAACAGGTTGACAGGGAGGGGCATTTTCATCTTTCGCAGCCTGTTGGAGAAGGCGTTGCATCCTGGCTTTTTCGTAGATGGCCATTTCGCGATTATGGTTGTCTCGAACTTTTTGACCAGCTTCCCTTATAAGCTTGTCCATTTGTTCTTCGAACGACGGACTGGGCAATTTTACATCGGGGACTTTTTCTAGTTCAGGGTTAGCATTCTCCCATTGAGCATCTCCTTCTTCATCAAAGTCATGTACGGCGTAGCAGTCGCGGAGCGGCTCCCGTTTCTTGGACCGAACATATCCAAGCCCGATTGCTTCCATTCTCCCATTGGGCAACTTGCGTTGAGTTCCGGGAACATTCCAAACCCCGTCATAGAACTTGGCTTTTAAAGCGGTCTGTTTGAAGGGTACCCCTTGGCGTTTCAATAGCCTTTTCAAGCCTTCTGTGTAATATCTAGGCAGACGGATGGGCTGAAGCCTGTCAAGTGTAGGATCTGCGCCGTGCCAGACTTCTTTCTCCACTTTGGTTTCCCCGGAGCAGTAGAATAGGATCTCCTTTTCGTCTTCTCGCCTGGGAGGGACATAGAACATATGTAGCTCTTCCACACTATAGGTATCAAGCACGTCTAGTTCTTTATGATGTTTGGGCGGAACCATAGCAAATTGCAAACTTTGCTCTTCATCAGCAAATGTTTGTATTGAAGGCCGAGCGGAGAATATAGCATGACCTCATCTTCCGAATCGCTGCCACAGATCAACATAGGAGAGGACAATCCTGGCTTGTTGTACTGGGGTGGGCCTGAATAATCCATCGCTTCCTCTTCTTCAGTATCACTCCCGAAGACTGGAATGGTGGCGATAGCTTTGTTCTCCGGTTTGTGACATCTCTCAGTGTCCTTGAAATCTGGCAAGAAGTATTTTGCATCTTCATACTTACGGACTTCGTTTACGGAGAATGGATTCAGCTCTCCTGTCACGGTATACTCGAGACCATCCTTGAAGTATTTCATACACTGATGTTGTGTAGAAGGGATGATGTTGTACTCGTGTAACCAAGGCCAGCCGATCAAAGCGTTATAGCATGTCTTGGCTTCAATGACATGGAATTTAATATCTGTGACAAGCAGCCCGAAGCGTAATGTCAATATCACAGACCCGAGAGTCCACGCTGATTGGGAATCAAAACCGGAGATGGTGATCTTATCGCGAGCAAGATGCTGGACGTTCATGCAGATTTCCTTCAACACTCGTGCGTTGAGGAGATTGACGGAAGACCCATTATCGACCAGGATTTTACCTATCTTGATATCGTGGCAGTACCCTGAGACGTATAGGGGACGGTTGTGCTCACATGTCCCGAGGAGAAGGTCTTCATCACCGAAAGTGACATTGGCTGTGTGCACTTCTTCCAGCTCGTCCTTCATCTTTTCTTCGGTGAGAAAAGCTTGGAATTGCTCTGGCTCTTGTAGCGCCTTCATCAATGAATCTCTTGCTTCTTTTGATAATAGGAGGGCGTCGAGAATGCTGAGCTGAGAGGGTAGCTTCCTCAGGTGCGTTAGAACGTTGTAGTCCACCTTACTTTTCTTTGGTGGGTCCTTCGCAGTCAGCTCTTTCATGAATTGGTCATCTAAGGCGATATCCTCAGAGACCTTTTCCTTGCCCTTATCCTTTTTACCCATAGATCCGAGATTCTTTTCTGGGAGCGTGCGATTGCGCAGCTGAATGTTTTCACAGGTCTTCAGTTCTTCCTCTTCTCCCAATGCGGCTTCTTTAAAGAGAGGGTCAAGAGCCATTTCTTCATCAGAGTCGCTCCCAAATGTGAGAATTTGCGATCCCCCAGCGTTGACCGTGCAACAGTTGCCAGTATTTCTTTTATGCTCCTCAGCCGCACTCCTTTGCTCCCAACGAGTTTTGCATTTCATCCGCTTAAAGTGTTGCCGGTGAGCAACATACCCCTGCCACCATCTTTTAAAAGCATTACACTCCTCGGTGGGGTGCGAAATCTTTCGATGATACAAGCAGTAGCTAGGATGTGTTTCTGTTTCACCAGGAGTGTTTCCTTCAGAGGGTGGTAGCTTCATTCCCATTGATATGGCTTTAACAAACCTTTTCCTCATCTTGAATTTGTTTTTATCCGCAACGGATGTCTTTTGATTTGGCGGGAGTGTCTCGACTCTTTCGTCTAGTCGCCGGCGCTTGGCTCTTTCAAATATGGCCGTCTCGCGCTTCCGATTGGCTTTACTTTTCAAGAGAGCTCCATTGAGGAATGCATCAATTGTTTCATCTGATGGCCCCAGAAGTTCCAGCTTAGGATCTGCCCCCAGCTTCTCAGTGCAAGGAGTTTTCTCATCGTCTGTAAACGAGTGGGAGATCATATGACAACTTGCTACGTAACCCTCATATTCATCCGACGAGCTTTCTCCATCATCTTCCTCCCGAAAGACGTGGCTGAGGAACTCTTGGAGCGTGATGGGAATCTACGCCTTCTGATTATATTCCTCCAGCGCGTCGATCTGTTTCTGCAGGCTCGTGCGCTTGTCACCAGGCTTCACGGCCTTTTTGGACTTCTTTTTCTTCTTCTTTGAAGATTTTAACCGTTGGGTGTGAGTGATTGGGCCATCACCACCGATCTTTGGAGTTGGGCGCGGCTTCAACATCCCTTCGATGATCTAGGGTTCTAGCGGGTTCTTCCACCTGATCGCCGGGCATGTCTGGAGATCATTCAGCATCCTTTTGGTTTTGGCTGATAGCACGACCTCCCACGGAGCTTCTTCAACAAAAAAACATGTTGCCCCTGGTGTGTCCGTCTTCTTTGGAGTGTGCGGCCGTGGTGGGTTTACTTTCCACTTCTCGGACAGCGCAAACTTGCCTTGTAGGTACTGATCTTCGATCCACCCCTTAAAGACGAAGCAATCCTCGATCAGATGACTTACCGTTTGATGGTAAGGGCAGTAATTGGGGTTATTCACTTCGCTGGGTTGCGGCGGTCTCCTGGGATTCGGCAAGCTGATAAGCCTGTTGCGCATAGCCAGCTCGAACAGCCTCTTCGTCTTGTCTCGTGGGAATGAGTAAGGAAGCTTCATTTTCTCATTGTAATAGCGCTGTCTTTCTTCCAGCAGATCTGCTAGCTTTGGGGCACTGGGCTTCTGTTGGGTGTTCGCAACGAAGGTCGCCTTCCCTTTACCCTTGTCGTTTCGAGGTTCCGGCTTCGGAGGAGACGGTCTGTAACCAATTTGAGCCATCTGGACTAGCTTATCGATTAAATCTTGGAACGTGGTCGGTTTAAAGAACATCATGAACTGTGAAATAGTTGCATGAGGGTCTAGGGTGCCCACGAACATGCCCACCGCTGGTGCTTCTTCGATGCGCTGTTCGCACTTCGACCACAAGTTCCGCCATCGGATTGCATATTGAACCCAAGTTTTGCCCGGCTTTACTCTTGCATTGATCAAAGCTGTTATTGGAGTACGTTCGCTGGCGCTTGCGAAACGCTGGGTAAACAACAAATCCATTTCAGCGAAAGTTTTGACGGAGTCATTCGGAAGCTCGGAGTACCATTCAAACGCCGTCTCCGATAAGCTGTCGACGAATTGGTGGAGCAAGAGCTTATCATCGCCGCCGGTGTTGCCACAAAGAGCCCTGAACTGGGCAACATGTTGATGGGGATTGCCTATCCCCTTATAGACATGGAATTTTGGGATCGTGTAGCCCGGCGGGTATTTGATCTGATCATACCAGCTCGGATATGGTCGCCCCGTTTTGACAACTTGACCGGCTGCCTCAATTGCCTGGTGAACTCATATTTGTTGAGCAATGTAGTCATACAGGGTAGCTTTGGAAATTGTTTCCTCCTTGGCTGTTGAAAGAGCCGGCGGTGGTTTTGACGTTTCTCCTCTGTCATCTTCAAGGATAATTGGAGGATCTTCGGCTGGGGGATCCAGCTGGATCATCATCCCGACCATGTCTTGAAATAGGAGAGCCATCTGCTTTATATTGGCCGCTTGCTTTGCAGCCTCCTTGTCCTTCTTTTCAAGCATTCTACGAAGGATTTCAGTATCGGTCTCGTGTTCGCGGTGTTCCTCTGATGACGTCTCCGGGCTTTCATTTGGTCCGGTGAGTGCGGCCATCGTAGTCAACATCTCCTGGAGCTTCTGCTGCTGCTGTTCCTGGGCCCTTGTGATGGATCGGGTGAGCGGTCGGTGGCCCGTCGAAGCGCGGCTATCTTCCTTCCCAGATGCCATGTAAACGGTATGGACGACCATGCCCCCAGACTTAGGGCGTTTGGGTTCAGTGTTTTTGGCTTTTGTCGTCGGCACAGGGATCTTCTCCGGCCTTCTTTTCTCAGGAGCGGTCGAAGTTGAGGGAGTCGTCGAGGTGGGCACCCAGACATCTTTTCGTGGCTTAGCAGGATGTCTAACTTCCTGTTGGACCTTCAGCTTCTTGTGCTGGTGGGAGAAATTTGGATCGATCACCGAGTCTCAGGCCTGCCGCCAGACTTTATAGATCTTGGAAGACAGCCGTTGAGGGGATTGAGACCGTTCTGGCTTTACTTCCGTAACCTTCTCCAGTGGAGGAGGAAACCTCTTCAGTACAGTGGTGGGAGAATTCCTACACACTTTATTTAGCAGTTCAAAGCTGTTCCCGATTGGAACAGCAGCATTAATTTCCGCTGTCGGGGCTGGAGGAGTTAGCCCGGAAGGGGAGTTGCCTCATGACCTCCTCACTCGGCGCCAGTGGCGACGTCGAGCATGTCGTGCTGTGGGAATTGGCTCAGTGACGGGGACGGTCTTGTCTTGCCCCCTGTTCAGGTGAGGGGCTGTAGCCGGTGTCAGCCTATTAAAGACTGATGTCTTTTGAGCAGTAGGAGCGGGAGAGGGAGTTGGGACGGTCAGTCTTGTGAAGACCGACCCCTTGGTAGGAGAAGCCACCTTGACGACTTCAGGAGCAGGTTTGGCTACTCTCTTTTGAATAACCTTCTTTGGGACCGCAAGCTTCATCGTGGGCCCGCAGGAGTTTTGGCCTAGTCTGGAGAAGACCGAGGCATTGGTGTTGGACGACCCGTTGAGAAGGGCCGCAGCAGCTGTAAGTCGATCGAAGACCGACTTCTTAGGAGCTTCTGGTATGGGCACTGGGGCAGTGAAGCTCATTGGCAGGAGCATGGTCCCGAAAAATAGTCCAGTAGTAGCCTGGTTGATTTGTTCCACCGGCATCATGAACAGTGATGCCGCTTGAGGTCCATAGGCTACACCTCCAGGTGAGGCGGAGCGTCGGTTGCATTTGTAGTTGGAGCAATTCGAGCAGGTGAATGCCATTGCTGTTTGCTTGCTACGCCAAGTAAGAGACTAAATCTTAGTAACTTGAAACCCAAGGGCAACCATTAACAAACCGTGATTCGTTCGCGAATACGACACACGAAGTGTGGAGTGGAAAGAGGAAAAGGTCCCACCGGGCGTGCCAGAATCTGTTTCCCTCCGAAAGACAGAGCGACAGGGACGTCTTGCCTGAGATTCGGGGCAGATGCTAATAGGTGCTATCCGTCCACCTCTTCGAAGATGCCAAGTTGATTTATGGCACCGTGTATCGAAGGTTTAAACGGATGCGTCCGATGTAGCAGACTTCGTCAGATTCCCCCTCGCTCGAGGGGTTTTTGATTGTGGGGACGCTCTTCCCTGCAGGCGCAAGCCCCTGCAGTTAATTACGCTACCGCACCGCGGTAACAACTTTCTCCTTCTCAATATGGTCACTTCGTGTCGTGTGTGTTTGTTTTGTGTTTGGTTGCCCGTGGATTGTATACGGAGACTAAGTTATGCCGTCTCCCGTAGGACGTGGACTAGTCCAAATCCGTATCTTTCTTAGATTTGGTTTGGGGGGATGTTTAAGGATACGTTAGCCTTATTTGAGGCTAAGATCGACTTAAACGTTCGTTAAGGACACGTTAGTCTAATTTTAGACTAAGATCAACTTAACGGGATCGTTTAGATCCGACAAGAGAGCAATTGGGGGCTCTATTGTTCAGTATAATGACATTGCGGTCGGTAGGTAGTTTAAGGACATTGCGGTCCAATGTTAGTTTTAAGACGTTGCGGTCAAGGTTAAAGACATCATAGTCTATGAGCTTAAGGACTTCACAGTCCGATGTTAGTTTTAAGACATCACGGTCGAGATTAAGGACGTCATAGTCCATGAGTTTAAGGACCCCACAGTCCGTATCAGCGTGTGGTTGTCGGGACCCGCCACCTCTCTATCGACGTTGAGAGATTACAACGACGGATGCCAGAGGAGTAAAGAGATGTACCCTCGAACCGGGTGTGATTTGATTGGAAGAGCAGTTGTGCTCAGTTCAATTTAAATTGAGGACTTATGGCCAGAACTGGGCTAAGTTCATTTGAAAATGTGTAACATTTTATTTATACTTGGCCTGTTAGGCCTTTACTTGGGCTCTGCCCTTTTAAACAATGCATAGCATTGGGCTTTTTATTTAAATGCATGGCATTTATATTAGGCCTGTGAGGCCTCTTAATTGGGCTCTGCCCTTTTTTAATAATGCGTAGCATTTGTTTTGGTTCGTTAGACCTTTTAATTGGGCTCTGCCCTTTTTTAATAATGCACAATATTTAGTGGTCTGACAGTGCGCCACGTGGCCTGTCAGGCGCTTTGCGCCAATTAAAGAGCGCAAGGCGCCAGCCCATGTAGAGGTGACACGTGTCACGCTCTGCTGAGCGCAAGTCTGTTAGCGCAGTGCGCTGCACCAGTGCACTGCGCTAGTGCGCTGCTGACACGTGGCGTGCTCTGGTGCTATGCGCCAATCCAAGAGCGCAGTGCGCTGTTTTTAGAAGCGCAAGGCGCCGATTGTTCTGTGTCTGACACGTGGCGCTCTCTGGTGATTTGCGCCAGTCCAAGGAGCGCAAAGGCACAGATTAAGAGTGCAGGGCACTGTCCAATAGCGCAGAGCGCATCTTGATTAAATTTAGATCAAAGAAAAGAATTTTTCTAGTTCTAAAGAGGTTCTACCTCAAGATTCAAGAACCAATGGTTCATCAAAAGGCTGTGCCTTTATATAAATCAAAAGATCTAAGAATGAAGTAAATTACTTCTCTAATCTTTTATGATTGGATCTTTTTTTTTTATCTTTTTCTTTTTTATATTGAAGATCTTGATCTTGTTCTTAGATCTTTGATCTCTTTAGAAGAAATTCTTCTTTTTTGTGAGATGTTTTCATCTCTGTTCTTCCAAGAATTTAATTCTTTACCTTGAAGAAGATGATCTTCTTTCTTCAAAGGGTTGCCTTTCAAATTTTTTCAGAGTTCTCTCCTTTTTTCTATTTCTCTATCTCTGGGACTTGGAGTCTAGGGGCCTTTATATAGGGCCAATTGGTTTGTTGAGTGAGTTAGTTACAGAGATCTTTCTCTGATTGATCTGGGGATATTATCCCACCATTGGATCTTTGATCCTAAGGCCTCTGTTTTACAGAAAATAATCTTCTTATTTTAATAAGGCTGGAAAGATCCTTCTAGAATTTTAATTCTGATTAATTAAATAATTTATTATTTAAATGCTGGCGCAAGCGCACCTGCGCTTGACACGTGTCGCGCAGCGCAGAGCGCAGCGCATCTGCACTAGCGCACCTGCGCTGACACGTGTCGCGCAGCGCAGAGCGCAGCGCACCACTGTTTGACACATGGCGCACAGCGCAGAGCGTAAGTTATCTGAAGCGTTGCATCCTTTATTTAAAATTTGAATTTTAAAATAGAGCCTTGCTCTGATTGGAGTGCGCTGCCTTGAGCGCAGCGCCCCTTGCGCTGGCATGTCTGCTATTGACACGTGGCGCTCTGCGCGTAGCGCAAGAGATCTGAAGCGTTGCTTCACCTTTTGAATTTGAAATTCAAACAGAGCTTTGCTCTGATTGGGGAAAACACCCTCTTATTATGCTTTTGTTAACGCTCTCTTCTTCTATAGTTATTTCTGCCTAAGAAGCTCTCGCGGCTTCCCTCAGGAAATTTAAGGAGGAAGAGAGGCTCCGCGCCTCTTTAGGCCTTGGTATAATTCGTTTCATTACACCTTTACTCTTTTTATTCATGATCTGATCCTTTTCTTCACCTTATTGCAGGAACTACCGCAACACAAATTGTTTCAAGTGTCATGCCAATCCCAAGCGATGATGTAGCAAAGCTTCCAGAGCCACTGATCATGGCCACGGTACTCCCGAGGTCACCACAGGAGGCTTTGCTGAAGCAGCCGATGATGGACGCCATAGCGGCTCCGGAGGCAGAGCTCGGTTCGGATGACGATGTCCCCCGGTTGGAAGTGTTAAAGAGGTCGGTTCACACGGTCCAGGCCAATAGGAAGCATAGAAAGCGCGCCGCAAGGGAACGCGATGCTGTCCTGGTGCGGGTGCAGGCTCAATCAATGTTCCGCCTGCTGACATTCCTTCGGCGGATGTTCCTTCTGCCCTGTCTACTGCCCATAGACAAGTTGCGCGTGCAGCTTAGGAGGAAACTGAAAAGCTACTTCAAGGTAACATAACCCCCAGTCCCTTATTAGAACTTGGTCCTCGAATCATGACATACACATTTTCTTTTAAGCAGGGCCGAGTCCCGACGGTGGCATGGCAGGTGAAACGCCGATGATTACAGAGCCTGAAGTGGTCACTCTTTCTCGGGAATCTGGGACTGTGCAGACTGCTGCTCTTTCTCCTTGTGGCTCCTTGGTATCAGTGGATGTCGTAAGCATTACGACGGCCCTTGTCGAGTCAGGGGATGAAGCTATAGGTGCGGAATCTACTCCCCCGAGGGAGAATGAGGAAGCCGTTACACTTGTTGACGCTTTCGACTCGGTTTCGGTCGCTGACCTATCAGGTACTCCTTGGGTTGTTATCTTTGAGTTTTTAATCATGTTAAGCCTCTCTAATGATATTTCGTTTATCTTGAGCACAGGTGCGGTAAACCCTGAAGCTGTGCCGGCTGAAGAAGTATCGCCGGCCGCCACTTTGACGGTCGCGGTCCCTTTGCTTTCTTCTGTGCCTCCTAAAATTTTGGAAGGTATGAGTTTCTTACTTAGTTGCTTTACTGTGGATACAATCCTCCATGTATTGACTGTATATTGTTGCGACTCTGCAGGAGTACTTTTCGACCATTTGTACCAGGTGCTAAACCCGTATTTTTCTTTTCAATCGGAAATCGTTCCACCTTCTGGTATTGGTCAGTATATTCTTCACCTAGTGTTTCTCTTTTTTATGAGTAGACTTATTGTTGCTAAGCCTCCTTATATTGACCACAGTATCACTGCTCGGAGGAGGAAGCGAAAGAATAGCCACGCCTCCGGTGCTCCCTGTCTTGCCACCTTCAACAACCGGTACGGTAGATTCCGTCCCTCGGGTGTTTTCTTTATCTTTCGAGTTGAAATCTGACCGTAATTCATTTTGCAGTGATTACACTGGATTCAGCTCCTTTCGAGTCTCGCATTCCCATGCCCGCAGGGCCCTTTGCTAAACGTACATCCTCTAGGGGCACAGCGAATAGCCAGCGAACGTTAAGCAGTTTATTGAAGATCTCGATGCCGAGGCCTTCACTTCTGCTACAGATTTTGCCGACGAAGTCAATCCAATGCTGGCAACGCTCGTGAATTTCCATAATGAAGATCTTGTTGGTTCTTGGGTCGATTATTGCACGAAGATCGAGGCTTGCCTGCACGAGATTGAGCTTAAGCATCTCTCTCCTGAGGTATTGACTTTGAACTCTCAGCGGGCTGCGTGGGTCAAGCAGAGTGTCTCTTTCATTATCTATTTTGAACAAGACGTGGCCCTGAGGCAAAAGGAGCATAAGGTGGCTTCCGGCGAATCCGTCCAATTGCGTGCCCAGGTTGAAGAGAATGCTGCGCAGCTGAAAGCAATTTTCGAAAATCTCCAACGATGTATTTCAGAAGGGCTGGCGCTAAGGCGGAAGCTTGACTTCACCGAGTGGGTCACACAAAATTGCAAAACTTCCAAGCGGGAAATCGATGAGAAGCTTTCATCCTGCTTGCAACGACGGGCTCAAATCGAAGCGGAGTTGGACGTCGTAGCTGAACGCGAGAAGGAGTTGAGGGGAGCGCGGGAGCAGTTCGTCAGTTTGTTGAAAACGTCGCCTCCTTAATAAGTGTCATTGTACCCCCTTCATTGTGCTGATTGTATTCTTCTGATTCATGAATAACATGTGTTCATTTTGATACCTGAATGAAATGTATCTTGTATTCACTTAAATTCATGAATAAAAGGCATATTTTATTTCAAACTGGAATTTCTCTTTTCTTCGACGTCTTGATATGGTGTGAAGTAGTTGATATAACCATTTCAGAGTTTGTAGTTTATTCACTCATCCTGGAGTCTCTAGTTTATGAACTCATTTCGGAGCTTGTAGTTTATTCACTCGTTCCGGAATCTCTAGTCTATGAACTCATTTCGGAGCTTGTAGTTTATGGACTCATTTCGGAGTTTCTAGTTTATGAACTCATTTCAGAGCTTGTAGTTTATGGACTCATTTCGGAGTTTATTTAGTTTACCTCCCTTGGGATTGTAGGCAAACATGTCCTAACGTTACAGTTAACCCCCGCTCTTTACGACAGAGGTCCGATAGGGTCTGTGGTACTAGGGTTTTTGTCCGTCGTACCGTCGCGTTGGCTGATGCCTTCCCCAATATGCAGACTTTACGCTGCTGTTCGAGTAGCCCCACGACTGTCGTGTCTTTGATCCCTTCAGGGGTTGGACAAGATGTTTTTAAGTAATCTCCTTAGGTCATATTACCGTCGAGAGAGCAAACGGTAGGAATTTTTCCATGCCGCTTTTTACTTGAGGTTAGGCTCAGTTTGGGAGCCTCGATGAGTCATAACCACTCCGTGCTAGTGTGGGATGATCTCCGATAGTCTTTCAGGTTTTATTTAAGTTTCCGTCAAGACCCCGAAGCTAGAAATTTGGCCTTCGCTCTTTTATCGACACTGCGTCTGCTGTAATGAGGCGAATGTCGAGGTGATCTCTAGATTGTTTGTGAATCGTCGAGACTTGGAACTAGGGACTTTGCCATGGCTCCATTTTGTTTTTACCCTAGGGTCACTTGTTGACGTCGCGTCTGCATCCTGATGGAGTAAGAAGAAACGCCGTTGTTGACACGGCGTCTGCTGTAACGAGACGAGTGTCGAGGTGGTCTCTAGGTTGTTTGTGAACCGTCGAGGCTTAGAACTAGGGACTTTGCCATGGCTCCATTTTGTTTTGTCCCTGGGGCCGCTTGTTGACGTCGCGTCTGCATCCTGCTGGAGTGAGAAGAAACGTCGTTGTTGACACTGCGTCTGTTGTAATGAGTTGAGTGTCGAGGTGGTCTCTAGGTTGTCTATGAACCGTCGAGACTTGGAACTAGAGACTTTGCCATGACTCCATTTTGTTTTAGCCCTGGGGCCGCTTGTTGACGTCGCGTCTGCATCCTGCTGGAGTGAGAAGAAACGTCGTTGTTGACACTGCGTCTTCTATAACGAGACGAATGTCGAGGTGGTCTTTAGGCTATTTTTGAACCGTCGAGACTTGGCTCTCCCTTTGACGGAGCCTGGTGGGAAAATGTGGTTCCCTTTTCGTTTGTGCCCATGGATTGTATACAAGAGGTGATGTGGACCCACCTGTGGGGCAAAAGTTTCATTTTTTTATTTCTTTCCGCGATACTCTATCATTTCAGCTTTTTATACCGCGAAAATCCCGATTGCCCAATCATTTCGGATTTTTATCGCGATGCCCAATCATTTCGGCTATCCTTTTCTTTTTACTCCCTGCTTTTTATTGCGAGTTGCCCAAACATTTCGGCTGTTTTTATATGCATATATTTCTGCTCGCGGATTTTTATTGAGAGTTACCCCATCATTTCGGCTATTTCATATGCATTTCTTGCTCGCTGATTTTTGTTGCAAGTATGGAACTTGGATCCTGACACTAATTCCGGCATCAGCATCGCTGCAACTGGAATATTGCCAGGAGCGAATCATCATTTGCCCTTGTTGATCTGAACAATGGTAGCTTAGTAAACAGGGTTAGAGTCCTGTCAACTAAGGCTTTGACTTTATGAGCCGTAAGGGTCTCATAAAGCTATTTCTCCCTACGAGTCGCGAGGATCTCGTAGGTGTATGTTCTCATTAGAAGTCGTAAGGACTTCTAAGTGGTGTTTTCTCTTATAAGTCGTAAGGATCACATAAGAGTATTTTCTCCTTATAAGTCGAGAGGACTTACAAGTGTCATTCACCATATGAGGACATTTCTCGTGATTGGTGGAACTTGTTGGGGGAAACGTTTATTTATGCCCATGGATTGTATAGAGGGGCTAGCATTGTACCGCCTGTAGGGAAACTTGGAGGATACGACGACTTAAGAACAGGTCCAGGCCCCTGTAGCTTAAGGCTTTGAATCTTTTGAGCCATGAGGGTCTCATAGAGGGAGTTCTTCTTACGAGTCGAGAGGATCTCGTAATGAAAAATTTACGAGATTGCGCCCTTTCGGGTTTTCACAAGCTCACTGGTAGCCCTGCTGTGTTTACTCACGGTGCTCTTTCGGGTTTTCATCCGTGCCCATTTCGATTGTGGACGTACCGTTTTTTGTTTTTTTAACAACATAGATTGCGCCTTTTCAGGTTTTCACAAGCTCGCCGGTAGCCTTGCTATTTTTACTCACGGCGCCCTTTCGAGTTTTCATTCGTTCCCATTTCGCTTATGGACATACCGTTTTTTTGTTGCAGTCTTTTCCGTTAGAGCTTTGATTGCAACATAGATCCCAAGAGAAGATATCGCCGTATTTGGGGCGATGTGCCATGTTTGAGGCGGAGCACTAGTTTAGGGACATTTCGGTCCATTGCCAGTTTAAGAACGTAGTGGTCTATTGCCGCCATTTTGGGGGCAATGATTAGTTTAAAGACATTTCGGTCCATTGTCGCCATGTCTGGGGCGGAAATTCTGTTGGATACTACTTTAGAGTTTTGACTCAGGAAGATAGCGAGCGGATACGGCGTCGTCTTCTATCATCAACCTGAGTCGTGACTTATCAAGCGTAGTATTTCTTAAGAATCGGCCGTTTATTGGCCGGAAGGGTCTTTCGCCATGTATATCCATGAGCAAGTAGGCCCCACCTTGGTAGACCTTGTCTATGATGTATGGGCCTTCACAGTTTGGCTCGAATTTCCCCCGCTTTACACGGTTGGGGATCATAGGTCTTTTGACAACTAGCACGAGTTCCCCTTGGCGGAATGTTCTTGGCCTAGTTAGTCTTTTGTATGAGCGCGTCATCCTTGCATTCTAAGATTCTAGGTTTTGCTGCTCTTAGAGGAGTTTCATCGAGGCCATCGAGCTCTTTAAGCCGAAGATGGGCATTTTCTTCATCCGTCAGCTCGTATCGAACTGCTACTTGTAGAGAGGGTAACTTTATCTCCAAGGGAAGTACCGCTTCCGTACCGAATACCAACGCGAATGGCGTTGTATTCATGGCCGTTTTGAATGTGGTTCGACACGTCCAGAGAGCTTCATGCAGTCTCTCATGCCAGTCCTTTTTATTTTTGGACACCGTTTTCTTTATGATCTTCGTCAAGGACTTGTTGAAAACTTCAGCTAGACCGTTAGCTCGGGGATTATAGACTGAAAAGTATCTCCAGTCTATATTATGCTGCTGTGCGAAGCGGATGATCTTATGGCTTCTGTAGGATGGTCCATTATCCGAGATGATCCGTCGTGGAGTGCCGAACCGGTAGATGAAATGTGTCCTGAAGAAATGGAGGATGTTCTCCGTCTTCACTTCCTTTAGCGGTACTGCCTCTGCCCACATAGAGAAGTAATCGGTTGTTGCCAATATGAACCGATGTCCTTTGGATGACACTGGTTCGAAGGGCCCAACTATATCGGTTCCCCACATTTCGAACGACCAACTAGCCAATGTTGGGTGTAGTGGATTTGGATGCTGGTGGATGAAGTCCCCGTGAACCTGGCACGAGTGACACTGCTTCGCATATTCGAGACAGTCCTAAATCATTGTGGGCCAATAGTAACACATTATCTTGATCTTCAGCTTCATCTTTGGCCCGGCTTGATAAGAACCGCAGAGTCCGTCGTTGGTTTCTTGGACGACTCTCCTTGCTTCTTCTGGTCCCAGACACCTTAGCCACAAATTGTCGAACGATCTCTTATATAGAGTATCATTGACGAAGGCAAAAGACAGAGCTCGTTTCATGAGCTGATGTCTTGAAGATGCGTTTTCAGGTGTTCGATGGTATTTGAAGTAGTCTATGAAGACTTCTCTCCAATTCTTAACCTTTTCTCCATCCTTTAATTGGAAGGCTGGTTATTTGGTCGCTTCCTTTCTTTCAGACAACTTCAGAGATATCTCTGCTGGCGCGAGAATCCGGCGGCTTTGCACAATGATCCTTACGTCATCGAGGTTTTCGTCGGCCAGTTCTTTAGCGAGCTTAGCTAACGCATTCTCCTTGCTATTTTCTGCACGCGGTATGCTTTACAGGATGTAGGATGGAATTTGAGTCAACAGTTGCTGCACTCTTTCGCCATATTTTACCAACTCCGGTTTACACGTCTGATAGCCGCCATTTACTTGGCTAACGACTAGCTGGGAGTCTCCATATATGAGGAGGTTTTCGATTTCCATGTCGACAGCAATCGCAAGACCTGCTATCAAAGTATCGTACTCAGCCTCATTGTTTGTCCTTGGCTCTGTTAAGGAAAGGGAGAAACGCATTATCCCTCCTTGCGAAGTCACAAAGATAAGGCCCACCCCAGCTTTGATTATGGGGGTGCTTTTCTTTCGCTTCTTCAAGGAAGATGCTCCGTCGAAGTATAGTTCCCCTCGGGCATTATTTCCTTCCTTCCCTCCTTCGATTGTATCGAACGCGTGTTCGTCTAGCAATTTGCAATTTAAAGGAGAGTCGGCTGGTATTGGATGCTCAGCGAGAAAGTCGGCGATGGCATGGCCTTTCACTGCCTTGAGGGGTCGATACGTTATCGAGAACTCCATCAAGAGGAGGGCCCATTTGGCAAGCCTTCCTGTTAGTATGTCTCTTGACATCAAATATTTGAGAGGATGCACTTTTGATATGAGATGGATCTCATGTGCCAAGGCATAATGTCGAAGCTTCGTTATCGCGAAGATCAGTGCCAAACAATGTTTTTCGATAGGGGAGTAGTTGTTTTCTACCACCAGGAGAACTCGACTCAAATAGTTGAGAGCTCTCTCCTTTCCCTGGTCGTTCTTCTGTGCCCATAGCACGCCTAAAGAACCTTCAAGGGTTGTTGTGTACAGGATGATGGGCTTTCCCTTGACCGGAGAGGTCAGTACCTACGGGTTCTGCAGATATTGCTTGATTTCATCCAGTGCACTTTGGAATTTATGATCCCAAATGAACGGGATCCCCTTCTTCATTAGATGGCTGTAGGGGTGGCATTTGTCGGAGAGCTTGGCTATGAACCGCCGGATATACGTAAGCTTTCCTTGGAGAGACCGCAGCTGTTTAAGAGTTCTTGGCGCGGGAATTTCCATAATCACCTTGATCTTTGATGGGTCTATTTCGATGCCTCGGTATCGTATGATGAATCTTAAGAATTTTCCTGAGGAGACTCCAAACGCACATTTCAGAGGACTCATCTTCAGATTGCGCTTCTGAAGACGTTGGAACACTATGTCTAGATGCTCCCAGTGCTCCTCATAAGATTTACTTTTCACCAAAAGGTCGTCAATATAGCATTCAACAATCTCATGGATAAGGTCATCGAAGATCTTCGTCATGGCCCGCTGGTAGGTAGCGCCTGCGTTCTTCAAACCGAAGGGAATCACCTTATAACAGAATATACCTAGCGGAATCCGGAAGACGGTGTGCTTTTGGTCTTCAGGATGCATTTTTATTTGATTAAACCCGAAGATCCATCCATGAAGGAGAAGACTTCATGGGTAGACGTGTTATCGATCATCATCTCGGTAACAGGTACTGGGAAGTCATCCTTCGGGAAAGCTTTGTTGAGATCCCGAAAGTCCACGCAGATGCGTACCGTCCTATTTTTCTTCATCACTGGAAAAATGTTGGCAATCCAATCGGGATACTGAACTTCTCGGATGAAGTCGGAGTCAATTAGTTTCTTGACTTCGGAGTTGATACTCATCTCGAGCTCAAGTCGCATTCTTCTTGGCGCCTATTTGATTGGCTTGACGTTCGGCGATATAGCCAGCTTATGTAACGCTATTTCTGGATCTAGTCCCAGTATTTCGGAATAATTCCATGCGAAGCAGTCTTTATATTGCATAAGCACGTACTTTAGTGTGGCCACCTTCTTTTTAGACAGCAGCTCACCGACGAACATTGGCCTCGGATCGTTTTCCGTTCCCAAGTCAATTTTCCTTAGATTGTCCACTTAATGTGTATCCCATCCTCCAGCTCTTTTGGCGCCGATGGAAATTCTGAGATCATCTCTTCCTCATTCTCATTTGCAAAGCACTGCGAGAGTTCGTCCATACTCTCATGCTCCCCCTCCTTTGAGAATGTTATCACGTGGCAGGTACGAGTTCGTTTCAAAGCTCGATATTGATATGGACTTACCATCGCAATATAGGTTGCTTTTGGCTCATGCTTTCGTGGTGGGGTTACCCTCCAACTGTCGGATAGAGCAAACCTGCTTTGCTGATCTTCGACCCAGCCTTTGAAGGTGAAGCAGTCTTCAAGAGGATGTCCTATTGCTCGGTGGTAGGAGAAATAAGCCGGGTGATGGACCTCGTTTACTTGTTCGGGGTGCTGAGACTCCGGGAGCGTCATCATTTGATGCTCGATGACAAGGTTAAATATTTTCATTGTCTTGTCTTGGGGGAAAGAGTATTCCCGACCCATCTTCTTCATAAAAGACGGATTCTAGCTGACTCTTTCTCGATTGCGTGACTTCTTGGATCCGCTTTGCTGTTTTAGAACGTCATTCTCGTTCTCTACCATGTTTTTACCTCTGTGTCGGGCTTTTTCCTTGCCACGAGAGTGCACAGCGGGCTGAGGGTGAAGGGCATCGTAGTCTTATCTTTCCGTAGACTGTTGAGTAAGACGCTGCGTCCTGGCTTTCTCCTAAATAGACATTTCGTGGCCGTGGTCATCCCGAACCTTTTGACCTGCTTCCCTTATTAGCATAGCAACCTGCTCTTCAAACGACGGACTTGACATTCTTATGAAAGGATCCTGCTCTAGTTCAATGTTATGACCGTTTGGAAAAACGTTCCCTTCTTTACCGAAGCCATTTATGACGCGGAAATTTTGGGATCGCTCTCGTTTATTTGACCAAACGTATCCGAACCCAATCGTCTGCATTCTCCCATTGGGCATCTTTCGCTGAGTCCCGGGAACGTCCCAAATCTTGTTGTAGAACTGGGCTTATCGAGCGGTTGGTTTGAAGGGTACGCCTTGGCATCTTAATAGCCTTTTCAATCCTTCTGCGTAGTATCTGGGCAGACGGATTGGCTGAAGCTTGTCAAGTGCAAGTTCATTACCATGCCAGACTTCTTTCTCCACTTTGGTCTCCGTAGATCGATAGAGGAGGATCGCCTTTTCACCTCTTCGCCTGTGAGGGACGTAGAAAGTCTACAACTCTTATATGCTTTATGTATCAAGCGCATCCAGTTCTTTATAATGCCGTGGCGGAACCATGGTGATTTGCAAACTGATCGGCTCCAGTAATGGTTTGTACTGAAGGGAGAACGGAGAATACGGCGTTGGCCTCGTCTTCAGAGTCACTGCCAAAGACCAAAATAGGAATAGATGGTCCTGGCCTGTTGCCTTGGGGTTGCCGCGAGTAGACTATCTCTTCATCCTCCTCGGTATCACTCCCAAAGATCGGGATGGTAGCGATGGCTTTTTGTTTATTCTCCGGCTTATGACATCTTTCCGTGTCTTTGAAGTCTGGTGGGAAGTACTTTCCGTCTTCATATTTGTTGACTTCATTTATGGAGAACAGGTTTAACTCCCCTATAACGGTGTACTCGATGCTGTCTTTGAAATACTTCATACACTGGTGTTGTGTAGAAGGGATGACGTTGTACTCGTGTAACCAAGGCCGGCCGAGCAGGGCATTGTAGCAAGTCTTGGCGTCAATGACATGAAATTTGATGTCGGTGACGAGCATCCCAAAGAGTAATGTTAATATCACAGACCCAAGCGTCCGTGATGACTGCGAGTCAAACCCAGAGATGGTAATTTTATCTCGATCCAGGTGATGAACGTTCATGCTAATCTCCTTCAGCACCCTCACATTGAGAAGGTTGACGGAAGACCCGTTGTCGACCAGGATCTTCCCTATCTTAATGTCGTGGCAGTACCCGGTGACATATAGAGGATGATTGTTCTCGCACGTTCCGAAGAGGAGATCTTCATCGCCGAATGTGATGCCAGCTGTATGAACCTCTGCCAGCCCGTCCTTTATCTTTTCTTCCGTAAAGAAAGCTTGGAACTGATCAAGATTTTATAGTGCCTTGATCAGAGAATCTCATGCCTCTTTGGATAGAAGGAGAGCATCCAGTATGCTCAGTTGTGAGGGTATCTTCCTCAGATGTGCCAGGACATTGTAATCCATCTTGTTTTTCTTAGGCGGATCCTTGGCTGCGAGCTCTTTAACGACTCTATCATCGAGGGCAATTTCGTCAGGTAATTTTTCCTTCCCCTTGTCTCTTTTACTCGAACCTTTATTTGTAGGCCCGAGATTCTTTTTAGGCGACGTACGGTTACGCAGCTGAATTTTCTCGCAGTTCTTCTCCTCTTCTTCTTTTCCAGAGGTGGATTCTTTGAAGAGAGGGCCGAGAGTTATTTCTTCTTCAGAATCAATCCCGAATGTAAGAACTTGAGATTTTCCTTTTGTCGAACTGGTATCAACCATATGAAAGTTGCCAGCCGTTCCTTCACACTCGTCTGTTGCGCTTCTTTGTTGTTGACGGGTTTTGTGCTTCATCCGCTTGAAGTGTTGCCGGTGAGCAACGTATCTTTGCCGCCACTTCTTGAAGGCATTGCACTCTTCGATGGGGTGTGTGACCCTCCGATGGTATAAGCAGTAGTTCGGATGTACATCCACTTCATCAAGGCATGTACTCCCGGGAGTGTTTTCCATGAGAGGGGGAAGCTTCATTCCCATCAACAAGGCTTTGGTGAACCGCTTCTCCGCTTTGATCCTGCTCTTGTCTGTAGCAAGTGTGCTTTGGCTTGGGTGAAGTACTTTTCGACTTATCCTTACCGTGACTTCTTCATCCTGACGCTGACGCTTGGCCTTTTCGTATATGATCGTTTCACGTTCTCGGTCAGCTTTGCTCTTTTGAAGGGCTTCATTAGCATCCTGTCAATTAGGTCTTCTGATAGTTCCAGGCATTCTGGCACCGGTCCTGCCCCCTGTTCCTCTGCGTTGCTTTTCGACGTCGAGGGAGTTTCTTCGTCATTTAACGATAAATGAGAAACCATGTGGCAACTTGCTATATAATCCTCGGGTTCTTCTGACGAGTCATTTCCCTTATCATCGTCACTATTTCCGTTCTCAAGTATATGGTTGAGAAACCCTTCGAGTGTGACTGGGGTCCGTGCCTTCTGGTTGTATTCCTCCAGCACGTCGATGTATTTTTGCAGGTCCGTGCACTTGTCGTCAGGCTGCGCAGGCTTTTTGGTCTTCTTCTTTTTCTTCGACGACTTTGAAGGATTGGCCTGGAGGTCTAGCCCATAACTATTAGTTTTCGGTGTTGGGTGCGTCTTAAGCATCCCCTCAATGATCTCGGAATCCAACGGGCTTTTCCATTTGATCGCCGGACATACTTGAAGATCCTTCAGCATTCTTTTAGTTTTAGCTGAAAGGACTACTTCCCAAGGAGCTTCTTCCACAAACGAGCATGATGCCCCCGGCGTGTCTACCTTTTTAGGAGTGTGCCTCTGTGGCGGGTTCACTCTCTAGTTCTCTGACAGCGCGAATTTCCCTTGACGGTACTGGTCCTCAACCCAGTTTTTAAAGACGTAGCAATCCTCAATTAGGTGGCCCACTACTCTGTGATAGGAGCAGTAGTTAGGATTATTTACGTCACCGGGCTGCAGTGGACGTCTCGGATCCGGCAGTGTGAGGAGTTTGTTGCGCACTGCCAGTTCGAACAGTCTCCTCGTTTTATCACGGGGAAACGAGAAGCACGTCCTAGCTTCTCTTTGAGCGATTGGCGCGGGCGCGCGTTATTTTGGTGAGCAACCGGTTTCGGGTCACTCGATTGTTGTTGAGCGTTTGCAATGAAGGTCACTTTCCCTTTACCCTTTGCATTCCGAGGGTCCATTTTTGAAGAGGGGGCTCGTAGCCCATCTGGTCCATCTGGGCCAGCTTTTCGATCACAGCTTGGAAGGTGGTCGGCTTAAAGAACGTCATGAACTGGGACACAGTCGCCTAAGGATCGAGAGTCCCTATGAACATGCCCACGGCAGGAGCCTCTTCGATGCATTGTTCGCATTTCGACCATAGGTTCCGCCGTCGAATTGCGTATTGAACCAAGGTCTCTCCTGGCTTCACCCTGGTATTGATTAATGCCATGATCGGAGTGCGCTCGCTTGCGCTGGCGAACCGTTGTGTGAACAGTAGCTCCATTTATGTGAATGTTTTGACGGAGTCATTTGGGAGCTCCGAGTATCATTCAAATGCTGTCTTCGACAGGCTGCCAACGAACTGGCGAAGCGGCAATTTGTCGTCGCCTCCTATATTGCCGCATAGAGCTCTGAACCGAGCGACATGCTGATGAGGATTGCCTATCCCCTTATACACGTGGAAATTGGGGATCGTATATCCTGGCGGGTATTTGATTTGGTCATACCAGCCCGGATATGGTCGCCCAGTTCTGACGACTTGGCCAGCCGCTTCACTTGCCTGATGAGCTCGTATTTGTTGAGCTATGTAATCATCAAAGGCAGCTTTGGAGATCGTTTCCTCCCTGGCTGTTGATAAAGATGGAAGAGAGTTTGATGTTTCCCCTCTGTCGCCCTCGATGATTATCGGCGGGTCTTCAGTTGGAGGTTCTGGCTAGATCATCATTCCAACCATATATTGGAACAAAAGTGACATCTGCTTTATATTAGCAACCTCTTCCGCGGCCTCCTCATCCTTTCTTTCCAGCACCCTTCGCAGGAACTCTGTATCGGTTTCCTGCTCCTGGAGCTGTTCAGATGCCGATTCCGAGCTTTTTTTCTACCCGGTGAGCGTTGTCATTTTCGTCAGCATCTCCTGGAGCTTTTGTTGCTGCTCCTGAGCTTTCATTAACGACCGAGTTTGCGTCTGATGACTCACGGAAGCACGCCTCTCCTCTTTTCCGGAAGCCATGTAAACTGTGTGCACGATCATGCCACCAGACTTTGGGCCTTTGGATCCCTCACCTGTGGGATTTGCCTCCGGATATGGGAGGTTCTTCGGCCTTCTATTTTTGTGAGAAGTCGAAGTCGAAGGAGCCATTGCGACCGGCGCCTGCGTGAAAGAAGTCCCTCGCTGTATGGTGGAGGGATAATTTTCCTCTTGTCGAACCTTCATTTTCTTCGGTTGATGAGAGTAGTTCTTGTTGATCACAGAATCATGGACTTTCCGCCAGGCCCTGTAGATTTAGGAGGACAACCGCTGAGGGGGATGCTTCGGCTTCGCCTGCTTCATGCTTTCAGCCGGTGGGGGAGATTTCTTCAGCACTGCGGTTGGGGAGTTACTCCGCAACCTGCTAAGCAGTTCAAAGTTGTTCCCAGTTGGAACAGCAGCGTCAATTTCCACCGTTGGAGCTAGTGGAGTAATTCCAGAAGGGGAGTTGCCCCCAGCTCTTCTCACCCGGCGCCAGTGGCGACGTTGATCATGTCTTGCCGATAGGACCACCTCAGTTGTGGAAGCGGCTCCATCGTGCCCCCTGCTTTGGTTAGGGACTACTGCCGGTGTCAGCCTGTTGAATACTGACATCCGTTGAGATGGAACGACCAATCTTTCGAAGGCCGAATTTCTGGTAGGGGAAGCTCTTTTGATGATTTTTCCCATAGCAGGAGTTGGAACGGCCAATCTTGCGAAGACCGATCCTTTAGTAGAAGAAGCCCCTTTGACGACTTCACCTGCCGGAGCTGGAATGGCTATCCGTTTTGGAATAACCCCTTCAGGTATTGCGAGCCTTTTTTCGGGCCCACTTGAGCTTTGGCTCAACCTGTTGAAGACTGAGGTGACAGACTTGGACGACCCGTTGAGAGGGGCCGTAGTAGTTGCAATTCGATCGAAGAACGACTTCATTGGAGCTTCCTATGATGGCACTAGGGCGCTGAAGCTTGCTGGTGGGAGCATGGTCCCGAAGAAGAATCCAGTGGTGGCCTGAGTCACCTATTCCACTGGCATTGAAAAGATGCATGCCGCATTTGGCCCGTATGTCACTCCTCCAGCGGGGAAGGAGCTGGAGTTGTTGTTGCAGGTACACTTGGAAGCCATTGATCTTCTTTTCTCTGCATAAGAGCAAGACACCAAATCTTAGTACCTTGAATCCAGGGGCAACCATAGTAAACCGCGATTTGTTCACGAACACGGCACACGAAATGTGGAGTGGAAAGAGGAAAAGGTCCCACCGGGCGTGACAGAATCTGTTCACCGCCGAAAACAGAGACGAACCGCGTAGGTTGTCTTGCCTAAATTTGGGGGCAGATGCTATTTGGATTTATCCTTCCACCTCTCCGAAGATGCCAAGTTGAGTTATGGCACCGTGTATCGGAGGTTTGGACAGATGTGGATGTTGTAGCAGACATCGTCAGATCCCCCCTCGTTTGCGAGGGGTTTTTGATTGTGGGGACGCTCTTCCCAACAGGCGCAAGCCCCAGCAGTTAATTACGTTATCGCATCGCGATAACCACTTTCTCCTGCTCCAAAAGTTCACTTCGTGTCGTGTGTGTTTGTTTTATTTTTGGTTGCCCGTGGATTATATACGGAGACTAATTTATGTTGTCGCCCGTAGGGCGTGGATTAGTCCAAATCCGTATATCTTAGATTTGGGTTTGTTTTATTTAAGGATCGTTAATCTGGTTTGGGATTAAGATCGACTTAAACGTATGTGAGCATTTGGGGGCTCGGTTAGTTTTTAGTTAAGGATACTTTAGTCCAATTTTTGACTAAGATCTACTTAACAAGGTTTTAGGATTATTTTTGTTTCAGATCCAACAAGAGAGCACTTGGGCACTGTTGTTTTAGTTTAAGAACGTTTCGTTCCCTTATCATCATTTTGGAGGCGAAGTTGTAGTTTGAAGACGTTTCGGTCTGTAGATCACCATTTTTGAGGTGAAGTTTTAGTTTAAGGACGTTACGGTCCGTTGTCGCCATTTTTTAGGCAACGTTGTAGTTTGAGGATGTTTCAGTCTGTAGACCACCATTTTTGAGGTGAGGTTTTAGTTTAAGAACGTTACGGTCCGTTGTCGCCATTTTGGAGGCAACCTTTAGTTTGAAGACGTTTCTGTCTGTAGATCACCTTGCGTGCACATGTATTTGTTACATGTCGGGATGAGCAACGATGATATGGGATACATCCAGTTTGGGATATGGTTTGATCTGAGATGTCCACGTCAGTTTGGGAAGTGCACCAAAAAGAAGTTGGCTGTTGGGACCCGCTACCTCACTGAAGACGTTGAGGAACTATAACGACATGTATCATAGGTGTAGAGAAATGTACCCTTGAACCAATTCCCGTATTTGAGAAAAAAGGATTAACGGTAAACCCAGAAATCATTAGTCGTATTTTGAGAATAAGATTTCCTCGGGGGAATGTGGGATGAATATTGTTTTGGGATATCATCAGTTGGAAGATCGATAGTCTTTTTTGGGACTAAGATCAATTTGGAAAGTAGTGAGCACATGGACTTGGTTGATCTGAATTTGGGACCTAGCCAACTTGGGCTTGGTCTACTCAATTTTCTTTTTATTTGAAGAAGGGGTGAGCACTTGTTCGGGCCCAATCCATTTTTTTGTGCAAAAAATATTGAGCACTTATGTAAGTTCTGACGCTCACACTTTACTCTTTTTTGTCTCTTTATGGAGTGCTGAGCACTCTTTATGGCGCCCACGTGCAAAGCACGCTAGGCGTTTCCTGGTGAGTGTCAAGCACTTTTATGTTCTGTGGCGCCCATGTGATGAGCACGTGAGGTGCTGGGCGCTAGGCGCACCACACTGAGTGCTAAGCACTCCTTTATTTTGTAGCGCCCAAGTGAGAGGCGCGTGGGGCACTGGGCGCTGAGCGCCAATCACTGAGTGCTAAGCACTCCTTATTTAGTGAGGCGCCCACGTAAGGGGCATGTGAGACGCTTGGCGCTGGTTTCTTCTTATATATTTTGTTTTGAGGAGTTCAATTTCATTGTTCTTTTCTGAATTTTTGATCTCCAAGAACAAGTTCGTCCCGATGAGAATTAAATTCTCAACTTGTGGGAGACTTGTCTTGTGGATCTTAGATCCAGAGAAAGAACTAAGTTCTTATTTTTAAAAGGGTTAAACACTTCAATAGGTAAACGATATGCTTTGATCTCTCTTCTTTTTTATTTACCTAGAGTTTTTTTCTGAGAAGGGAGATCTTCTTCTTTCTTCCTTTTTGAAGTTTTCTGCTTTATTTTTTTGAAACTTATGGGGGGGTTCCTCTTTATTAGACTTGAAGTCTTGGGTCCTTTATATAGTAGAGGCACGTCTGTTGATTAGTTGAAGAAATCTCTCATTAAGAGATCCTAATTGATTTGGGGATTTTACCCACCATTGGATTTTTGATCCAAGGATTTCTGTTTTACAGTAGGTATTTTTTTGTTTTTAACGAGATTAGGAAAATATTTTCCCATACAGAATTTATTCTGTAAATTGGTGATTCTTTAAGCACCATTGAATTTTTAATCCAACGGTACTCTGTTTTACAGAAGGTAATCTTTCTTGTTTATAAAGATTTGAGGAATATTTTCTCTCAACAGAATTAAATTCTGTATCCTGATGATTTATCATCTCCGTTGGATCTTTAATCCAATGGCTCTGTTTAACAGAGAGTAGAATTTAATTCTACAAGGCGTCGGCGTTCATGTGCTATATACGTGGGCACTTATTAAGATTTTAATTCTTTCATGCGCTTTGCGCATTTGTAACAACCCTAATTTTCTTATACACTTTTTCCATACAAATTTTTAAATTGTTTTTTTTCAAAATCCATAAAGGGGTATTTATTGCCTGAGCACAAGACTTAAGTAATTAATTAGCAATTTAATTACAAGAAGGAGTTTGTAGCACATTGATAATACCTTGCATTGCTGAACCATGCCACCGGTGTTTAAATCCCATGCCCCACATTATTTTTAATATTTATTTTGTTTTAAATTTTATGGAAGCCCAACAGTCAACACAAGATAACTCCAGATTTTCCAACTACACTTTAAAAACTAAATATACCAGAGGCTACATTAGACGACCGCCCACCTCCCCATGCCCTGACTCGGCCCGCCTCTGGTATATTTAGTTTTTAAAGTGTAGTGGGAAAATCTGGAGTTATCTTGTGTGGGCTGTTGGGCTTCCATAAAATTTAAAACAAAATAAATATTAAAAATAATGTAGGGCATGAGATTTGAACTCTAGTAGCTTGGATCAGCAATGCAAGGTATTACCAATGAGCTACAAGCTCCTTCTTGTAATTAAATTGCTAATTAATTACTTAAGTCTTGTGCTCAGGCAATAAATACCCGTTTATGGATTTTGAAAAAAAAAATTTAAAAATTTGTATGAAAAATGTGTATAAGAAAATTAGGGTTGTTACATTCTACCCTCCTTATAAAAATTTTGTCCTCGAAATTTGTAAAAGGAAAGTGTAACAAATCCAAGAAAAGTTTGGTACCGGTGTACTGACAATATGTGAAAAATAACAAGATGGTGCAAGAGTTTTAAAAAAATGTGAAGAATGTGTGAAGGGATGAAAGAATGCGAAGGTTTTGGTAAAATTGTAAAAGAGATGAGGGAATTTTGGGTCAGGACAGATTCAAAGTATATGATTCAAAGAATATGAAATGATAAGATTCAAAGAACATGATTGTAAAGAATATTTTAGTTGCTGGTTCTTATGTTATATTGCTTAGGTTGTTCACGCAGAACAGAAATGCATGATAGGATTTCATACAGCTCTGACCTGCATGGGCTATCAACAAAACCTGTCACGCCCCGCTTCCCAGTATACGGAGAAGGGGACGCGACTGGTCCGCTACGTATATACTCAGAAGTACATACGCTAAGCGTATCTAAGCAATATAAAAGTAAATACACAAGAGACAAGATATAATAAAAACAACAACTTTTATTTATTAACATTCTTTTGTACACTGCATGAAAAGGAAATACAACTGAAATAAAAATGATGCCTAAACAATGGCATGACAGGAAATGAAAAGTACTGAATGGAAAATGTATAATGAAACTAGAGCTCTGGTTCTTCAGCAAACCGATCCAAGTCTTCTGCAGATGGCTCGATCTCTGCCGGGTCCAAACAACCTGACGACATTCAAAGAAGAAAGAAATAGAATGTCGTCAGCGAATATGTCGCTCGGTAAGTCCCAAAGATAAGAGGAGAAATAGAATAGACAGAGAGTAAGTGAGAGAGAGTAGCTTTTACAGTTGTATTATATTGTTGTAATGTTGTATTAACGCTGTTGTTTGTAGCCTGGTACAGAAAATGCCAGTGTATACGAGAGGAGTCCCACTTATACCGGGGACTATGGTAACCTGTAGTACAAGGCTCCGTCGATAATACCACGGAACAACGACATGGATGTAATTACGTCTTAAGTGACCACCTCGTGCCACCTTTAACATATTCCGCACCAGTCTACCCCTTAAACCCCGTAGTGTTTTATTTGTATTGTTTTGTACTGTAACTTGTATTGAATGTATAATTAAAAGACTGACCGAAACCATGATATCAGTAAACGGATGTAACCGTAGAATCATGTAAATGGAATAACTGGAGAACCATGTAAATGGAATGTATATCCATGGTTCGGTTCAGTCAAGTTGTATAGATTGATAATTGAATTCATGGATTCATGTTGCATTGTAATATTGAAGATTGTAGAATTGTGGATTGTAGACTGTTGATCATGTTCAAGTCGGATTATACTGAGACTCAAACCGAGTCGGACAATTAGCAAGGTAAATTGAAATCCTGATTGTTAATTTGTCTACTTTAGATAGGCAAGCATCCACTTCTCCGGCTCCCTTGGGCTCAAGAGATTGGTTCCGCTTAAACCTATGTTTACTAGGGTCCATAGGGTAATTTATAGAACTTGAGGGGGTTTTATGTAAAAATACTTTTATATACTTTTCAAAATGCACCCCAAGTATTTATTAATCGTCTTTAGAGTTGTAATGAATGTGGATTTTATATTATGATATTTCTAGTGAAAATATCCTAGTTTCATAAAGGTATTTATTTGTAATATTGATTTATGTGGAATTTATGGTATTTTGTGTAAAATTGATTCTTGTGATTTTTAGAAAAAAGTGGAATATTTCTATCATAACAAAATAGGTATTTTAATGATAAATATACATATATTTATACAAAAATAATTTTAATAAATATTTTATATTCTAAAAATCTCATTTTCTTAAGATGTCGTATTTTAAATCTTTCGAGACCGAATGCTCCTTGCGGAGGTCTGAATCTCGCACTACTAAGCCCGAGGATGTGCGATAAACCGCACCATCCCGAACGGTTTCCCCAAATTGGGTTGTCGCGGCGCTTTGGAAAGATTATAAAATACTAAATCTTTTAGAAAACGGTTTTATGAAGTAAATGATATTTATTTATAAAGATGTATAATTTCCGTATTGTATGTTCTAGATTCTCCTAAGTTAACTAGTTTATTCCTAACTGGTCCAGACGAAAAGTTGTGAGATGCCTCAAATCGCCTCTTTATTGCCATTATGGCCAGGTAAGTACAAATGAAGAAAGGAGGGATCCGCTCACGAATCACCGTGAGACGGGCCTTTTAAAGTTACCTTTCTCACTTTCCTAGCATAGACACCACAAAGTCAGGTTTAGATAAATGACTGATGTCCACAACTTATCGTATTTTCCTAATAAGTGGTACTTCTTTAGAAAATGTATCAAAACTAAATCATTTAGAAATGGTTTTATTAAGTATATGGTATTTAAATGAAAATGTTTGTTTTCTCGTATTCTAGGTTCTCGGGGGTGTTGCATATGAGTGTGTGAGGAGGTAGGTGTTAGGTCCACGTTACCTCTCCCGGTACTTTTGGGGTTGCAGAAACGGTAAAACAAAAAATTTTCTAGACTTGGTAACATGGACCGTAAAAGCCGGATCTTTGCTAAACAACACACTAGCATCCTAACTAGAGATTTATCTACTCGGTTAGGGGTTATACCTCAACTTGAACTCCTTCTCTTCTTGTTGTTCTTCTCCTTGCTTGCTCCGAGGGTTGATCCGGACTTTGGTCACCTCCGTGGCCTCCTTGAGTCGAAGACGATCCACCCGAGAGATGTACACCGAGCTCCACCTCGAGCCGAGGTAACTAGGGTAACAAGATTGCTAGTCTTGGTACCCTAGGTTGTGTAGAAGAGAAAGATGGAGGTGTTTGTCTTTTGGGGATCTTTATCTCTCAACACATGAGATCAAAAGATGAATCAAGAGGAGGAGGAAGGAGGAGCTAGCAACCATGGAGCATTTCTTTTCTTCTCATGAGAAAGAGCAAGAGAGAGAATGAGAAAAGAATTATGAGCTCAAGAAAATGAACCAAGGTTCAATAATGTACTAAACCATCATTACCAATCCTATCAAGATAAAGTTGATGGCTAAATTGAAATGACCATTATCATAATCAAAAAGAAAATGAAAATGAAAACAAGAGTGTAGACCTCTCTTGAAGGTCAATGGTCAACACGGTCAACTAGTCAACAAAGTCAAGAGAGGTCATGGTAGTCAAATGATCAATGCAATTAGCCATCATAAAATTATCACTAAAAGGATTAGTAAATGATGTCCGCGGCTCATAATAGTTTCGACCAAACGAATTGCCAAAACCCTAATGAGTCCGCCTCAAAATGGTTTTGACCGAATCAACTGTCAAAACCCTAGTGAGCCTGCCACATAACGGTTTTGGTCGAACCAACTGCCAAAACCCTAATGAGGCACCTCCTCCTTCATCGCTCCGGAAAACTGTGCATACACACCTGCATCCACATTCCGTAGAATGCGGATGCGCAGAAGACAAAACAAATCCATCCGTATAATACTAGGATCCGGCTTAAACCAAAGCCCACTAGTATTGCCTGCCCGAACACCACACGCACACAAGTGTACGTAAGTGATCGCAGCCCTGCCGTAAAACCATACGGCCTCTACACGTTTTGCTCAGTGCAGGGAAACTCTCTGTGTGGGACTCTAAAGACTCGACACTACGCTGGCAGTGGGTTTAACCACAGACTGTAAGCGGCACTAGCTGTACGTAACGGTCCCCAGGTAGATGTCGATAAGAAGGCCGATGAGGTAAACCCATCCGAACTCCTACTGAGCCTGTATGTGACAATCTCCGTACAGTCCGGTCTGTTCGTCTGATACATCGCATGGCGGGCCTAGGGGGTGGCGAACATCAGTCCCCAAATAGCGGTACAAGTCGTGTCGGAGTGTAGCCCAGAACACCCAGAGACATCACTGGAAACCTACCAGTATATCTCGCTTGCCCTGGCCAGGAACTACATGTGTAATGGCTCTCCTAGACACAGCGCGATGTCAACCCCCAATACCGGAGTGACGAATCCTGTCTAACCGTCACTGTCTCCAAGTGCTTCGGGACTGCACCCAACTACTACCTGTTTGCACGACTCAGTAGAGCCGTGGTAGGGTAGTAATCAAAGAACAGTGGGAACACACTCGAGGCGAAGTGACAGTGTCAAGTCAGCGGACTAAGCTGTACTCATGTCACCTGAGAACTGATAACTGACGATAGGTATAATACCAACCATCAGTTCTCGACGAGTCATGTCCGGTGTACTCGTAACCTAACGAGCACCCGCATACTATCTCAAGTACGACGTACTGACGGCTGTAGGACAGACCGTCTCCCGTGCTGGGATGGGAAGCGCATACGCTAGTCTACTCCGGAGTATCGATGCCCTGTTTCGATAATCCCATGACTAGGGACGTGTATAAGGATGTGCTTGTGGATTACCCAGCCCCCATGAGTGTGATCGCCATCACAACGCCGGTAATCAAGCAAAGATCCTAAGGGCTCCACTAATGCGTATAGGTGATATAATAAAAGAAACACATGTACACATTAAAGCAGAGACAAACCAAGTAGCATACTACTATTTCGAGCAAGATTGTCTATACAACTGTGAATATCCCAAGCTTCCATCAAGTAATATACATACTAGTATGATACAGTAATAGCCTCTAGGGCATATACACTAACAATCTCCCACTTGCACTAAGGACATGTACTGGCATATCGAAGACCTATCATCTCGATCAGCCGCTCGAACTGAGTCTGGGGTAAGACCTTCGTGAATGGGTCTGCTGTGTTGTCCTTTGTGTCCACTCTCCGCACCTCGATCTCCTGGCGATCAATGATCTCCCTGATCAGGTGATACCGCCTTAAGATGTGCCAGGATTTCTGATAGGACCTTGGTTCCTTCGCTAAAGCTATAGCCCCATTGTTATCGCAATACAAAGGTATTGGGTCAACAATGGACGAAACCACCTGAAGTTCACTAATGAACTTCTTCATCCAAACCGCTTCTTTTGCGGCATCGCTTGCAGCAATGTATTCAGCCTCCATCGTCGAGTCCGCGACGGTATCCTGTTTGGAACTCCTCCAACATACCGCCCCTCCGTTGAGGGTAAACACAAAACCCGAGACAGACTTGCTGTCATCTTTGTCACTCTGGAAGCTTGAATCGGTGAAGGACTCGACCCTGAGGTCTCCATTACCGTAAACCAGGAACATCTCCTTAGTCCTTCTCAGGTACTTGAGAATGTTCTTCACTGCTGTCCAGTGGTCCTCACCTGGGTCTGACTGATACCGGCTTACCGCGCTCAGCGCGTAAGCTACATCTGATCTTGTACATAGCATCGCATACATTATAGATCCTACCGCCGAAGCATAGGGTATAGTGCTCATGCGACCCCTCTCCTCGTCAGTCTTAGGAGACATCTTCTTGGAGAGGGTAATTCCGTGCAATGCGGGTATATTACCGCGCTTGGAATCCTCCATACTAAATCTCTTTAGTACGGTCTATATGTACCCGGACTGCGAAAGTCTCAGTAGTCTCTTGGATCTATCTCTATAGATCTTGATCCCCAGAATATACGAGGCATCACCCAGGTCCTTCATGGAGAACCGTTGTGACAAAAATAGCTTGACCGATTGTAGCATGGGAATGTCATTTCCTATCAAAAGAATGTCGTCCACGTACAAGACTAGGAATACGACAGTTCGTCCTACAATCTTTTTATAGACACAGGGTTCATCTTCGTTCTTGATGAAATCAAATTCCTTGATTGCCTCATCAGAACAGATGTTCCAGCTCCGCGATGCCTGCTTTAATCCATAAATGGATTTAAGCAACTTGCACACCTTCCCGCTACTCCCACTGTCTACGAAACCTTCTGGCTGATCCATGTAAACGCACTCTTCCAAACAACCATTTAGGAAAGCCGTTTTAACATCCATCTGCCAGATTTCATAGTCATGGAAGGCAGCAATGGCAAGTAGGATCCGAATGGATTTGAGCATAGCCACCGGAGAAAAAGTTTCGTCATAGTCCAAACCAGGTCTTTGACGAAAACCTTTTGCAACGAGTCTAGCCTTATAGGTTTCCACCTGCCCATCTACACCAAGTTTCCTTTGTAGATCTATTTGCATCCAACGGGTTTTACCCCAGGTGGAGAAATATCCAAGGTCCACACTTTATTGGCGTACATGGACTCCATTTCGGATTGCATTGCTTCCTGCCACTTATCAGAGTCCCTACTAATAATGGCCTGCCTGAAACTGGTAAGGTCATCTTCTTCCAAGATGCAATCCTCTCGATCCCCGTCTATGAGAAAACCGTAGTATCTCTCGGGCGGATTGGAAATCCTACCAGATCTGCGAAGTGGCTGAGGTTCGTCTGGGGTTATTGAATTCTGAGGTTCTATCAAATCTTCAGTTTCATTTTGTGGTCGCTGAATTTCTTCCAGTTCTACCGAACTCCCACTTGTTTCTTTTGCAAGAAATTGCCACTCTAAAAAGGTGGCGTGGCGAGATACAAACACCTTCTGTTCCTCGGTGTGGTAGAACAGATATCCTGTGGAGTTCTTAGGATATCCCACAAATTTACATAGAACTGAACGTGCCTGAAGTTTGTCCGGATTTTGTACTTTTACATAGGCCGGACAACCCCATATCTTAATACGTTTAAGATACGGCTTTTTACCATTCCATATCTCGAACGGTGTCTTAGGCACAGATTTAGATAAAACATCGTTCAATAGATATGCTGCTGTCAACAGAGCATGTCTCCAAAATGAAAGAGGTAACTCGGCATTACTCATCATGGAGCGAACCATATCCAGTAGGGTATGATTCCTCCGCTCCGATACACCGTTGTGATGTGGTGTATAAGGAGGAGCAAGCTGAGAGAGAATACCATTCTCTTTTAAGTAATCTAGGAATTCCGTGCTTAAGTACTCCCTTCCTCTATCAGATCGGAGGATCTTGATACTTTTGCCAGTCTGGTTCTCTACTTCGTTTCTGAATTCCTTGAATTTCTCAAAAGCATCAGATTTGTGTTTCATCAGATACACATATCCGAACCTAGAGAGATCGTCAGTAAATGTGATGAAGTACCAGAACCCATCCCTTGCATGTATAGACATCGGACCACATACATCACTATGTACGAGTCCCAAGAGCTCTGTTTCTCTTTCTCCATGTCCAGTGAACGGAGATTTGGTCATCTTCCCTTTGAGACAAGACTGACAAGTTTCATAAGATGAAAACTCGAATGCATCCAAGAATCCATCTTTATGCAACTTACTCAGTCTTTTCTCTCTGATATGACCAAGTCTACAATGCCACAAGTAGGATTCATTCGTATCTGAATTCTTCCTTTTGCGTGTGTTTTGTACATTGAGAACTGTATTCTGATTTAGAACGTAGATACCATTACACAGTGTACCTTCTGCAACCAGTACCTTATGAAGGTAAATGTTCATGATATTTCTATCAAGAACAAAGTTATATCCATCTTTATCGAGTAAAGAAACTGATATGATGTTGCAAACCATGGAAGGTACATAGTAGCAATCGTTCAAAATCATAGTCTTGCCATTTGGCAATACTAGGTGATATTCACCGACGGCTGCCGCATTAACTTGTGCTCCATTCGCTACTCTGAGCGACATATCACCCGGTGCAACTTTCCTACTTTTTCTCAGTCCCTGCAATAAATTACAGATATGAGATCCTGATCCGGTATCAAGTACCCAGGAGGTAGGGCTGACCGTGAAACAGTTCTCAATTACAAGAACACCTGAAGTAGATGCAAAACCATGCTTCTTCTTCAACTGGGTATCCTGGGAATCCATACAATCCCCTTTCCCTTGCTCATACTTATGACTGTTGTCACAAGTTAGAGCCGAACCAACGTTCCCCAGCCCCGAATAAGAATTCGGATCGGTCAAGCGATACATTTTATTATCTTGATTAGGGCGTGAAATGGTTGCTACCTGGAGAGAGAGAAAAGAAACACTTAGCGTGCGCTCTTGCAAGTTTAGATTGGTTTTTAATTTATCCAAACAGGATGGCTCCCACTGTCTCTCGAATCCCTCCTCAAACCATAAAGGAAGAATTAGTCGGGATCAATCTCACCGTACAATACTTGCTTAACCGTTCAGCCAGGCCAGTGTTGGTACTTCGAGGGATGTTTTCCAACGTTTTTGTGAAGTTCCTTAATTAAGTAACCTCTTTTCCCCGTGGGCGTAGCCCCGCTAACACCTTTCTAGACACATACTTGGTTTATAGCATTGATCGTTAAGCGAGAAAGTTCCCGAGGAGTAGCATATACTCACAGTAGGATCGGGATCCAAATATCATCGCGTGATAAAACTGAAGGAATCCTACCAGAATCATCACACTCCAAATGGTATGCAACACTAGCAAGTTTCAGTACTTTTGAAACTCCCGATGTGGTTTTTGCCCCTAGGACCCAAGTGACCTTGACTAAGCCAACATATCAAAGGATCCTAGTCAAGTTCAACCCGTCATTATCTTGACTGCATTAGACCCACCCGTACGAGTCCTTGACTGAGCCAAAATGACCGCACGACTGTCCTAACCAATCACTTTGTATCCTACGAAAAATATTACATAGCTACCGTACACCACGCCTCGGCTAAGCACGAAATACATAGCACGAATACTAAGCAATATCAATCCGAAACGACGGAGGGCTACGACTGGGTTTTGGCGAAAACCCGTTAACGTAATGAACTTGATATCGTTGAAGGAACGTGATACAGTTTTTTTTGAAAATATAGTGACGAAAACTTTTGCTAAAGAGGTCACTCCCTGTGAAGGGATCTCGGCTCTTTCCTCGTCGAGTGAGGTGCTGGGCATTCATAAGATGAATACCTCGATGCAAAGCAAGAATAATCGACTATAGTGAAGTTATTACCCTGACGCAAACTTTTTTCCAAGGGGTCACTCCCGATGAGGGGATCTCGGCCCTTGCCTCGTCGAATGAGGTGCTGGGCATTCATAACCGAATACCTCGATGCAAAACAAAAATGAACGTCCTTGCAATAACAGCTTTTTGAAAAAATTGTTCCAACAACGTCTTTTAGGTTTCTTTTCTTGCATTAGTTCTTTTAATGCGTCCCATCATTTAAATCCTACCATTGCAGAAAACAACCAAAATATGACGTACGCTTATGCCATTCGCATTCGCCATGGGGCCCCGTCATCACCCGTTAGGTTACTTAACTAACGACAGAGCGGGGGCTGGGCTAGCGCGGCTGAAAAACATAAGCAACGCCTAAATAGTTATTATATATAGATATATAGCAATGATAGCCAATCCAGATCACAAATGAACACTTTGGATATACTAGGAACCCGCGATTCGTTCGAGCCTGCAATGAAAAGCGGATTATACGGTCGCGATGATTAGCCAATACCCCACCCAAGACCCCTACGGGTGCGGCAAACTACCCGCCAAGTACCCGAAGCGAAGCAACCTCCCTCAACACCGTGAGTAGGCCACTCGACACTTCGAGATACCCGGTAGTTTGTGCACCCCCTCCATGGGTCTATCCTAGGAGCAAAAACAGTAAAAAGAATTATACAATGACGGCTATAACCCCGACCCGATTGTGCGGCCATACAAATAATATTACATCAATTTAGAAATTTATTACATGAATGAAAGAAAAAGAAACTCTCATCTCACATCCACCCCGGTTATTCATCCGCGACAATCCAATGAGTTCATATACACATACCATCAACAACACAGATCACAGATATGTATAACCCCCACTAATCGACGTATAGCGATTAGTAGACGTTCAATACACATATAACATTACAGATATAACCATTAACCAAAGTCTACAGAACATCGACCAAAAAATACGGATTTTTAAGCCCCAAAAACAAATTTTGCTTTCTGGAAAATCTGGGCAGAAAAATCATATTCCAAAAATCCCAAAATACCCAAATAAGAACACTGCAGGAAACAGAACCCCAACCGAGTTAAATCGGCCGCGGTTCCACGGCATAAGCAAGCTTATGCCGTGGTTCCGCGGCTCTTTAACCGAGTTAGGGGATCGTTTTTCTCCAGTGTTCTCTAAAAAGCCTGAGCCGATTTTTAGTGCATGATTTATTAATTTTTGAACAGAAAACAAATCGGCAGAAACTTAGGGTTTCCGGGGTGTTTTGCGGTTTTTCGGTTCGGTCGATATTCTAAATACTTTGCTAACATGCTAGGGTGTGTTTAGTTAGGCTTTGATACCACTGTTAGGTCCACGTTATCTCTCCCGGTACTTTCGGGGTTGTGGAAACGGTAAAACAAAAAATTTTCTAGACTTGGTAACATGGACCGTAAAAGCCGGATCTTTGCTAAACAACACACTAGCATCCTAACTAGAGATTTATCTACTCGGTTAGGGGTTATACCTCAACTTGAACGCCTTCTCTTCTTGTTGTTCTTCTCCTTGCTTGCTCCGAGGGTTGATCCGGAGTTTGGTCACCTCCGCGGCCTCCTTGAGTCGAAGACGATCCACCCCAGAGATGTACACCGAGCTCCACCTCGAGCCGAGGTAACTAGGGTAACAAGATTGCTAGTCTTGGTACCCTAGGTTGTGTAGAAGAGAAAGATGGAGGTGTTTGTCTTTTTGGGATCTTTATCTCTCGATACATGAGATCAAAAGATGAATCAAGAGGAGGAGGAAGGAGGAGCTAGCAACCATGGAGCATTTCTTTTCTTCTCATGAGAAAGAGCAAGAGAGAGAATGAGAAAAGAATTATGAGCTCAAGAAAATGAACCATGGTTCAATAATGCACTAAACCATCATTACCAATCCTATCAAGATAAAGTTGATGGCTAAATTGAAATGACCATTATCATAATCAAAAAGAAAATGAAAATGAAAAGAAGAGTGTAGACCTCTCTTGAAGGTCAATGGTCAACACGGTCAACCGGTCAACAAAGTCAAGAGAGGTCATGGTGGTCAAATGGTCAATGCAATTAGCCATCATAAAATTATCACTAAAAGGATTAGTAAATGATGTCCGCGGCTCATAATAGTTTCGACCAAACGAATTGCCAAAACCCTAATGAGTCCGCCTCAAAATGGTTTTGACCGAATCAACTATCAAAACCCTAGTGAGCCTGCAACATAACGGTTTTGGTCGAACCAACTGCCAAAACCCTAATGAGGCACCTCCTCCTTCATCGCTCCGGAAAACTGTGCATACACACCTGCATCCACATTCCGTAAAATGCGGATGCGCAGAAGACAAAACAAATCCATCCGTGCAATACTAAGATCCGTCTTAAACCAAAGCCCACTAGTATTGCCTGCCCGAACACCACACGCACACAAGTGTACGTAAGTGATCGCAGCCCTGCCGTAAAACCATACGGCCTCTACACGTTTCGCTCATTGCAGGGAAACTCTCTGTGTGGGACTCTAAAGACTCGACACTACGCTGGCAGTGGGTTTAACCACTGACCGCAAGCGACACTTGCTGTACGTAACGGTCCCCATGTAGATGTCGATAAAAAGGCCGATGAGGTAAACCCATCCGAACTCCTACTGAGCCTGTATGTGACAATCTCTGTACAGTCCGGTCTGTTCGTCTGATACGTCACATGAGGGGGCCTAAGGGTGGCGAACGTCAGTCCCCTAATAGCGATACAAGTCATGTCAGAGTGTAGCCCAGAACACCCTGAGACATCACTGGAAACCTACCAGTATATCTCGCTTGCCCTGGCCAGGGACTACATGTGTAATGGCTCTCCTGAACACAGCGCGATGCCAACCCCCAATACCGGGAGAGACGAATCCTGTCTAACCGTCACTGCCTCCAAGTGCTTCAGGACTGCACCCAACTACTACCTGTTTGCACGACTCAGTAGAGCCGTGGTAGGGTAGTAATCAAAGAACAGTAGGAACACACTCGAGGCGAAGTGACAGTGTCAAGTCAGCGGACTAAGCTGTACTCATGTCACCTGGGAACTGATAACTGACGATAGGTATAATACCAACCATCAGTTCCCGACGAGTCCTGTCCGGTGTACTCGTAACCTAACGAGCACCCGCATACTATCTCAAGTACGACGTACTGACGGCTGTGGGACAGACCGTCTCCCGTGCTGGGATGAGAAGCGCATACGCTAGTCTACTCCGGAGTATCGATGCCCTGTCTCGATAATCCCATGACTAGGGACGTGTATAAGGATGTGCTTGTGGATTACCCAGCCCCCACGAGTGTGATCGCCATCACAACGCCGGTAATCAAGAAAAGATCCTAAGGGCTCCACTAATGCGTATAGGTGATATAATAAAAGAAACACATGTACACATTAAAGCAGAGACAAACCAAGTAGCATACTACTATTTCGAGTAAGATTTTCTATACAACTGTGAATATCCCAAGCTTCCATCAAGTAATATACATACTAGTATGATACAGTAATGGTCTCTAGGGCATATACACTAACAGTAGGTCGTTACCTCATGATCTACTTTAAATGTATAGCAAGTTTGATGTGGTTAAATGAAGGATTGAAACAATATGGTATTTAAGTGAAAAAATACGATAAATTGAGATGGCTATCATTTCATGTGATGAAACTTGTTCAAATTGTTTGATTGGTGTTTAATAGTCAACATGAAGAAGTTTAAGTATGATTGTATTAGTGAGAAATGGAATTTTATAGGAAACCGAATCGGAAATCGGATTTGTTCCGGTTTCGTCAGGTTTTGTAATTTCGTATTTTGAGAATAGGAAAGAGGGATAGAAAAGGGACTTACGGGTTTTAGATTACACAAGAGAGTGAGAGGGAACTAGAGAGATCGCCGATGTGTTGCGTCGTCGCCGGTAGCTCCTAAAACGATCGCCAGAAGTTCGCCGTAGATTTCGCCGGAGCTTCTCCTCGAGCTCGTTTCGATTGCACACTAGGGTTCTAAGGATTTTTCTTGAGAGTTGGCTCAGAAATGTGAGTGAGAGGGTTGAGGGTAGGGTGTATTTATAGGGTTAGGCTAGGGGTAGGGTATATGAAAGGTTTTAATTTAAAAAAATGTAAAAATGTATTAAAAATATCATTAAAATGGAGTAAATGGGGATTTCAAAGGTCTCTGAAACCGATCTAGGAATTTGAAGTGTACGAGGGGGTTTAGAATATGAAGAGACACAACATTAAAGAAGGGAACTCGACCGTCCGGCCGAGTCCGGCCGGCGGCGCCGGCCCGAGTCGGCTGGTCCGCCGGCCGACTCGGCCGAGTCGGGCCGAGTCAGGGCATGGGGAGGTGGGGGGTCGTCTAGTGTACCCTATGGTATATTTAGTTTTTAAAGTTTAGTAGGAAAATCTGGAGTTATCTTGTGTGGACTGTTGGGCTTCCATAATATTTAAAACAAAATAAATATTAAAAATAATGTGGGGCATGGGATTTGAACTCTGGTGGCTTGGTTCACCAATGCAAGGTATTACCAATGAGCTACAAGCTCCTTCTTGTAATTAAATTGCTAATTAATTACTTAAGTCTTGTGCTCAGGCAATAAATACCCCTTTATGGATTTTGAAAAAAAAAACAATTTAAAAATTTGTATGGAAAAAGTGTATAAGAAAATTAGGGTTGTTACAGCATTGGCGCCCACATGAGGAGCATGTGTGGTGCCAATGACTCTGGCGCTGGCGCCCTCGTGGAAGGTACGTGAGGCGCTGTCTCTTGAGTTTTGTGTGTTTTGCACACGGGCGCTGCTCATATAAGAGTTTTTAACTCTGGCGCTGGTTCTCTCGTGGAAGGCACTTGAGGCGCTGCCTCTTGAGTTTTAAACAAAACTTTGCTCTTTTATTATGGGAAACAGAATACCTGGATAGTCTTTAGGTTGTATATGAACCGTCAAAACTTGGAGCTAGGATTTTTCCATCACTCCTCTTTTATTCAACCCTTAGGTCTTTGTTGACGTCACGTCTTTACCTCGCTGGCATGAGAAAAATGTCGAGTCGATCTTTAGGCTATAGATGTTTCCATCAAGATCTAGCTCTCCCTTTGATAGGGCCTAGTGGGAAAATACGACTCCCTTTCTTTTATTTGTGCCCATGGATTGTATACAGGGGTCGGTGGGAAAACCTACCTGGAAGGCAGAAAAGTTTCACATATTTTTTTATTTCTTTCCACGAAGCTCTATCTTTTCAGCTTTTATGTCGCGAAAGTCACTATTGCCCAATCATTTCGGCTGTGTATCATAATGCCAAATCATTTCGGCTATTTTTTATTTACTCGCTGCTTGTTATTGCGAGTAGTGCAAACATTTCGGCTTCTTTTTTTATGCATATTTTTTTCTCGCTGATTTTTATCGCGAGTTGGGGACTTGGTCCTGATACCTATTATGGCATAAGGATCGCTGCAACTGGAATATTTTCAGTAGAGAATCATCATTTTCCATGAGAGGACTTGGAGTTTGACACCTGCTAAGGCATCAGCATCGCTACAACTAGAATATTGCCGGGAGCGAATCATCATTTATCTTGAGAGGACTTGGGGTTTGACACCTATTTAGGCATCAGCATCGCTCCAACTGAAATATTGCCAGGAGCGAATCATCATTTGACTTAGTTGGTTTGAATAAAGATGGCTTAGCAAACAGGGTTAGGATCCTGTCGACTAAGGCTTTTTGACTTTATGGGCCGTAAGGGTCTTATAAATGTATTTCTCCCTACAAGTCATGAGGATCTCGTAGGTGTATTTTCTCCTTAGGAATCGCGGGGATTCCTAAGTGATATTTTCTCTTGTAGGTCGTAAGGATCTTCCATGAGTGTTTTCTCCTTATAAGTCGAGAGGACTTACAAGTGTCATTCACCATACGGGGACGTTTCTCATCGTTGGTGGAACTTGGTAAGGGATATATTTATGCCCATAGATTGTATACAAGGCTCAATATAAGACCGCCTGTAGGGCAATATTAGGGTAATATGAGGGTTTAAGAACAGGTTCAAATCCCTGTAGCTTAAAGCTTTTGAATCTTATGAGCCGTGAGGGTCTCATAAGGGGAATTCTCCTCACGAGTCGTGAGGATCTTGAAAGTGTAGTTTCTTCTTAGGAATCATAGGGATTCCTAAGTGTGCAACTCTTTTGTGAGTCGTAAGGATCTCACGCAAGTTTTTTTTTATGAGATTGCACCCTTCCGGGTTTTCACAAGCTCACCGGTAGCCCTGTTGTTTTTACTCACGGCGCCCTTTCGGATTTTCATACGTACCCATTTTGCTTGTAGACATACCTTTTTTTTTGAATGACGAAACTCTCAAAAGTAGCTTCGTCGTAGGTGATCCATCTGTTTGCCGGTGGGATTTGGGGGTAGCTTCATTGCTGGAGTAGCTATGTAACCAGTGGGACTTGAGTTGCAACCTTCGCCATTAGAACTTCGATTGCAATATAGATCTCAAGAGAGTATATCACCGTTTTTGCGGGCGATGTGCTAGTTTAGGGACATCTCGGTCCATTACACCATATTTGAGGCGAAATTTTAGTTTAAGGATATCTCAGTTCGTTGTTAGTTTAGGGACTTCTCGGTCCGTCATCCGAACAGTTAGTTTAAGGACTTCTCGGTCCGTCGTCGCCATGTTTGAGGCGGACAGTTAGTTTAAGGACTTCTCGGTCCGCTGTCTCCATTTTTGAAGCGACAGAGCTTTTTGGATACTACTCTCAGAATCCTGAATCAGGAAGATAGCGAGCGGACACAAGCGTCGTCACCTATCATTGATCTAAGTCGTGACTCGTCAAGCGTAGTATTTTTTGAGGAATCGGTCGTTTATTGGCCGGAAGGGTCTTTCGCCATGCATATCCATGAGCAGGTGGGCTCCACCTTGGTAGACTTTGTCTATAATATACAGGCCTTCATAGTTCGGCTCGAACTTCCCCCGTTTTGCACTATTGGGAACCATTGGTCTTTTGACAACTAGAATGAGTTCGCCTTGGCAGAATGTTCTCGGTCTGGTCAGTCTTTCATATGACCATATCATCCTTTCCTAATAAGACTCCAGATTTTTTGTGCTATAAGGAGAGTTTCGTCGAGGGCGTCGAGCTCCTCAAGCCGAAGATGGGCATTTTCTTCATCTATCAGCTCATATTGAACCGCTACTCGTGGAGATGGAAGTTCTATTTCCAGAGGGAGCATTGCTTCTGTGCCAAACACCAACGCGTATGGTGTTGTATTCATGGCCGTCATGAACGTTGTTCGGTATGCCCAGAGAGCTTCATGAATCCTTTCGTGCCAATATTTTTGTTTTTAGACACTGTTTTCTTTATAACCTTTATCAAAGTCTTGTTGGAAGCTTCAGCTAGACCATTGGCCCAAGAATTATAGACTGAAAAGTATCTCCAATCTATTTTATGTTGTTGTGCGAAGTGGCTGATTTTATGACTTCTATAAACTGGCCCATTATCCGAGATAATTCGTCGTGGAGTGCCAAACTGATAGATGACATGGATTTTGAAGAAATGGAGGATATTCTCCGTCTTCACCTCTCTCAGTAGCACTGCTTCTGCCCACTTGGAGAAGGAGTTGGTCGTTGCCATTATGAACCGATGCCTTTTGGACGATGCTGGTTCAATGGGGCCAATTAGATCAGTTCCCCACATTTCGAACGGCCAGCTAGCTATTGTTTGGTGTTGGATATAGTGCCCTCAAGGTAATTATTGTAATCACAGGCAGGTGATTATGATGATTGAGGGAGGACCTATACGGATAGAACAATCTTACTCAATATGATAGTATGGTATCTGGTTTGCCTTTATTATCATGTACATGCATTATATGGTATTACAAATCACTATTATATGTTGATAGAGCCCATAGGATTCTTGCTTGACTACCAACATTATGATGTCGATCATATACGTGGGAGCTGGATGGTCTATAAGCACATCCTTAAATGTCCCTAGTCGCGAGAGTATCGAGACTGTGCATCGATACTACGGAGTAGACTAGTGTATACTTATCGAGACCCCAACGAGGGGCGGTGGCCGGTCTCATGAGCCATTGGTGTCAGTTAGTCACCTAAGATAGTATACAGGTGCTCATTGGGTTATGAGTACACCGGACGGACTCGCCGGGAACATGCTAGTTGGAATTATACCTATTGTCACATAGCAGTTCCCAGGTGACATGTGTACAGGTTAGTCTGTCGATCTGAGATCGTCATTTGTCTCATGTGAGTTCCCACTGTGCTTTGATTACTACCCTACCACGGCTCAAAGGAGTCATGCAAATAGGTTTTAGTTAGGTACAGTCCCGAGCCATATGGAGGCAATAAGCGGATCGTCAGGGATTCGTCTCTCTCGGTATTGGGGGTTGATGACGCGTAGTGCACGGGTGGCCATCACCAGAAATAGTTAGCCAAGGTAGACGAGAATTACTGATTTGGATCAGTAGTTTCTCAGTTGGTAATGAGCTTCATACCGACACAAAATATCGCGTTATTAGGGGTCTGACTTTATCAACCCCCTAAACCCGATATGCGATACTCTTAGAAAAACAGTCCGGGCTGTATGGAGATTGTCACGGACAAGCTCACTAGGGGTTTGGATAAGTTTGCTCATAGGCCTTCCTTTTGCTCAATACCTGGGTAGCCGTTATGTATAGCTAGTGTCGCTGACGTGCTTGTAGTTAAACCCACTGCCAGCGTATTGACGAGTCTTTAGAGTCCCACACAGAGGGTTTCCTTGCTTCTGGAAAAACGATGTAGAGGCCGTATGGTTTTACGGCAGGATTCGATCATATACGTGTAATTTCTACACGGATTATCATTCGGACAGATAATACTGGTGGGCTTTGGTTTAAGCCGGATCCTAATATTATATTGTTGGATTATTTTTGTCTCTTTGTATTCGTAATTTTTTGGAATACGGATACGGGTATGTATATATGGTGAGGGGTATTCTTGTAATTTATTACAAGGGTGCTTCTAGAAGAAGACACCTCATTTTTTTATAACCATTTTGGATTAAACAGTTAATGAGGTGGAGGATATGAGGTGTTCTTTGCATTTAATGTAGCATAGCTCACTTGGTGACTCATGGGGTGACTCATGGTTTTCTATTGTTGTATGCTTGATTCATTTGTTGTGTGAATTATTGCTATTCTTTAATAATTCACAAGACTTAGCCATTTTTTATGGATGAAAAAATGCTCATGGCTACACTCTCATCTACTCATGCTTCCTTCTTCTACCTCCATCCTAAAAGTCTCGTATGTTAAGAAATCTAGGGTGCTATGAGACATATTAATCCATCATTAGACTCTACATCTCCTAGGATATCTAGTTTAGCAAACTAGATACCCTATTTACCACGGTATTGAGGTTGGAGCTCGAATTACAAATCCTCAGGTGGATCATCTTCGATGGAGGGAGACTGGAGGCCAAACTCGATCCATGAGGCTTCATGGAGCTTATGAAGATAGTATAAGACCGAAGGACACGGATCTTTCGGTATAACACTTCTATCATAGTAGTTTAACCCTTTATTTGTTTGCTAGTTTAGGGTTTATGGTTCGAACACGGCGGGTTTCGTTAGCGCCAAGTTTTTAAACGCCGGTTTTTGTTCCATACCAGCCGCTTTAAATGGCCAGGGTACTGACGTAACCCAATATGGTATCAGAGCCACCCTATAAACCATTACTAGCTAGTTTGCACAAAGTTAAAATATCAATCGACAAATTTTTTTCGAATCGTATTTCCATTTTCAGGTGTTTGCTGTCGATTTTAAAAGTTGTTTAAAAAATCTTTCAGAGTATCTTAAAAATACGTGCAGGTATATATAAAGCACCACAAGAAATTTTATCGCTTCAGCCAACAAAATGGCCGTGAAACCACGGCAATAATTGCCTATTGGCGGCGGTTCCGCGGTCGGCTTATGGCCAAAGTGCGCCAAATTTATTCTGGCACTCTTATACATGGAAATATCATTTTTGGAATATTTGGTTTTGGCCCTGATTTGTTTGAGTGCTGGTTTGCATTTGGGGCCAATTTAGGAAAGTTTAGTCGATCAAAATTTTAAGTGTGTGTTTATCAATGCATATGATATATCTGCGACCTGAATATTATTGAGCGGTACAACCCGACTAGTTGCTATATGTTCGACTAGACGAGTTTGCGAACGTGATATTCACGTTGATGTTCTGTATTGTGCTGATATTGTGGATGGATTGTCATGGTGGATAGCCATTAGTGCAATGATAATAGTACAGTTCAGATTCATTTGTATATTTAGTATTGCGGGGCGAGCGTCCGACATGTGGATTGCCGTCTCTGCCAGATTGTATAATCTTTTATTGGGGCACGACCGGATTGAGGTTGATGTCGCCATTGTATATATTTTTCTTTTCTTTACTAGGATTACCCCACGGTGGAGTGCTCGAATAGCCGGGTTCTAGAGGGCAACGGGCCCGCATCTCATTGCGTTGAGACGGAGGGGGCCTCACTCTAGAATTGGCAGGCTATTCGCCGCACTCATGGGGGGTACAGGTCGACCCACGGAGGGGTGCTCAAGTTTACAGATTCCGTGAAGTGCTGGGTGGCCCATTCACTTTGTTGATTGGGGTTGCCTCATTTCTGGGGTTGGCGGGTAACTTTCCATGCTCATAGGGGTCTAAGTTTTCATTGCACAGGCTATCCACACGACCAACGGAACGTCAGGTTTTATTTGCGACTCAAAGGAAACCCGAGACTCCCTGATTATCCGTGATTCTGTGATGCTTATCGCTTTTCTGTGATGTTGTTTATATCATACCTGGGACGAATGTTATATATATCTATATATATACTAGTAGATGTTGTATATGTTTTGCACCTACGCTGGTCCAACCCCCGCTCTGCCGTTAGTTAAATAACCTAACGATGCATGATGGGGCCCCATGGCGAATACGGATGGTATATACATACATTGTATTTTCGTTATTTTCTTGTGTGATATGGTTTAATTGATGGGACTGCATTCATTCTGATTAATGCAAGGAAAACAATCCTATATGATGTTGTTGGAACCAAGTTTTTTAAAACTGACATTACAGACGTTTCCGTTTGCTTTGCACGGTGGTATTCGGTTATGAATATCCAGCACCTCATTCGACGAGGAAAGAACCAAGATCCCTTCATCGGGATTGACCTCTTGGGGACGTCATTGTAATAACCTCACTATAGTCGATTCTTTTGCTTTGCATCATGGTATTCAGTTAGGAATATCCTGAATCTCATTCGATGAGGAAAGAGCCGAGATCCCTTCACAGGGAGTGACCTCTTTAGCAATAGTTTGCACCACTATATATTTGTAAAACCACTCGGGTTCCTTTAACGATATCAAGTTCATTACGTTAAAGGTTTTTCTCCAAAAACTAGTCATAGCCCTCCGTCATTTCAGATTAGTATTACTTAGTATTCGTGCAACGTATGTTGACTGTGTCAAGGCGTAGTGTACGGTAGCTCTGTAATGCTTTTCTGTCGCATGGATATGTGGATTGGTTAGGACAGCCGTGTAACCATTTTGACTGTGTCAAGGGTATTATGTGGGTGGGTTTAATGCAATCAAGATAATGACGGGTTGAACTTGACTAGGACCCTTTGATATGTTGACTGTGTCAAGGTCACTTGGGTCCTAGGGGTAAAAACTATATCGGGAGTTTCAAACATACAGGAAACTTGCCAAGCATACGCATACCTTCTGGAGTGTAGTGACTTGAGTGGCTTCTATCAAGTTATCATGTAATGGTAGTTAGATCCCGATTCCCACTGATGAGTAGGTGTTACTCCTCGGGTGATTTTAGATGATCCCGACTAATTCTTCTTTTAGGGTTTGAGGGAGAATTTGAGGAAACAGTGGAAGCCATCCTGATTAGATAAAATGATTAATCAATCTAATTTAGGTTAGAGTGCACACTGAGTGTTTCTTTTCTCTCACTCTTTGGCAGCGACCTTGGCCTGACCCTAAACTAAAACTCATGAACCTAGTTAACCGAATCTTCTTAAAACACTTTGGCTTTTGGTTTGTCATTAAGTCGCATATATCATTGCCACTCCTACTTCCCCTTTGCATTTCTCCATAACACCCCGTATTACTACGAAGATCCATATTTCGTGGATATTCCATCATATAGTTACATACGAACTCGAAGGAACTTGTTCCAGTTTGAGGATGGATTCTGGTTCTGGAGAAATTGAATAGAATTATTCGGTTTTCTTTTCTCTTTACCTTCTCTCAGGTTGCGAGAGCTCCTAGTATTAGGAGAGTACACCTATTACGCTTATTGGGTAGTCTTCTTCCAAACCACAGGTAGGTGCCGAAGGGTAGGGAAGGAAGAAAACCAATTATCCTGAGTGTGATGTACAGAAGGTAATAAGTAAAGACATATAAAGGGATTAGAGTAAGGGCAAAAAAAATTGCGAATGCTATCATTCACAACAAAACCACGTATACCCTTGCCACTCCTACTTCTCCTTTGCATTTCTCCAGAACACCCAGTATCACTATGAAGATCCACACTTATTGGATATGCCATCGTATAGTTACATACAAACTCGAAGAAACTTGTTTCAAGTCGAGGATGGTTTTTGGTTCTGGAGAAATAGAATAGGATTATTCAATTGTCTTTTCTCTTTACCTTCTCTCAGTTTGCGAGGGCTTCTAATATTAGGAGAGTACACATATTACGCTTATTAGATAGTCTTCTTCCAAACCTTTGGCTGGTGCCGAAATGTAGGGAAGGAAGAAAACCAATTAGCCTAAGTGTGGTGTACAGAAGGTAAGAAGTAAAGACATATAAAGGGATTGAAGTGAGGGCAAGAAAATATACGGTTACTGTCATGAATCTGGATAGTGGAATATGCATTATTAGGAATACCCGGCCACCCCTTCGAAACATTTTCATAGTACAGTTTTACTGTGCGGTGTTAATTGAAAACTGTTTTCCCAATTAGATTCTATCTCCAGGGTATGTATTTACCATATTTGATTCTCACATTTTTATGACGTTACAGATGATGAGTGGGAATAAGATATTGGGAATTGGGTGATTAGATCCTCTATATATCTGAATTCTTTATAATTGGTGATATTTAAGGAAATCACCTGGGTTTTTCCTGACGGCAAATATTTGGTTTGAATATCCGTCGTTATGCACCATTTTCAAAATGATATATCTGTACGTTTATTTTATAAAGTGAGATCTAAATTTTTCGAATTATGTTTATGACATTTACCAATACCAGTTGATGGTTAGCTAAGGTGTATTCAACAGCGGTGTAATTCTTCTTAACCATAGTACAGTTTTTCAACCTACGACATACAGGGTTTGAGTTATTAAACTCGGTGGACTTATACAAAGTATTGTATGTTGTCCGATGTCCGTAAGGACAAAGGGGTTGCTACTCGTACTATATTCTGTTTACACATGACTTTTCTAGTTTTAGACAAGTATTTCGTTGAAATATAAGGTCCAGATTTTGAGAAGATATAGGTATAAGAATAAAGTAGAGAACCATATGTTGCAAGTATCAGGATTCTTCAAGGTGATTGAAGATGTAGATACTTGAGTTTGATATTCCGTTGTAAGTAATAGTTTTGAGAACTTGCTTCTCTTTCAGGTTACTCATGCGTTAGTGCATTCCTTGATGAGTAATGCTGCTTGGCCTTCTTCCATTTAGTTGATATGCACTGGAAACAGCTGCATGATTTTTGAATCTGGTTCAAATTAAATTAGTGCCTCTGTTTCTATATATTGGATATAGAATGGATTCATATCATAACGATTTTAAGATATATGGGGTTGTCTGGCTGATGCTTAAAACCAGAATCTGGACAAACTCAAGGCACGTTTCAGTAATAGCAGTTTGTGGGTGTAACAACCCTAACTTTCTGTACGAAATTTTTTTAAAATACAGAAAGGGACACATAAGCCTGAACACGAGTTATAAGTTTTTTTTTGCTTTAGAACAGCATGAAAAAGCTTGTAGCTCACTGGTAAAGCCTTGCACTGTTGAGACTTAGCACCAGAGTTCAAATCCCATCAGCCACATTATATTTTTGTTTTATTTTCTTTCAAAATTTTTATAAGCCCAAGAGTCTACACGTGCACAACACGTAAAACTAAAAGTCACAGAGAATATAAACAAGTGCACTGTGGTATTTGGACCGACCCCGACACGTGGCACAAATCCAGACCCTAACCCCAAGAATCCGACCGGCGAGAATGTTCCATAAGCCGGCGCTGCCAGTTTTCCTTGGCCCAAATCCAAAATTTTTCTTTTGCCCTAGACCCTTGGACTCCCCCCTTAACTCCTGTATTGCTTATTTACTCTGCACATTTTCTAGAGGCAATAAATCACCCATTTAATTCATTTTTAATACATATTTTAATTCACCCATCACCCCTAAACCCTAATGTTTCCTGTAAATAGCACTCCATTTCACACCCCTCCTCACTCATAAATCCCTGCCAAAACTCTCAAGAATTCCTAAGTCTTTATATTGTGCAAGTGGAGTTAGCAAAAGGCGAAGCTCCGACGAAGTTCCGGCGACGATACGAGGAGTTTCCGGCAACGAAACGAAGCACCGAAGAATCCTAGACCTTCTTCTACCTCCCCCCTCTCATCAAAGCCAGTAAGGCCCTATTTCTCTTCTTTTCTCTATTCTAAAAACTTTCAAAAACTAAAACCCGATGGAAGCGGAGTTGGTCCGACTTCCGATTCGGTTTTCCTTTAAAAACTATACTTTTCTTAATCAAGATAACTTCATATTCTTACATATTGCTTAACAAACATTAACAAAACCATTAAATCAAGTTTCACCTCAAAATAATCATTTTTGTGACAATTATCGCATTTTTACATAAAAATACCATAAACTATTCATTTCGACATTATAACCTTTATTCCTTGCTATACCTTTAGATAGTTCACGAGGTAATGACCTACCTTATCACAACACACATCTCTATCATAACACGATTGATTTTGGGACAATAGAATACGGGAAATACGACTTTACAAATAAATACCCTAAACTTATAAAACCGTTTTTTATAAAAAGATATATTAACAATCTCCATGCAATTGCACATCTACAACCCATTTTGGGGATCCCGTTCGGGATGGTGCGGATTATCATACATTCTCGGGCTTAGTAGAGCGAGATGCAGACCTCCGCAAGGAGCATTCGATCTCGATGGAATTTTTATGCATTTTTATTTAGAAAAATGAGATTTCTACAAGAAAATAAATAAATTATTTTCATTAAATATATATATATATATATATCTAATATCAAAATATCTATTTTAATTATATAAATATTCCAAGTTTTCTAAATCAAAGGAATCACAATTACATGAAAATACCATCCAAATACAACACAAGTACAATATTTCAAGAAAATAACATATACTATGAAATTAGGTTCCACTCACTAGAAATTTTACTTTTATAAAATATACATCTATGAAAACCCTAAATACAATCAATAAATACTTGAGGTGTATTTTGAAAATTATATCAGACTATTTTTACATTAACCCCCCTCAAGTTATACTAAATTACAATAAGGACCCTAGTAAACATAGATTTAAGAGGGACCAGTTTCTCGAGCCTCAGAGAGCCAGAGATATGGGTGCTTGCCTATTTTAGATAGACAATCTAACAAACAATATTATCAACACGGTAATTGTCTTGGACAAAGACACAAATCCTGCCGTCCATGTGCAGCAGTTACCGATAACATCAAAACAATTCAGGACTTCAATTTCTTTTAAAAGTGTTTGACTCAGACTGAGTCTCAATCTAATTAATCTGACTTGAATGTGTTCGTGTTTATGCCCTGAGGCCATTACTGTATCATACTAGTTTGTACATTACTTAATGGAAGCTTGGGATATTCACAGTTGTATTGACAGTCTTGCTAAAAATGGTAGTATGCTACTTGGTTTGTTTCCACTTTAATATGTGCATATGTTTCTTTTAACATATAGCTTATACATATTAGTAGAGCCCTTAGGATCTTTGCTTGATAACCAGCGTTGTGATGGCAGTCACACTAGTGGGGGCTGGGTAGTCTATAAGCAACATCCTATACAGGTCCCTGGTCGTAGGATTATCGAGACAGGGCATCGATACTCCGGAGTAGACTAGTGTGTACGCTTCTCATCCAAGGTGGGGATGTAGGGTGTTTTTCGTCACCCCAGTGAGATGGGAATACGCGCGCGCTTGTCAGGCGTACTACAGATTCCCCCTGCCTAGGGTAGGCTGGGGTTTAATGATTGTGGGGATCCGAATCTCCGGCAGCCGCGGACTAAGCTGCCGTTAATTACCCCTCGCCTTTGGGGCGAGGGAACCTCCGATTAACGGGTTAAACTGGTCATGCGAACTCAATGTGCAGTGTGCGTGTGTTTTGAAAGGGGGTTTTGGATATATCGGGAGCCACGCAGAGTTTTTACGGGGGTCCCGCTACCCGGATAGCGGGCTGGGGGTCAAGGGGGCTAGCAGCCCCCTTGCGGGGTTCGGGGCAGCGCCCCGGCCCGAAAATTTTTTTGAGGGGGAGAATGTTGCGGAGTATGTGTGTGTATAAATTTGTATACATATGTATATATGTATGTATGTACACAAAAAGAGAGGGAAAAGGCATCCAAGGGATGCGTGGGGGCCAGCGCCTTGAGCGCTGTGCGCTCAGGTGCGCAAGCGCGCGCCACGTGTCGGCACGCGGGCGCCTTGCGCACTTGCGCAGGTGCGCAAGCGCGCGCGCCACGTGTCGGCACGCGGGCGCCTTGCGCACTTCAGGTGCGCAAGCGCGCGCGCCACGTGTCGGCACGCGGGCGCCTTGCGCACTTGCGCAGGTGCGCAAGCGCGCGCGCCACGTGTCGGCACGCGGGCGCCTTGCGCACTTGCGCAAGCGCGCAGGTGCGCAAGCGCGCGCGCCACGTGTCGGCACGCGGGCGCCTTGCGCACTTGCGCTGCGCGCCGGAGAGGCACAGGAGGCTTTTAGCCTGAAAAAAATTTCTCAGAAGAGAAATCAGAGAGGAGTTGAACTCCTGAATGTGTTTTTCTTCTTTTCTTTTTTTTTTTTTTTTTTGAGGGTTTAGTGAAAGATGTTCTTCTTCTTCCTCCTCTGTTAGCTGGATCTTGAAGATCAAGAGATGTGGGATTTCAAAATCCTTTCTTTTTGAGATCTGATGGAAGATCTGAGTTCCCCTTGATGGGTTTTGTGGTGAAAAACTAATTCGTTTTATAAAAATGAGAGTAGAACTCTTGATTTAATTCAAGAGAAAGAAGAAGGTTTTGGAACCTTGAAGAAGGAGAAAGAGATCTCAGATCTAGAAATTTCTGGAGAGAGAAAAAGTTGTTGAGATATTTCATTATCTTTGCCTTTATAGGCTATACACTTTACACATAGCCCCTTGGGCTTCACAAAATGGCATTTTGCCTATTTCATGGCTCATGTGCCATTTCTTTTTGCACATAAGCCATGGGCTTTACAAAAATTTGGCTTTTGTGCCCATTTTCTTACATTTATCCATAAAATAAAATAAAAGAAAATGCAACAAAATTATTTATTACAAAATTTTTATCTTGGCATGGGGGGAGGCCGGCCGCTTCATGTTCGGGCTCGACCCGGGCATGGGCCCACTGGGTCTGGGCTTGGGCCCACTTGGCTTGGGGTTGACTTGGATTTTGACTTGGTCAACCGGGGTGTAAATTTTTACCCCAACAAATTGCCCCCCATCAATAAATGCACACCACATATGTGGGTCGTGTGCATGAAATTGATGGATCTTCTTTCACGTGGAGGCGACTTTATCTGGTTCCCGCTTCGTAGGAATCCTGCGCTGCCCTTTTTGCGACTTGGACGGTCGGTGCTGCCCTTTTTGCGACTTGGACGGTCGATGCTGCCCTTTTAGCGACGTGGACGGTCGGTGCTGCCCTTTTTGCGACTTGGACGGTCGGTGCTGCCCTTTTAGCGACTTGGACGGTCGTTGTTGCCCTTTTAGCGACTTGGACGGTCGGTGCTGCCCTTTTCACGACTTGGACGGTCGTTGCTGCCCTTTTAGCGACTTGGACGGTCGTTGCTGCCCTTTTAGCGACTTGGACGGTCGTTGCTGCCCTTTTAGCGACTTGGACGGTCGTTGCTGCCCTTTTAGCGACTTGGACGGTCGGTGCTGCCCTTTTAGCGACTTGGACGGTCGTTGCTGCCCTTTTAGCGACTTGGACGGTCGTTGCTGCCCTTTTAGCGACTTGGACGGTCGTTGCTGCCCTTTTCACGACTTGGACGGTCGGTGCTGCCCTTTTAGCGACTTGGACGGTCGATTCTTCCCTTTTTGCGACTTGGACGGTCGGTGCTACCCTTTTAGCGACTTGGACGGTCGTTGCTGCCCTTTTAGCGACTTGGACGGTCGTTGCTGCCCTTTTCACGACTTGGACGGTCGGTGCTGCCCTTTTAGCGACTTGGACGGTCGATTCTGCCCTTTTTGCGACTTGGACGGTCGGTGCTTGATTTGACTTGCTCTGCTTCTTGCAGTGTCAGGGGTAGACTTGACTTGCTCCGCTTCTTGCGGTGTTGAGATTGGATTCTGACTTGCTCCGCTTTCTGCGGTGTTGGAGTGGAAGTTGACTTGTTGATTTTGATTTGGGTTGACATCAGCATCGCTATACTGGAATATGGTACCAGGAGCGAATCATCATCTGTCATGGGGAGGATTTTGGGATTTTTTGGTTTTTGTTTTGCTTCTGCATTGCTGCACTGGAATAATGCCAGGAGCAACTCATCATTTGCCCCGAGAGGATTTGGGAGAAATTGGGATTGTTTTACGCCCGTGGATTGTATACGGTTTTGCAGGATGTATGATCCAGACCGTAGGGCCGGAAAAATTTCGGGATTTTGTCGGCGTCTGCATCGCTGTACTGGAATATGGTACCAGGAGCGACTCATCATTCGCCGTTGGGGTAAGGGATTTGGAATTTGGTTGGCGTCTGCATCGCTGCACTGGAATATGGTACCAGGAGCGACTCATCATTCGCCATTTGGGGATTGGGGAGCGATGGCTTAGGAGACAGGTTTAGATCCCTATCGCCTAAGACTTTTCAATTTTATGGGCCGTGAGGGTCCCATAAAAACATTTTCTCCCTACGGGTCGTAAGGATCCCACAGGTGTATTTTCTCCTTAGGAGTCGTGAGGACTCTTAAGTGTGTTTTTCCTTTATGAGTCGTAAGGATCCCACAAAGGTTTGTTCTCCTCATATATCGTGAGGACACATGAGTGGGTCTTATCAATGGAGCATCATTCCCAAAGCGGAGACCGACCGCATAACTGGTGATTACGGTGGGGAATGGGTATGATGAGAATTATTTGAGCCCGTGGATTGTATACGATGGTCAATTTGGGGACCCACCGTAGGGCCGGAGAATTTTGAGAAATTGGATTTTGGTTGGCGTCTGCATCGCTACACTGGAATATGGTACCAGGAGCGACTCATCATTTGCCTCGGGAGGACTTGGGATTTGGGTTTTTGGTCGGCATCAGCACCGCTAACACTGAAGCGAAATGCCAGGAGCGACTCATCATTTGCCGTTGCCCGTTGGGGAACGATGGCTTAGGAGATAGGTTTGGGTCCCTATCACCTAAGGCTTTTCAATTTTATGGGCCGTGAGGGTCCCATAAAGCATTTTCTCCCTACGAGTCGTAAGGATCCCGCAGGTGTATTTTCTCCTTAGGAATCGTGAGGATTCCTAAGTGTGTTGCTCCTTTGTGAGTCGTAAGGATCTCACGCAGGGGTTTTCTCCTCACAAGGTCGAGAGGACTTTGCGAGTGTATTTCATCTCTTTCCATAAGTTTGCGCCCTTTCGGGTTTTCGCAGACTCGCCGGTAGTCCTGCTGTTTTTACTCACGGAGCCCTTTCGGGTTTTCATCCGTGCCCGTTTTGCTTGTGGACATACCGTTTATTTTTATTTTTTTATTTCTTTTATTTTTTATTTATTTTTTTTTTCTTCTCTTTTTTTTTTTTTTTACCGCTGGTGGGACTTTTAAAAGTAGTCTCACCGGCAGGATTTGGGAGAGATAGGGGTCATTTACGCCCGTGGATTGTATACGGTTTTGCAGGATGTATGATCCAGACCGTAGGGCTGATGTGCTCAATTCGCCTGCGACTTGGAGCATTCATGTGTAGTATTTCTTGAGATATCGTCCATTGATGGGTGGCATGGGCCTTTCTCCCTCGGCACTTATTAGTTGGTAGGATCCTCCGTCGAACACTTTCTCGATGACGTATGGTCCTTCCCAGTTCGGCTCGAATTTTCCCTTGGCATGTCGATTGGGGATGATCGGTCTTTTGAGGACCAGCACCAATTCACCTTTCTTGAAAGCGCGGAGACGGGTTATCTTGTCATAGGCCCGTGACATTTGGGCTCGGTACAGCTCCAGATTTTGCTGCACCGCGAGCCTCTTTTCTTCGAGGGCATCGAGTTCTTCAAGTCGAAGGAGCACGTTTTCCTCTTCTGTCAACTCATGCTGAACGGCCATTCTTAAGCTTGGAACTTCGACTTCGAGGGGGAGGACCACCTCCACTCCGAAGAGCAATGAGTATGGAGTGGACTGAGTTGGAGTACGGTGCGTGGTACGATATGCCCACAATGCCTCGTGAAGCTTGAGATTCCAGTCTCTCTTGTTGGCTGAAGCATTTTTCTTCAGGAGCTTGCATAGAGTCTTATTGAAGGCTTCGGCTAGCCCATTGGCTCTTGGATTATAGATGGAGGAATACCTCCAGTCTATCTTGTGCTGAGTAGCGAATCTTGAGACATTGAAGCTCTTGAAAGAAGGCCCGTTGTCAGAAATGATTCTTCTTGGTGTACCGAAGCGGTATAGAATATTATGCTGGAAGAATGTCAGAATATCCTTTGTCTTGACTTCTTTTAGCGGGACAGCTTCAGCCCACCTGGAGAAGTAGTCTGTCGCGGCCAGTATGAACCGGTGGCCTTTGGACGACGGAGGATCAATTGGGCCAACAATGTCGGTGCCCCAAACTTCGAAGGGCCATGACGCCACCGTAGGGTGCAATGGATTGGGATGCTTGTGAATGAAATCACCATGGATTTGGCAGATCTGACATTTCTTTGCATGCTCTCCGCAATCCCGTATCATGGTGGGCTAGTAATACCCAAGCCGTTTGATTTGAAGTCGCATCTTGGGGCCAGATTGGTGAGCACCGCAGACGCCCGAGTGAACATCTCTCATGACCTTCTGGGCTTCGGCCAATGACAGACACCTGAGCCAGAGTTGGTCATATGACCTGCGGTATAACGTGTCATTTACAAACACGTATCGGAGAGCTCTTTTCTTCAGCTGGATCCTCGCAGATTTTTCTTCGGGAAGCTTGTCATATCGGAGGTACTCTATGAAGGGTTCTCTCCAATCGGGCTCGTCTTGGATGATCGAAGCTTCTTCGGCAGGACTGCTCTCCTGCTCCGCGCTTTCCTCTTCTCGTAGAGAGACTGGGGGTAGAATTTGTCGGCTCCTGACTGTGATCAGAATTTCGTCCATGTCAGGATCAGCCAGCTCCTTGGCTAGGCGAGCGAGTATGTCGGCTTTTCCGTTCAATGCTCTAGGGACTCTTGTCAGTTCAATGTGAGTGAACCGTTTCATGAGTTCCACCACCCGGCTACTGTACCGAGCTAACTCGGGTTTGTATATCTTATAGTTGCCGCTTACTTGGTTGACGACAAGCTGGGAGTCACCGTAAACCTGTAGCCGAAAGATTTCCATTTCTATGGCGAGCTCCAAACCAGCTATCAGAGCTTCATACTCGGCTTCATTGTTTGTCCGAGGCTCGGTGAGAGCAAAAGAACGTCGTAGGGTTCCCATTGATGGTGTGATGAACACCAATCCTATCCCTGCTTTTATCTCCGGGACGCTTGATTTACTGGAGGTCCTTATTGACGAGGCTCCATCGAAGTAGAGCTCCCAACATGGCTCATCATTCTCGAGATGCAGAACTTGTTCGTCGGGTAACTCACAATTTAGCGGCGACCCTTCTGGTATGGGATGAGCAGCGAGAAAGTCTGCAAGAGCTTGCCCTTTTACTGCTTTCTGAGGAGTGTAAACTATGTCAAACTCAAGTAGCATGACAGCCCATCTTGCCATTCTGCCGGCTAGGCTTGCTTTGGTCATCAAGTGTTTGAGCGGGTCGACCTTGGAGATCAGCATAACCCGATGAGCCAGCAGATAGTGCCTCAGCTTCTTCACAGCAAATATCAGAGCCAGGCATTGCTTTTCGATTGGGGAATAGTTGTGTTCCGCCCCGACTAGAGTTCGACTGAGGTAGTAGAGGGCATTTTCCTTTCCCTCCTCGTTATTCTGGGCGAGGAGCGCACCGAGTGACTCATCTAGCGCGGCAGTATAGAGAATCAACGGTTTATTTGGAATGGGAGCGGCCAGCACTGGAGGGTGCAACAAGTATTGTTTGATGCTTTCGAACGCTGCTTGACATTCGGTATCCCAGATAAAAGGAGCTCCTTTCTTCATGAGCTTTGAGAAGGGCCTACATCTCCCTGATAAATTTGAGATAAACCTCCGTATATAAGCAAGCTTGCCTTGAAAAGATCTTAGCTGCGTCAGACTCTTCGGAGGGGGCATCTCCATGATGGCCTTTATCTTTGATGGGTCAACTTCGATCCCTCGATGTCGGACTATGAAGCCCAGGAATTTTCCCGATGACACGCCAAAAGCGCACTTCAGAGGATTCATCTTCAGATCGTATTCCCTCAGTCTAGTGAGAACGGTCCTGAGATCTTGGATATGATCGGTCTTGGCTTTAGTCTTGACGACCAGATCATCGACATAACATTCGACGACTTTATGGATTAGGTCATCAAAGATATTAGTCATTGCCCTTTGATATGTAGCACCTGCGTTCTTCAGTCCGAATGGCATTACCTTGTAGCAATATATTCCGATCGGGGTTCGAAATGCTGTGTGCTTCTCATCCTCAGGCGACATCTTGATCTGATTATATCCAGACGAGCCATCCATAAAGGTGAACAGTTCGTAATTTGAGGTGTCATCGACCATCATTTCCATGACCGGTAGCGGGAAGTCGTCTTTAGGACATGCCTTATTGAGGTCCCTGAAATCGACACAAACTCGAATCTGCCCATTTTTCTTCTTCACTGGGACTATGCATGCGATCCAGTCCGCATATTTCTCTTCCCTGATGAAGCCGGCATCGATGAGCTTCTTGGTTTCCTCGATGACCTTTTCTTCCAACTCCCTTCTCATTCTTCGAGGAGCTTGTTTGACTGGCTTAGCATCAGGAGATATAGCCAGCTTATGCACGGCTACCTCAGGAGAAAGGCCAGGCATTTCTTTGTACGTCCACGCGAAGCAGTCGACGAACTCACGCAGCAGGGCAATTATCTGCTCTTTCATTTCCTCTGATAAGAGCGAGCTGATGTAGGTCGGCCTTGGACTATCGGACGTTCCTAAGTCAATCTCGGTTAGCTCGTCAAAGGTTGCTTGTCCGCCATCTTCGAGCTCTTGAGGAGCTTCTTCCGGCTCGGCTATCTCATCATCATCATTTGATCTTTCGCTGGCCTCACCAACATGGATCATGTAGCACGCTTTGGAATCAGGTTGAATGTAGCCTATGCCCCGTCTATCTGGAATTCGTCCATCGATGAGTGCTCGGACCTGGGGCGGATGCCATAGCCCTTCGTAAAACTTTGCTTCGGACTCCGCTTGATATAACCGGCATCCGCACTTCTTAAAGTATTCCCGCATCTCGGGCGCATAGTATCTGGGATTGAGGACGGCTCTTATGCCTCTCTCATATGGAAGGCACGCGACAGACAAATCGTCCGGGCGCGCAACGGGGTTTGACCCATAAGACAGGATGCCCTTCTGTCCACTATCCCTCCCGGGAACGTAGAAAGTTTTCAGCTGGTCCACGGTGGAGATCGATAATGCATCGAGTTCTTTGCACATTTGCTCTGGTACCCTTGTAACGGCTAGGGACCCTTCTGCAACTTCGAAGGTCTCTCGTAGTTTTGCTTTTTGCATGGGGGTCCAATCTGTACCGCTGTTGCACGATAGGTCCTCTTCCTCTGACTCTTCAGTGTCACTGCCAAGATGAGGGCGGACTTTGCTGCTAGATGGGCCTTCAGCATCAGATTTGTCTGTATCGCTGCCGAAATGAAGGCGAGTTTTACGGAAGGACGGGCTTCCATCGTCGGACTCATCAGTGTCGCTACCGAAATGTGGGCGCACTTGGGCGTTTTTACTTTTGAAAGTGACAACCGGCGCAGATTTGCTTTTGGGTCTCGGGGCCGGTCTATCCTCAGTCAGTTGTGGCTTAGCATTTTGGTGGTTCATAAAGTACCGAGAATCTTCATAGCGGACTTCATGCACACCGAACGGCTGGATGTCTCCGTCAATGCGTTTTTCTTCGCCATTTTTGGTATACTTCATGCATTGATGGAGAGTTGACGGGATGATGCCATAATCGTGGAGCCATGGCCGCCCCAAGAGAATCTTATAAGACGTGTCGGCATCGATCACGTATATCTTAGCTTCAGTTTGCAGATCCCCGAATTTGATTGGCAGAGCTATAGACCCCAGAACTTGCTGGCAATTTTGGTTGAAGCCTTGAATGACGATCCTTTCCTTTGACAGGTGACGGACGTCCATTGACAAACTCTTCAGAGTTCGCAAGTTCATGATGTTCACTGAGGACCCCGGATCAATCAATATGCGATTAATTCGATCTCCGTCGCTGTACCCGGTCACGTAAAGCGGCCGATTGTGCTCAGCCATTCCTAGTAGCAAGTCTTCATCCTTAAATGTGACTGCGGCGGCATGCAGAGCGTGCTGGGCTTCTTTCATATTAATTTCCGCAAAGCGAGCCTGATACCGCTCGGGGTTTTGCAGAGCGTGAATGAGAACATCTCTAAGCTCCTTAGATAGGACCAAGGCGTCGTAGATGCTTAGGAGAGACGGAAGCTTCCGGAGATGCGCCAAGACATTATAGTCCACCGAGGAAGGACTTATGTTTTCATCAGCCGGTTCTCTGCCATCTTCTTCATTAGCGACTTGTTTTTCCTTCCCTTTTGGGGCGTTGCCCTGATTTTGCGGTAGAGCCCTGCCGCTTCTGAGCTGGATTTGATTGGCCTTTGTGGTGAGCTCCTCGTCCTCTTCGGGAAAACAGAGATCCTCTTCTGAGTCGCTGCCAAGATGAATGGCGTAGCAGGTCACTACTGGAATTTCTTCATTGGAGTCTTCTTCTAACTCCTCCAGAATTTCAGCCGCTTGTACAGGGAAGAACTCCTTCAATTGAATCAATGTTCTTTCCTTTTGCTCATATTCTTCGAGGGAATCGATATACTTTTGAATGGTCGATCTCCCTGCAGACTCTTTTTCGCGCCGAGCTGCACTTTTCTTCTTCTTGAGCTTCTTGGATTTTGAGCCTGATGGAGCCGCATAGGCAGCTGGACTGGTAGGCTTCTTCTGTCCTTCCCATTCCATCCTGGGCTCTTTCTGAAGCATCTTTAGCATCTTCTTTGTCTTATTAGATATGTGCGTACTCCACGGAGGCTGCGATGAGTCAGTTTCGTTTGTCGGGACAGCGGGTTCAGCTGTCTGCTCCCAGAAGGCTTCAACTTCTGTCTGTATAAAGTTGGCGGTCGCAACTTGATTGTTCACCAACACACTTTTGGACAGCTCGATCTCTCCAGCCTTGTACTGCTTCTCGACCCAGTCTTTGAAGATATAGCAATCCTCGATCGCATGGCTCACTACTCGGTGGTACGGGCAATACAGGGGATTGTCGGTCATTTTTGCTTCTTGGGGTCTTTTCGATTCCGGCAATTGTAGGCCGTTGTTCAAGGCATCTTTAAATATCTTGCGGACCTTGTCCCTTCTGAAAGAGTAAACCTTGTTCTTTTTCTCCTCTAGGGAAGGCCCATCTCCTCCCAGCAATGGCTTTCGAGACCGGTTAGTTTTGGATTCGGCCGCCCTTCGCTTTTCTTCATTGTCGGAGGCATTGAAGACATTGGTACTGCTGGAACTCCCGCTTCTACGGTTGTCGTCCCGCTTGCTTTTCCAGGTTTTGTCTCTCTGAGAGTCTGGCGGGGACTCTTGCTTCGAGCGTTCCAGCATTTGGACTTTCTTGGTTAGCTCCTGAAACGTCTTGAGGCCCGCTGTACACAAGAAGGGGACCATCCAATTGCTGAGGTTCCCAATGAGAAGGCTGATGGACTGGTCCTGCTCCAGCGGCGGTTCGCACTTGACCGTGAGATTACGCCATCGGGCGATAAAGTCAGTGTTGCTTTCATTCTTCCCCGGCTTGGTCCTCACAAGGTCGGCAATGGAGATTTTATCACTGACGCTCATGAATCTTTGCCGGAACAGAGACTCCATTTGGGCAAAGGTAATGACGGACCCGTCTGGTATGCTCGCGTACCAGTCGAAGGCGACGCCGGTCAGGCTATTGACAAACTGACGAAGAAGGAGCGCGTCGTTGCCCCCAGTATTTCCGCACGATGCTTTGAAGTGGGCGACGTGCTGATTTGCATTCCCCGTTCCATCAAATCTTCCGAACTTAGGAATAACATAGCCGCTTGGGAACTCAATCAGATCGTACTGCGCGGGATATGGCCGCCCGCTACTGCCAATTTCTTTCTGAGCTTCAGCTTCGGCCACCAATGTTTTAACCTTGCTGGTGACCAAATCCATTATCCGATCCTGTGTTAGCGGGATAGTATTATCTGGGGCCAAGGCATCCCCAGAAGCGGAGTGTGGACGGCTCCCATGTGGCTCGACCAGTCTTGGACCCGAAGGAACAGGCATTGGCTGCCTCGGATTGTCATCACCCGGCTGATTAGTAGCGGCTTGTGCTTGATTGGGAGGCGCTCGAGCAATTTGAGCCGTAAGCTGCATCACCACGTTCGTTAAGTCGTCAATCTTCGAATAGAGCTTGGCCATCTCTTTATCTTTGCTCCTGAGCTGTTTTCGAAGCTCTTGAAGCAGCTCTTGCTCCGCAGTCCTGGGGCGGAAAGTCGGCTCTTCCTCGCTGTCCGAGCTTGACTCTGTGTGGACCGTGGGGTCTTTCTGCCTATCATCCTCATCGAGAGGGTTTTCTTCATCCAGCGGGGGCGGCTGTTCTTGAGCGGCGGCGACCACATTCAGGCTAGATTGGGCTTGGGATGTGGTGGCCCCATCCTTGCTTTTGCTGCGAAGGTTGTCGCTGGGGCGTCCGCCCGCCATATAGACCGTATGGATGATGTATCCGGCCGTCTTTTTATCATTGGAAGCTGATTTCACGGATCGCTGTCTTGACCCCCTTGCTTTGGTAGCTGGTAATCGATTGAAGACGGCTGGCCTACCCAGGTTCTTGAATGGTGATGGCGCTTCTTTTCTGGATTTGCCCCGCTGCTTTCGTGCGGCACAGAGCGCTTGATAGACTCTTGATGAGACAGTGTCATACTTCTTCCGTTGGGGCCGGGACACGTCTCTTTGTGGCACTGTTCGGACCGCTGTCTTCTTGATTCTGGCGGTCATGGCATTTTTCTGAACCCACTTCAGAGGCTCGAAGGAATTGCTGATTCTTACGTCCGACTCAGCCGTCGTCGCTGGGCAACCCTGCACTTGGAACTTCACACGATTCCATTTGGCCGAAGCCTTGGCCCTCTTGTTGGCTCGATACCTGAGCCGCTTCTGCCTTAACTTTTCTGTTCTGAGCACCTGGCAGACTTCGACTTTTTGGGAAGATGCCGCAGACCGGTTGATGGAGGGCCTTGGAGATACGCCCGATTGTGCATTTGTTAGAGTCATCGCCTGAGCTCGTCCGCGACATTTGATGTTGCCTTTCGCATCGGAAGTCTTGCCCCCAGCTAGAGCGCCAGGGAGTCGTTCAGATAGCGTCTTGAGTTTCGGTTGTGGTGCCTTGGCGATCACGACATTCGGCCTCTTTCCCCTTGAGACCGGCTTGGCCACCTGTTCCGCCGGGATCTCCGCCAGATGAGCGCTTCCGGCAGGGTAGATGATGACGGAGCCGAACTGACGGGGTGGTTCCTCCCACTGTCGACTGAGGCTTGCGGGGAGAACCACACGAGCATTGATCTTGACCACGTACAGAATCGGGGTCGCATTGGAAGTTGAATTCGTCTGGGGAGACATTGTCGTCGAAGGTTGATTGCTTGAAAATCTGCATTAAAACGCATTATTTTTAGTATAAATACAGGTATGTATATTGATTGAGTTCGCATGAACGTTTAACCCGAAATATGGGAGGAGAGATTGGTCCCACCGGGCGTGCCAGAATCTGTAGGGTGTTTTTCGTCACCCCAGTGAGATGGGAATACGCGCGCGCTTGTCAGGCGTACTACAGATTCCCCCTGCCTAGGGTAGGCTGGGGTTTAATGATTGTGGGGATCCGAATCTCCGGCAGCCGCGGACTAAGCTGCCGTTAATTACCCCTCGCCTTTGGGGCGAGGGAACCTCCGATTAACGGGTTAAACTGGTCATGCGAACTCAATGTGCAGTGTGCGTGTGTTTTGAAAGGGGGTTTTGGATATATCGGGAGCCACGCAGAGTTTTTACGGGGGTCCCGCTACCCGGATAGCGGGCTGGGGGTCAAGGGGGCTAGCAGCCCCCTTGCGGGGTTCGGGGCAGCGCCCCGGCCCGAAAATTTTTTTGAGGGGGAGAATGTTGCGGAGTATGTATGTGTATAAATTTGTATACATATGTATATATGTATGTATGTACACAAAAAGAGAGGGAAAAGGCATCCAAGGGATGCGTGGGGGCCAGCGCCTTGAGCGCTGTGCGCTCAGGTGTGCAAGCGCGCGCCACGTGTCGGCACGCGGGCGCCTTGCGCACTTGCGCAGGTTCGCAAGCGCGCGCGCCACGTGTCGGCACGCGGGCGCCTTGCGCACTTCAGGTGCGCAAGCGCGCGCGCCACGTGTCGGCACGCGGGCGCCTTGCGCACTTGCGCAGGTGCGCAAGCGCGCGCGCCACGTGTCGGCACGCGGGCGCCTTGCGCACTTGCGCAAGCGCGCAGGTGCGCAAGCGCGCGCGCCACGTGTCGGCACGCGGGCGCCTTGCGCACTTGCGCTGCGCGCCGGAGAGGCACAGGAGGCTTTTAGCCTGAAAAAAATTTCTCAGAAGAGAAATCAGAGAGGAGTTGAACTCCTGAATGTGTTTTTCTTCTTTTCTTTTTTTTTTTTTTTTTTTGAGGGTTTAGTGAAAGATGTTCTTCTTCTTCCTCCTCTGTTAGCTGGATCTTGAAGATCAAGAGATGTGGGATTTCAAAATCCTTTCTTTTTGAGATCTGATGGAAGATCTGAGTTCCCCTTGATGGGTTTTGTGGTGAAAAACTAATTCGTTTTATAAAAATGAGAGTAGAACTCTTGATTTAATTCAAGAGAAAGAAGAAGGTTTTGGAACCTTGAAGAAGGAGAAAGAGATCTCAGATCTAGAAATTTCTGGAGAGAGAAAAAGTTGTTGAGATATTTCATTATCTTTGCCTTTATAGGCTATACACTTTACACATAGCCCCTTGGGCTTCACAAAATGGCATTTTGCCTATTTCATGGCTCATGTGCCATTTCTTTTTGCACATAAGCCATGGGCTTTACAAAAATTTGGCTTTTATGCCCATTTTCTTACATTTATCCATAAAATAAAATAAAAGAAAATGCAACAAAATTATTTATTACAAAATTTTTATCTTGGCATGGGGGGAGGCCGGCCGCTTCATGTTCGGGCTCGACCCGGGCATGGGCCTACTGGGTCTGGGCTTGGGCCCACTTGGCTTGGGGTTGACTTGGATTTTGACTTGGTCAACCGGGGTGTAAATTTTTACCCCAACAGGGGAGATGGTCTGTCCCACAGCTATCAGTACGTTGTACTGGAGATAGTATGCAGGTGCTTGTTAGGTTACGGGTACACCGGACAGGACTCGCCGGGAACTGCAGGTTGGTACTATACCCATCATCAAGCAGCAGTTCCCAGGTGACAAGAGTACAACTTAGTCTGTCGACTTGACACTGCTACTTCGCCTTGGGTGTGTTCCCACTGTACTTAGATTACTACCATACCACGGCTCAAAGGAGTCGTGCAAACAGGTAGTAGTTGGGTGTAGTCCCGAAGCACTTGGAGGCAGCGGCGGTTAGACAGGATTCGTCTCTCCCAGTATTGGGGGTTGATATCGTGATGTGTATGGAGAGCCATTACGCAAAGTCCCTGGCCAGGGCAAATGAGATTTACTGGTAGGCTTCCAGTAGTTTCTCAAGGTGTAATGGGCTTTACTCCGATACGACTTATACCACTATTAGGGGTCTGATGTTTACCACCCTCCTAGGCCTGATATGCGATAGTCATAGACGAACAGACCAGACTGTACGGAGATTGTCACATCAGACTCAGTTGGAGTTCGGATGGGTTTCCTCATCGTCCTTCTTATCGACATTTACCTGGGGACCGTTACGTACAGCTAGTACCGCTTGCGGCCTGTGGTTAAACCCACTGCCAGTGTAGTGTCGAGTCTTTAGACTCCCACATAGAGAGTTTCCCTGCACCTGGCAAAAGGTGTAGAGGCCGTATGGTTTTACGGTAGGGCCGCGATAACTTACGTACACTTGTGCACGTATTATGATCGGGCAGATAATACTAGCGAGCTTTGGTTTAAGCCAGATTCTAGTATTATACAGATGGATTTATTCAGTCAAAGATTATCCATGTTTTTTGGAAATACGGATGGGAGGGGCAGTCTCGTAATTTGTCGGGAAGTTTCTAGAAGAAGGTGACTCATTTGTATTTATTTCTTTTTAGATTAAACGCAAATGAGGTGGAGAGATGAGTTGTAAGTTTTCATTAAATACTTAATGACTCATGAGGTGATTCACCCTTAGAATTAAATGAAGCTTACAAGATATTTCTAGATATTTATCAAGAGATATTTGTATGCTTCATTATATTCTTTCATGAGTATTATTCATTATGATTATCACAAAAGCTTTCTCTCTCCTCAAGTCTTCATTTTCTTCCTCAAAACCCTAAAAGCTCTCATGAGTTGAGAATCCTAAGATTTAAGTGACTAAGTAATCCATCTAATTACTCTACACCCTCTAGGACTTCTTGATTGGCAATCTAGAAACCGTAGTTATCTCAGATTCGATATAGGAGCTCGGACTATAGACTCTCGGGTGGATCGTCTTTGACTCGAGGAGGCCGTTGAGGTGCCCATGTTCCATAGAGCCTACGAGGTGTGGAGGACAGTGATGAAGACCCGAAGGACAAGTAACATGAGGTATAACTTCGAATCCGAGTAGTTAAACCTCTCGTAGTTTTCTAGTAATGGTTTAGACACGATCCTATACTCAAGTCCGTGTTACGAAGCTTTGATAATTGTTTTTCATATATTCCGCCTCCCCGCAAGCTCGTGGGGTGTGTGACATGGACTTACAGTGGTATCAGAGCCTACTAAACCTTTACTAGCTTGTTAGCAACTAATTAGAACTTCGATCGTCGGAAAAACACGAAAACTTAACCCCGAACCGCTCAAGTTTCTGTTGATTTTAAACTTGTCGAAAAAATTATTTCAGAGGTATGAAAATTCACAGCAGGGAATTCTAAGAATACTGGAGAAATACGAGGAGCTAACTCGGTTAGACTGCTGCGGAAGCGCGGCGGATTGGTGCGATCCGCCGCCGACCCGCGGCCGAGTCAACTCCGAGTTGACTCGTATTTATACAGTAACTCTTATTTTTGGGTGTTCTGTTTTCCTGTATATTTTGTTTCTGCCCAGGTTATTTCAGTGCTGGCTTGCATTTGGGGTAGAGATGGAAAAAGGTTGTCGATCGAAATTCTAAGTTATTTTCTAATCAAGTTTTATCTGTGGTGTTTAATGTGTTCGTAAACCTCTCCTAATTGCTAGTATGTCAGTTAGTTGGGGGTTGCACATTTCTGTAATGGATATTGGTTTGTGTATATGAACTTCATTGGATCGTTGTGATGATTAGCCGGGGTTTGAGATGTGTTTTTTTTATATTCTTTCATTCGATGTAAATTGTAATATGATGTAATATTCTTTTGCGGGGCACATCCGGGCTGAGGTTGTAGCCACCGTTGTATTATTTCATTTACTGTTTTTTGCTCTTAGGATAGACCCAAGGTGGGGTGCACAAACTACCGGGTACTTTGAAGTGATTAGTGGCCTACTCACGTTGTTGAGGGAGACCGCTTCACTTCGGGTACTTGGCGGGTAGTTTGCCGTACCCGTAGGGGTCTAGGGTGGGGTAATGGCTATTCATCACAACTGTGTAATCCATCTTTCGTTGCAGGCTCAAAAGAAACGCGGATTGCTTGTATATCCAATAATATTCATCTGTGATCTGGAATGTCTATTATTGCGTCTGACGAATGTAACATATCTATATATGATATCTAGTAGGCGTCACTTATGTTTTGCACCCACGCTAGCCCAGCCCCCGCTCTGTCGTTAGTTAAGTAACCTAACGGGTGAATGATGGGGCCCAGTGGCGAATGCAGATGGCATAAACGGACGTTGTATTTTCGTTGTTTTCTGCAATGATAGGATAAATGATGGGACGTATTATTTTAATGCAAAGAAAACAAACCAAAGTTGAATCGTTGGAACAAATTTAAAAGAACCCACTCGGTTATTTTAAAAGAGCAGAATTTTTAATTGCGGAGCTTTAACCACTCCTTTTAAAAAGCTATCAGGTTCCTTCGATTATATCAAGTTCACTACGTTCACGGTTTCGCCAAAACCAGTCGTAGCCCTCCGTCATTTCATATGGATGGTCAGTAGTATTCAAGCTATGTTTGTTGGCCTTCGTCAAGGCATAGTGTTTGGTAGCTGCTGGGGTATTCATATGTAGCATAGATAGATGCGTTGGTTTGGGACAGTCGTATTATCTTGTTGGCCTTCGTCAAGAGTATGTATGGGTGGGTTCAAATTAACAGGGATAATGATGGGCAGAACTTGACATGTGACTTATGATTTGTTGGCCTTCGTCAAGGTCATAAGAGCATGGGGCAAAAATCCACATCGGGAGTTTCTAAAGAAACTGAAACTTGCTAGTGTTGCATACCATTTGGAGTTTGATAATGTTGGTAGGATTCCTTCAGCATTATCATACGATGATAATTGGATCCCGATCCTACTGTGAGTATCCGCTACTCATCAGGAGATTCGTCACTTAACGATCAATGCTATAAACCAAGTAGGTTTCTAGAACAGTGTCAGCGGGGCTACGCCTCCAGAGAAAAGAGATTATTTAATTAAGTAACTTCGCGAAAGCGTCGTAAAACCTCCCTCGAAGTACCGACACTAGCCTGGTTGAACGGTTAAGTAAGTATTGTACGGTGTGATCAGTGCTGACTAATTCTTCTTTTATAGTTTGAGGAAGGATTCAAGAAACAGTGGGAGCCATCCAGTTTAGATAAATTAAAAACCAATCTAAACTTGAAAGAGCATCATGCTAAAGTGTTTTCTTCTCTCTCTCAACTGCAGCGACCATGTGACCATGACTAGGTTACATCTAGATAACAAATTGACTGAATCTGACTTTTATGATTGGCAAAGGTCTGTCCAGATGTCCATTGCCTATGACAAGATGGACCACCCTATTACTACTCAAGCTCCCACCGTCCCAGGTCCAGTTTCCACCGTCGCGGATATGGATATCCATCAGACAAGGGAAAAGGATAGTGCGAATGCCAAGTGCCTCGTGTTGGCTTCAGTCGATGGTGTATACCAGAAGCAGCACGAGAAGATGGACTTAGTTTCCATCTTTCTCCATAACAAAGATTTATATAGAGAACAATCTCGTATCACAAGATATGAGACCTCGAACGAATTACTTCAAGCGAGGTTGGCTGTTGGGTCATCTGTAGGGGACGACGTCCTTACGATGACTAGCTATTTGATGAACTCACGGACCTGGAGACTACGTTGGGAAATAGGTCATATGCTGACTTATTTCCAAAGTCCTTACCCTCTACTTACACCCTGAAAGAAACCAGGGAGACACGAGCTCTGCTTAATGGGGGACCTTCTTCTTCTGCATCCAGGGCGAAAGCAAAGGGTGAAAAGAAGAAGACCTCCACAAAGCCGATATACGGTGTCAGTAAAGTAGAAGGAAAGGGAAGAGTACAAGTTTTGGGACTTGGTGTAGGGAAGGAGGGATGTTCCTATTGTTATGGGAACGGGCATTGGCAGAAAGATTGCAGGGCTTTGGAAGCCAGTAGCCAGGATTCGAAGCATGTTGTGGTTTCGGCCTCGAGTGTGTTTGTGATTGAGAACTGTTTGTCAATTAACTCTACTTCCTGGGTACTAGATACCGGAGCAGGATCTCATATCTGTAATTCATTACATACTTTGAGAAAGCGTAGAGTTATCAGGGTAGGCGATTTGTCTCTCAGAGTTGCAAACGGAATAAGCGTGGACGCTGAATCCGTGGGAGAATATCGCCTAGGTTTGATAAGTGGGCAGATATTGATTCTACGTAACTGTTTGACTGTACCTAGTTTGACTTGTAATATCATATCGGTGTCCTCACTTTCGAGAGAGGGATATGATTTTACATTCGTAAGCGATATAGTTCGCATCCACCTAAATCAAGTTCTGATTGGGTCCGGTATATTAGATGATGGTATATACGTATTAAATCAAGCTCAGGTTTTCAATGTCCAGAACACACTTAAAAGAAAGTCTTCAGAAATAAATCAGGCTTTCTTATGGCATTGCAGACTAGGTCACATCAATGAAACAAGGTTGACTAAGTTATATAGAGAAGGATATTTGAATCCGTTCGAATATCAATCTTATGCTACTTGTGAATCTTGTCTCATGGGAAAGATGACAAAAACTCCGTTTATTGGACACGGAGTAAGAGCAAGCGAGCTCTTGGGACTCATACACAGCGATGTGTGTGGTCCAATGTCTACACATGTGCGAGGTGGTTATTCCTACTTCATTACTTTTACGGATGATTTCTCTAGGTATGGACATATCTTCTTGATGAAGCATAAATCCGAGGCCTTTGAGAAATTCTGGGAATACAAGAATGAAGTGGAAAACCAAACAGGCAAAAGTATCAAGACACTGAGATCTGATCGAGATGGTGAATACTTAAGTGCCGAGTTCCTGGGTTACTAAAAAGAGAATGGAATTCTCTCCCAGCTTACTCCTCCATACACACCACAACACAACGGTGTATCGGAAAGACAGAATCGAACCCTATTGGATATGGTTCGTTCCATGATAAGTAAGGCTGAGTTACCGCAATCTTTCTGGGGTTATGCACTAGAATCAGCTGTATATCTTTTGAACAAGGTTCCAACCAAGACTGTGCCTACCACACCATATAAGATGTGGAGTGGGAAGAAACCCTATCTTCAATACCTGATGACATGGGGATGTCCAGTTTTTGTTAAAAAGCAGCATCCGGACAAGCTCGAGTCACGCTCAGTACAGTGTAAATTTGTGGGATATCCAAAGAACTCCAAAGGGTATTATTTCTATTACGCAGAGGAACAAAAGGTTTTTGTTTCTCGTCATGCCCACTTCTTGGAAGCTAAATTTTTAGAAAATCATAAGAGTGGGAGCGCAATAGAACTGGAAGAAATTCCAGAATCACAAGCTGTTACTGAAAGTTTGGTAGAACAAGAAGGTTCAGAAGAAAGGGACATCCTAGCGCCTATCCGCAGAAGTAGTAGGCAGTGTCATCCGCCCGAGAGATACTACAGTTTTCTCATAGACGGGGATCGAGAAGATTGCATCATTGATAATGATGACCCTACTAGCTTCCAGCAAGCCATTCAGAGCGGCGACTCGATAAAATGGCTGGATGCAATGCGGACCGAAATGGAGTCCATGTACACTAACAAAGTATGGACTTTGGACATTGCTCCAGAAGGGGTAAAACCCGTAGGATACAAATGGATCTTCAGAAAAAAAAATTGGTGTAGATGGATAGGTTGATACCTATAAGGCTAGACTTGTTGCAAAGGGTTTTCGTCAAAGACCTGGTTTGGACTATGACGAAACATTTTCTCCAGTGGCTATGCTCAAATCCATTCGGGTCCTTCTTGCCATTGCTGCCTTCCACGATTATAAGATCTGGCAGATGGACGTAAAGACGGCTTTTCTAAATGGTAATTTGGAAGAATGCGTCTATATGGATCAGCCAGAGGGATTCATTCAGAGTGAGAGCAGCGGTAAAGTGTGCAAGTTGCTTAAGTCCATTTATGGACTAAAGCAGGCATCGCGGAGTTGGAACATCTGTTTTGATGATACTGTCAAAGAGTTTGACTTTATCAAGAATCCAGATGAACCATGCATATACAGTAAGATTGTGGGGAGAGCTGTAGTATTCCTCGTCTTGTACATGGATGACATTCTCCTAATAAGAAATGATATTCCTATGTTACAGTCAGTCAAACGATTCTTGTCACAGAAGTTCTCCATGAAGGACCTGGGTGATGCCACCTACATTCTGGGGATCCAGATCTATCGTGATAGATCAAAGAGGATGTTGGAACTTTCGCAGTCTAGGTACATAGATACCATATTGAAAAGATTCAGTATGGAAGATTCTAAGCGCGGTAACCTACCGGCTTGTCACAAAATCACCCTCTCCAAAGAGATGTCTCCCAAGACTGATTTGGAAAGGGCTCGCATGTCGATTATACCCTACGCTTCTGCGGTAGGCTCTATAATGTATGCGATGTTATGTACCAGACCAGATATAGCATACGCATTGAGCGTTGTAAGCCGGTATCAGGCAAACCCAGGGGAGAAGCACTGGATAGCAGTAAAGAACATTCTCAAGTACCTGAGGAGGACTAAGGAGATGTTCTTGGTGTATGGCGGAAAAGACCTCCAGATCGAGGCCTTTGCCGACTCCAGCTTCCAGAGTGACAAGGATGACTCCAAGTCTATGTCAGGTTATGTCTTTACCCTCAATGGAGGGGCGGTCTGTTGGAAAAGTTCCAAGCAAGATACCGTTGCTGACTCAACAATGGAAGCAGAGTACATAGCTGCTTGCGATGCTGCAAAGGAAGATGTCTGGATGAAGAAGTTCCTCACAGAACTTCAGGTGGTTCCTACCAGTGTTGATCCAATACCTCTGTATTGTGACAACAACGGCGCTATAGCCTTAGCAAAGGAACCCAGGTCCCATCAGAAGTCCAGACACATCTTAAGGCGGTATCACCTGATCAGGGAGATCGTAGATCGCCGGGAGATCGAGGTAAAGAGAGTAGATATGGAGAATAATACTGCTGATCCATTCACAAAGGTCATTCCTCAGACGCAGTTCGAGAGACTATTCGAGATGATAGGTCTGCGATATACCAGTACATGGCCCTAGTGCAAGTGGGAGATTGTTAGTGTTTATGCCCTAGAGGCCATTACTGTATCATACTAGTTTGTATATTACTTAATGGAAGCTTGGGATATTCACAGTTGTATTGACAGTCTAGCTAAAAATGATAGTATGCTACTTGGTTTGTTTCTACTTTAATATGTGCATATGTTTCTTTTAACATATCGCTTATACATATTAGTAGAGCCGTTAGGATCTTTGCTTGATTACCAGCGTTGTGATGGCAGTCACACTAGTGGGGGCTGGGTAGTCTATAAGCAACATCCTATACAGGTCCCTGGTCGTAGGATTATCTAGACAGGGCATCGATACTCCGGAGTAGACTAGTGTGTACGCTTCTCATCCCAGTTGGGAAGATGGTCTGTCCCACAGCCATTAGTACGTTGTACTGGAGATAGTATGCAGGTGCTCGTTAGGTTACGGGTACACCAGATAGGACTTGTCGGGAACTGTAGGTTGGTACTATACCCATCGTCAGACAGCAGTTCCAGGTGATATGAGTACAGCTTAGTCTGTCGACTTGACACTGCTACTTCGCCTTGGTTGTGTTCCTACTGTACTTAGATTACTACCCTACCACGGCTCAAAGGAGTCATGCAAACAGGTAGTAGTTGGGTGCAGTCCCGAAGCACATGGAGGCAGTGGCGGTTAGACAGGATTCGTCTCTCCCGGTATTGGGGGTTGATATCGCGCTGTGTATGGAGAGCTATTACGCAAAGTCCCTGACCAGGGCAAACGAGATTTACTGGTAGGCTTCCAGTAGTTTCTCAAGGTGTAATGGGCTTCACTCCGACACGACTTATACTGCTATTAGGGGTCTGACGTTTACCGCCTATCTAGGCCTGATATGCGATAGTCATAGACGAACAGACCGGACTGTACGGAGATTGTCACATCAGACTCAGTTGGAGTTCGGATGGGTTTCCTCATCGTCCTTTTTATCGACATTTACCTAGGGACCGTTACGTACAGCTAGTACCGCTTACGGCCTATGGTTAAACCCACTGCCAGTGTAGTGTCGAGTCTTTAGAGTCTCACACAGAGAGTTTCCCTGCACCGGGCAAAAGGTGTAGAGGTCGTATGGTTTTACGGTAGGACCGCGATCACTTACGTACACTTGTGCACGTATTATGATCGGGCAGATAATACTATCGTGCTTTGGTTTAAGCCAGATTCTAGTATTATACGGATGGATTTATTCAGTCAAAGATTATTCGTGTTTTTCGGAAATACGGATGGGAGGGGCAGTCTCGTAATTTGTCGGGAAGTTTCTAGAAGAAGGTGACTCATTTGTATTTATTTCTTTTTAGATTAAACACAAATGAGGTGGAGAGATGAGTTGTAAGTTTTCATTAAATGCTTAATGACTCATGAGGTGATTCACCCTTAGGATTAAATGAAACTTACAAGATATTTCTAGATATTTATCAAGAGATATTTGTATGCTTCATTATATTCTTTCATGAGTATTATCCATTATGATTATCACAAAAGCTTTCTCTCTCCTCAAGTCTTCATCTTCTTCCTCAAAACCCTAAAAGCTCTCATGAGTTGAGAATCCTAGGGTTTAAGTGACTTAGTAATCCATCTAATTACTTTACACCCTTTAGGACTTCTAGATTGGCAATCTAGAAGCCGTAGTTATCACAGATTCGAGATAGGAGCTCGGACTATAGACTCTCGGGTGGATCGTCTTTGACTCGAGGAGGCCGTTGAGATGCCCATGTTCCATAGAGCCTACGAGGTGTGGAGGACAGCAATGAAGACCCGAAGAACAAGTAACGTGAGGTATAACTTCGAATCCGAGTAGTTAAACCTCTCGTAGTTTGCTAGTAATGGTTTAGACACGATCCGTGTGCTCAAGTCCGTGTTACGAAGCTTTGATAATTGTTTTTCATATATTCTGCCTCCCCACGAGCTCGTGGGGTGCGTGACATGAACTTACAGAATGTGATTCAAGTATAAAACCACAATCCAATATGAATCTATCTATTCAATCTATTCAATCTATTTTGACCGAACCGAACCATGGATATACTCCATTTACATGTTCATCCATTATATCCGTTCCATTACTGATATCATGGTTTCGGCAAGTCATCCATCTATACAATTTATAATACAAGACAAGACAATACAATCCATAAAATCAATACAATCAATAAATAAACACTACGGGGATATAAAAGGGAAGATTGGTACGGAACATGCTAAAGGTGGCACGAAGTGATCACTTAAGACGTAATTACATCCATGCCGTTGTTCCGTGGTATTATCGACGGAGCCTTGTACTATGGGTTACCAAAGCCTCCGGTGTAAGTGGGACTCTTCTCGTATACACTGGCATTTTCTGTACCAAGCTACAAACAACTGCGCTAACATTATAATAAAACATTATAAAACCATACTCTCTCTGTCTATTCTACTTCTCCCTCATTTTTGGGACTTACCGAGCAATTGTTCGCTGAAGACATTCCTTTTCTTCTTTCTTTGGCATGTTGTCAGGTGGATCGGATCTTCTGGAGACAGAGCCCACTAGCGAGGACTTGGATCAGCTAGCCTTTGACCCGGAGCTCTAGTTTACTTGTATATTTTATTTTCATTTCTGTTATGCCATTGTTTAGGCATTGCTTTCAGTACATGTATTTTCATTTCAGTTGTATTGTGAAAAGAATGTTAATAATTAAAGTTTTTGTTCATTTACATCTTGTCACTTGTGTATTTTACTTTATATTGCTTAGATACGCTTAGCGTGTTTACTTCTGAGTAAATACGTAGCGGACCTCGTCACACTCTCTGCCCGTACACCGGAAAGTAGGGCGTGACAGTGGGTTATCCCGGGCTTTAACGAGAGTTAACTTTCTACCATTTGGAAGATCAAAAGTTATATTGTTCTTGACTCGCCATATTTTTAGTAAAATGAATTCTTTTCAGAAAACATTAGTGGGAATATAGTATAACTAGAAATGATTCCATAACCACAAAAAATTACTGAAAATTTAGTAGAACCTAAGGATTCAATTAGTTTCAACAATCCATTAGCCACCCCGCAGATTTGGTGGGTAACCTCAGGCACCCGAGAGGTACTTCGGTCTCCTCAAAGATGGCGACATTGAGGTTTTTGATTATCCAAACTTGACACTACTGCTGTTCTAGACTATGAGATCTGACAGGAAGATGAGTATAACGTCGTTCTAAATTAGTTTTAGAAGTGCACATATATATGACTCTACCAGAGGGTTATTATAGTCAATGGGAGAAGCGGAAGCATGGTGGGCAAGTGTCTTGTGTCTATTTATCGACTAAAGCAGGTACAACGGAAATAGATCATCTAGTTTTGATGTGACAGTCATAGAGTTTGATTTCATCAGAACAATAGATGGACCTGGTAAGAAGGTAGTAGGGAGTGATGTCCTAGTATTTGGATGACATGCTCTTGATAGGAAGTAATATTCATATACTACGATCGGTTATACTGTGGTTGTCACAAGGATTTTCTCCACATAGGATCTGGATAAATATCAGGGATTCTGGTGACTAGTTCTATGGTTTTAGATCTAGATTTGGGAAGTGTCCCAATTCGGGTACTTTGACACTATTCTAAAGTGTTTTAGAATGGACGACTCCTGGGGTGGTGGTGTATCCGCAAGTGATGGAGTCACCCTCTCTAAAGAGATGTCTTCTAGACTGATGAGGAGAGGGATTTGCATGATCGGCATATCACTCGCTTAGGAAATTGAGTCAATCATAAGATGTCAAGTACAACACCAGATATTGCTTTTGCACTGGCTGCAATAAGCATAGATATATTAATCTAATCCTGGAGAAACATTGGGAAGCAGTTATGAATATAAGTGGATGTTCCTGGTATATGGTAACGGCAGCCTCCTTCAGGAGGCGGCTATCATTTCAGGCTTCCAAGGTGACCTGGATGACAGAGTGGCTGTCAGAGTTATAGTTTTCTCTCTTTTTGAGGGGCAGTATGTTGGACAACTTGTCCAAGCGGATACTGTGGAAGGCATGGCGCGGTATACTGATTAAATTCAGTGGATGATACAGTCTAAGAAGTTTGTTGGATTTAGAGTTCATTTGTGAACTGGGTCCCATCAGATATCCAGACAAATTCGAAGACAGGTATCGCTCATTTCGGGAGATAGTCTTTCTCCGCGAAGTTGAGATATAGAGAGATAAAGATATAAACATTGGAGTGGATCCACTCACTGAGGCTATTTCTCGAACGTAATAGTTTAACAAACAGGCTTTGCGAGACTGATTAGTAGAGAAGTTGGGTGTTCGATATCACACGAGCTGTGAGTATGCGACACCGCAATAATTAGCCTTAAGTGCAAGTGGAAGATTGTTGGCTATAGTGCCATCAAGGCAATTATTGTAACCGCAGGCAGGTGATTGTAATGATTGAGAGAGGACCTATACAGATAGAACAGTCTTACTCAATATGATAACATCCTATCTGGTTTGCCTTTATCATCATGTATATGCATTATGTGGTATTACAGATCACTATTATATATTGATAGAGCCCATAGGATTCTTGCTTGACTACCAGCATTATGATTGCGATCATATACGTGGGAGCTGGGTGGTCTATAAGCACATCCTTAAATGTCCCTGGTTGCGGGAATATCGAGACTGGGCATCGATACTCCAGAGTAGACTAGTGTATACTTATCAAGACACCGACGAGGGGCGGTGGCCGGTCTCATAAGCCATTGGTGTTAGTTAGTCACCTAAGATAGTATACAGGTGCTCATTGGGTTATGAGTACACCGGACGGACTCGTCGGGAACATGCTAGTTGGTATTATACCTATTGTCAGATAGCAGTTCCTAGGTGACATGTGTACAGGTTAGTCTGTCGATCTAAGATCGTCATTTGTCTCGTATGAGTTCCCACTGTGCTTTGATTACTACCCTACCACGGCTCAAAGGAGTCGTGCAAACAGGTTTTAGTTGGGTACAGTTCTGAGCCACATGGAGACAGTGAGCGGGTCGTCGGGGATTCGTCTCTCCTGGTATTAGGGGTTGATGTCGCGTAGTGCACGAATGGCCATCACCAGAAATCCTTGTCCAAGGTAGATGAGAATTACTGATTTGGATCAGTAGTTTCTCAGTTGGTGATGAGCTTCATACCGATACGAAATATCGCGTTATTAAGGGTCTGACTTTATCCACCCCCCTAAACCCGATATGGGATACTGTTATACGAACAGACCAGACTGTACGAAGATTGTCACGGACAGGTTCAGTAGAGATTCGGATGAGTTTTCTCGTTGGCTTTCCTTTCGCTCAATACCTGGGTAGCCATTACGTACAGCTAGTGCCGCTGACATGCTTGTAGTTAAACCCACTGCCAGCGTATTGACGAGTCTTTAGAGTCCCACACAGAGGGTTTCCCTGCTTCGGGCGAAACGATGTAGAGGCCGTATGGTTTTACGGCAGGGTTCGATCATATACGTGTACTTGCTACACGGATTATGATTCGGACGGATAATATTAGTGGGCTTTGGTTTAAGCCGGATCCTAGTATTATATTGTTGGATTATTTTCGTCTCTTTGTATTCGTATTTTTTCGGAATATGGATATGGGTATGTATATACGGTGAGGGGTATTTTTGTAATTTATTACAAGGGTGCTTCTAGAAGAAGACACCTCATTTGTTTATAACCATTTTGGATTAAATGGTTAATGAGGTGGAGGATATGAGGTGTTTTTTGCATTTAATGTAGCATGGCTCACTTGGTGACTCATGATGGTTTACTATTGTTGTATGCTTGATTCATTTGTTGTGTGAATTATTACTATGCTTTAATAATTCACAAGACTTAGCCATTTTTTATGGATGAAAAAATGCTCATGGCTACACTCTCATCTCCTCATGCTTCCTTCTTCTACCTCCACCCTAAATGTCTCATGTGTTGAGAAACCTAAGGTGTTATGAGATATATTAATCCATCATTAGACTCTACATCCTCTAGGCTATCTAGTTTAGAAAACTAGGTACCCTAGTTACCTCGGTATTGAGGTTGGAGCTCGAATTACAAATCCTCAGGTGGATCATCTTCGATGGAGGGAAACCGGAAACCAAACTCGATCCATGACGCATCAAGGAGCTTATGAAGATGGTAGAATACTGAAGGACACGGATCATTCGGTATAACACTTCTATCATAATAGTTTAGCCCTTTGTTTGTTTTCTAGTTTAGGGTTTAGGGTTCGATCTTGGCAGGTTTCGTTAGCGCCAATCTTTTAAACGCCGGTTTTTGTTCTGTACCGGCCGCTTTAGATGGCCAGGGCGCTGACGTAACCCAACATTGGGCGTAGCGGATTTGGATGTTGGTGGATGAAGTCCCCGTGAACTTGGCACGAGTGACACTGCTTCGCATATTCGAGGCAGTCCTGAAATATTATGGGCCAATAGTAACCCATTCTTTTTATCTTCATCTTCATCTTTGGCCCAACTTGATAAGAACCACAGAGTCCGTCGTGAGTTTCTTGAACGACTTTCTTTGCTTCCTCCGGCCCTAGGAATCTTAGCCATGGACCGTCGAATGATCTCTTATATAGAGTATCATTGACGAAGGCGAAAAACAAAGCTCGTTTCATGAGCTGATATCTAAACGACGCATTTTGGGGCGTTCGTTGGGATTTGAAGTAGCCTATGAAAACTTCCCTCCAGTCCTTGACCTTTCCTTCGTCATCTAATTGAAGGGCTACTTGTTCGGTCATCTCTTTTCTTTCGGATGGCTCTATTAGGTCTTCCAAAGATATGTTTGTTGGCGCGAGAATCCTGCGGCTTTGCACAACGATCCTTACGTCATCGAGGTCTTCATCGGCCAGTTCCTTAGCCAATTTGTCCAACGCGTCCGCCTTTCTGTTTTCTGCACGCAGTGTACTCTCCTGGATGTAGGAAGGGATTTGTGTTAGCAATTGCTGCTCTCTTTCTCTATACTTTATCAGCTTTGGCTTGCATGTGTGGCATTTACTTGGCTAACGATCAGCTGGGTGTCTCCATATATGAAGAGGTCTTTGATTTCCATGTCGATAGAGATCAGAAGACCTACTATCAAAGTTTTGTATTCAGCTTCGTTATTAGTCCTTGGCTCGGTTAAGGAGAGGGCATAACGCAATATCCTTTCTTGCGGAGTCACGAAGATAAAGCCCATCCCGGCTTTGATTATGGGGATGTTCTGCTTTCGTTGCTTCATCGAAGATGCTCCATTGAAATAGAGTTCTCATTGGGAATTATTTTCTTCTTTCTCTTCTTCGATTGCGTCGAACGCATGTTCATCCGGTAACTCACAATTCAAGAAGGAGTCGGCCGGTATTGAATGCTCCACGAGAAAGTCGGTGATGGCATTCCCTTTCACTGCTTTAAGGGTTCGATACATTACCGAGAACTCTATCAAGAAAAGAGCCCATTTGGCAAGCCTTCCTATTAGTATGGCCCTTAACATCATATATTTGAGAGGATCCACCTTTGATATGAGATGAACCTCATATGCCAAGGCGTAATATCTGAGCTTTGTTATTGCGAAGATCAGAGCCAGGCAATGCTTTTCGTTGGGGAATAGTTGTTTTCTGCCCCTAGGAGAACTCGACTTAAATAGTATCGAGCTCTCTCCTTTCTGTGATCGTTCTCTTATGCCCACAATGCGCCTAGAGAACCCTTAAGGGCTATTGTATATAGGATATGGGGCTCTCCCTTAACCGGAGCGGTCAATACCGGCGGATTTTGCAGGTATTGCTTGATTTCGTCTAGTGCATTTTGGCACTTTTGATCCCAGACGAAAGGGGTCCCCTTCTTCATCAAATGACTGTAGGGACGGCATTTTCCGGAAGGTTTGCTATAAACCGCCGAATATATGCGAGCTTTCCTGGGAGAGACCGCAGTTGTTTGAGAGTCCTTGGCGTGGGCATTTCCATAATCGCCTTGAATTTTGAGGAATCGATTTCGATTCCTCGGTGACGTATGATGAATCCTAGGAATTTGCTTGAGGAGACTCCAAACGCGCATTTTAAAGGATTCATTTTCTGATTATACTTCCGAAGACGTTAGAACACTATTTTTAGATGTTCCCAATATTCCTCCTGAGATTTTCTTTTTACCACAAGTTCGTCGATGTAGCATTCGACGATCTCATGGATGAGGTCGTCGAAGATCTATGTCATGGCCTTTTGGTAGGTATCGCCGGAATTCTTTAAACCGAAGGGCATCACCTTATAGCAGAATATGCCCAGCGGAGTCCGGAAGGCGGTATGCTTTTGGTCTTCAGGATGCATTTTTATTTGATTGTATCCTGAAGATCCATCCATGAAGGAGAAGGCTTCATGGGTAGTCGTGTTATCGATTATTAGCTCGGTAACAGGTACTGGGAAATCATCCTTCAGTCAAACTTTGTTGAGGTCCCGAAAGTCCACGCAAATGTGAACCGTCCTGTTTTTCTTCATCACTAGAACGATGTTAGCGATCCAGTCGGGATATTGAACTTCTTGGATGAATATGGAGTCGATTAGTTTCTTGACTTCAGCGTTGATACTCATCTCAAGTTCGAGACGCATTCTTCTTGGCACCTATTTGGCTAGCTTTATGTTCGGCGATATGGACAGTTTATGTACCGCTACTTTTCGATCTATGGAATCTCGGAATAGTTCCATACGAAACAATCTTAATATTGCATGAGCACGTCCTTTAACGTGGTTACCTGTTTTTCAGATAGTAGCTCACTGACAAACGTTGGCCTCGGATCATTTTTTGTCCCTAAGTCAATTTTTCTTAGATTGTCCGCCGTGGTGTGTATCCCATCTTCCAGCTCTTTTGGTGCTGGTGGAAACTCGGAGATCACCTCGTCCTCTTCTTCATTTGAGAAGCACATGTGGAGGTCATCCATAGTCCCATGCCCTCCCCCTTTTGAGAGTGTTATCATATGGAAGGTACGAGTTCCCTTCCCTTTTTGTGGTTGAGCCGGTCCTATCCAGTCGGGGTAGGTCTTTTTTGGCTTATGCCTTTACGGCGGAGTTACCCTCCAGCTGTCGGATAACATAAACCTACATTGTCGATACTGGTCTTCCACCCAGTCTTTGAAGGTGAAGCAGTCTTTAAGGGGATGACCTATTGCTCGATAGTAGGTGCAATAATCCGGATGATAGACCTGGTTAATTTGTTCGGGATGCCGAGACTGCGGAAGTGTCATCATTTGGTGTTTCACGACAAGGTTTAATATTTTCCTTGTCTTGTCTTGAGGGAAAGAGTATTCCCGACCCATCTTCTTTATAAAAGACGGGCTCCAATCGAGTTTTTCTCGATTGCACGGCGTCTTGGATCCGCTTTGTTGTTTTCGAACCCCGTTTGCGTTTTTTGCCCTGTTTTTGCCTCTATTTTGGGATTTTCCCTTTTCGTGAGAACATACAGTAGGCCGTGGATGAAGAGCGTTATAGTCTTCCTTCTCCGCATATTGCTGACTGAAACGCAGCGTCCATGCCTTTTCATAAATGGCCATTTCACGGCTGTTACTGTCCCTGGTCATTTCACGGCCATTACTGTCCCGGCTTTTTTGACAAGCTTTTTTTATAAACTTGTCAATTTGTTCTTCTAACGATGGGCTTAACGTTCTTAGAGTGGGATTTCACTCTACTTCAATGTCACGACCATTTGGAAGAGCATTTTCCTCTTCACTAGAGCTGTTTATGACGTGGCAACTGTGGAACCGCTCCCGTTTCTTGGACTGAACGTATCCGATACCGGCTTCCTCCGTCTTCCTACTGGGCATCTTTCACTGAGTCCAGGGAACATCCCAGATCTTTTTGTAGAATTGGGCTTGCCAAACAGTTTGTTCGAGAGGTATACCTTGTCATCCTAATATCCTTTTTAATCCCTTCGCGTAATATCTTGGCAGACGGATTGATTGAAGCTTATAGAGTGCAAAATCGGCACCATGCCAAACTTCTTTTTCTACTTTGCTCTCCGTAGATTGGTAAAAGAGGATCGCCTTTTCACCCCTTCGCCTATGAGGCACGTAGAAAGTTTGCAGTTCTTGTACGCTGTATGTATCGAGCGCATCAACTTCCTTATAATGCCGAGGCAGAGTCATTGTGATTTGCAGACTCTGATCTGCTCCAGCGAAGGTTTGTATTGAAGGGCAAACTGAGAACACTGTGTTGGCCTCGTCCTCAGAGTCGCTGCCAAAGACCAAAATAGGAATAGATGGTCCGGGTATATTGTTTTCTTTCTGGGGTTGCCCCGAGTAGACTATTTCTTCATCTTTTTTAGTATCGCTTCCAAAGATCGGAATAGTGGTGACGGACTTCTGTTTATCCTCCGGCTTATGACGCCTTTCCGTATCCTCGAAATCTGGTAGGAAGTACTTTGCGTCTTCATATTTTCGGACCTTGTTTACGAAGAACAGATTTATCTCCTCTGTGACGGTGTATTCCAAGCCGTCTTTAAAATACTTCATACACTGATGTTGTGTAGAAGGGATAACGTTGTACTCATGTAACTAAGGCCTGCCGAGCAAAATATTATAGCAAGTCTTGACGTCAATGACATGAAATTTGATGTCAATGACGAGCAGCCCGAAACGTAATGTCAATATTACGTAACCGAGAGTCCGTGACGACTGTGAGTCGAAGCCGGAGATGATAATTTTATCTCGGGCAAGATGCTGAACGTTCATGCAAATTTCTTTAGCACCCTTACGTTGAGAAGGTTGACGGAGGATACGTTGTCGACAAAGATTTTTCCTATCTTGATGTCGTGGCAGTATCCGGTGACGTATAACGGGTGATTGTGCTAGCACGTACTAAGGAGGAGATCTTCATCGCTGAATGTAATGTCAGCCGCGTGGAGCTCTGCCGGTTCATCTTTCATCTTCTCTTCCGCTAAGAAAGCTTAGAACTGATCGGGCTCTTGTAATACCTTGATCAGAGAATCTCGTGCTTCTTTGGACAGGAAGAGAGCATCCAATATTCTCAGTTGTGAGGGTATTTTCCTCAAATGCGCTAGTACATTGTAATCCACCTTGTTTTTCCTAGACAGGTCCCTCACTGCGCTCTCTTTGACAACTTCACCGTCGAGTGCAATTTCAGAGATTTTTTCTTTCCATTTGTCCTTTTTGCTCGAAGCTTTATTTGTAGGTCCGAGGTTTTTTTCAGGCAGTGTTCGGTTACGTAGCTGAATATTCTCGCAGTTCTTCTCCTCCTCTTCTTTTTCGGAGGGGGAGCCTGTGAAAAGACAGCTGAGGGGTATTTCGTCCTCAGAATCACTCCCGAAGGTAAGAACTTAGGGTTTTCCCCTTACGAACTGGTATCAATCATATGACAGTTTCCAGTCGTTTCTTCATACACGTTTGTCGCACTATTTTACTGACGATGAGCACGAGCTTCGCGCTTCATTCTCTTGAAGTGTTTTTGATGGGCAACGTATCCTTTCCACCACTTCTTGAAGGCACCGCATTTCTTGATGGGGTGGGTGACGCTCCGATGATATAGGCAGTAGTCTGGATGTGCATCTTCTCCATCGAAGCATATGATCCCGAGAGTGTTTCTCATGAGAGGTGGCAGCTTCATCCCCATTGACAGTGCTTTGGCGAACCGCTTCTCTGTTTTGATCCTACTCTTATTTATAGCAGGTATGTTTTGGTTTAGTCGGAGTATTTTACGACTCGTCCTTGTCGTGCTTCTTTATCCTGACGCTGACGCTTAGCCTTTTTGTATATGGCTGTCTTGCGTTCTCGGTCATCTTTGCATTTGTGAAAGGCTTCGTTTAACAACCTATCAATCAGATCTTTCTCTGGCAGTTCCGGGGATTTAGTGCCGACTCTGCCTCCATTTCCTCCGCTTTCTTTTCTGACCTTGAGGGAGCTTCTTCGCCATATAACAACGAATGGGAGACCATGTGGCAACTTGCTACACGGTCCCTGGTATCTTCTGATGAGTCATTTTCCTCATCGTTGTCACTATCTTCGCCCTCAAGAATATGCTTGAGGAACTCTTCGAGTGTGACCGGTGTCCGCGCCTTCTGGTTGTACTCCTCCACCGCGTCAATATAATTTTGTAGGTCTGTACGCTTGTCGTCATACTCGGCAGGCTGCACAGGTTTCTTGGTCTTCTTCTTTTTCTTCAAAGACTTTAAAGGCTTGACTTGGGGGTTTTGCCCTTTGTCAACAACTTTCAGTATGGGACGTGGTTTCAGCATCCTTTCGATGATTTCAGGTTCAAGTAGGCTTTTCCACCTGACTGTTGGACATGCCTGTAGATCCTTCAGTATTCTTTGTGTTTTTACTGAAAGAACGATTTCCCATGGAGTTTCTTCCACGAGTGAGCATGATGCCCCCGGCGCATCCACCTTTTTGGGAGTGTGCTTCTGTGGTGGGTTTACCCTCCAGTTATCAGACAGCGCAAATTTCCCCTGTTGATACTGGTCCTCGACCCAGTTCTTGAAAACTTTGCAATCCTCAATTGGGTGGCTCACCATTCTGTGATAGGAGCAGTAGTTAGGGTTGTTGATGTCGCCGGGTTGTGGTGGACGCCGCGGGTCTGGCAATGTGATGAGTTTATTATGCATTGCCAATTCGAACAGTCTCATCGTCTTGTCACGGGGAAACGAATAAGCATGTCCTAGTCTCTCCTCCAAGGATAGGCGCAGACGCACGTTGTTTTGTCGAGCAGCCGGTTTTAGCTCACTCGGTTGCTGTTGTGTGTTGGCAACAAAGGCCGCTTTCCTTTTACCCTTATTATTTTGAGGGTCCTTATTTGAGGAGGAAGGCCCATGGCCCATCTGGTCCATTTGGGCTAGTTTATCTATCAGAGTCTGGAAGATTGTTGGTTTGAAGAATGTCATGAATTGGGACACAGTCGTTTGAGGATCAAGGGTCCCGATGAACATGCCCAAGGCGGGAGATTCTTCAATGTGTTGTTCACACTTAGACCATAGGTTCGGCCACCGGATCGCGTATTGGACCCAGGTTTCTCCAGGATTTACCCTGGCATTGATTAATGTCGTAATTGGAGTACGTTCGCTCGCACTAGCGAAATGCTGGGTGAACAGCAGCACCATCTCTGTGAATGTTTTTACGGATTCATTTGGGAGCTACGAGTACTACTCAAAGGATATTTCTAATAAGCCGCCGACGAACTGGCAAAGCAACAGTTTGTCGTCGCCTCCAGTGCTGCCTCACAGAGCTCTGAACTGCGCGATGTGCTGATGGGGTTGCATGTCCCTTTGTATACATTGAACTTGGGGATCATATATCCCGGATGGTACTTGATTTGATTATACCAGCCTGGATACGATCGCCCAGTTCTGACGATTTGGCCAACCGCATCATTTACTTGATGAGCTCTTATTTGTTGAGCTATATAATCATCAAAAGCAGCCTTGGAGATCGTTTCCTCCTTGGCTGTTGATAAGGCTGGAAGAGGGTTCGATGTTCCCCTCTGTCATCCTCGATGATTATCGGCGGATCCTCGGCTGGGGGTCTGGTTGGATCATCATTCCAACCATGTCTTGAAACAAGAGTGACATCTGCTTCATGTTAGCAGCTTGTTCAGCGGCTTCTTTGTCTTTTTTTCCGAGCACCATTTGCAGAAACTCTGTATCAGTCTCCTGCTTATGGCGCTGTTCGGCATTTTTTCCGGACTTTCTTTCTGTCCGGTAAGTGCTGTCATTTTGGTCAGCATTTCCTGGAGCTTCTGTTGTTGTTCCTGAGCCTTAGTCAGCGACCGAGTTTGCTGTCGGTAACTCGCCGAAGCACGGCTTTCTTCTTTCCCGGAAGCCATGTAGACCGTATGTACAATCATGCCCCCGAACTTGGGGCGTTTGGGTCCATCGCCTTTGGAATTTGTCGCTGGCGGTGTGGTTTTCTCCAGCCTCATCCTTTTATGGGAGGTTGAAGTTGAAGGAGCCGTTGTAACAGGCACCTGTATAGAAGAAGTCTCTCGCGGTATGACGGAGGGATGGTCTTTTTCTTGCCGAGCCTTCAATTTCTTTGGCCGATGAGAGTGATTTTGGTCAATCACAGAGTCCTGGACTTTTCGCCAGACCCGATGAATTTGCAAGGAGAACTACTGATGGGACTGCTCCGGCTTTTCCTGCACTGTGACTTCTGCAGGCAGGGGTGATTTCTTTAACACTGCCGTTGGAGAGTTCTTACGTACCCTCCTAAGCAGATCAAAACTGTTCCCGGTTGAAACAGCAGCGTCAATTTCTACCATTAGAGCTGGCGGAGTAAATCCAGAGGGGGAGTTGCCCCCAGCTTTTCTCACTCGGCGCCAGTGGCGACGTCGAGCGTGCCTTGTAGACGGGACTGCCTCGGTTTTGGAAGCAGCTTCTTCACGGCCCCAGTTTTACTCAGGGGTTGCTGTCGACGTCAGCTTGTTGAAGACCGACGTCCTTGGAAAAGTTTGATGAGGGCCAGCCTATCTTTCGAAGACCGACTTTCTGGTAGGAGAAGCACCTTTAACGGCTTCGCTGGTAGCAGGAGTTAGGAGGGCTATCCGTTTTGTGGTAGCAACTTCAGCTATCACGAGCCTCTTTACGGGCCCATTCGAGCTTTTGCTCAGCGTGTTGAAGACTGAGACACCAGATTTGGATGGCCCATTAAGAGGGGCCGTTGTGGTCGCCCTTCGATCGAAGACCGACCCTTTGGAAGCTTCTTCTTGCAGCGCTGAGGCACCGAAACTCACTGGAGGGAGCATGGTCCCAAAGAACAATCCAGTAGTGGCTTGCGTAATTTGCCCCACCGGTATTAAGAAAATAGATGTCGCGTTGGGCCCATAAGTCACTCCTCCAGTCGTAGTGGAGCGAGAGTTGCTGTTGCAAGAGGTGCAGTGAGAAGCCATCGATTTTCTCTGCACAGGAGCAAGACACCAAGTTTTAGTATCTCGAATCCAAGGGCAACCATAGAGAACAATGATTTTGTTCGCGAAACACGATACACGAAATCTGGAGTGGAAAGAGGAAAAGGTCCCACCGGGCGTGCCAGAATCTGTTTACTGCCGAAAATAGAGACGAACCGGGATGGGTCATCTTGCCTGAATTTGGGAGCAGATCCTATATGGACTTCTCCATCTACCTCTCCGAAAATACCAAGTTGATTTATGGCACCGTATATTAGAGGTTTGGATAGATGCGACCGATGTAGAACACATTATTAGATTCCCCCTCATTTGTAAGGGATTTTTGATTGTGGGGACGCTCTTCTCTGCAGTGCAAGCCCCTGCAGTTAATTACGTTACCGCATTGCGATAACCACTTTCTTCTTCACCGGCAATTCACTTCATGTCGTATGTATTTTTGTTTATTTTGGTTGCCCATGGATTATATACGGGGACTAATTTATGCCATCGCCCGTAGGGCAAGGGTCAGTCCAAATCCGTATATATTAGATTTGGGTTTATTTTATTTACAAACCGTTAATCTAGTTTGAGATTAGGATCAACTTAAATATATGAGCATTTGTGCTCAATTATTTTAGTTTAAGGACATCACAGTCCAATATTCCCATTTTAGGGACGAATATTAGTTTAACGACATTTCGGTCCAACATTCCCGTTTTGGGGACGAAAGTTAGTTTAAGGACATTTCGGTCAAACATTCCCGTTTTGGGGGATGAATGTTAGTTTAAGGACATTTTGGTCCATTATTCATCTTGCGCGCACGTGTATTTGTTACGTGGCGGAGTGAATGATGGTGACTTAGGATGCACCCAATTTGGGGTGCGATCCGATTTGATTAAATTTTACATCAAGTTGGGACGAGAAGTTATTGTTGATTGTCGGGGCCCGCCACCTCTCTGAAGATGTTGAGGAATTACAATGGCATATATCAGAAGTGTAGAGAGATGTACCCTTAAACCAAATCCCGTATTTAAAGGAAAGGGGGTGATGAACCTAAGAATCGTTAGTCATATTTGAGACTAAGATTAACTTAAGAGATATGAGATGAGTATTATTTTAGATATCATCAATGGAGATCATTAGTCATGTTTGAGACTAAGATCGGTTTAGAAATCATGAGCATATGGGCTCGGTTGATTTAAAATCAATGAGTTTTAACCTCAAGAACTTAGCCAATTTAGGCCGAAATTGGATTTCTATATTACCCAGCAGTGCTAAGCACTAAAATATGAGTGCTCACGTGTATTTCACGTGAGACGCTGGAATAGCGCTGAGCACTAATCTTTTCTGGAGCTCGCGTATTTTTCACGTGAGGCTCTACTATAGTGCTGAGCACTAATCTTTTCTGGCGCTCACGCGTGAAACATGTGATGCGCTACTACAATGCTAAGCACTAATTTTCTCTGGCTCTCACGTGTGAAACATGTGAGGCGCTCAGATATGGGTGCTGCCCAATCAATGCTAAGCACTTTGGTCATTTAGACTGAATATAGAGTGCTAAGCACTTTGCATGGCACTCACGTAGGAAGCACGTGAGGTCCTGAGCATTGATTTCAGGTTTTGTTTATTCATCGCCTTTTTTTATACAGAAGTGCTAAGAAATTGGGTAGAGCTCTGGTACTCACGTGTGAAGCACGTGAGGCGCCAGATTTTATGTTTCCAAGAGTGTTTCATGTGTATTTCACGTAATTGCTTTATTTTTGGGGTGCTAGGCTGCTTTATTTGATGGCTTCCTAATTAATATAAAGGAGTTTTTCTTTACTCTCTGGACGCTCACGTGGAAAGCACGTGAGACGTTTTAGTTTTTCTTTTGTTTTTTTAAGCACTCACGTGGGAAACATGTGAGGCACTATAATAGTGCTAAACATTAATTTTACTCACGTGTGTTTCACATGAAATGCCAAATTCTTCTTGTTTTTAGAGATATTAATCTCTGTTAATGGCATTTTAGTCATTGATGACATCAAGATTTCTATTTTGAAGATCTTGAATCATTCTTTTTTTATTGGAGAACTAAATTCTTCTTTTATTTTTATAAGAACTAAGTTCTTTATGTAGGGTTAAACCCTAATTTTTTTGGAGGAATTAAATTTCCAGAACACATGTTCTTTTTCTTTTCCTTTTTCTTTCTTTTTCTTTTTAACCTAATTCTTTTCCTCTAAGTTTTGAGTCTTAAGAATAGAATTACCTTGATGAGAATTAAATTCTCAACTTGTGGGGAGATTTGCTTTTGCAAATCTCAAACCAAAGGAACAACTAAGTTCTTGTATGAAAGGTTAAACTCTTATTTCAATTATACTAGGCAAAGAGGATACTTTTAATCTCTCCTTTTTCTTTATCTAAAGTTTTGAAGAAGGGAGATCTTCTTTCTTCTTTTGAGAATTAAATTCTCTGTCGGTTTTGAGAGCCTTCTGTCGTTTTTTTTTTTTTGCAAAAGCTTGAGGGGAGTTCTCTCTATATGTCTCTGTCTGTGTGTGAGACTTGAAGTCTTGGGTCTTTTATATAGTGGAGGCAAATTGTTAATCTGTTTTGAGAAAATCTCTCATTGAGAGATTCCAATTGATTTAATTGGTCTCAAAATTTGTTTAGGGACTTTTATCCACAATTGGATCTTTGATCCAAGAATTTCTGTTTTACTGAATATGTTTTTTTTTGTTTTTATCCAGATTGGGGAAATATTTTCCTATATATAGAATTTTATTCTATTAAACGGTGATTTTTAATCACCATTGGATTTTTAATCCAAGAGTGCTCGGTTTAACAGAGCACAATCTTTCTCTGTTTAGAAATATATAGGAAATATTTTCAATCTCATTGGATTTTTGATCCACCAACTTTCTGTTCAACAGAAAATATCATCCCCAATAGAATTTAATTCTATGTTTAATCACCATTGGATATTTGATCCAACGGTTCCCTGATTAACAGAGAGAATCTTTCTCTTTTAGAAAAAAATCCAGGGAAATATTTTCCAAGAGTAGAATTTAATTCTATGTGAGGAGACGCCCTCATGTGTTTAACACATAAGGCTTATTTAACTTCTTTCATTTGGCGTCCATATGCCTTGCATATGGACGCTCACGTGTTTAACATGTGAGTTCCATTTGGCCTTTGGCCATTTACTCTTAATGCTCGTATGCTTTGCATACAAAAAGTAGAATTTAATTTTATGCATAGAATTTAACTCTATCTGAAGCTAATTCTTCAAAAGGGTATCCTCACGTGTTTAACACGTGACCCCAGTATGGTTTTTTTGTGCTTTCATGCTTTATACATAGACGCTCTGGTGTTTAACACATGAGGCCCATTTAGCCTTTAATTGTTGAATTGCAACGCCTATATGCTCTACATATAGGCCATGGGGAATTTTCTCCTCTTTTCTCTCTCTTTTTATGAAGGAACAGCCATCAACCAACCATAATTGTGATCATTAAATTTCTCACTTCTTATCTTATCCTCAACCATTTTTCGTCGACCGTTGTAGGAAACTTAACTTCTCCTTCGGATTTGAACTAACACCTTCAAAACTACAATCTAAAAAGATAGGGAAGAGAACACAAGCGTGTTACCGACCGTTGACCTAGATCGTAGAATCGAAAGACCTTTTGGTTTCCTAACCACGCTCCGATACCAGTTGTTGTAGTATCAAGCGTCAAACCCTAGGCTCTTATACCAGTTGTTGTAAATATGATAATAACCACGGAGATGGATGATACACGGAACAACGCTTACGATCAATTACGCAATCCACGCAATACCAATGAAATATAAAACAAACAATAAAAGCTAGAACAAAAAAATCACAAACTAAAGAGACAAATGGATTTGTTAACGAGCTTCACCTACCGCATGGTTTGTCCCCGGCAGAGTGGAATCTGCAAACGTTTACTATATTCTTGAGTCAAGTTTACACCAAGTAAGCTTAGGAGATTTCTTTCAAATCTCTCTAAATCTTAGCCGTTGCCCTCTTTTTATACAATAGTCTCTTAGATTGACATTACATATAACATAGGAGAGATTCCTATATATAAGCAAACCCTAATTTTATTAAAAATAAGAGATAAACTCAAATCTGAAAATTCGGTTCGCACAGAAAATCCGTCGGCAGACGTCTTATCAAGGATTGGTCAGACGTTTGCCTCTCCTCTGCTTCTGATTCATCTCCTTAGCCAGACGTCTGCCACTTCTTAGTCAGACGTCTACCACCACCCTGGATTGGGCTTCATGCTTCCTCAGAGGTTTGCCCAGACGTCTGTAGTTTGGCCGTCAGACATCTGGCGTTACTCTGAATTTCTTCTTGTGCATGCTTGCATGCCCAGACGTCTGAACCCCCTTGTTTAGACGTCTAAGAAAGAATTCTCCACATTTCAACACATATTTGGAGGTTCGGTCTTCCTAGCTTATACGAATGAGAAAAGAGGCCATGTCCGCTTTGTTTATACCATAAGAAATTATTTTTCTTCATCTTTCTTTTTGCAGGTTGCATATTCAGACTATAGATAGCAAGCAAACTCTTATTTATTTACCGTGAGTTTGAGAGAAGCTGTTAGATTAGAAAACACTTTCATGTAACTACTGGATATTATTGTTATCAAAATTAGGTTTAATAAGTTTCTATTCAATGTGTTATGATTATTGGTTATCAATCAGTTTATTTGGAATTATATAAATTAAGATAATTTTTCTCATTCTTGTCACAAGGCGATTCCTACCAGAAGTTAAGTAAGGCATAAAAGTTAAATAAAGTTGATTGATTTCTGAGTCATTGGGGATTCTTCCACCTCTCTTCTATTTAGCCTCTTGGAGCAGCAGTTATGGCCTTGTTTAGCATGACAAGTCATCATGCTCTTTCTCGATTGTGGTCATGTGGCATTACCATTTACACATAGTGACCCAGGTCCTTGCGTATGCTCATCTGTCATGGCTGTCTTATATCAGCAGATATTTTATCATGTGATCGATCGGTGACATCGAACCGATAGCATTTGTCTTCCATTGTTATAAAGTGTTGATCATTCAACCATATTTTTATGTGGCTAACTTCGAAAAGAACTTAATTGCATTTGTCAGCAGAAAACGAAGCTCTACCGACAAGGGATTTGTACTCTACTCCGGCAAAAGCTGCGTCCTTATCGACGCCATCAGGACAGAGAATTATGTAATTCTCGCTGATGGTAAAATTAAGTTGCTTGATGGCCGGAGATTCACACCCTTCTCCCCCTCGGTGCCCTCGAACAACATTGTTTTCTAGGCTACTCATATAAGAAGATATAAAAATGATATAAGTTTGATTGATTTGAGAGTTGTTCGGAGTTTTTCGACCTCTGTGCTATTCAGCCTCTAGGGGTAGCAGATATGGTTGTTTAGTGTGATAACTCATCACGTTCTTTCTTGATGGTGGTCATGTGGCATCCACCGTTTGCACATCGTGATCCATGTCCTTGTGCAAGTTCATTTGTCACGACCGTCTTATCTCAGCCGATATTTTATCATGTGGAAGATGGGTGATATCAGCCAGTAGCCTTTGCCTTCGGTTGTTCTAAAGTGACGAAATTGCTTAGCTAATTTTGAGCAAGTGGCATTAGAAGAAACTTAATCCCAAATAAAAACAATTTAAAGAAATTGATTTGTCTTCTAATTAAATTGATATGAGCACTCTATCAATTTCAAAATTACAACTTCACCTAATTAATACAAATCAATGAATTCTCATCGATTCTACCTTTGTTATTTCATAAATTAAGCACTTACAAGTTGCAATAAATCAAATGGAAAAGGTAAATTCTAAATTAAAAAAAGAAAAAAAGATTTTCCTCCATCAACAATTCAGTTGCTCTACCTAAGAATCAAGAGCTGCCATTGATCCGGGACTCAGTAACGGAAACGAACACCACGACGAGTAGGACGGCGACAACATCCCCATATGCATCCCTGCACCACCACCACTCTCATGATTCACCTCCAAATTCACAGGATGCTGCTGCTGCAGCAGCAGCATTGGCATCTGAGCTCCCACTTTGATCGGAGGCGGGGCTGCCACCGTATCCTTCAGTTGACGCGGCATGCCTGTCAGCCTCTGAACAAGTCCACGAAATCCATGCGGGTCGACTCGATAAACTTTAGGCTGCGGCGGCTCTGGCCTCCTCCACGGCTTGGCCGCAGGTTTACGGATCGAATGAAGTGAAGAATACGACGATGTCGTCGATGATTGCGGATGCGGCGGCGGCTTGAGTTTGTGGCTGTCTTCTGACATCTGAAGAGAGAGGGAGTACTCCATTGTTGTTGTTCAAGTGAGAAATGAAATGAGAAATGTAGAGGTGAGGGGCTATTTCAATTTGTAGTTAGGTAACACGTCAGCGAGAGGCGGCTGAGGTTGGACTTTTCGCTGAGAATAGTCAGAGTTTGGGTGCTTCATTTGAATGTTAATTGTTGATTTTTGGAGCACGTTCACAAATGCTGCAGCCTCGTGTATGCAATTTTCGTGACGGTTGCACGCTCTGATTAAATTCGAAAACGATGGTTTTGTTTATTCTAGAAAATCGAATCTTGATTTTGTAAATGCTGATTTTATTTTGACATAAATGGATTGGATTAAAACTAGCAGTGCCAAATAAATCAATCGACAATAATTTGAAGCATTGCATTGATTTGCTATACAATATGGCATTGTAGATACAGTTAATTAAGAGCTCAATTTATTTTTAAAGAATTAATGCTAGAAAGTATCTTATTTTCCTTTTCCCTTTCTTTTTTGGTTATTTTCCTTGGAAGAAGATTTGAAATGATCATAGCATCCAGCACATTCGGCAAGGATTCTGCAATGTTCATTTAAATATATGTTAATTATCATAATGACTAGCTTCATTCGGCTACAAGTAGGCATAGATCTGGCTGTAGAAGATCATCAAAGTAAAATCTCAGTGAATCATATGATCAACGTTAGAAAGTAAGAAAAAAATAATATTCCATATATTGGGTCTTGTGATGATAATGTGCGTTGGGGTTAAGGTGAAGACATCAAATCTATGTTTATATTTGGTGGATTGACTTCACAAACAGACAACTTCTCTTTCTAACTTGTAACTTAGATAGAAGATCGGTTTGGTATTATCAATATATATAACATTCTTTTATTATAAATACATCAGTATAATCCAAAACAACACAATGCATCTAGAAAACAACTTTGGGCATTTGAACCTTTTCATAGTGGGAGATTGAACCTTTTCATAGTGGGAGGAGCCAAAATTTCCAAAAAGACAACTCAAAATTCAATACAATCATGTAGAGAAACCTCTTTCATATATTAGATTTAAACCTCTTTTATGTGGAGAAACCTTTTCATAGTGTGCTAGGATTAGATTTAAACCAAAAATGGATTGAGACAATCAAGAACAATATATTAATTATTAATTTATCAAGAAGATATCTTTTAACATAACAGAATGAAAGAAAATGATTCATATAACCGATCCTAGAAATTTGAGATTAATCCTTGTTATTGATTTTGATGGAGGTCCTTTTCGGGTCTCCATCAGACGTTGTTTTCCGTCGATCTCCCGATGGATTTTGGAGATGATCTCTTGTCGCGTGTGGGACTCAATGGGTTTTGAGGAGATTGGTGATTTGAGGAGCTTAGCGCCGAGTACCTGCAAAGAAGTCCCGGGATGGTTTGGTACCACCGAGGACCCTCCGACGATCAAGTTAGTACTAGATCCGAGCAGCGTAACGGCCAAATGGAGTCAGAAATGGCTTACTTGACTCCTCTGTGATGGGGGTTTATATAGCGATGGCGACACGCAGCAGCAGGCGCGAGAATCTCGCCGGAAGTTACGCTCCCAACGTCATGCCCGCGTAGAGAGCGGATCGCCCATTAATGGGGATCGTGAAGACGTGGAACGTGGGATGCTGCTGGCGGAGAATCCGCGCATGGCGAAATTTGCGGAGCGGCGGTTACGCCTGTGAGCGGTGGAGTTGGTCGGAGGACCGAGGAAGACGGCCTCGACCGGGGGGCTCGGGGACGAGCGAGAAGGCCGAGGAGTCTTCATCTTGTGGCAGCTCGGGGCGAGCTGAGGGGCCGAGGAGGCCAATTTGCAGGGGGCCCCGAGGAGGGCTAGCTAGTGCTTGCAGGTCGGGTACAGGAGTTGCCTGGTCGGCCTCTGTGGACCCTTTCTTTTGAGTTATAGGACACGCCATCTGCCACGTGTCCTGATCTTGGGAATCGCCAATATTGAACATCATCATTAACCCCCCACTCTTGTCCCGACCAGCTAGCGAATCGGGTCAAGAGTGGACTGCCGGGCCTCCCGGGGTAAGCCCCCTCCTAAGGTTTCGTCGGGTCGCGTCCCCGGGCCGTGAGCTGTCTTTTCTGCCAGCGAATCAAGGCGAGATCTCTGCATTTAAGGAAGGTGTGCCGATTCGTGCATCTTGTCTTTGAAGCGACGGTCCACGTGTCAAGCGTCGGTTGGCTGACGCGACGTGTGTAGACCTGCGACGCTTGAAAGGGTGCGGTCCAGTGTGGGAACGACAAGTGGAGCAATCAGAGTCGTTGGACGCAAGGAGGCGTTTTAGCGGGAGATGAAGGGCGCCGTTGGATGAGGTCGCTCGTGGTGATAAATAGGGGTGGGGCCCGTTCCAGGGCCCCTACTCCTTCATATTTTCCGTTCTAAGTCCTGGTAGCTCGACGCTCGTCTTCTTTCTTCCACTTTCGTTTCCCGAGTATCCTTCTTCTCAAGGTTAGATGCCTTCTTTTGTCGAGTCAGTAGATGTCGTTGAAGTAGGTTCTAGAAACCCTTTAGGTGAGCCTGAGTCTTCCCGGGGAGAAGGGGCCGGGCCCTCTTCCCGGGATCGTGCGGCGGGGGCAGCCCCCAGGGAGAAGGCGGTAGATGCTGCCCCCGACGCCTCGTGTTGGGTGAGGCATGAGGATGAGATTTCCAATGCTCGGGCTCGCTTCCACATCCCCTCATGTTATACGCTTCGTCTGGCCAAAGAGGGAGAGAGGGTAGAGAAAGTATGGGGCAGAGAGATCGCCCTGTATTTAGAAGCTTTTTGGGGTGGAATGCGCCTGCCCTTCTCTCCTGAGGTCGTTGAAGCGTTGAACTTCTTTGGGTTAGCCCCCAGCCGGTTAGTGCCGAACTCGTGGAGGATTCTCCTCGGGTTCCTGATCCGCCTGAAATTACAGGCGATTCCCTTCAGCCTCTCCCTCCTTGATTCTTCCCTCGTCTTCAAAAATCACCCTGGTGGTCGAGCGGGCGACCCGAGGTGGGTTTATCTCTCTTTCACAAAGCGACAGGGGGGCGCCGCCGGGACGGGGGTTGTGTCCCTGTCTTCTTCCATTCACGACTGGAAGAAGAAGTTCTTCTTCGTTTCCCCTCCCGAGGGCGAGGACTGGCCCATGCCTACAAAGCGGTCGAGGGAGAAATACTTGCCGGGGACACCGTCCAGTGACCCCATCGCGGTGAGAGTGGCGTCGTAGGAGCCCATCCCCCGTTTCGACGTGCTGTTGTCTGAGAGGGTCCTGAGTTGGGCCGGGCTCAGACCCGTTGAGTTCGTCGGTAAGTTTAGGTTTGCTTTTTGCCTTGTATATTACTTGTGTCGCTGACTTCTTTACATTCAGTTTTGTGCTGGACCCATGGACATGGACTCGCTCCGAGCTTCCATGTGCCAGCCGAGGAAGATCGCGAAGGCTGGGGGTGCCGGCTCTTTCAGCTCAAAACCTGCCCCGGCTCCTTCTCCTCCGGTGGTCGCGTCCCGCGAGCTTTCGGAGGCGAATCTCGCCCTGGGGCCCAGCAGAGTGTCGGGCCGGAAGCAGGCTCGGATTCTGGAGGACCCGGCCTCGGAGGAGGAGATCGGCTCTCCCTCGGAGCCGCTCAAGAGGAGATCTTCCTGGGGCTCGTCCTCGCCGATCATGGTGGAGGAAGGGGGCCTCCAGTTCACAGTGCCTTCGGGGCTATCCGTCGCGGATAGCCTGCTGCATGAAATAGAGACATCGGCCAGGGGTAGAGTCCCCGGGGTAATGGCTCAGCTGGCGTCTATCGCCCAAGAGTCCGTGCAGGTAAGTGTTTGGTTTTTATTATTTTTTTTAGATTCTGTGCCTCCCTCGTCTTCCTGATCTCTCTCCTGCCTTTCAGGTTCTCCAGCATGTTGCCCTCGCCTTAAGCATGGAGGTCGAGGTGATAGCCCCGACGCTGAAGGCTGTGGGCCAGCTCGCCTCACTGGAAGAGAGCTCCAAGCGGGAGCTGGAGGCGGTGATGGCGAGGGCCGCCGCCTTGGAGGGCGAGGTAGAGGCCGGGAAGCGGGTGGTCGTCCGGTACCGTGAGGCCGCCGCGGCTGCCGAGGCTAAGCTCGAGGATGCTCAGGTGCTTGCCGGCAACCTGAAGAAGACGGTGAAAACCCTCCGGAAGGAGCTGGGAGCGGCGGCCGAGTCGGCGAAGTCGGCTGACCTGAGAGCGGCGAAGTTTCCCGACCTCTCGGTGGCGAAGGCGGTGAAGGGCTACAAGAAGTTGAAGGACTACTATGATGACCTGGCCTGTTCCCCAATTAAAAATCAGGAAGAGCTTCAGAAGAGGCATAACGTGCTCACACGTGACCAGTAGTCACGTGTTGGCACGTGATGGTTAAGCAGCAGCCAGAAAACAGAGCGCAGAAGAAGAGAAGCCCACTCAAGGGGTCACGTGCTTACACGTGACAAGGGGTCACGTGCTCACACGTGACCAACGGTCACGCGGCCACATGTGACCGGCTTTAAGAGCCTCATTCTTTAACAGAATTAAATCCTGATGATAGATCCTTCAAATCTTTCCAAAATGGAGAAGAATTATTTGAAACCGTTGGATTGAAAATCCGAGGGTGATTAAATATCACCAATGTATGGAAAAATCTTGGACATGGAAAGATTTTCCCTTAAATCTAACCGAAATAACAAAGAGATATCTCTGGATTTAAAATCCAATGGTGAATAAAATTCACCCAATAATCTAAAGGCCCAGATTAATGATGAAGATAAATCAAATCTCTCAATAAACAAATGAAATCTTTCAATGAAAGATTCACTAAAACAGATTGATTCTTTTCCTTCTCCTATAAATAGGAGCCAAGAAAAGAAAAAAGGAGACTTTTGGACTTTGGACCTTTTCTTTTGATACACACAGAGAGAGAGAGAGAGAGAGATATAGAGCCTTTGATTCTCTGCAAAAGGAAAACCTTAGGTAAGAAAAGAAAAGGAAGGCTTCAGAAGAGAATTTAATTCTTAAAAGAGTTTAACTCTTATATAAAAAGAAAAGAACTTAGTTCTTTCTCTGGGGGAGGATCTGCAAAGTACACATCTCCCCATAAATTGAGAATTTAATTCTCATTGGGTTGAGATCCTGCCATGCAGATCTAAAACACAGAAGAGGGACTGAGTTTTGAGAATTTAATTCTCACAGAATTATAGGAATTTAATTCCTTTGAGATAAAATTAGGGTTTAACCCTATGTTATAGGAATTTAATTCCTTTAAAATGGACAGAATCAGGGTTGAACCCTAATTGAGAACTTAATTCTCTCAAACTCACAGGAATTTAATTCCATTAAAGAAAAAAAAAAGAATTAGGGTTTCACCCTATACCAGAATCTAATTCTTTACAGAAAAGAAATTAGGGTTTAACCCTATTCAAGAATATAATTCTTCAGAAGAAAACAGGAATGTAATTCCTTTAAAGTTTATTGCTAGGGTTTGACCCTATGAAGAATTTAATTCTTAAAAAAATGAACAGATCTTTAAAACATGCAAAGAGTCAGAGTCGCGTGCTACCACGTGACCCCTGCAAAGATCCATAGAAAAGAACTTGAGTCAGAGTCACGTGCTACCACGTGACCCCTGCAAAGATCCATAGAAAAGAACTTTGAGGCAATGCTTCACGTGCCCCACGTGACCCCTAAAGCACACAGAGAAAAGGCAGAAGAAACAGAAAAGAGCTTTAGGGCGCTCTCACGTGCTACCACGTGACCCCTTAGTTGAAGCTTTAACAGACAAACACCTAAATTCCTATCACGTGACAGCACGTGATACTTCAAAGTATTCAATACTTTTGACTGAATAAAACAAGAGGAATCAGGGCGCCCTCATGTATCCACACGTGACCCCTCTCTCCTTAATTTTTAACACTAATCTGGAGATTTTGTCCCCAGTGTTTAACACTGATTTTCTTAGTGTTTAACACTAATTGGAAAACTCTATTTGCAGTGTTTAACACTGATTCGCTTAGTGTTTAACACTGATTTGAAAACTCTATTTCCAGTGTTTAACACTGATTTGCTTTATTGTTTAACACTAATTTGAAATCTCCGTTTGCAGTGTTTAACACTGATTTGCCTTAGTCTTTAACACTAATTTGAAAGCCCTGTTGCTAGTGTTCAACATTGGTTATATTTTAGTGTTTAACACTAACTTGTTAATCTTATTCCCAATGTTCAACACTGTTGGTCTCCAGTGTTTAACACTAGCTTTAGCCCAATTGGCTAAGTTTCCAGAGGCAAAGCCTCTCCTTCAATAGACCAACAGAGGGTCAATATTAAACATGATTGGACTTAGCCCAAGAAGGCCATAAGTCCTCAATTCAAACTTAACTGGGCCAATGGGCTCATAATATAATTAATTGGTCTTGGTTCCAAATTGGGCTAAAGATCATTTAATCTACCTTGGTTTAAGGGTACATCTCTTCACTCCTTTGATTTTTGGCGTTGTAATTCCTCAACGTCTTCAAAGAGGTGACGGGTCCCGATGACTACACATTGATATGGACTGTGGGGTCCTTAAACTCACGGACTATGAGGTCCTTGACCTTGACCGTAATGTCTTAAAACTAACGCCGGACTGTGGGGTCCTTAAACCCTCAGACTATGACGTCCTAAACCTTGACCGTAATGTCTTAAAACTAATGCCGGACTGTGTGGTCCTTAAACCCTCGCACTATGACGTCCTTAACCTTGACCATAATGTCTTAAAACTAACGCCGGACTGTGGGGTCCTTAAACCCTCGGACTATGACGTCCTTAACCTTGACCGTGACGTCTTAAAACTAATAACGGACTATGACGTCCTTAACCTTGACCGCGACGTCTTAAAACTAATATCGGACTGTGGAGTCCTTAAATCCACGGACTACGACGTCCTTAACCTTGACCGCAATGTCTTAAAACTAACACTGGACCGCAATGTCCTTAAACTACCTATTGACCGTAATGTCACTAAACTAAACAACAGGGCTCTACTAATCGCTCTCTTGTCGGATCTAAACGATCCCGTTAAGTTGATCATAGTCTAAAACTAGACTAACGTATCCTTAACAAACGTTTAAGTTGATCTTAGTCTCAAACGAGACTAACGTATCCTTAAACCTAAACCCCCAAACCCAAATCTAAGATAATACGGATTTGGACTAGTCCGCGCCCTACGGGCGACGACATAACTCAGTCTCCGTATACAATCCACGGGCAACCAAACACAAAATAAACACACACGACACGAAGTGATCATCTGGAGAAGGAGAAAGTTGTTACCGCAATGCGGTAGCGTAATTAACTGCAGGGGATTGCGCCTGCAGGGAAGAGCGTCCCCACAATAAAAAACCCCTCAAGCGAGGGGGAATCTGATGAATTCTGCTACATCGGACGCATCCATTTAAACCTTCGATACATGGTGCCATAAATCAACTTGGCATCTTCGGAGAGGTAAACGGATAGCACCAATTAGCATCTGCCCCGAATTTCAGGCAAGACGCTAGTCTTGGCCGTCTTTCGGAGGGGAACAGATTCTGGCACACCCGGTGGGACCTTTTCCTCTTTCCACTCCACACTTCGTGTGTCGTGATTCGCGAATCAATCACGGTTCGCTAATGGTTGCCCTTGGGTTTCGAGGTACTAAGATTTGGCGTTTCGTTTGCTGCAGAAATCAAGCGTCAATGGCCTCCAACTGCTCGAGCTGCTCAAAATGCAAGTGCAACCAACGCTCCGCCTCACCGGGAGGTGTAGCCTATGGGCCTTAAGCAGCATCCATCCTTTCCATGCCGGTGGAACAGGTGACCCAGGCCACCACGGGTCTTTTTTTCGGGACCATGCTCCCACCTGCAAGCTTCACCATACCAATGCCCGCACTGGAAGAAAACAAGAAGTCGGTCTTCGATCGGCTCACTGCTACAACGGCCCCTTTCAACGGGTCGTCTAATATCAAACCAGCAGCCTATGTCTTTGCCAGGCTAAGCCAGAACCCTGATAGGCCCGCCAAGAAGCTTATGAACCATGAAATAGCCGTCCCGAGGAAGACAACCACCCCTGCTCCAGAAGTCGTCAAGGCGGCTTCTCCTGTTAAAGAGTCAGTCTTTTCAAGGCTGACTATTCCGGCTCCTGCTCCTGCTTGAGGATCTGTCTTTGACAGATTGAACAACGCTACTCAAAGGACAACATCAGTCTTTAAGAGGCTGACACCAGCGGCACCTCATTCGGACAGGGGGCAAGAGGAAGATGTCTCTATCGCCGAACCAGTCCCGACGGCTCGTCATGCTCGACGTCGCCACTGGCGCCGAGTAAGGAAGGCCGGGGGCAACTCCCCCTCGGGGCTAACTCCACCCGCTCCAATGGTGGAAGTTAATGCTGCTGTTCCAACTGGGAACAGCTTTGAACCGCTAAGGAGGGTACGCAAGAACTCTCCAACTGCTATGCTAAAAAGATCTCCTCCACCTGTGGAGAGGGTTACAGAAGCGAAGCCGGAGCAGCCTCCTCAACGGCTGTCCTCCAAGATTTACAAGGTCTGGCAGAGGGTTCAAGATTCCGTAATCGACAAAGATCACTCTCGCCGGCAGAAGAAGATGAAAGTTCAGAAAGGAAAGAACCGTCCTGTCAAACAACAAAGGACGACAACCGCTTGGGTGCCTGCTGCAACGGCTCTCTCCACGTTGACTACTCAAAAGAGAGGAAGGCCGGAGAAGCCCCCCACACCTACAGCTAATGTCAAAGACAGTAAGCCTAAACGTCCAAAGTCTGGGGGCATGATAGTACACACTGTTTACATGGCGTCTGGTAAAGAGGACAGCCGTACATCTACGGGTCATAGACCGCTTACACGGTCAGTGACCAAAGCTCAGGAGCAGCAGCAAAAGCTCCAAGAAATGATGACCGCGATGGCTGCACTCACTGGGCCAAAAGAAATTCCCGAAGCATCCTCGAATCAACATCAGGAGAAAGAAACCGACACCGAGTTCCTTCGGAGAATACTGGAAAAGAAGGATAAAGAGGTTGCGGAACAAGCAGCCAATATACAACGAATGGCCCTTCTGTTCCAGGATATGGTGGGTATGATGATACAGCCGGATTCTCATGCTGAAGATCCTCCAATCGTCCTTGAGGATGACAGGGGAGAAACCTCAAATCCTCCACCGGCTCTGTCAACAGCCAAAGAGGAAACAATCTCCAAAGCTGACCTTGATAAATATATAGCTCAATAGATACGGGTTCATCAGGCAACTGAAGCAGCCGGCCAAGTCGTCAAAACAGGGCGACCATATCCGAGCTGGTATGATCAGATCAAATACCCGCTGGGCTATACAATACCGAAATTTCATGTCTACAAGGGGACAGGCAATCCCCATCAACATGTTGCCCAGTTCAGGACGCTTTGCGGCAACACCGGCGGTGATGATAAATTGTTGCTTCGTCAGTTCGTCGGTAGCTTGTCAGAAACGGCGTTCGAATGGTACTCTAAGCTTCCGAACGACTCCGTCAAAACATTTGCGGAGATGGAGCTGCTATTTACGCAGCAATTCGCGAGCGCCAGCGCACGCACCCCGATAACGGCATTGATTAATGCTAGGGTGAAACCAGGTGAGACGTGGGTCCAGTACGCTATACGCTGGCGAAACTTGTGGTCAAAATGCGAACAACGCATCGAGGAAGCGCCCGTGGTGGGCATGTTCGTAGGTACCCTAGATCCTCATGCAACTATCTCACAGTTCATGATGTTCTTTAAGCCAACCACGTTCCAGGCTTTGATCGACAAGCTGGCCTAGATGGACCAGATGGGTCACAGACCGTCTCCCCCGAAGCCAGAACCGCGAAATGACAAGGGTAAAGGGAAGGTGTTCAGACCATAATATTGCATTTTTCATTCCCCTTTTCTTATCCTTTTTATAAATAAACAGGTACTCTTGACGCACGTTTGTTGCATGTTACAGGATATAGGGCTTGGATGCGAATACAGTAAAAAAGACGAAAGTTGATACAGAAAAAGGACTTTTGACCAATAAGTAGAACGGATACTAATCAAGTCTAGTCGAAGAACAGTGCAAGGTCCAAAATGTGAAGTGAACGGTCAAAAGATATGAACAAGTTTTCACTGAAGATCTGGAGAAGACCCAGAAGCCCAACAGAGAAAATACATATAAAAATACAGAGCCCAAGAACCCTGAACCAAGCCCAAAAAGTGCAGGGCCCAAATCCTTTCTTTGGCCGCGGAACCGCGGCCAAACCCAGCCTGGCGCCGCGGTTCCGCGGCCATCTAGTGCGCATGTCGGTGGAGTTTTTCTGAGCTGTTGCGTCGGTACAGGGGTTGGGATTTTTAGGGGTCAAATCTGTAATTTCACATATGCGAGAGTCTGTAACCCTAGTTTTTATGTTTTCCTATAAATTGTATTTCCAGATCTGTAAAAACTCATGCCTCTTTTCAATCAATAAAATTCAGACTTTCTGGGAGTTATTTTCAGATCTGTTCTTCTTGTTTGGAAGGAGCCGTCAACCAAGTAAGGTAAATTTGTTTCTTCTTCTTTTAATTAGAATGTTTTCTCATCCCCTAATGAGCGAGTAATCTCCTCGCTTGTTAGGGTTAGCCTTAGGGAAAGGGTTGAGAGATGAGATCTCTCACCCCTTTCAATGCCACCTTCACTTAAGAGTTAGAACTCCATGCATACGAGCACAACCGCTCCCTGCGGCATCCTACCCTTCGAGGTAACGATGAACCGTAGTATAAAGGGCCGGTTGCGCGCGTTTTCCGTGGGGGTTAGGTAATTATCAACAAAGGAAGGATACGAATTTAGAGAAAGAAACATCTTCCCAAAAGATTCGTATCCACTTTATTAATAATTAACTTAACATCTAATAGATCAAAAAAAAAAAGAAGGCATTGAAAGCGGTGAAGAAAAACGTTAATCTCCAAAACTTCCCCTAAGCCTAACCCTAGTAAGACTCTTAATTAGATTAATTAGATCCAGTTTTTCATAGATTTTTATAAACCAACCAAACGACATTTTGAATCAACTCGTTAAAACACATAAAAGAAATTTACCCGTCTCTGTGGATCGACCCGTACTCACCGGCTAGCTGCGAAGCGACGCCGTTCTTGATTGCGGTAAACTCAAGTTTTGACACTTAATCAAATGGCGCCGTTGCCGGGGACGGCATAATATTTCTTTTTGTGAATTTTCGGGTTGATATAAATTTTAAAAAATTATAAAAATCTGAAAATATAAAAAAATACAAAAAAATTATCAACTTTGATCTGTTTGAAGGGTGTATCTTTTGAATCTTGTAGGAATAGCGAAGAATTGAGGATCTGAAAATTTTACAGAAGGCTGATCAGAAAAGTTCATATCAGAACAGAGGAGAAAAATCACAACAGAGGGATAGAAATTTTCTGGAGCAACGATCCCACCAGACGACCGCGTTTCCGCCGCAAAAGAGGGCCCCACACCGCGGATCCGCGCTCTGCCTGCCACGTCAGCGCATCATTTTTGCACGGTTTGCTCTCGTTTCTTCCCCTCTGCAACCTCCATATCTCCACTGTAAAAATTTTCTGCAGGTTTCTTTGCGCTAAAAAAAAAAAAATCTTCTACCCCTTTCTAAATAACAGATTTGCTGCAGGTTTTTTTGCGCCGCGCTAAAATTGAATGCAAGTGAATTTTTGTTTTGCATAATTTAATTGGACTTAAGGGGCTAATTGACCAAACTCAGATTGGGTGGGGATTTCATCACCCTTCCCAGGACCCCAGAAAACACCTAAAGCATTTTGCATCGACCACAATTAATTAAAAAAAGACTAGACTCAGACCTAAGGACATCGAGCTCAATAGGAAAAGGACTAGTATAGGTATCGACCGTTTATCCTAACCGACATTGCGGTGTCTAGGCTAGTGGTTATTAATTAGGCCCACTGTAGTGGTGGTTCCTTCCCACTTACCTGGCCGTACTTGTCCGTGAAGAGGCGGTTTGAGGTCCTATTTCTAGCCCTAGTTAGGAGCTGTCTAGCAGACCTAGGCGACCCTAGATCTAGGCCTGATTGTGCATGTGTGGTTGACACATTTGTGTCACGAGTCCCTTTTCAAAAACCTTTTTGCAAAACTTTCACATAAAAAAAATAAAGAAAAATCTTTTCAAAACTTGCAACTTGCCGCTAAGAAAACTTGCAACTCACTTTCACTCACTTCTTCTCACTGACGTTATCTTACCCCCACATTCTGTTTTTCTATTTTTTTTTACTACACTACTCCTTTAGTGTATGTCATTTTGAACTAGGGATACTAACGCCCGATTAGTCCGTGTTTCGTTGGTGCCGACCGACGAACCCTTCGACGAACCCTTCGTCGACATTCCGTCCATTTCCTTACCTCCACCTTCAAATTCTTTCACCGAAGGTATGTCGGGATTCAACCCCAACGATACCTTACCGACGGGAATGATTCCACCTCCGCCAGGTGCGAATAACCCGAATCTTCCGCCTGTTGTAGCGCCCGCACGAGTCGCGCTCCAGGATCTCTTCTACCCCGTCCGCACTTCTTTACCTACATGTCTTTCACCCCCACCGGCAAATGGGGACAACTTTGAAATAAAACCACATTTCATCAATATGCTGCCAAAATTTCATGGTTTGGAATCCGAAGATGCATATATTTTCATTAATAAATTCCAAAACGTTTGTGCCATGATGAAGACAACCCAATTAAGTGATGACGCAATAAGGTTAAGGGTCATTCCTTTTACCTTATGTGACCTAGCCGAGAAGTGGCTATATAGCACCGCATCACATTCCATTAGAAATTGGGACGAGTTTGTGAGAGCTTTTCTAAAAAAATTCTACCCTCACCATAAAACTGCTAGAATCCGTAACGAGATTATACAATTTTCACAGCTTCCTTCCGAACCATTTTAGAAGTGCTTCGAGAGATTTAAAGACCTACTTGTTCAATGCCCTCATCATGGGATAGAAAGTTGGCAACTTTGCCAAACATTATACGAGGGATTGAACGCAGCAACGAAGCAGTTGCTAGAAACAATATGTCAAGGTCATTTTCTCTCCAAGTCTAGCGACGAAGCGTGGCAGTTTCTTGAGGACCTTAGTGAGCAAACAATTCAGTGGGAGAGTACCAAGACCACATCATCTTCTAATGGTCAATCTAGGGCAGGCATACATCAAGTAGATATGTCGATCGCTATGAAGGCCGAGATGGCCTCACTTATGAAAAAGCTAGAAGCCATTGAGACAAAAATCTCATCGTCTTCTCCTGCCCCTACTCTACCTACACGAACTGTTTGTACTTGTTGTTCTAATCCATCACATCTAACTGAAGAGTGTCCTTATAATGCACATATTCAAGGACAGGATGAAGTCAATGCTGCATTTCAGCAACGACAAAGAAACGATCCGTACTCTTCGACATACAATCAGGGGTGGAGGAGTCACCCAAATTTCGCTTGGAACCAAAATCAACAAGTCCAAGGAAATAACAATTTTCAAAGACCTCCTCCTCCACAACAACAACAAGCACCTTCACAAACTCAAAACCAGCAACCTTTCCAACAACAACCTTATACAAATCAAACGAACAACTTGGTTCAACCAAATGATGATAAGGTTATCTCGCTAGAAAAAAGTCTAGATGCTTTTCTCAAGCAATCTACAGAATCCGCAGCAAGATTTGAAAGTTATGTTCAATCTTTAATGAATAACAATGCCTCACACGATCAAAGTATCAAATCTATTGAGGCACAAATTGCACAATTAACTGCTGCGTTGAGCGAGAGAGAAAAGGGAAAGCTTCCATCTCAACCATTGCCCAATCCCGGTCACACACAAAACGCATATCACAATCACAATGTAAATGCGGTGACCACGTTGAGATCCGGAAGAGAGTTGCAAAATAATGTGGGAACTAGTGATGACATCCCCGCCGGTGGTTCTTCTTCTTCTTCCCCTTCTTCATTTTCTTCACTTCCTTCTTCACCTTTTTCTTTAGAGCCTATTCTCCACCCTTCACACGGCTCTACTTCTTCTGACTCGAACGGACCCATTTCTCACAACACGAACACATCCACACTGGGATCCGTTCCTACTCCACATTCTACTCCACAGACTTTTGACTCAACAAATCTTCAGAATGCTCCATTCCCAAACATGTTGAGTCCTAATAAACCAAATGCACAAGTGGAGAAGATTGTGGAGATATTTAAGCAGGTTAGCATAAATATACCTCTCTTGGATGCTATCCAACAAGTCCCTTCATACGCAAAAATCTTAAAGGGCTTGTGCACCTCGAAGAGAAAGGCATCTCAAGTACCCAAGAAAGTGTTAGTGGCTAGTGCAGTGAGCAATGTTATTAACCACCATCAAACCTTACCCCAAAAACGAAAGGACCCCGGCTGTCCTACTATTTCAATCACAATTGGGGATAAGAAAATTAATCGAGCACTTTTAGATCTTGGGTCTAGTGTTAACCTGATTCCCTACTCCGTGTACGAACAATTAGGGGTTGGAGAGTTGAAACCCACTCGTTGCACTCTCCAAATGGCTGATCGATCAATCACCCATCCAAGGGGTCAACTAGAGGATGTGTTGATCAAAGTCGGGGAGTTCATATTCCCCGTTGATTTTATCGTTATGGATACACAACCTGTTGCTAACCCAAGAAACCAAATTCCGGTGATTCTTGGTCGACCATTTTTGGCCACTTCCAATGCCGTAATAAATTGTCGCAATGGCTCCATGACTCTATCCTTCGGAAAGAGGTCTAGTGAGTTCAATATTTATAAGATGGGAAGTCTGCCCCCCGTACCTAAAACTAGTACACGAGAAGTTTGCTCTATTCACGAAATCACGCAGGAGGACTGCGAGCTTGAAAGATTTCTATTTGATGAAAACAGTTTTGACGCCACTAGTGCGTCCCTCCTTGAGCCTACCACCGTTGACACAACCGAAATTGATTATGAATGTTTCACTTTTTCGGATGACGACGACTCACAGCCCGAATTTGAGTCCTTTACATTTTCAGATGAGTTAGTCGAGTCTTCCGAATCGGTTGTCTGCAGTGATTTCGAACCTATGTTGGAGTCCTTTGAGTTCGAGGTAGATTCCGCAATGATTCTTTCGCCTCCGAAACTCGAACTCACGCCCTTGCCATCTCACCTTAGATATGCTTACATAGGTGAGAATGAGACATTTCCCATTATCATATCGGCCTCTCTAGCCCTCGAGCAAGAGAATGCCCTCTTAACGGTCTTACAAGATAGGCGGCAAGTTTTCGGTAGGACTATGGCGGACATCGAGAAGATCAGTTCCCTCATAATTGAATATCATACACAATTGATGGATGATGCCAGGTCACTAGAGGACCCACAGGAACATCTTGGGGGTATTGTGGTGAGTCAACCTCCTCCTTTAGAAGTTGAAATACCCCCATTTCTTTTAATAAGCTACGAGAATGCCAACACTCCACTGATTGCTGATCATTTCCATTCTCGTTTCGATACATCACCATCACCTGTATATTTACCTCCACACCTCCCATACCACTACTTCTATCTTCTCCAATTCTTTGCGGACCACCACCAACCAATATTCTTTACTGATAAATTTTTCAACTGGTTGGTGTTGACTTTTGGCCGATGCAAAGTTTGGCGGTAATGTCTCACATAGTTTAAATAAGTTTGGGGGAAGGCCTTTTTGTATATATTTTTGTTTTTCTTAACAATAAAAAAATTTATAAATAAATAAACAGGAGGTGCCGGTATTTTGACCCTCTTGGTTTAGCATGACAGTGAGGACACTGTCAAGTTCAAGTTTGGGGGTATGCTCAGTACGTCTTCTTCCTTCGCATTTATTTGTACATATTTTGCATTTGCATACTTATTTGAAAACCCACAAAAATTTGAAAAATTTGAAAAATTATAAAAATTAATGTATTCAATTTTGGCAAATTGACTTGAGTTTAACAAATAGGTCAACTAGCTAGGAATAACTAAATCTTAGACTTAGTAAGTTAAAAAACCCTAAAGATAACCTTCCTTAAAGTTTAACGGTAGAAAGTATATGCCTTGTAGTTTATTTAGAAATAGGCAAATTTTGGGTTCACTTCTTGGGCTAAGTCGAAACAAGGGAAGAGTATTTATGTTCTTATTAGAGTATAAATTTGAAAAATAGTTCCTAGCTTAAGTCTAGATTCTGAAAACGTATACCCTACAATTTGCACAATCACGCACCTTGAAACTTGGAATAGTAGATGAGACCTTGAAATGCTCTTGTCTAAAGTCCTTAGTACAATGGAAATAAAAGAAAAAAAAAGTGAATAAAAAAAAATGGACACTGGTTTTTGTGATTACTTAAGGCTGTAAAAGTAGAAAAATCTTTAGCGAGGGTGCCTTATCACCTAGTGCCTTAGACCAACTGGTTTGGGATTCACTGCTAAAGCCTTGGGTGTTGCAAAACTAGGAAGTACGCTTTAAAGTGCTAACGCATCTTGTAGTCGGTTGTTGGTACCTCAAGAAGTATTAACGGTCGCATGAAGGATGTGTAAGCAAATTTCATTTAAAAATTCACTAATTAATAAGTGCTTTGGACAAAGGACGAGAGTACGATTGCTTGATTTGAATTTCCAAGTGTAGGGGTGATCTATACACACACGTAGGGGTATGTGATTGGAATTTAGATAAGAGAGAGGAATGAAAGATAAAATTTGTATCTTTAATAGAGTTGATAGAAAATTCCTAAGTAGAGATGAAACCCTAGAAGGAAAACTTAAGAGATGCCGAAAGCTAAGTAGGTCTACATAACATATATAATCTTAAGTTAAATAATGAGGAAGCGTGAAAAATATGGGTGGATAATTTACGAGTCAAAAGATAATAGAATTCCTTGTTAGAAAACCTAATTGGAAAACAAAAGTCGAAAGGCCAAATTGATAGGATTTTGTGGGTAGTATCCGCTGAAAACCTTCAGGAGACAACACTCCTCCTACTAGGGACACCTAGAGGTTTAACGGCTTGTTGCACGTGTTCAGTGCAATCGCGTTTCCCTACGAAAGTGTGGTTAGGATTTTAGTGAATAAAAATAAGTTTGCTCGAGGACGAGCAAAAGATAAGTTTGGGGGTATTTGTTCAGACCATAATGTTTCCTGATTTAAAATCAGGAAAGCTTCTGGGAAAAGCTTCAAAAGGGGTCACGTGTTGGCACGTGACACCTAAAAGGCATCATCAAGTCAAGTTCAGTTTCCTGACTACGCTGAAGAAAATGGGCTTCAGAAAGAGTCACGTGCTCCCACGTGACCAGGGTCACGTGGCGACACGTGACATTTAAATGCAAGCGTCAAAGGCACACAAGTTCTTTGATCAAGTCAAGAAAAGGCTTCAGAAGAGGTCACGTGTTCCCACGTGACCAGGGTCACGTGTTCCCACGTGACCAGGGTCACGTGTTGGCACGTGATGTTCAAGACAGCAGACTCGTTCTCCAGACGAACCAAGGAAAAAGAGTTCAAACGAGGGTCACGTGCTCACACGTGACCAGGGGTCACGTGGTAGCACGTGACGCTTAGGCAGCGATCAGAAGACAGAGCGCAAAAGAAAGGAAAAGGCTCATTCCAAAGGGGGTCACGTGCCCACACGTGACCATGGGTCACGTGGTCACACGTGACCGGCTTTCAAAGCCCATTGTGTTAACAGAATTAAATTCTGAAGGAAATTCAAATCTTTCCGAAAGAAAGCAACTATCTTGAACCAATCAAATTAAAGATTCAGAGGTGATGAAATATCGTCTATCTATGGGAAAATCTCGGGTTTGGAAAGATTTCCCCTTTAAATCTAATCAAAACAACAAGGGAGAATCTCTGGATTTAAAATCCAATGGTGAATAAAATTCACCTAATAATCCAAAGGTCCAAAATGAATGATGAATGCAAATCAAATCTCAATGAAGATTCGTCAAAAAACTGATTGATTCGGCTGCTTCTCCTATAAATAGGAGCCAAGAGACATACATACATATACATGCGCAGAGAAGAAAAAAGAAAAAAGGAGAAGAGCTTTGATACTTTGAAAAAGACTCGGATTTTCTGCAAAAAACCCTAGGTAAGAAAGGGAAGGCCTTTTGAAAGAAAGAGAATTTAATTCTCAACAGAGTTTAACTTTGATAATGTAAAAACAGAAGAACATATTTCTTCTCTCTTTGATGGAGGATCTGCAAAGTGCACATCTCCCCTTAAGGTTGAGAATTTAATTCTCAATGGGTTGAGATCCTGCCATGCAGATCCGAAACATGGAGAAGGAATGCAAGCACGAGAATTTAATTCTCACAGAACTATAGGAATTTAATTCCTTTAAAATAAAAGTTAGGGCTTGACCCTATATCATGGGAATTTAATTCCTCCAGAACAAAAAAAGAAACAGGGTTTAACCCTAATTAAGAACCTAGTTCTGTTGAAACAGCAGGAATTTAATTCCCTTAATCATACAGAGGATGGAAGTTTAAACTCCTTAAAAACTTTTATTAGGGTTTAACCCTATTCAGCCCTTCACGTATATGAGGAATTTAATTCCTACAGAAAATTCAGAGTTAAACTCTATTCCAGAAAACAAAGTCTTCGAAAGGAAGTAGGAATTTAATTCCTCTGAAATTTACAGTTCGAGGAATTTAATTCCTGAAAGAAGATTAACAAAGCCTTTAACAAAATACCTAGAGGCAGGGTCACGTGTCATCACGTGACCCCCCAAGAGATCTACAGAAAGCCCCTTTGAGGCAGCACCCCACGTGACCCACGTGACCTCGGCAGAAGCTCTAATACATAGGCATTTGAATGCCCATCACGTGATGGCACGTGATGCTCTGAAAGACGCGATAATCTCAGCAGAACAAATGAAGGAAGGGCGCTCTCACGTGCTGCCACGTGACCCCTCTTGCCTTAGTGTTTAACGCTAAATTAAAACTCTCGAACCCAGTGTTAAAACACTGTTGGGCTTTAGTGTTCAACACTAATTAAAAAAGCTTTATTTGCAGTGTTCAACACTGATTACCTTAGTGTTTAAACACTAATCTGAGATCTTCATTTGCAGTGTTCAACACTGATTACCTTAGTGTTTAACACTAATCTGAAAAAGCATTGTTACTGGTGTTTAACACCAAATATTCTCTTAGTGTTAAACACTAACTTGTCAACCCCATTCCCAGTGTTCAACACTGACTGCTCTGTAGTGTTTAACACTAGGCTTTGGCCCAATTGGCCCAAATGGATAGAGGCAAAGCCTCTCCTGATTAGATTTAGCCCAAGATGGCCATAAGTCCTCAATTGGTGATTAACTGGTCCAATGGACCCATAACATAATTAATCGGTCTTGATCCCAAATTGGGCCAAGGACTATTTAATCCACTCCGGTTCTAGGGTACATCTCGTCACTCCTTTGATACTTGGCATTGTAATCCCTCAATGTCTTCAAAGAGGTGACGGGCCCCGACGACCACACATTGATATGGACTGTGGGGTCCTTAAACTCATGTCTAATGCAAATTCCTGGTTACGTGGAACGCGGATAATGTCACTCTTTGACCCCGTGGAAAACGTCCAAAGCGGAGCCTGGTCCTCGCCAAACACGGCAGTGAACCCGTGTGAAGCATCCAGAGCACATACCGGACTATGGGGTCCTTAAACCCATGGACTACGACGTCCTTAACCTTGACCGAGATGTCTTAAAACTAACAATGGACTATGGGGTCCTTAAACCCATGGACTACGACGTCCTTAACCTTGACCGAGATGTCTTAAAACTAACAACGGACCGCAATGTCCTTAAACTACCCATGGACCGCAATGTCCTTAAACTACCCATGGACCTTAATGTCCTTAAACTAGGACAATAGAGCCCCGCATGCTCTTTTGTCGGATCTAAACGGTCCCGTTTAAGTTGATCTTAGCCTCAAAGATGGCTAACGTATCCTTAAACCTTCAAACAAAGTGGACTATAAATCCCCCCAATTAACTCTGGCTCGAGGGTACATCCTTGAACTCCTCTGACATCCGTCGTTGTAATCCTTCAACGTCGTCAGAGAGGTGACGGGTCCCGACGGCCATACATTCATGGACCACTATGTCCCTAAACTGGAACATTAGAGTCCAAACGCTCTTTTGTCGGATCTAAACGATCCCGTTAAGTTGATCTTAGTCACAAAGTTAGACTAACGTATCCTTAACAAACGTTTGAGTTGATCTTAGCCTCAAGTAGGGCTGACGTATCCTCAAACCAAACCCCCCCAAACCCAAATCTAAGATAATACGGATTTGGACTAGTCCACGCCCTACGGGCGACGACATAACTCAGTCTCCGTAAACAATCCACGGGCAACAAAATACAAAACAGACACCCACGACACGAAGTGACCATCTGGAGAAGGAGAAAGTTGTTACCGCAATGCGGTAGCGTAATTAACTGCAGGGGCTTGCGCCTGCAGGGAAGAGCGTCCCCACAATAAAAAAAAAACCCCTCAAACGAGGGGGAATCTGACGAAGTCTGCTACATCGGACGCATCCGTCTAAACCTTCGATACGTGGTGCCATAAATCAACTTGGCATCTTCGAAGAGGTAGACGGATAGCACCTATTAGCATCTACCCCGAATCTCAGGCAAGACGCGGTGTCGCGCCGTCTTTCGGAGGGGAACACATAATATTGCATTTTTCATTCCCCTTTTCTTATCCTTTTTATAAATAAACAGGTACTCTTGACGCACGTTTGTTGCATGTTACAGGATACAGGGCTTGGATGCGAATATAGTGAAAAAGACGAAAGTTGATACAGAAAAAGGACTTTTGACCAATAAGTAGAACGGATCCTAATCAAGTCTAGTCGAAGAACAGTGCAAGGTCCAAAATGTGAAGTGAACGGTCAAAAGATACGAACAAGTTTTCACTGAAGATCTGGAGAAGACCCAGAAGCCCAACAGAGAAAATACATATAAAAATACAGAGCCCAAGAACCCCTGAACCAAGCCCAAAAAGTGCAGGGCCCAAATCCTTTCTTTGGCCGCGGAACCGCGGCCAAACCCAGCCTGGCGCCGCGGTTCCGCGGCCATCTAGTGCGCATGTCGGTGGAGTTTTTCTGAGCTGTTGCGTCGGTACAGGGGTTGGGATTTTTAGGGGTCAAATCTGTAATTTCACATATGCGAGAGTCTGTAACCCTAGTTTTTATGTTTTCCTATAAATTATATTTCCAGATCTGTAAACACTCATGCCTCTTTTCAATCAATAAAATTCAGACTTTCTGGGAGTTATTTTCAGATCTGTTCTTCTTGTTTGGAAGGAGCCGTCAACCAAGTAAGGTAAATTTGTTTCTTCTTCTTTTAATTAGAATGTTTTCTCATCCCCTAATGAGCGAGTAATCTCCTCGCTTGTTAGGGTTAGCCTTAGGGAAAGGGTTGAGAGATGAGATCTCTCACCCCTTTCAATGCCACCTTCACTTAAGAGTTAGAACTCCATGCATACGAGCACAACCGCTCCCTGCGGCATCCTACCCTTCGAGGTAACGATGAACCGTAGTATAAAGGGCCGGTTGCGCGCGTTTTCCGTGGGGGTTAGGTAATTATCAACAAAGGAAGGATACGAATCTAGAGGAAGAAACATCTTCCCAAAAGATTCGTATCCACTTTATTAATAATTAACTTAACATCTAATAGATCAAAAAAAAAGAAGGCATTGAAAGCGGTGAAGAAAAACGTTAATCTCCAAAACTTTCCCTAAGCCTAACCCTAGCAAGACTCTTAATTAGATTAATTAGATCCAGTTTTTCATAGATTTTTATAAACCAACCAAACGACATTTTGAATCAACTCGTTAAAACACATAAAAGAAATTTACCCGTCTCTGTGGATCGACCCGTACTCACCGGCTAGCTGCAAAGCGACGCCGTTCTTGATTGCGGTAAACTCAAGTTTTGACACTTAATCAGAAGGCAACCTTTGTTGCGAACGCTCAGTAGCAACCCAGTGCCCCAAAGCTGGCGGATCAACTGGAAGAAAGACGGCGGTATTATAATGAGAAAATAAAGCGCCCCTACTCATTCCCGCGTGATAAGACGAAGAGGCTATTCGAGCTGGCGATACGCAATAGGCTTATCAACTTGCCAAATCCAAGGCGACCGCCGCAACCTAGTGAGATGAATAACCCCAACTACTGCCCTTACCATCAAACGGTAAGCCATCCGATTGAGAATTGCTTCGTCTTCAAAGGATGGATTGAGGATCAATACCTACAGGGCAAATTTGCGCTGTCCGAGAAGTGGAAGGTGAACCCGCCACAACCTTACACTCCTAAGAAGACGGACACACCGGGGGCAACTTGTTCCTTCATTGAAGAAGCTCCATGGGAAATCGTGCTTTCAGCAAAAACCAAAAGGATGCTGAGTGATCTTCATACATGCCCGGCGGTCGAATGGAAGAACCCGCTGGAACCCCAGATCATCGAAGGGATGCTAAAGCCGCGCCCAACTCCAAAGATCCATGGTGACGACCCGAGCACTTATGACCAGCCGTCGAAATCTTCAAAGAAAAAGAAGAAGAAATCTAAGAAGCCCGTGAAGCCTGGCAACAAGCGTACGGACTTACAGAAACAGATTGACGTGCTAGAGGAGTACAATCAGAAGGCGCGAACTCCCATCACACTCTAAGAGTTCCTCAACCACTTCTTTCAGGAGGAAGATAACGGGGAGAGCTCGTCGGATGAATCCGAGGGATACGTGGCAAGTTGTAATGTGATCTCCCACTCGTTTACGGACGGTGAAAGAACTCCTGGCACTAAGAAACTGGGGGCAGAGCCTGAACCGGAGCTTGTGTGGCCGACAGGCGAAATGATCGACGCCTTTCTAGACGAGATTCGTTTGAAAAGTAAAGCCGATCGAGAGCGTGAGATGGATGCATCAGAAGGAGCCAAACGCAGGCGACTAAACGAAAGAGTCGAAACACTCCCGCCAGATTGAAGGACACCCGACGCGGATAAAAACATATTCAAGACGACGAAAAGGTTTGCCAAAGCTATGTCAATGGGAATGAAGCCACCGCCCTCGGAGGAAAACACGCTCAATGGGGCGGAGAGGCATCCTAATTACTGCTCATATCATCGGAAGATTTCACACCCCACTGAGGAGGGCGACGCTTTTAAGACATGGTGGCAGGGATATGTTGCTCACCGGCAACATTTTAAGCGCATGAAACGCAGAGCTCGTCGGGAACAGGGAAGTACAACCGACATGCATAAAAGAACTACCGGCAACTGTTACACGGTCAACATCGGGGGATCGCAAGTGCTCACATTCGGGAGCGATTCTGACAAGGAAATGACTCTGGGCCCTCTCTTTAAAGAATCCGTCTTAGGGAAAGAGGAAGAACCGGAAGCCTGCGAAAACATTCAGCTGCGCAATCGCACGCTTCCCGAAAAGAATCTCGGACCCACAACTAGAAAAGATAAGCGAAAGGAAAAGGTCACTGAGGATATCGCCTTAGATGACCAAGTTACGAAAGAGCCGACTGCCAAGAACCCGCCTAAGAAAAGTAAGGTGGAATACAACATCCTAGCACACCTGAGAAAGCTACCCTCGCAGCTCAGTATTCTTGACGCCCTCTTATTATCATAAGAAGCAAGAGATTCATTAAGCAAGGCGCTACAAGAGCCCGAACAATTCCAAGCCTTCCTCGCCGAAGAAAGGATGAAGGATGAACTGTAAGAAGTGCACACGGCCGATATCACTTTCGGTGACGAAGACCTGCTCCTTGGGACGTGCGACCACAACCGTCCCCTATACATCTCTAGATATTGCCACGATATAAAGATAGGCAAAATCTTGGTTGACAATGGGTATTCCGTTAATCTCCTCAATCCGCGGGTGTTAAAGGAAATCTGCATGAGCGTTCAGCACCTCGCTCGGGACAAAATTACCATCTCCGGTTTCGACTCTCAATCATCACGAACTCTTGGGTCTGTGATACTGACATTACGCTTCGGACTACTCGTCACGGATATTAAGTTTCACGTTATTGACGCCAAGACCTGCTACAACGCCTTGCTCGGTCGTCCTTGGTTACACGAGTACAATATCATCCCTTCTACACAACATCAGTGTATGAAGTATTTAAAGGATGGTCTCGAGTATACCGTAACAGGTGAGCTAAACCCATTCTCCGTGAACGAAGTCCGCAAATACGAAGATGCAAAGTTCTTTTTGCCAGATTTCGAGGATACAGAGAGGTGTCGCAAACCGGAGAACAAAGCCGCCGCCGCCATTCCTGTTTTCGGGAGTGATACCGAAGAAGAAGAAGAGATGGTTTACGCTGGGCCGTCTCGACGCAGCAACCTGGGACCGTCCGCCCCCATATTGATCTTCGGAAGCGATTCGGAAGATGAGGTTAATGCTGTGTTCTCCAGTCGGCCACCGATACAAGAATTCCCTGGTGATGATCAGAGTTTGCAAATCACCGTGATTCCGTGGGAGCACTACAAAGACCTTGATGCACTTGAAACTTACAATGTGCAGGACCTGCAGACGTTTTACGTCCCTCCCAAGCAAAAGGGTGAAAAGGTGATCCTGTTCTACCGGTCCACGGAAACGAGAGGAGAGAAAGAAATCTAGCACGGCACGGATTCTACACTTGACAGGCTCCAACCCATCCATTTGCCCAGATATTACACAAACGGACTAAAAAAGCTATTGAAGCGCCAAGGGGTACCTTTAAAACAGACTATTCGACAAGCTCGGTTCTATAAAAGGATTTCGGATGTCCCTGGGACTCAGCGCAAGTTGCCCAACGGGAAAATAGAGACGCTTGGGCTTGGATATGTGAGATCTGGGAAATGGGAACGAGTCCACGGTAGCTACGCCATCTATAACTTCGATGAAAAAAAGGATGCCCTGTCAGAAAACGCTGACCCCGTATCAAAACTAGATCCCGCAATCAAGGTGCCGAGTCCGTTATTTAAAGAACGAATGGACAAGCTTATCAGGAAAGCGGGTCAAAAAGCTCGGGACGACCATAATCGTGAGATGGCCATCTACGAGAAAGCCAGGACGCAACGCCTTCTTCAGCAGGCTGCAAAACACAAAAATGCTCCTCCCTGTCAACCTGCTTTGCAAAAGGCCCGACGCAGAGGCAGAAATAAGTCAAAAAGCGGGAAAGGAGGTCGACAACGACAACGCAGGATCAAAGAGTCATGTGATCGGGTATTGCGCGGTCCGGATTTGTCCCTTATGAAGAAGATGAGTCGAGCATATTCTTTCCCTCAAGACAAGACGAAGAAGATACTCGATCTCGCTTTAAAACATCGAATGATCACACTTCCGGAGTCTAAACACCCTGAGCAAGCTAACGAGGTCTCTCATCCGGGCTGTTGTTCTTATCACCAAGCCATAGGACACCCTATCGAAGACTGTTTCACCTTCAAGAACTGGGTCGAAGATCAGTATCAACTCGGCAAGTTTGCTCTGTCTGACAACTGGAGGGTAACGCCACCACAGAAGCATGAGCCCAAAGCCACGAGAGCAGAACCAGATCCACATCGATCTTGGAAGCGAGTGCGTACTTGTCATATGATAACAATATCAAAAGGAGAGGCCGAGAATATGGATGACCTTCTTTGGTGTTTCGAAAACAATGACGACGAGGTAATCTCAGAATGTCCACCAGCGCCGAAAGAGCTGGAAGATGGCATACATACTACTGCAGATAACCTCAAGAAAATTGAGTTGGGAACGGCGAACGACCCGCGACCGACATTCGTCAGCGAGCTTCTATCTGAAGAAAGGGTGGCTGCGTTAAAAGACGTGCTTATGCAGCATAGAGATTGCTTCGCATGGAACTATTCTTAAATGCCAGGACTAGATCCAGAAATTGCTGTACATAAATTGGCGATATCCCCGGACATCAAGCCAGTCAAACAGGCGCCAAGAAGAATGCGGCTTGAGCTCGAGATGAGTATCAACGCCGAGGTTAAGAACCTAATCGACTCTGGCTTCATCCAAGAAGTTCAATATCCTGACTGGATCGCCAACATCGTCCTGGTAATGAAGAAAAATGGGACAGTGCGCATATGCGTGGACTTCCGGGATCTCAATAAAGCTTGCCCGAAGGACGATTTCCCAGTGCCGGTCACCGAGCTGATGATAGATAATACGTCCACTCACGAAGTTTTCTCCTTCATGGACGGCTCATCAGGATACAATCAGATAAAGATGCATCCCGAAGACCAGAAGCACACCGCTTTCCGGACTCCTCTGGGTATATTCTGCTACAAAGTTATGCCTTTCGGTTTAAAGAACGCCGGTGCCACCTATCAGAGGGCCATGACGAAGATCTTCGATGACCTCACACATAAAATCGTCGAATGCTATATCGACGACCTCGTGGTTAAGAGCATGTTATACGAAGAGCATTTAGAGCATCTGAAGACCGTATTTCAATGCCTTCGGCAATACAACTTGAAGATGAACCTACTCAAATGTGCGTTCGGGGTGTCCTCAGGAAAATTCCTAGGATTCATTGTTCGGCACGGGGGTATCGAGATAGATCCGTCGAAGATCAAGGCGATCATGGAAATGCCACCACCAAGGACCCTCAAACAGTTGCGGTCTCTCCAAGGGAAGCTCGCGTACATCCGGCAATTTATAGCCAATCTCTCCGGCAGGTGCCGCCCTTACAGTCATCAGATGAAGAAGGGAACCCCGTTCGTCAGGGATCACAAATGCCAAGGCGCACTGGACGAGATCAAGCAATACCTGCAAAACCCGCCGGTGTTAGCTGCTCCGGTCAAGGGAAAGCCTCTTATTCTTTATACAACAGCCCTCGAAGGTTCCTTAGGCGCATTATGGGCACAAGAGAACGACCAAGGGAAAGACAGAGCGCTCTACTATTTAAGTCGAGTTCTTCAGGGGGCAGAAAGCAACTATTCCCACATTGAGAAGCATTGCCTGGCGTTAATCTTTGCGATAACAAAACTCTGGCACTATGCATTGGCGCATGAAGTCCGTCTTATATCAAAGGTGGACCCCCTCAAATATCTGATGTCAAAAGCCATATTGACAGGAAGACTCGCTAAATGGACCCTGCTCTTGATGGAGTTTTCAATAATCTATCAGCCTCTTAAGGCAGTGAAAGGCCAAGCCATCGCCGACTTCCTCGCTGAGCATCCAATACCTGCCGACTCTCCTTTGAAATGCGAGCTGCCAGACGAACATGCATTTGACGCGATCGACGGTGGTGATACCCGATGGGAGCTTTATTTCGATGGAGCATCTTCCATGAAGAAGTGATTAGTGTGTCAAAACTTGTATTTACCGCAATCAGAAACGGCGTCGCTTCGCAGCTAGCCGGTGAGTGCGGGTCGATCCACAGAGACGGGTAAATTCCTTTAGTGTGTTTTAACGAGTTGATTCTATTTGTCGTTTTGATTGGTTTATAAAAATCTATAAAAACTAGATCTAATTAATCTAATTGAAAGTCTTGCTAGGGTTAGGCTTAGGGGAAGTTTTGGAGATTAATGTTTCCTTCACCGCTTTCAATGCCTTCTTTTTTAGATCTATTAGATGTTACGTTAATTATCAATAAAGTGGATACGAATCTTTTGGGAAGATGTTTCTTCCTCTAGATTTGTATCCTTCCTTTGTTGATAATTACCCTAAACCCCATGGAAAACGCGCGCAACCGGCCCTTTATACTACGGTTCACCGTTACCTCGAGGGGTAGGGTGCCGTAGGGAGCGGATGTGTGCGTATGCATGGAGTTCTAACTCTAAAGTGAAGATGGCATTGAAAAGGGTGAGAGATCTCATCTCTCAACCCTTTCGCTAAGGCTAACCCTAACAAGCGAGGAGACTACTCGCTCATTAGGGGATGATAAATTATACTAGAAAATAAAAGCAAGGAAATAAATTACCTACAGATTTGATGGCTCCCTCCAAGTAGAAGACAGAATAGATCTGAATGTCACTCCCAGAAATTCTGAATTTTATTTATTGAAAAGAGGCATAGGGTTTTACAATTTTAGATTACAATTTATAAGTAAACAAGAGAATTAGGGTTTCAGAGTCTCGCACATGCGCAATTACTGATTTGCCCCCTAAGAATCCCAACACCCGCACCGTCAAACCGTCACGCCAATTTTCCACCGACATGCGCATTAGATGGCCGCGGATCCGCGGCATTGGTTGGCTTGGGCCGCGGATCCGCGGCCCTTTAGTGGTCTTAGGCCACTAACTTTCTGTCGTTGGTTTTTCTTCTCTTGGGCTTCCTAGTTTCATTGTTCTTTTCTCTGTTGGGCTTCTTAGTGTTCTCCAGATCCTTAGTGAAAACTTATTCGTATCTTTTGACCGTTCACTTGACATTTTTGGACCTTGTACTGTTCTTTGACTAGGCTTGACCAGGGTCCATCTACTTGTTTGTCAAAAGTCACTTTTCTGTATCAGCTTTCGTCTTTTTCACTGTATCTGCATCCAAGCCCTGTATCCTGTAACATGCAACAAACGTGCGTCAAGAGTACCTGTTTATTTATAAAAAGGATAAGAATAGGGGAATGAAAAATGCAATATTATGGTCTGAACAAATACCCCCAAACTTATCTTTTGCTCGTCCTCGAGCAAACTTATTTTTATTCACTAAAATCCTAACCACACTTTCGCAGGGAAACGCGATTGCACTGAGCACGTGCAACAAGCCGTTAAACCTCTAGGCGTCCCTAGTAGGAGGAGTGTTGTCTCCTGAGGGTTTTCAGCGGATTACACCCACAAAATCCTATCAAATCGGCTCATTGACTTTTGTTCTCCAATTAGGTTTTCCAACAAGGAATTCTATTATCTTATACTTGTAAATTATCCACCCATATTCTTCACACTTCCTCATCATTTAACTTAAGATAATGTATGTTATGTAGACTTACTTAGCTTTCGACATTTCTTAAGTTTTCCTTCTAGGGATCCATCTCCACTTAGGAATTTTTATCAACTCTATCAAAGATACAAGTTCTATTCTTCACTCCTTTCTCTCATCTAAACACCAATCACATACCCCTACGTGTGTGTATAAATCATCCCTACACTTGGAAATTCAAATTAAGCAATCAACCTCTTGTCCGTTGTCCAAAGTACTAATTAGTTGGTGAATGAAATTTGCTTACACATCCTTCATGCGACCGTTAATACTTCTTGAGGTACCAAACGACCGATTACAAAATGCGTTTGCACTTTAAAGCGTACTTCCTAGTCTTTGCAACACCCAAGGCTTTAGCAGTGACTCCCAAACCAGTTGGTCTAAGGCACTAGGTGATGAAGCACCCTCGCTAAATATTTTTCTATTTTTTTCAGCCTTAAGTAATCACAAAAACCAGTGTCCATTTTTTTTTATTCTTTATTCACTTTTTTTTTTCTTTTATTTCATCGTACTAAGGACTTTAGACAAGAACATTTCAAGGTCTCTTCTACTATTCCAAGTTTCAAGGTGCGTGATTGTGCAAATTGTAGGGTATACGTTTTCAGAATCTAGACTTAAGCTAGGAACTATTTTTTAAACTTATACTCTAATAAGAATATCAATACTCTTCCCTTGTTTAGACTTAGCCTAAGAAGTGAACCCAAAATTTGCCTATTTCTAAATAAACTACAAAGGCATATACTTTCTACCGTTAAATTTTAAGGAATGTTATTTTTAGGGTTTTTAATTCACTAAGTCTAAAATCTAGTTGTTCCTAGCCAATTAACCTATTTGTCAAACTCAAGTCAATTAAGCCAAAGTTGAATACAATAATTTATAATCTTTCAAATTTTTCAAATTTTTATGGGTTTTCAAATAAGTATGCAAATGCAAAAATATGTACAAATGAATGCGAAGGAAGAAGACGTACCGAGCATACCCCCAAACTTGAACTTGACAGTGTCCTCACTGTCATACTAAACCAAGAGGGTTAAAATACCGGCACTTCCCTGTTTATTTATTTATAATTTTTTATTGTTAAGAAAAACAAAAATATATACAAAAAGGCCCTCCCCCAAACTTCATTTAAACTATGTTAGACATTACTGCCAAACTTTGCCTAGACCAAACGTCAACACCAACCAGTTGAAAAATTTATCAGTAAAGAATATTGGGTGGTGGAAAAATAAGTTGTGGTGGTCCGCAAAGAATTGGGGAAGATAGAAGTAGTGGTATGGGAGGTGTGGAGGTAAATATACAGGTGATGGTGATGCATTGAAACGAGAATGTAAATGATCAGCAATCAGTGGAGTGTTGGCATTCTCGTACCTTATTAAAAGAGATGGGGGTATTTCAACTTCTAAGGGAGGAGGTTGACTCACCACAATACCCCCAAGATATTCTTGTGGGTCCTCTATTGACATGGCATCATCCATCAATTGTGTATGATATTCACTTATGAGGGAACTTATCTCCTCGATGTCCGCCATAGTCCAACCGACAACTTGCCGCCTATCTTGTAAGACCGTTAAGAGGGCGTTCTCTTGCTCAATGGCTAGAGAGGCCGATATGATAATGGGAAAGGTCTCATTCTCACCTATGTAGGCATATCTAAGATGAGACGGCAAGGGCGTGAGTTCGAATTTCTGAGGCGAAAGAATCATTGCGGAATCTACCTCGAACTCAAAGGACTCTAACACAGGTTCGAAATCATTGCAAACAACCGATTCGGATGGTTCGACTGACTCATCCAAAAATTCAAACGACTCATATTCGGGCTGTGAGTCGTCATCATCCAAAAAAGTGAAACATTCATAATCAACATCGGTTGTGTCAACGGTGGTAGGCTCAAGGAGGGACGCACTAGTGGCGTCAAAACTGTTTTCATCAAATAGAAATCTTTCAAGCTCGCAGTCCTCCTGTGTGATTTCGTGAATAGAGCAAACTTCTCGTGTACTAGTTTTAGGCACGGGGGGCGGACTTCCCATCTTATAAATATTGAACTCACTAGACCTCTTTCCGAAGGATAGAGTCATGGAGCCATTGCGACAATTTATTACGGCATTGGAAGTGGCCAAAAATGGTCGACCAAGAATCACCGGAATTTGGTTTCTTGGGTTAGCAACAGGTTGTGTATCCATAACGATAAAATCAACGGGGAATATGAATTCCCCGACTTTGATCAACACATCCTCTAGTTGACCCCTTGGATAGGTGATTGATCGATCAGCCATTTGGAGAGTGCAACGAGTGGGTTTCAACTCTCCAACCCCTAATTGTTCGTACACAGAGTAAGGAATCAGGTTAACACTAGACCCAAGATCTAAAAGTGCTCGATTAATTTTCTTATCCCCAATTGTGATGGAAATCGTAGGACAGTTGGGGTCCTTTCGTTTTTGGGGTAAGGTTTGATGGTGGTTAATAGCATTGCTCACTGCACTAGCCACTAGCACTTTCTTGGGTACTTGAGATGCCTTTCTCTTCGAGGTGCATAAGCCCTTTAAGATTTTCGCGTATGAAGCGACTTGTTGGATAGCATCCAAGAGAGGTATATTTATGCTAACCTGCTTAAATATCTCCACAATCTTCTCCACTTGTGTATTTGGTTTATTAGGACTCAACCTGTTTGGAAATGGAGTGTTCTGAAAATTTGTTGAGTCAAAAGTCTATGGAGTAGAATGTGGAGTAGGAACGGATCCCAGTGTGAATGTGTTCGTGTTGTGAGAAATGGGTCCGTTCAAGTCAGAAAAAGTAGAGTCGTGTGAAGGGTGGAGAATAGGCTCTAAAGAAAAAGGTGAAGAAGGAAGTGAAGAAAATGAAGAAGGGGACGAAGAAGAAGAAGGACCACCGGCGGGGATGTCATCACTAGTTCCCACATCATTTTGCAACTCTCTTCCGGATCTCAATGCGGTCACCGCATTTACATTGTGATTGTGATATGCGTTTTGTGTGTGACCGGGATTTGGCAATGGTTGAGATGGAAGCTTTCCCTTTTCTCTCTCGCTCAACGCAGCAGTTAATTGTGCAATTTGTGCCTCAATAGATTTGATACTTTGATCGTGTGAGGCATTGTTATTCATTAAAGATTGAACATAACTTTCAAATCTTGCTGCAGATTCTGTAGATTGCTTGAGAAATGCTTCTAGACTCTTCTCGAGCGAGCTAACCTTATCATCATTTGGTTGAACTAAGTTGTTCGTTTGATTTGTATAAGGTTGTTGTTGGAAAGGTTGCTGGTTTTGAGTTTGTGAGGGTGCTTGTTGTTGTTTTGGAGGAGGTCTTTGAAAATTATTATTCCCTTGGAACTGTTGATTTGGGTGACTCCTCCACCCCTGATTGTATGTCGAAGAGTACGGATCATTTCTTTGTCGTTGCTGAAATGCAGCATTGACTTGATCCTGTCCTTGAATGGGTGCATTATAAGGACACTCTTCGGTTAAATGCGATGGGTTAGAACAACAAGCACAAACAGTTCGTGTGGGTAGAGTAGGGGCAGGAGAAGACGATGAGATTTTTGTCTCAATGGCTTCTAGCTTTTTCATAAGTGAGGCCATCTCGGCCTTCATAGCTATCGACATATCTATTTGATGTATGCCTGCCCTTGATTGACCAACTGAAGAAGATGATGTGGTCTTGGTACTCTCCCACTGAATTGTTTGCTCACTAAGATCCTCAAGAAACTGCCAAGCTTCGTCGCTAGACTTGGAGAGAAAATGACCTTGACATATTGTTTCTAGCAACTGCTTCGTTGCTGCGTTCAATCCCTCGTATAATGTTTGGCAAAGTTGCCAACTTTCGATCCCATGATGAGGGCATTGAACAAGTAGGTCTTTAAATCTCTCGAAGCACTTCCAAAATGGTTCGGAAGGAAGCTGTGAAAATTGTATTGTCTCGTTACGGATTCTAGCAGTTTTATGATGAGGATAGAACTTTTTCAGAAAAGCTCTCACAAACTCATCCCAATTTCTAATAGAATGTGATGCGGTGCTATATAACCACTTCTCGGCTAGGTCACATAAGGTAAAAGGAATGACCCTTAGCCTTATTGCGTCATCACTTAATTGGGTTGTCTTCATCATGGCGCAAACGTTTTGGAATTTATTAATGAAAATATATGCATCTTCGGCAACGGCGCCATTTGATTAGTGTGTCAAAACTTGTATTTACCGCAATCAGAAACGGCGTCGCTTCGCAGCTAGACGGTGAGTACGGGTCGATCCACAGAGACGGGTAAATTCCTTTAGTGTGTTTTAACGAGTTGATTCTATTTGTCGTTTTGATAGGTTTATAAAAATCTATAAAAACTAGATCTAATTAATCTAATTGAAAGTCTTGCTAGGGTTAGGCTTAGGGGAAGTTTTGGAGATTAATATTTCCTTCACCGCTTTCAATGCCTTCTTTTTTTAGATCTATTAGATGTTACGTTAATTATCAATAAAGTGGATACGAATCTTTTGGGAAGATGTTTCTTCCTCTAGATTTGTATCCTTCCTTTGTTGATAATTACCCTAACCCCATGGAAAACGCGCGCAACCGGCCTTTATACTACGGTTCACCGTTACCTCGAGGGGTAGGGTGCCGTAGGGAGCGGATGTGTGCGTATGCATGGAGTTCTAACTCTAAAGTGAAGATGGCATTGAAAGGGGTGAGAGATCTCATCTCTCAACCCTTTCGCTAAGGCTAACCTTAACAAGCGAGGAGACTACTCGCTCATTAGGGGATGATAAATTATACTAGAAAATAAAAGCAAGGAAATAAATTACCTACAGATTTGATGGCTCCCTCCAAGTAGAAGACAGAATAGATCTGAATGTCACTCCCAGAAATTCTGAATTTTATTTATTGAAAAGAGGCATAGGGTTTTACAATTTTAGATTACAATTTATAAGTAAACAGGAGAATTAGGATTTCAGAGTCTCGCACATGCGCAATTACTGATTTGCCCCCTAAGAATCCCAACACCCGCACCGTCAAACCGTCACGCCAATTTTCCACCGACATGCGCATTAGATGGCCGCGGATCCGCGGCATTGGTTGGCTTGGGCCGCGGATCCGCGGCCCTTTAGTGGTCTTGGGCCACTAACTTTCTGTGGTTGGTTTTTCTTCTCTTGGGCTTCCTAGTTTCATTGTTCTTTTCTCTGTTGGGCTTCTTAGTGTTCTCCAGATCCTTAGTGAAAACTTATTCGTATCTTTTGACCGTTCACTTGACATTTTTGGACCTTGTACCGTTCTTTGACTAGGCTTGACCAGGGTCCATCTACTTGTTTGTCAAAAGTCACTTTTCTGTATCAGCTTTCGTCTTTTTCACTGTATCTGCATCCAAGCCCTGTATCCTGTAACATGCAACAAACGTGCGTCAAGAGTACCTGTTTATTTATAAAAAGGATAAGAATAGGGGAATGAAAAATGCAATATTATGGTCTGAACAAGAAGCGCAAACAAAACACACCTATAATCAAATCGAGGGTAGGTCTCATCTTCGTAACTCCACAAGGGGGGATAATGCGCTTTGCGTTCTCCTTGACAGAGCCGAGGACGAACAACGAAGCCGAATACGAAGCTTTGATAGCAGGTCTCGAGATCGCCATCAACATGGGAATTGAGAACCTCCTCATATACGAAGATTCCCAGCTGGTCTTCAGTCAAGTAAATAGTGACTACCAAACATGCAAACCGGAGTTGGTGAAGTATGGCGAGAGAGTACAGCAACTACTAACTCAAATCCCCTCCTACACCTTGGAAAGCATACCGCGTGCAGAAAATAGCAAGGCAGACGCGTTAGCCAAGCTCGCTAAAGAACTGGCTGATGAGAACCCCAATGACATCAGAATCGTGGTACAAAGACGTCGGGTCCTCACACCGGCAGAAATATCTCCGGAATCATCTGAGGAAAAGGGAGTAACCGAGCAAAAGGCTATGCAAATAAAGGACCAAGAGAAGGCTGAAGATTGGAGGGAAGTGTTCATAGACTACTTCAAATCCCATCGAACGCCTGAAGATGCATCCTCAAGACATCAGCTTATGAAACGAGCTCTGTCTTTCGCCTTCGTCAATGATACTCTGTACAAGAGGTCGTTTGATTCTCTGTGGTTGAGATGCCTGGGATCTAACGAAGCAAAAAGAGTCATTCAGGAAGTTCACGATGGACTCTGCGGTTCTCACCAAGCAGGCCCGAAAATGAAGTTGAAGATTAAACGAATGGGCTACTATTGGCCCACGATGATCTAGGACTGTCTTGAGTATGCGAAGCAATGCCATTCGTGCCAGATTTATGGGGACTTTATCCATCAACATCCAAATCCGCTACATCCAATGCTGGCTAGCTGGCCGTTCGAAATGTGGGGGACCGACATAATCGGCCCCATCGAACCAACGTCGTCTAGAGGACATCGATTCATTTTGGCGACAACTGATTACTTCTCCAAATGGGCAGAAGCAGTACCGCTGAGGGAAGTGAAGACGGAGAATACCTTCCATTTCTTCAAGACACACGTCATTTATCAGTTTGGAACGCCGAGACGGATCATCTCCGATAATGGGCCAGCCTACAGAAGCCACAAGATTAGTCTCTTCGCGCAGCAACACAACATAGACTGGAGATATTCCTCAGTTTATAATCCCCGAGCTAACGGTCTAGCTGAGGCTTTCAACAAAACCTTGACAAAGATCGTAAAGAAGACGGTGTCCCGTAACAAGAAAGACTGGCACGAGAGACTGCAAGAAGCTCTTTGGGCGTATCGAACTACGTTCAAAACGGCCACAAACACAACACCGTACGCATTGGTATTCGGTACAGAAGCAGTACTCCCCCTCGAGATAGAGTTACCCTCTCTATGAGTGGCGGTCCACTACGAGCTGACGGACGAAGAAAATGCCCACCTTCGGCTTGAGGAGCTTGGTGCCCTTGATGAAACCCGGCTCATAGCGCAACAAAATCTGGAGGCTTACAAAGCAAAGATGACGCGCTCATATGAAAGATTGACCAGACCGAGGACATTCTGCCAAGGCGAACTCGTGCTAGTGGTCAAAAGGCCTATGTTCCCCAATCGCGCCAAGCGGGGAAAATTCGAGCCGAACTATGAAGGCCCGTACATCATAGACAAGGTCTACCAGGGTGGAGCCTATTTACTCATGGATATGCACGGTGAAAGGCCTTTCAGGCCAATAAATGGTCGCTTCCTGAAGTAATACTACGCCTGACAGGTTAAGGCTTAGGTAAATGATAGATGACGACGAGTATGTCCGCTCGCTATCTTCCTAAACCCGAACTCTATAAGTAGTAACCGGCCTTCTTCGCCACGGACCGAAACGTCCTTAAACTAATAACGGACCGAAACTTCCTTAAACTAATAACGGACCGAAACGTCCTTAAACTAATAACGGACCGAAACTTCCTTAAACTAACAATGGACCACTATGTCCTAAAACTAGCTGTTGACCGAGATGTCAATAAACTACGGTGGATTGCAACATCTCAAAGCCGATAAAAAAATAAAATAAAATAAAAATAAAAACGGTATGCCCATAAGCGAAATGGGCACTGATGAAAACCCGAAAGGGCTCCGTGAGTAAAAACAGTAGGGCTACCGGCGAGTGTTTGTGAAAACCCGAAAGGGCGCAACCTCGTTAAAGGACACTTGCAAGGTCCTCACGACCTTGTAAGGAGAAACCACCCGCGTGAGATCCTTACGACTCATAAGGGAGAAACACACTTAGGAATCCTCACGATTCCTAAGGAGAAATTACATTTGCGAGATCCTCACGACTCGTAAGGAGAACTCTCTTATGGGACCCTTACGGTTCATAAGATTTGAAAGTCTTAAGTTACAGAGACCTGAACCTGTTCTTAAGCAACCCCCCCCCCCACAACCTTCGATGTTTCCCTACAAGCGGCTCAATTCTGACCCTTGTATACAATCCATGGGCGCGAATAAACATTTCCCTAACAAAGTCCTACCAGCGACTTGGGATATGCTCACACGGTAAACAACCCTCGTAGGTCCTCTCGACTTATAAGGAGAAAACCCTTTTGTAAGATCCTTACTACTTACAAGAGAGCACGCACTTAGGAATCCTCATGATTCCCAAGGAGAAAACACACCTACGAGATCCTCACGACTTGTAGGGAGAAATACCTTTATAAGCCTTAGTCGACAGGACCCTTAACCCTGTTTACTAAGCCACCTTTGTTCAACATCGACAGAGGCAAATGATGATTCGCTCCAGGCAACATCTCAGTTGTAGCGGTGCTGATGCCAAAATCGGTGTCTAAATCCAAGCTTGCAGTGAAAAGCCAGCAAGCCACACATGCATACAAAATAGCTGAAATGATGGGGCAACTTGCAATAAAAAGCAGCAAGAAAAAAAATGTATGCATGAAAAATAGCCGAAATGATTGGGCAACTCGCAATAAAAAGCAGCGAGTAAAGATAAAAAAAATATAGCCGAAATGATTGGGCACCGCGAAAAATAGCCGAAATGATGGGGCAATCGCGACCTTCGCGATATAAAAGCTGAAATGATAGAGCATCGCGGGAAAAGAAATAAAATAAAAATGAAAGTTTTGCCTTACAGGTGATGCCACATCAATCCCTGTATACAATCCAGGGACGCAAACGAAGAAGGAATCACACTCCTCATCCTCAGGTTTCATCAGAAGAAGAAGCCAAATCTCGATGGATCACAGACAGCCTAGAGATCTTCTCAACACTTGTCTCATTACAGCAGACACAACATCAAGCAAAGCGGAACAGCGGCAACTCCCAGTTCCATGACTCGGCAATATACTCCCACTGAGAGTCAAATCCCAACTCTGCAAAATACGGATATAATCAACAAAATTCCTGGTCACGTGGAACGCGGGTAACGTCACTCTTTGACCCCGCGGAAAACGCCCAGAGCGTAGCCTAGTCTTCGCAGAACACGGCAGTGAACCCATGTGAAGCATCCAGAGCAAAATTCCTGGTCACGTGGAATGCGGATAACGTCACTCTTTGACCCCGCGGAAAACGCCCAGAGCGGAGCCTGGTCCTCGCAGAGCACGGCAGTGAACCCGTGTGAAGCATCCAGAGTAAAATTCCTGGTCACATGGAACGCGGATAACGTCACTCTTTGACCCCGCGGAAAATGCCCAGAGCGGAGCTTGGTCCTCCCAGAGCACGGCAGTGAACCCGTGTGAAGCATCCAGAGCAAAATTCCTGGTCACATGGAACGCGGATAACGTCACTCTTTGACCCCGTGGAAAACGTCCACAGCGGATCCTGGTCCTCGCAGAGCACGGCAGTGAACCCGTGTGAAGCATCCAGAGCGGAGCCTGGTCCTCGCAGAGCATGGCAGTGAACCCGTGTGAAGCATCCAGAGCAAAATTCCTGGCCATGTGGAACGTGGATAACGTCACTCTTTGACCCCGTGGAAAACGTCCAGAGTGGATCCTGGTCCTCGCAGAGCACGGCAGTGAACCCGTGTGAAGCATCCAGAGCGGAGCCTAGTCCTCGCCAAACGCGGCAGTGAACCCGTGTGAAGCATCTAGCGCAAAATTCCTGGTCACGTGGAACGCGGATAACGTCACTCTTTGACACCGTGGAAAACGTCCAGAGCGGATCCTGGTCCTCGCAGAGTACGGCAGTGAACCCGTGTGAAGCATCCAGAGCGGAGCCTAGTCCTCGCCAACTGCGGCAGTGAACCCGTGTGAAGCATCTAGAGCAAAATTCCTAGTCATGTGGAACGCGGATAACGTCACTCCTTGACCCCGTAGAAAACGTCCAGAGCGGATCTTGGTCCTCGCAGAGCACGGCAGTGAACCCGTGTGAAGCATCCAGAGCGGATCCTAGTCCTCGCCAAATGCGGCAGTGAACCCGTGTGAAGCATATAGTGCAAAATTCCTGGTCACGTGGAACGCGGATAACGTCACTCTTTGACCCCACGGAAAACGTCCAGAGCGGAGCCTGGTCCTCGCAGAGCACGGCGGTGAACCCGTGTGAAGCATCCAGAGCAAACATTGGACTGTGGAGTCCTTAAAATCCACGGACTATGATGTCCTTAACCTCGACCGTAATGTCTTAAAACTAACGATCAACCATGATGATTCTAGACTGATTTTACCTTGGTTAAAGGGTACATCTCTTCACTCCTTTGATATTTGGCGTTATAATTCCTCAACGTCTTCAAAGAGGTGACGGGTCCCAGTAACCACACGTTTCGTGGACCGTGGAGTCCTTAAATCCACGGACTATGAAGTCCTTAACTTGACCGTGATGTCTTAAAACTAACATCGGACTGTGGAGTCCTTAAATCCATGGACTATGACGTCCTTAACCTTGACCGTGATGTCTTAAAACTAATATTGGACTGTGGAGTCCTTAAATCCACGGACTATGAAGTCCTTAACCTTGACCGTGATGTCTTAAAACTAACATCGGACTGTGGAGTCCTTAAATCCACGGACTATGAAGTCCTTAACCTTGACCGTGATGTCTTAAAACTAACATCGTACCGTGGAGTCCTTAAATCCACGGACTATGAGGTCCTTAACCTTGACCGTGATGTCTTAAAACTAACATCGGACTGTGGAGTCTTTAAATCCACGGACTATGACGTCCTTAATCTTGACCGTGATGTCTTAAAACTAACGTTGGACTGTGGAGTCCTTAAACCCATGGACTATGATGTACTTAACCTTGACCGTGATGTCCTTAAACTATGGTACCTTGGCAACCCCTGACCCCGTGAAATACGGATAAGGGCGACCGCACCCAGCACTTGCGGGTTCTCACGACCTGCAAGGAAGAAAACTCTCTTCTGAGATCCTTGCGACTCCCAAGGGAAAACCCGCTTAAGAATCCTCACGATTCTTAAGAAGAACTTACACCTACGGGATCCTCTCGACTTGTAGGGAGAAAAACTCTTTATGAGACCCTCGCGGCTCATAAAGCTCAGAAGTCTTAGGAGGCGGATCTTAGCCCTGAATCCTAAGCCATCGCTGCCCTGCAAGGAGACCTAGATAAATTGTCCGCAGAACACATTCAATAAAAAGAGACACACCATTAAGAAGAGAAAAACATGTCTTTATTCATAAACCAAAATGAATACAAAGTACAATTCATGAAAGAACAAAAGGGAGATACTCTCATTCAGGAGTGTGTACAAAAAGAAAGGAAAAGATACAAGTTTTTCAAGCCGGCGGGCGATTTAGCAATTTTTCTAGCTCATCCTGCTTTTGCTGGGCCATAGCTTCATGATTCAGGATCGCCAGAAGACGAGCCTCCGCCTGAGCCTGCTGGGCCTGATACGAGGCGAGCCGGCCTTCGAGCTCTTTCTCAATGACCTTGTAAACCTCGACCCTTTCACGAGTGAACACGACAGCTTTATCAAGAGCCACCACCTCTCTGATAGACTCGTGAAGTACCCTCCAGAGTTTATACGCTTTATTGGCTTTGGCTGTAAGGCTGGTTTGAAGCTCGCTCAACGCCTTAGAGGCCAACTCCCTTTCCGAGAATTTGCGGTCGAGCCTCTTCTCGTACAACACCATGTTCGCTACACATCGCTCTATCAAATCACGCAAGCCCGCTGTCATGACTGCAGCCTCTGAAACAGGATAGGTACGCTCGGGGCTGTATAAACAAGCCTCGGTTGGTAGCAATAGTCGATCTAAAACACGCGCACATCAGTGGGTTTGGGAAGTAACAAGAAAATTTCCGATGCATATCCTATTAAGCATGCATTTGCAACTATATGAATATCTGAGAAGAATAATACTCGAAGCTCTGATGTGCGTGCAACATGGTGATAGTGTTCGTAATTAAAGAAAGTTCTCATGGGAAGAATACAAAGATCATTTATGCAAGCAGAAACATATATACGAGTGCCCAGCGTACATGAAAGTTCAACGTAAAGCATGCGAAAACTAATTTGAATATACTACACTAGCGGAAAAAGGTCACCAAACAATGGATCAGTGGCACAAGGGTTAACAAAACAAAGAGCGAAATTCTCCATCTCTCTCTCTGCTCTCTCCAACACATTAAAGCGACGGTTCTCGCGAGAAGTCGCTCCCCACCGGCACCATGTTCGTCCGCAAAAGCAAACATAACAGCCCGCCGGGCTCTTATTTCGCTTAAAAGGTGAAATGAGCGATCTTTCAAAGTCTGAGTAATCAGGCACGCCTTGTGAAAACCCTCGAGGTTTTCTTCAGCCGCGTCGAGCATTGCCAGGGTCATCTCCGCCGGGTGAGGAGGGATGTCGGCAAGCACGGCAGCAAAAGTCATCCGAAGCCAAAGGGAGCCCACTGGGAGGGGAGACCCCCTGCGGATCGAGAGTTCATATGCCGCTGAGTCGCACTCGTCGTCGGTAAGGAGGGGATCCACCAATCGTGCGACAAAGCGAGGGATCATCTCCTCGATAGGAACTTCCCATGGCTGTTGACGAGCATGGAGGCGGTTGCAGGCCATGGCACTCAGTTGTTTCCTCAAGATAAATCACACTAAAGTGAGAATAAATTTCTCTGTGAAGAGAAAAAGAAGGCCATGGCCTCAGGTTATAAAGAGGGGCATTAAATGCCGCGCACGGGGAATATTGCATGATGGGACTATTTCCGAGGCCTAAAAAGGGAAAGCATTAGAAATCAAGGAGATGGGACTATTTCCAAGGCTCCTTTTCAGCACTAAATGCTGTGCACAAAAAAAAATATGGCATGAAAAATTAAACAGCCTCATCAAGAGGGCCCCACGTGTGGAGCATGTGAGCACCACGCTTGATGTGTACTAAAAAGTGAAATAGTGCCTTACATGCTAAACACATCAGCAGCAACAATAGCAAAAATGACAAAATCCCACAAAAAAGGGGGCATGCAAACACAGAAGGGCACATAAAACTTATCATTCATACTTTAAAAAGTTCATACAAAATAAAAAAAGGGGAAAAACGATTACAACGGCAGGACCTCAGACGCGGGGCACGGATTGAGAAACTCAAACTTGGCTTTGTCCAAGATCCTCCAAGTATTTCGAACCATCCAAACATGTTTTCTCTCGCGGTCACAAGCGTCGGGGTCCTCACGAATGTCTTCTACCCTCCGATAAGCAGCAAGTATGATCGACTGCTGAAAAGCCTGGTGTAAGAGATCAATGAGGTTGTCTCGCCTCCTCTTCGAGATTAGACTCATCAGATACACCGAATGCACTTTATCCTCGGAGGCATCCAATGCCCCGAGCGGTACGCCGGTGCAAAAGAGAGGAAGCGCCTCCTAGATCGCCAGCATAATGAGTTTCAAAAGAGAAGAGCGACGAGGGAGTAACTGACCATTGTACTCGTCGAAGCGGCTCATGACCTCAGCACACTGAGCGTTGGTGAACTCCTGGTTCTGGCTGCGGCCCAGTGCGCGAATATTTCCGTAAGAAATGATTTCTTCAAGATCATACAAATGGGCATCCATAATACCTGAAATAACGATCATGAAGATTCATTACAAACTTCTTCTTGATTGTGAGGAAGACGACTCAAGGCAAGAAAACCCCAAGAAGCCTCCGTGGGAAGAACTTAGTTCTTCGTAGGAATTAAATTCCTTTTGAAAAGGGGAATTAAATTCCCAGAAAATTTTGTTCCAGAGCCAGAGCTCCTTGGGATGGAATTAAATTCTATGGAAAACAACCGACATTATCGTCTCCCTTAAAGATTAGAAAAGCCCTAAGAGATCTACAGTTTGAGGATTAGATAGTTTTCTGTTCTTGTGGAAGAACTTGAAGAAAAAATGGGTTCATGTTAAAAGGGTGAAACCCTTGATATGGATTTAAAATCCAGAGAATGTTATGTATGAAAGTTCTTCGTTTGCTCAAGATGATTACTTGAGGAAAAGAAATCGGTCAACAGAGTTAAACTCTGGAAAATTTTTGGAACAGAGAACTAAGCTCTGGAAAGGAGAATTACATTCTCAGAATGAAAAGTATGCAAGGAGGAAGATGAGCAAAGTGGAGGCACTTCTGAAAAGACATGGGAATTTATAGGATGGGATGGAAAACGCTTCATTTACCCTACTCTCAAAACAGATCCGACGGTCACAAAAGTGACAGCGTTCTACTCACGTGCAGACACGTGAGAACAACGCTGTGGGGGCATTTATTCCCCAATTAAAAATCAGGAAGAGCTTCAGAAGAGGCATCACGTGCTCACACGTGACCAGTAGTCGCGTGTTGGCACGTGATGGTTAAGCAGCGGCCAGAAAACAGAGCGCAGAAGAAAAGAAGCCCACTCAATGGGTCACGTGCTTACACGTGACCAGGGGTCACGTGCTCACACGTGACCGGCTTTAAGAGCCTCATTCTTTAATAGAATTAAATCCTGAGGATAGATCCTTCAAAACTTTCCAAAATGGAGAAGAATTATTTGAAACCGTTGGATTAAAAATCCGAGGGTGATTAAATATCACCAATGTATGGAAAAATCTTGGACATGGAAAGATTTCCCCCTAAATCTAACCGAAATAACAAAGAGGTATCTCTGAATTTAAAATCCAATGGTGAATAAAATTCACCCAATAATCTAAAGGCCCAGATTAATGAAATCTTTCAATGAAAGATTCACTCAAACAGATTGATTCTTTTCCTTCTCCTATAAATAGGAGCCAAGAAAAGAAGAAGGGAGACTTTTGGACTTTGGACCTTTTCTTTTGAAACACAGAGAGAGAGAGATATAGAGCCTTTGATTCTCTGCAAAAGGAAAACCTTAGGTAAGAAAAGAAAAGGGAGGCTTCAGAAGAGAATTTAATTCTCAAAAGAGTTTAACTCTTATATAAAAAGAAAAGAACTTAGTTCTTTCTCTGGGGGAGGATTTGCAAAGTGCACATCTCCCCATGAATTGAGAATTTAATTCTCATTGGGTTGAGATCCTGCCATGCAGATCTAAAACACAGAAGAGGAACTGAGTTTTGAGAATTTAATTCTCACAGAATTATAGGAATTTAATTCCTTTGAGATAAAATTAGGGTTTAACCCTATGTTATAGGAATTTAATTCCTTCAAAATGGACAGCACCAGGGTTGAACCCTAATTGAGAACTTAATTCTCTCAAACTCACAGGAATTTAATTCCCTTAAAGAAAAAAAAAGAATTAGGGTTTCACCCTATACCAGAATCTAATTCTTTACAGAAAAGAAATTAGGGTTTAACCCTATTCAAGAATATAATTCTTCAGAAGAAAACAGGAATGTGATTCCTTTAAAGTTTATTGCTAGGGTTTGACCCTATGAAGAATTTAATTATTAAAAAAATGAACAGATCTTTAAAACATGCAAAGAGTCAGAGTCACGTGCTACCAGGTGACCCCTGCAAAGATCCATAGAAAAGAGCTTGAGTCAGAGTCACGTGCTACCACGTGACCCCTGCAAAGATCCATAGAAAAGAACTTTGAGGCAATGCCTCACGTGCCCCACGTGACCCCTAAAGCACACAGAGAAAAGGCAGAAGAAACAGAAAAGAGCTCTAGGGCGCTCTCACGTGCTACCACGTGACCCCTTGGTTGAAGCTTTAACAGACAAACACCTAAATTCCCATCACGTGACAGCACGTGATACTTCAAAATTTTCAATACTTTTGACTGAATAAAACAAGAGGAATCAGGGCGCCCTCACGTGTCCACACGTGACCCCTCTCTCCTTAATTTTTAACACTAATCTGGAGATTTTGTCCCCAGTGTTTAACACTGATTTTCTTAGTGTTTAACACTAATTGGAAAACTCTATTTGCAGTGTTTAACACTGATTCGCTTAGTGTTTAACACTAATTTGAAAACTCTGTTTCCAGTGTTTAACACTGATTTGCTTTAGTGTTTAACACTAATTTGAAATCTCCGTTTGCAGTGTTTAACACTGATTTGCCTTAGTGTTTAACACTAATTTGAAAGCCCTGTTGCTAGTGTTCAACATTGGTTATCTTTTAGTGTTTAACACTAACTTGTTAATCTTATTCCCAGTGTTCAACACTGTTGGTCTCTAGTGTTTAACACTAGCTTTAGCCCAATTGGCTAAGCTTCCAGAAGCAAAACCTCTCCTTCAATAGACCAACAGAGGGTCAATATTAAACATGATTGGACTTAGCCCAAGAAGGCCATAAGTCCTCAATTCAAACTTAACTGGGCTAATGGGCTCATAATATAATTAATTGGTCTTGGTTCCAAATTGGGCCAAAGATCATTTAATCTACCTTGGTTTAAGGGTACATCTCTTCACTCCTTTGATTTTTGGCGTTGTAATTCCTCAACGTCTTCAAAGAGGTGACGGGTCCCGACGACCACACATTGATATGGACTGTGGGGTCCTTAAACTCACGGACTATGAGGTCCTTAACCTTGACCGTAATGTCTTAAAACTAACGCCGGACTGTGGGGTCCTTAAACCCTCGGACTATGACGTCCTTAACCTTGACCGTAATGTCTTAAAACTAACGCCGGACTGTGGGGTCCTTAAACCCTCGGACTATGACGTCCTTAACCTTGACCGTGACGTCTTAAAACTAACAACGGACTATGATGTCCTTAACCTTGACCGCGACGTCTTAAAAATAATATCGGACTGTGGAGTCCTTAAATCCACGGACTACGGCGTCCTTAACTTTGACCGCAATGTCTTAAAACTAACACTGGACCGCAATATCCTTAAACTACCTATTGACCACAATCTCACTAAACTAAACAACATGGCTCCCCTAATCGCTCTCTTGTCGGATCTAAACGATCCCGTTAAGTTGTTCTTAGTCTAAAACTAGACTAACGTATCCTTAACAAACGTTTAAGCTGATCTTAGTCTCAAACGAGACTAACGTATCCTTAAACCTAAACCCCCAAACCCAAATCTAAGATAATATGGATTTGGACTAGTTCGCGCCCTACGGGCGACGACATAACTCAGTCTCCGTATACAATCCACGGGCAACCAAACACAAAATAAACACACACGACACGAAGTGATCATCTGGAGAAGGAGAAAGTTGTTACCGCAATGCGGTAGCGTAATTAACTGCAGGGGCTTGCGCCTGCAGGGAAGAGCGTCCCCACAATCAAAAACCCCTCAAGAGAGGGGGAATCTGACGAAGTCTGCTATATCGGACGTATCCGTTTAAACCTTCGATACATGGTGCCATAAATCAACTTGGCATTTTCGGAGAGGTAAACGGATAGCACCAATTAGCATCTGTCCCGAATTTCAGGCAAGACGCCAGTCTTGGCCGTCTTTGGAAGCTTCAGTTGACTAAATTTCACCAGAATTCGTAAAAAAACATGCTTTGTTTTCTGTGATATGCAAAATAATTTTTAGACCCTGTTTAAAATCGACAGAAACTTTTGTACAGAAAAATGTATTTTCGGAAATTCAGTTCGATCGATCTTTTAAATGCGTTAGCACAAGTTAGTATAGCTTAATGGTGAGGCTCTGGTACCACTGTAAGTCCACGGTAGCGCCCTGGCCGTCTAACAGACGCCAAATGCGGAACAAAAACTTTTACAACTGGCGCTATCGTGTACTATAACCCGGATCTGCCATTAAAGCTAAACTAACAAACTAAAAAATGGGAAGAAATGCTATACCGAACGATCCGAGTCCTTCGGTCTTCAACCAACATCCTACACTTCGTTGCGGCTGCTCCGATCTCCTGAATCTCCAATCTTCTCGTCTAGGTGGCACCACGTCGACGGATGTTTAAACGGGCTCCCGCCTCTGAACCGAGGCAACTCAGTCGTCAAGTTTGCTAAAAGAGATGACCAAGATGATGTAGAGAATGAGTAAAATACTTTGTCTCGTTACGTCCAAAGCTATGGACGAACGGTTAATGAAGTTGCTTTTTGGAATCGGGTGAAATGAGAAATGAGGCTATCTAATTTCCATGAGTCCAAAACAATATCAATCTTTTTTTCCAAGCAACCATATCCTCTCCAAGAGGTGGCCGGCAACTATAAAAGGAGGTGGGGGTGAGTGTAGGAGAGGGGGAGGTGACCACAAGCACAATACTTATCATAACATTAATGAAAGCATGAGTCATATAACACCTTGTATGAACACATTTAATGCAATCAAGTGAGTCACAAACCAAGTCATCAATCAAGAAGCTTCCTCACTCATGACTCACCCATGGAAGAAAAGATAAATCCGCATTTAACCGAATGTTAAATACGGGTGATAGAAAACTGGAAACTGGCAACTTCCAAAAGCGATCCTGAAACGAATTTCAGGATAACCCCGTATCAGTATAAACATACCCGCATTTGTATTACGACCAAATACAAATGCAACTGAGACAAAGATATTATATCTACACAGTATAATACTGGGATCCGGCTTAAACCAAAGCCTACCAGTATTCTCTGCTCGAAAAATAACACGTGCGAAAACGCACGTGCATTTTCCGAACCCTGCCATAAAACCATATGGCCTCTACAACGTTTCGCCCGAACTTGGGAAACGGTCTGTGGGGGACTCTAATGACTCATCAACACATTGACACTTGGTATAACCACTAGCACGTCAGAGGTACAAACTATACGTAACGGTTGCCTATGTATTGATTGGAAGGGAAGCTGACGAGGGAACTCATCCATAAACCCTACTGAGCCTAACAGTGACAATATCCGTACAGTCCAGTCCGTTCGTCTAAAGAGTATCGCATATCGATTCTAGTGGGGTGGATAATGTCAGACCCCTAATAACGCGATAAATCGTGTCGGCATGAAGCCTATCATCATCTGAAAACTACTGATCCAAATCAGTAATTCTCCACTACCTCGGCCGAGGATTTCTGGTGCTGGCCACCCGTGCACTGTGCGACATCAACCCCCAATACCGGGAGAGACGAATCCCCGATGATCCGCTCACTGCCTCCATGTGGCTCAACTATACCCAAAAAATATCTGTTTGCACGACTCCTTTGAGCCGTGGTAGGGTAGGAATCAAAGCACAGTGGGAACTCACATGAGACAAATGACGATCTCAGGTCGACAAACTAACCTGTACACATGTCACCTGGGAACTGCTATCTGACGATATGTATAATACCAACTAGCATGTTCCCGGCGAGTCCTGTCCGGTGTACTCATAACCCAATGAACACCTGTATACATCTTAGGTGAACCAACTGACACCAATGGCTTGTGAGACCGGCCACCGCCCCTCGTCGGGGTCTCGACTGTATACACTAGTCTACTCTGGAGTATCGATGTCCTGTCTCGAAACTCCTACGACTAGGGACACTTTAAGGATGTGCTTATAGACTCCAGCTCCCACGTATATGATCGCCATCATACTGCTGGCAGTCAAGCATGAATCATATGGGCTCTATCAACATGCAATAGCGAACTAAAGCATGTAAACTATGATAAAGACAAACCAGATAGCATACTATCATCTCGAGCAAGACTGTCATATCGGTATAGGTCCTGCCTCAATCATTGTAATCACGTACCTGCGATCCAATAATTGACTTTGAGGGAACTATCTCCAACAGTCACTAAACTAAACAATAGGGCTCCCCTAATCGCTCTCTTGTCGGATCTAAACGATCCCATTAAGTTGATCTCAGTCTAAAACTAGACTAACGTATCCTTAACAAACGTTTAAGTTGATCTTAGTCTCAAACGAGACTAACGTATCCTTAAACCTAAACCCCCAAACCCAAATCTAAGATAATACGAATTTGGACTAGTCCACGCCCTACGGGCGACAACATAACTCAGTCTCCGTATACAATCCACGGGCAACCAAACACAAAATAAACACACACGACACGAAGTGATCATCTGGAGAAGGAGAAAGTTGTTACCGCAATGCGGTAGCGTAATTAACTGCAGGGGCTTGCGCCTGCAGGTAAGAGCGTCCCCACAATCAAAAACCCCTCAAGCGAGGGGGAATCTGATGAAGTCTGCTACATCGGACGCATCCGTTTAAACCTTCGATACATGGTGCAATAAATCAACTTGGCATCTTCGGAGAGGTAAACGGATAGCACCAATTAGCATCTGCCCCGAATTTCAGGCAAGACGCCAGTCTTGGCCGTCTTTCGGAGGGGAACATGGTCATTGCCACGACCCTCATCTGTCACGAGGCCCTCAACACCGTTAAGGTCCGAATGCCGGGGTTCGCCGACGAAGAGCTCCAGGCCGAATACCCCCACGCGGACGCCGATGAGCAGGAGCAGGAGATTCCTGGCGAGGAAGTCGCCGAAGACCCAGCTCACCTCGTGGTGGATGTCGAGGGCCCCGAGGTCACTCCTGGCCCTGAGGCCTAAAGCCCCCGTCTTCCTCCTCTTTTTATTTTGTTGCTTCTGGAATTTTGTAAGCCTTCGGGCATTTTGTAAGGCTGGGGAGCCCAAAATACCCTTTGTAAAGACTTTGCCTTTTAGTAATAAAACTTTTTCTTTGGTTCATGAAGAATGCTTGTAAAATATCTCTGCTTGCACTGTTGGGCTTCCATGTCAGGTCGGCCATCTGTCTAGCGATCGTTCGTCGAGTTGATTTCAATCACTTGCACCAAGCGCTGCTGAGAAGGAGGTAACTCCATGGCCCCGAAGTCGAGGAGGGATCGCTCAGACTCGGATAGACTTGATGCCCCCTGTTGGGGTCCCCGATTTTTTGCTTGTGACGGGCAGAGGGCTGTCCTTCGTGTTGTCGCCGAGCATGAACGGGAAGCTGCTCGGCTATCCCTTGGCGATGGCCTTTCTCTTCTGGCGTCGCGAGTAATGACCCTTAGCCGGGGCTGGTCGAGCGAGGGTCGGGCTCGACTGCCTCTGGGAAGACTTCGGGTCCTTAGCGTTAGAAGGGCTGTAAGAAGCCCACTGAGGATGACCGGGCGGTGAAGCTGCGCGGTTTCCTCTTAGCAAGGGCTTAGTTCTCTGGCGTCGTGGGTAGGCAACTACCAGCCTGGGATGAATGAGCGGGGTAGCCGCTCGGGTGCCTCTTGTAGGGGCTTCGATCTCTGGCGTTATGGGTAGGGAATTACCAGCCGGAGATGACCGAGCAGGGTAGCTGCTCGGTTGCCTCTTGCGAGGGCTTTGATCCTTCAGGACGGAGACCGAGCAGGGTTACTGCCCAGTGCCTCTTGGCGAGGAGTTTGATCCCTGTCGGTTGTGGTAGGAAGCTACCACCCGGGGATAGCCGAGCAGGGTAGCTGCTGAGCTGCCTCTAAAGAGGGCTTGGATCCTCAGCGTTGGAGGGGTTGTAAGAAACCCACTAAGGATGACCGGGTAGTGAAGCTGCGCGGTTGCCTCTTGGCGAGGGCTTAGTTCTTCGGCGTCGTGGGTAGGCAACTACCAGCCTGGGATGAATGAGCGGGGTAGCCACTCGGGTGCCTCTTGTGGGGGCTTCAATTCCTGGCATCATGGGTAGGGAGCTACCAGCCAGAGATGACCGAGTAGGGTAGCTGCTCAGTTGCCTCTTGTGAGGGCTTTTGATCCTTCAGGAAGGGGACCGAGCAGGGTTACTACCCAGTGCCTCTTGGCGAGGACTTTGATTCCTGTCGGTTGTGGTAGAAAGCTACCAGCCGGGGATAGCCGAGCAAGGACTCGACTGCCTCTGGGAGGACTTTGGTCCTTAGCGCGGGAGGGGCTGTAAGAAGCCTACCAAGGACCCTTGGCCGGGCAGGGGTTACTGCCCAGTGCCTCCTGGCAAGGGCTTTTGTCCTGAAGGATAGCCGAACGAAGGATCCTAGGGCTCGACTGCCTCTGGGAGGGCTTTTGATCCCTGTCGGTCATGGTAGGAAGCTACCGGCCGGGGATAGCCGAGCTGGGTAGCTGCTAAGCTTCCTCTAAGGAGGACTTGGATCCTTAGCGTTGGAGGGGCCGTAGGAGGCCTGCTAAGGATAACCGGGCAGTGAAGCTGCGCGATTGCCTCTTGGCGAGGACTTTGATCCCTGGCGTTGTGAGTAGGGAAGCTACCGGCCGGGGATAGCCGAGCAGGGTAGCTACTGAGCTACCTCTAAGGAGGACTTGGATCCTTAGCGTTGGAGGGGACGTAGGAGGCTTGCTAAGGATAACCGGGCAGTGAAGCTGCGCGGCTGCCTCTTGGCGAGGGCATTAATCCCTGGCGTTGCGAGTAGGGAAGCTACCGGCCGGGGATAGCCGAGCAGGGTAGCTGCTGAGCTGCCTCTAAGGAGGACTTGGATGCTTAGCGTTGGAGGGGCCGTAGGAGGCCTGCTAAGGATAACCGGGAAGTGAAGCTGCGCGTCTGCCTCTTGGCGAGGGCTTTGATCCCTGGCGTTGCGAGTAGGGAAGCTACCGGCCAGGTATAGCCGAGCAGGGTAGACGCTCTGCTAATTCTTCATGAGGTTTAGCCCGACCATCCAGTTGTAGGCATGGGGAACAGGAACGGTCGCGGCGACCGTGCACGTAGCATATGCATTGAATGTGGGGGGAGGCAAAGCGCCAGGGTCGCGTTGTTTCGATTCTTCCAAAGAAGGCTTGATGATCGCCGCGTGGCAGCGACTTGTTGGGCGAAAGCGGGGGACTGTTGAACTTCGTTGGGGCGCAGTGGGCTATATAAGGCTGGAGGAGCGGCGATCTGGGGCCCAGGCCCAGCCGTTTGGATGCGGACGAGCGCCTCTATGAGGGACTGTAGCCGATCTATTCGGCTGGCGAGGGCGTTGATGATGGTCGCCGGAGGAGGTTCATCCACACCTCCGGTGAAGGGGAGGCGGCGGCTGGTACTCGGATCTTCAGGATGGTTGCTTGCCATGTGGACAGAGATCGGAAGGCCAACTTTGTTTTTGTGGAGTTTGCGTTCCCACAGACTGCGCCAACTGATGGAGGTCCTTTTCGGGTCTCTATCAGACGTTGTCTTCCGTCGATCTCCCGATGGATTTTGGAGGTGATCTCTTGTTGCGTGTGGGACTCAATGGGTTTTGAGGAGATTGGTGATTTGAGGAGTTAGCGCCGAGTACCTGCAAAGAAGTCCCGGGGTGGTTTGGTACCACCGAGGACCCTCGGACGATCAAGTCAGTACTAGATCCAAGCAGCGTAACGGCTAAGTGGAGTCAGAAATGGCTTACTTGACCCCTCTGTGATGGGGGTTTATATAGCGGTGGTGGCATGCAGCAGCAGGCGCGAGAATCTTACCGGCAGTTACGCTCCCAACGTTACGCCCGCGTAGAGAGCGGATCGCCCATTAATGGGGATCGTGAAGGCATGGAACGTGGGATACTGCTGGCGGAGAATCCGTGCATGGCGAGATTTGCGGAGTGGCGATTATGCCTGTGAGCGGTGGAGTTGGTCGGAGGACCGAGGAAGATGGCCTCGGCTGGGGGGCTCGGAACGAGCGAGAAGGCCGAGGAGTCTTGGTCTTGTGACTGCTCGGGGCGAGCTGAGGGGCTGAGGAGGCCAATTTGCAGAGGGCCCCGAGGAAGGCTAGCTTGTGCTTGCAAGTCGGGTACAAGGGTGGCCTGGTTGGCCTCTGTGGGCCCTTTCTTCTGAGTTTTGGAACACGCCATCTGCCACGTGTCCTGATCTTGGGAATCGCCAATATTGAGCATCATCAGATTTCTTCCTATATATCTATCTATCTATATATTATATTACATTAAAAAGCTATATGAAAAAAGACTCCATTTCCATGCTTTTTTGTCTTCTTGTGCCGCAAAATTATCTTTAGTCCCTTCTCTCTAAATCTCATCGGTATTAAATCTTGGCCGGGTCATCATCTATTTAGTTTGGAGTTGGTTGAAAAATTAATTTCCACCACTTCCCTGCAACTTCTCAACATTAAAACCTTCGCTTGATTTGAAAAATTATACATGCTATATGATTTATGTTATCTTTAAGCACAAATAATTTGCATTAGCTGAGAATTTTACTTGAACTAGTTAATCAATTCATGATTAAAAAATATATACTTTAAACCTTTCGTTGGATCATCATTTATTTAGCTTGAATTGGCTGAAAAATTAATTCCCACCCCTTCCCTCAAAACTTCTCAATATTAAAATCTTCACTTAGTTGGGTCATTATCTATTTATTCTTCACAAATAGTTTGTATTAGCTCAGAATTTTGATGGGACCTAATCAAGCCATGATTAAAAAATATTTACTTGATTGGACTTAGTCAAGTCTGTTATAATTATAGAAAATTCATTAACTAAGAATTTTAATTCGACTTAATCCAGTCAGGTCATGTGCACATATCCACTTATCATTTTCTTTAAAAATAAATAAATACGCATAGAAAAATAATAGAGAATTTATGATTAAATGAATAAAACAATTAGAATTAGGCAAGAAAAATATAGTTTATGTTTAAAATGTTTGATAATAATGTCTGTGTGAATCATATTAAAAAGTGAAAAATATGTTTGTTAATTTACAAAAAAATCTTAAAATGTATGTAATATTTTGAAATTTTAAATATTATTTTAGAAGTTAATTGATAATAAAATGGTAACAATTATTTTTAAATTTTGTTTTTTCCCTAATTTGGCATTAATGTAAATATATATATCTAATCTAACTTTTTCATTTCCCTAATTAGGTCTATGTTGTCATGACAAGCTAAACCCTATCTTAATATTTCTTTTATTCTTATATCTTTTTTTTTAAATGTTAATTGTGTTTGAAAAAATCATGAAGGGAGAGAGACATGGAGGCATGATGATAGGCATGGTTTGTTTAAAATATTGAGAGTGGGCAAGAGAGTGAGAGAGTGTAAGGTATGGGCAAGAGAGAGGATAAGAGAGTTATATCAATTTTTTTCATCTCTTCATTCTTCGTCCCTTCTCCAAAACCTCCTCCACCTTCATCCTCATTCACTAAAGCAACATGGCAACCCTCCACACTTAATCAATCCTCCATCCAAACACTCTCCTATCAATAATTTCTTTACCCTAAGGCCATCACAAATATTTTGGAGCTTTTCTCAAGCTTGGACCTCATCCCAAGCATTTCATAGAGGTAAAAATTCTATCTTTAAATAAGTTTTTATAAACATTTGCCATGTAACTCTATTTTAAAGTTAAAAGATCATGTTTTGGTTGTTTTAATATTTCAAAATAGGTTTTTTTAAGTGGGTAATGTGCTATAATAGTTTCTAGTGCACTATATCACTTGTATCGATGGTCTATGGTATTTTGATGCAAAATCCTAGGTTTCTAAAGTGTGTAAAAGTTTCAATACTTGAGTTAAGATTTTCAAAATGTGGTTTACTATGAAGTTTTGATGTTCTATTAAAATCTGGAGTTAATCGGATACTCTCAAAAAAATTTAGTAGATTCCAGGGGGTTAGATTTAAAATTTTGGAGTTGGGAACGGAAATCGAGGCCGTTTGACCCTAGCCAAGACACCATTTTCGGCCAAACGTCGGCCCCACGTCCATGGTTTGGTCTGTAATTTTGCTGGTGGATCATTTTCAAGGTAATTAATTCCACTGTATATACTAAAAACTCCTAGATTTCTTATAGAAAAATCTGGAGCTATTTTACATGACATTGTCCATCGTTTTCAAGCATTTTAAATGTGAAATCCAACTCTTTGTACGCAAATCAAATCGTTTTACTTTTAAATGTCGTTGGGGGGTAGTTCGATATAATTAGCACACGTTAAACCACGTTAATCATAGGTCGTGCCCTACATATGCTTATGTTGGTTATAGTGCTCTCAAGGCAATTATTGTAATCACGAACAAACGATTATCATGATTGAGAGAGGACCTATACGAGTAGAACAGTCTTACTCGACATGATAGTATACTATCTGGTTCATATCTATCATCATGTATATGTATTATATGGTATTACTGTTCATATCTGAATTTTGCATTATTATATTCCCCATCTTAATCATATTACAAATAAATAGGTGCTTTTGATCCATGTCTGCTAAATAGTTGCAGGTTACAGGTTCTCAGAATAATACAGTGAAATTTAGGAAAAGCCGCTTCAAATGTGAGACTACGACCAACAAATAAATGAATCTGTATGATACCGCCTACCAGTTTAAGGAACAAACACCGATCAATGAACAGTTCAATTGCACAAAGTACGAGGGCAGCACAAGATTCAAGACTTCAACGCGAAGCTTACGGTAAAGTCCACAAATTCTGCTCTGTTGGAAATCTAGAAGAAAGTAGAAAAGATTCTGAAGAACCAAGTGAAGAAAAAAGAAGAAAAATGTAACATGAAGCAACCCTGAAGAAATGAGCCAGAGATCTCACCATATGGCCGCAGATCCGTGGCCAAATAGGGCATTCTGCCGCGGATCCGCGGCTGTGCAGTGCACGTGTCGGTGCACGTGTCGGTGGGTGTCGGTGCTTTGCCACGGCTTTTTTTAGGTTAGTCTTGTAAGTTCAAATGTGGATTAGATGTAAACCCTAGAGTTTATCCTATCTATAAATAGGAAACCCGAAAGCCTAATTAGGCATGCCTCTTTTAATTTCTAGACTAAATTTTATTTTCATTGTAATCGTCAAGAGGTATCAATAAAAGTAAGTTTTTTATCTTGCATTTTTCATTCAAATTTTATTTCTGCAATTTTTTATCTGCTTTTATTTATCTACAAGTTAATTATTTAATTATAAAGAAAATTATAAAAATGAATCTCATCATAATTTCCCTAATGAGTGAGTAGTTCCTCACTTGTTAGGGTTAGGATCGGATAGGTTTGAGAGATGAACATCTCTCACGCTTTTCTTGCCCGTATAATACTTTAAATTAGGACTCTATGTTAATCAAACACACACCGCTCACTACGGTACCCTATCTTACGAGATAGCGGTGATTCCCTAGTTAGACCGGTTGTGGTTGATTTACATAGAGGTTAGGGCTAAGAGCCAAGAAAGGACGGACAAGGACCAAAGGGAAGAAACTACGTTTCTTCCTAGTCGTGCTAATCCGCTTTGTTGAATATTACCCTAACACCTATGTTCTTAATTAGGGAAAAGGAAGCAGTGAGTAGAATTCTCTTTCCAAACTAACCTAATCCTATCCCTAGCAAGGTTTTAATCCAAATTAAATTCAATCTCAGTTTTTATAAAAATCAAAACCTACTAAAAATAGGACTTAACTCGTTAGAGCAATAAGAAAAGAACACGTTTTCCCTGTGGACCGACCCATACTCAACCGGCTAGCTACCAAGCGACACCGTTATTGATTGCGGTATTCTTAACTTTGATCTTAAAACGCATGCAAAAAGAACGACCAATCAAATGGGGCCGTTGCCGGGGAAAACGGTAGTTATTTTCTTTTTATAATTTCGGGTTAATTGAAATTTTAAAAAATTAAAAAATATAAAAACTAAAAAAAATCTTCTTTTTCTTTTTGTGGGGTTTTGTGTGAATTGCGCAGGAAAAGAAGACGGACTGATTCAGATCTGGAGCAAGCCCAGTGAACAAATCAACAAACAGAGGATCTGACAGAGGAGAACCACAACAGAATAGAGAAATTTTTTGAAGCTCTGAACCGATTGGTCCACCGTGGAACCGCCGCAGATTCAAGAATTTAACCGCATATCCGCGGTCGTTTGCTGACGTCAGCAAACCAGATTTCTCTGTGGGTATTTCTTGTCTTCTTTCCTACCCTGATCTCCACTGAAAATTTTTCCTGCAGGGATTTTTGCTCAAAATTTTTTCTCCCTCTCCAATAAATTGTTTTTGTGCAGGATTCTTTGAGCAACAAAATAAAATTTTTTGAAAGTGTTTTAGATTTTAGGTGTGTTAACTGCTTTGCATAATTAATACGGACTTTTAAGGGGCTATAACACCAATCAAGATTGGGTGGGAATTTCATTACCCTTCCCAAGACCCCTGAAATCATTAAAAGCATATGCATCAACCCTCGAGTTAATTAAAAAATATTTAGACTCAGCCAATTAAGGACTATCGAGCTCATTAGGACAGAGGAAGATTGTGGGCAATCGGTCGTTTATCTAAACCTGACTTTGTGGTGCCTAGACTAAACAAGTGGGAAAGGTCATTTTAAAAGGCCCGTCTCACGGTGATTCATGAGCGGATCCCTCCTTTCTTTACTTGTGCTTACCTGGCCACAATTGGCGGTGAAGAGGTGATTTGAGGGATATCTCGCAACTTACCCTTTGGACCAGTTAGGAGCAGTCTAGTTGACTTAGGAGACCCTAGCTCTAGGCTTGATTGTGCATGCTCAAATTGTGATTGTGCCGTAGTTCCGTATAATTTTTTGCAAAACTCTTTCTAAAAAAAACACTTTCAAAAATTTCAAAACTCCAAAAACAAACATTTTTTTTTTTAAAAGAAAATAAAAAAAAAATTCACATTCTTTTCCTTTCTCTCATCACATCATGGATACCCCACCTCGTGAAACTCTTGCCGAACTTTGGTACCCTCAACCAGACATTACTTCCTACGCTTCTTGTTTTGGTCGAATTTCGAACTACCCCTCCATGCCCAAAATTTCTTTGAAAGATCGAATAGACGCATCCAGGACAACCAGTTGGACTCCGCAATCCACATTATATCAACCATTTCAATCTTCACCACCTTCTTATATTGATACTCCTTTTTCGAGTCCTGTTGTAACTCCGAAACCCATGTCTATTGCTGAACATATTGAACAATCTCATAACAGATCTTTCACTTCTTTTACCACTGCGAATTCTTTGGATCAACAATTCCGTTCACCTTCTTATCCAAATATTGATCCTACTCCTGTCCAACCATTCAATTCCTACTAGTCCTACCCGACTTTTGCACCTTTCCTAGACATTGCTTCTTCACGGCCATTTGGAGTTTCCAGTAACCAAACAACTTTAAATCTTGTACTGAAACCCCATCACAACCCATGTCTAGTCTGGAACAGTCATTGAAAGATTTTATGGTAGCGTCATGCCAACAGATGAAGGATTTGAATGCGTCCATGGCCGCCCTTATACAACCTAGTGACCCTGTAGCTAGTTTCCAACTAGCTCTAAATTTTCCAATGTATGATGAGGCGGTTGGAAAGATTGAGAATTTGAGTGGTGAGAGTGAGTTGTACACCTTTCCAAATCAAACCTACCCATCCCCTATTGAATCCCACAACTCCGGTTTTGAATGTCTATCAAGTGTTCCTAATGATTCACCAGTTGAAAATAGAACGATTAATGAGTTGTGCGACTTTGTAGTGTTTGATCTACCTGATTATGAAGGGTCCCTTTCAAGAGAAACAATCACCAATCCTTTCGACCTCTACACATCCACTCTAGAACCTGAATTGATTAATATCCATGCTTTTGATGAGGTGTCTAAGAAAATTGATTTTCACATGATTGAGGCTATCGACGCCGGGAATATTTTGGATGATGAACCCGCAGATTTGTCTGAATTTTTCTCTCCAATTCATCATCCCGAGTCATTAAATGTTACTTCTGAACTTCATATGCATCTTGATTTTGATGAGAATTGCATGGATAAGCTAAATTTTAAGGAAAGTATTGAGGAAAGTATTGAGGATGAAGCAGTTTTACTTGAAGAGTCGGATTTTCCAATTCATTCTATCCCTTTCATTGACTGCGCACACCCTCCTGAATCTTAAACCGATAGCGTTCCTCAATCACTGCCCTCCATCCTCGTTCTGATCTTGCAAGAAACTGTTACACTTTCATTTTCAATATCTGGGTTACCAAACTCGACGCACCCATATTTTCTCGCGAATCTTGAGGGATTTGACCCCATTTCTCGACGGGTTGATAGATTAGCACAATCGTTTTTTACACAACGGTCATCACAATTTGTGCTAATTTATTCACTCAAATTACACCCTCAAGTTCGTACTACACTTCTTTCTCTCTTCCGCCATTCTTCTCCTAATATGCCGAGACCGTATTTCACCTTTCTTCTCATACGGTCTTGCGTATTCTCCAATTCTTTCCTCTCCGCATTCTTTCACCAACCAACACACTACAGAGATAAAATATTTGAATGGTTGGTGCTCACTTTTGGCCTGTGTAAGGCCTTGTATAGCTTGATACTGTTCTCTTTTCCTCCTAATCCTGTACTTCACCGCTTAAACAGTGGAAACACTATTTCAAATAAGTTTGGGGGTATGTATCACTTGTAATTATATAAAAACAAAATAAAAAATAAAAAAAATTTGAAAAAAAATATTTTTTTTGGTATTTTTGTAAATTTCCAGTTTTAATAAAAAAAATAATAAAATTTTTTATTTACAAATAATTTCCTCTTTTTAAGAGGACCTTTTTGCAAATAACCAACACCCCCCTATAAATAGAACCCGACCCCTTTCTGTATTTTACCAAACCTTAAAATCTTCCCCTCTGAAAACCCTAGTCGCCGCAGCAGCCAGAGCAAAGAGATCGGTTCATCCTGCCGCGCTTCCGCCGCCAGAGCCCATCATCGGCCGCGCAACCGCCGCGTCTCTACTTCGTCACCCTCTGAAATTTTCAGAGGAGATTTGCATTCCTTTTTCCCTTTCTGTTGATTTCATATTTTGGTATTTAGCTCTCTATAATGGCACCAACTTTACAATTCGAGAGGGACTTTTCCCAAATCTTTGCACACACAATCTAATGAAGTTATTTCGGTGAAGAGATCCGTAGGCGCGGCTGGAATTTTTTACTGTTTAATCATCCGAACGCCTTCGCACTTCCGGATCTCGTCACCCGATTTTACGAGTGCATGGAAGAAGGTTGCCTCTCGCAACACGAGTATATTAGGCCAATTTGGGGGGATAGGGAAATCATAATCGATTGGGACTTCATCCATGAAGTCACCTTAATTCCTAGGCTACCTACCCGTGACCAACCCCTCTAATTCAAGGATTACCTACCATTGATGGGTAATGACTGTTCGAGAGAGCCACGTAAGGGCATCCAGGCTAGAACTCTCTTTGCGAACGTATTGACTGTGTACCGTTGGGCACAAAATAACATTTTTGGTAGTTCGCACAATACTACATTTTTCACACCATCCCTCCATATCGTGCACACCTTGATGACTAGGAACCCCAGCTATGATATGTGCACGGTATTACTTCATTCAATCGGTGTGGGCAAAACGGCTGCCAATTATCCATGCCCTATGTTAGTGACATAACTGTGTGGCTATTTTCTCCCTGTGGAGGAAATTGAGTTTTATATGCATGGAGGTATCCCCATTAGACCTCTTGTTGAGGGCGTATCCACGTCCTACACACGCTTAAATGATGTATAGTCACGCACTGAGCCGGCCGATGATGTACCCGCCAAGACACCCAGCTCCAGCTCGACCGCGAGCGAGGAAGAGCTTACCCCTGCAGCACATGCATGTTTACTTAGGAAAGCCACTAGGGGGACAGACAAATTGATTGGGATGGTGACCAATCTGGATCACCGAGTGACAGAAATAGAGCATGATATGACCACTCTGCTGGCGAATGAGGAACGTTCTCGTTCACGTTTGAAGGACGGTGAGGACATGAGCAATGACGGCACTGCTTTTGATAAGTTTGGGGGTGGAGATGGTTTGTAAATAGTTATCATTGCATTGCATATTTTTATTTTTTGTACATGTTTGTTTCTTCTTTCTTTGCATATTTAATTCTGCATTGCATCTTAAAAAAAATAAAAAATAAAAAATAAATAAATAAATAAAATTAAGAATATAAAAATAAAATCAAATAAAAAATTGAAAATTTTTAAAAATTATAAAATTTGAAAAATTCAATTGTGGCCATATTTGACTTAAGTTCGATAAGACGGTTGACCAGCTAGGAAAAACTAGGTCCTAAACTTAGTAAATTAAAAACCCTAAAAATAACCATTCTTAAAGTTTAACTGTAGAAAATATATGTCCTCGTAGTTTATTTAGAAATAGGCAAATTTTGAATTCAGTTCTTAGGCTAAGTCAAAATAAGGGAAGAGTATTGAATTTTTAATTGAAGTGTAAGTCTGAAAAATAATTCTGAACTTTAAGTCTAAATTCTGAAAATATATACCCTACAACTCGCACATACACGAACCTTGAAACTTAGAATAGTAGAGAATACCTTGAAATGCTCTTGTCTAAAATCCTTAGTATGAAGGAAAATAAAATAAAAGTACAAGAGTGAATAAAGAGAGATAAAAAAATGAACACTGGTTTTGTAATTACTTAAGGCTGCATAAAATAAAAAATATATATAGCAAGGGTGTTTCATCACCTAGTGCCTTAGACCAACTGGTTTGGGAGTCACTGCTAAAGCCTTAGGTATTACAAGACGAGGAATTACGCCTTAATGCGCGAACACATTTTGTAATCGGTCGTTAGTATCTCAAGTAGTATTAGCGGTCGCATGAAGGATGTGCGAGCAATTTCATCTAAAATTCACCAACTAAAAGTACTTTGGACGATGGACAAGAGTATGATAGCTTGAATTGAATTTCCAAGTGTGGAGGTGATACATACATATATGTTGGGGTATATGATTGAGGTTTGGATGAGAGATGGGAATGAAAGATAGGGCTTATACCTTCAGTAGAGATGATAAAAATTCCTAAATTGAGACGGAACCTTAGAAGGAAAATTCAAGAGATGCTGAAACCTAAATAAATTTACAGAACATATACGATCTTAAGTCAAATGATATGTGAGTGTGAAAAATACGGATTGATAATTTCTAAGTTAAAGATAATAGAATTTCTTGCTAGAACACCGAATTGAAGAATGAAAGTCAACAGGCCAAATTGATCGGATTTTGTGGGTAGTATCTGCTGAAAACCCTCAGGAGACAACACTCCTCCTACTAGGGACATCTAAAGGTTTAAGAGCTTGTTGCATAAGCTCAGTGCAATCGCGATTCCCTGTGAAAGTGAGGTTAGGTTTTTTCGAGAATAAAAATAGTTTTGCTCGGGACCAGCAAAAGATAAGTTTGGGGGTATTTGTTCATATCAGAATTTTGCATTATTATATTCCCCATCTTAATCATATTATAAATAAATAGGTGCTTTTGATCCATGTCTGCTAAATAGTTGCAGGTTACAGCTTCTCAGAACAATACAGTGAAATTCAGGAAAAGACGCTATAAATATGAGACTACGACCAACAAATAGATGAATCTGTATGATGCCACCTACCAGTTTAAGGAACAAACACCGATCAATGAACAGTTCAATTGCACAAAGTACGAGGGCAGCACAAGATTCAAGACTTCAACGTGAAGCTTACGGTAAAAGTCCACAAATTCTGCACTGTTGGAAATCTGGAAGAAAGTAGAAAAGATTCTGAAGAACCAAGAGAAGAAAACAGAAGAAAAATCCAACATGAAGCAACCCTGAAGAAATAAGCCAGAGATCTCACCATATGGCCGTGGATCCGCGGCCAAATAGAGCATTCTGCAGCGAATCTGCGGCCGTGCAGTGCACGTGTCGGTGCACGTGTCGGTGGGTGTCGGTGTTTTGACCCGGCTTTCTTAGGGTAGTCTTATAATTTTAAATGTGGATCAGATGTAAACCGTAGGGTTTCTCCTATCTATAAATAGGAAACCCGAAAGCCTAATTAGGCATGCCTCTTTTAATTTCTAGACTAAATTTTATTTTCATTGTAATCGTCAAGAGGTATCAATAAAAGTAAGTTTTTTATCTTTCATTTTTCATTCAAATTTTATTTCTGCAATTTTTTATCTGCTTTTATTTATCTGCAAGTTAATTAGTAAATTATAAAGAAAATTATAAAAATGAATCTCATCATAATTTCCCTAATGAGTGAGTAGTTCCTCACTTGTTAGGGTTAGGATTAGGTAGGTTTGAGAGATAAACATCTCTCACGCCTTTCTTGCCCGTATAATACTTTAAATTAGGACTCTATGTTAATCAAGCACACACCGCTCACTACGGCATCCTATCCTACGAGATAGCGGTGATTCCCTAATTAGACCGGTTGTGGTTGATTTACATAGAGGTTAGGGCTAAGAGCCAAGAAAGGACGGACAAGTACCAAAGGGAAAAAACTACGTTTCTTCCTAGTCGTGCTAATCCCCTTTGTTGACTATTACCCTAACACCTATATTCTTAATTAGGGCAAAGGAAGCAGTGAGTAGAATTCTCTTTCCAAACTAACCTAATTCTAACCCTAGCAAGGTTTTAATCCAAATTAAATTCAATCTTAATTTTTATAAAAATCAAAACCTATCAAAAATAGGACTTAACTCGTTAGAGCAATAAGAAAAGAACACGTTTTCCCTGTGGACCGACCCGTACTCAACCGGCTAGCTACCAAGCGACACCGTTATTGATTGCGGTATTCTTAACTTTGATTTTAAAACGCATGCAAAAAGAACGATCAATCAATTACATATCACTATTACATGTTGATAGAGCCCGTAGGATTCTTTCTTGACAACCAGGGTTATTGTGATTATCACACTTGTGAGAACTGGGTAGTCTGTAAGCAAATTCTTAAATGTCCCTAGTCGTGGGAATATCGAGACTGGGCATCGATATTCCAGAGTAGACTAATGTATATATTTATTGACCCCAACAGGAGGCGATAGCCAATCACACAGCCATTGGTGTTAGTTAGTCACCATAGATTGTATACAGGTGCTCATTGGGTTATGAGTTATACTGGACGAACTCGCCAGGAATATACTAGATGGTATTGTCAGGTAGCAGTTCTCTGGTGACATGAGTACAGGTTAGTCTATCGACCTGATATCGTCATTTTTCTCGTGTGAGTTCCCATTGTGCTTTGATTACTATCCTACCACGGCTTTACTGAGTCGTGCAAACAGCTTTTAGTTGGGTACAGCCCCGCGCCACATGGAGGCAGTGAATGGATCGTCAGGAATTCGTCTCTCCCGGTATTTGGGGTAGATAGCGCGTAGTGTACGAGTAGCCATCACCAGAAATATTTAGCCAAGGTTGACGAGATTTACTAATTTGGATCAGTATTTTCTCAGTAGGTGATGGGTTTCACACCTACACGACTTATCGCGTTATTAGGGATCTGATTTTATCCACCCCTGTCACGCCCCGCTTTCCGGTGTACCGCGAAGTGGACGCGACGAGGTCCGCTACGTATATACTTAGAAGTACATACGCTAAGCGTATCTAAGCAATATAAAATTAAATCACAAGAGACAAGAGATATATAAATAACAACAACTTTATTAATAACATTCTTTTGTACAATGCATGAAAAGTAAATACAACTGAAATGAAAAGCGATGCCGAAACAATGGTATAACAGGAAATGAAAATACTGAATAGAACAAGGTATAATGTCTAGAGCTCGGGGTCTTCGTGAAACTGATCCAAGTCTTCACCGGTGGGCTCGATCTCTACCGGGTCCAAAGCACCTGATGACATTCAAAGAAGAAAGAAATAGAATGTCGTCAGCGAACAGGTCGCTCGATAAGTCCCAAAGATAATGAAGAATTAGAAAAGACAGAATAAGAAGATATCTTTTAAAGTTGTATACTATTGTTGTAATGTTGTGTTAACGCTGTAGTTTGTAGCTTGGTACAGAAGGTTGCCAGTGTATACGAGGGGGTCTCTATATGCTAGAGACCAGGGCAAACGGAGTGTACAAGAAACCGTTAAGCCACGGTACAACAGAAACGGAATATAGGTTAGGTGTCTTAATCTGACCACCTCGTGCCACCTTTAACACCTTCCGTACCAATCTACCCCTTAAACCCCGTAGTGTTTTGATAGTATTGTTGTATTGTATTGTGTAAGTTGGATGACCGACCAAAACCATGATATCAGTAAACATATTGTAACTGCATAATCAGGTAAATGGAATAACGGAATAATGGATGTATATCCATGGTTTGATTCAGTCAAGTTGTATAGATTGTTAACAGGATTCTGGGATTTATGTTTTCATATTGAGTTGGAATATTAAAGAATATAGATTGACTTGAATCATATTCAAGTCAGAAATAATCAGACTCAAACCCGAGTCAGACTAAAAGAAATTTAAGTCGAAGTTCTATATTTGTTAAGGTCATTATTGTAATTTATAAAACTTGAGGGGGTTTTATGTAAAAATACTTTTGTATAGTTTTTGAAGATACACCTCAAGTATTTATTATTCGTCTTTATAGTTATAATGAGTGTGATTTTATTTTGTCTTATTTCTAGTGAAAATATCCTAATTACATAAATAAAGGTATTAATTTGTAATATTGATTTATTTGAAATTCATGATATTTTAATGTAACTTTTAATATTGTAATTTTTAGGAAAAGGTGGAAACTTTACCTTATAATAAAATAGGTGTTTAAATGATAAATATACATATGTTTATACAAGAATAATTTTTAATAAATATTTTATTTTCCAAAAATCTAATTTTTCTTAAATGTCGTATTTTAAATCTTTCGAGACCGAATGCTCCTTGCGGAGGTCTGAATCTCGCACTACTAAGCCCGAAGGTGCACGATAAACCGTACTATCCCTAACGAGTTCCCCAAAGGTGGGTTGTAGTGGCGCTTTGCAAAGATTTAATAAATACTAGTCATTTAGAAAACGGTTTTATAAAGATAATGTATTTATTTGTAAAAGGGTATAAATTTCCGTATTTTAGATTCTAGGGTTCCCTAAGCCAACTAGCCTATTTATAAATGGTCTAAACGACAAGTCATTAGAAGCCTCAAATCGCCTCTTCACCGCCAATTGTGGCCAGGTAAGTACAAATGAGAAAAGGAGGGATCCGCTCACGAATCGTGAAACGGGCCTTTTAAAGTTACCTTTTCTCACTTGCCTAGCCTAGACACCACAAAGTTAGATTTAGATAAACGATTGATGTCCACGACTTATCGTATTTCCTATTAAAAGATATTGTTTTAAAATTGTATAAAACCTAGAACTTTTAGAAAAGGTTTTATAAAGAAAATGGTATTTTAATGTACAATCTTGTTTTATCGTATTCTAAGTTTTCAAGGTAGCGTGTTATGATTACATATGAGTGTGTGTGGAGGTAGGTCATTACCTCGTGATCTACTTTAAGGTATAACAATGTTAAAGGGTTAAATGTGATGAATTAAACATGGTGGTATTTAAGTGAAAGAATACGATATATTGCAAAAGCTATCATTTCATGTGTGAAAACTTGTTCAAATTAATTTTTAAGTGATTAATAGTCAACATGAATATGTTTAAACATTATGCAATTAGTGATAAATGAGATTTGATAGAAAACCGAATCGGAAATCGGGTTGTTCCGATTTCCGTCGGGTTTATAAAGTCGTATTATTATGAAGGAAAAGAAAGGTAGAAAAGGGAAACTTATGGGTTTGGACAACGCTAGAGAGTGAGAGGAAGGTAGAGGGTTTGCCGGTACGTCGAATCGTCGTTGAGAGGTCCTAGCACGATCGCCGGGATTTCGCCGTCGATTTCGTCAACGCTTCGCCTTTCGCTCATTTTCTAACGTACTAAGTTCTCTTGAGATTTTGGGAGAGTGTACTAAGAAAAAGTGATGAGAGGGTAGAGGGTATAGGGGGTTTATATAGGGTTAGGCTAGGGTTAGGGTTTTTAATAAAAAAAAATATAAAATATATAAAATTATGTAAAAATTCATTAAAACTCATTAAACCTAGGAGTAAAAGGGATTTATTGGGCAATTGATAACCGATCCAGGTATAAAAAGTGTGCAGGAGGGTTGACCAAGTCAAGGCCCAACTTTTCTCTGTTGGTGACTCGGCCGTCCGGCCAAGTCCGGCCGGCGGCGCCGGACCGAGTCGGCCGGTTCGCCGGCCGGCGGCGCCGAGTCGGGCCGAGTCAAACCACCAGAGACCGGGGAATCTTCGGGGGTATTTAATGGTATATTTACTTTTTCATGTCCAGTACAAATTTTGGGAGTTATGGCCTTTTGACTGTTGACTTCCAAAAGAAATTAAAACAAAATAAATACAAAAATAATATGGGGCATGGGATTTGAACTCTGGTGGCTTGGTTCAGCAGTGCAAGGTATTACCAATGAGCTACAAGCTCCTTCTTGTAATTATGGAGTGAAATAAATACTTAAAGAGATATCAGCCACAATAAATACTCCAAGTATACATTGAATTTAAATCAATTCTTTGTACATTAAAAATGGAGTTGTTACAACCCCTTGACCCGATATGCAATACTCTTAGATGAACAGACCGAACTGTACTGAGACTGTCACTTTCATGCTCAGTAGGGATACAGATGAGTTTGCTTGTTGACTTTTCTTTCGTTCAATACCTAGGTAGCCGTTATATACAGTTAATACCGCTGGCGTGCTTATGGTTAAATCCACTATGCATGGTATTGTCAAGTCTTTAGAGTCTTACACAGAGAGTTTTCTGGCTCAGGCAAAATGATGTAGTATACATATTTTGATACTTACTTAGATTCGATTAAAACACGTGTTTTTGTATACGTACTTTTAATCGGATATTTTGTTAATACTAACCGGTTTGAAAGAAAGATAGATTATCACATTTGGATGAAATGTGAGCTAATATTATATATCTCTTATAGTATCTATCTTTTCAGTATTTGTATTTTGATAGAATACGGTATTTATATGAATATGGGTATTTGTATAAATATGGGTATTCGTGTCTTAATACGAATACCGGCGTTCGTGTCTTTATACGAATACGGGTGTACATGTCTTTATACGAATATGGGTATATGTATTTGTAGTATATACTTGTATTAGTGTGTGTGTGTGTGTGTGTGTGTAGAAATGAAGTGGATTTCTTTTCTTTCTTATCTCTTCATGCTTTTTCAAGAAGGGCGTGGGCTTGTTACTTACCTTGTGAGTCACAATTCCACTCACACCTTTTCTTAAAAAGAGATGAAAAGAAAAGAAAATGATGATGAGATTTTTAGTAGCCATGCACTTGCTCTCTAACACCCTCAGCTTCTTCTTCCTTCTCTCTTGAGTTTTTGTTTATAGAGAAAGGAAAAAGGAAAAGAGAGAACACTTAGAGATTAGCCTCTACTACATCCTACTGATCAATTCTTAATATGTATTGTTCACTAGTTGCTTCACTTTGATCATTAGTGTGAAGCTAGAGCCTAGGTGAGGGTTCCTTCAGGTGGATCATCTTCGACGAGGAAGATTAACTCCCAAGCTCATTCCCGACGACTTAGGAGCTAAAGAAGTGGAATAGAAGACGAAGGAAATGACTATAAAGGTTGTATTTACTAACCTAGTAGTTAAAACTTCTTCTAGTGTTTTCTAGTTTAGTGTTTGGATTCGATTCTAGGTCATAGAGTTCGTGCTCTTGATTCGAAAATTTTCGTTTTGTATTCCGCATTAGCCATAAGTTTGCGACATGAGCACAAGCGTCTACTAACATCGTATCAAAGCTATCCAAATAATAGAACTAGATTAGACGATATTTTAGTTTCGAGACCAAAAATTTACCCGTATTTAGTTTCGAATTACAAGTTTCTGTCCATTTAAAAACGGAACCTGAAATTTTTTTTGTATATGTCAATAAACAACGCTTTAAGAAAGAAAACTTGGCATAAAATTCGAGGATAAACGGACATGGATTAGCCAAGGTTAGCGGCCTAATTTTGTAATTTTATCCCTAAATTTTTTCAGTTGCTTAGAATTGTAGAAACTAGATTTTTGGTATACATCTTTTTGCCCCAGATTTTGTTTTGTACTGTTTGTGCATACGGGCAATTCGGGACTATTTTCAGTCGAAATTTTAACATCATTTATGTTTGTATCTTGGTACATGTGTTTGTAAACGTCGTCTAATTGCTATAGATTAATTAGACGGGGTTGCAAATACTTGCTTGTGCTGTTGTTATATATCTTGTGATAGATTGGACGGATAGTCGTGGTGGATAACCCCTTGTTGTAGAATTGAATGTACATTCGTTTATTCGGGGCAAGAGGCCGGATTGTGGCCGTCGTTATCGCTTGATGTATATTGTTTTATTGGAACACGACCGAGTTGAAGTCAATATTACCATCATATATTCATTCATTCTTGTATTAGGATAACCCACGAAGAAGTGCTCGAGTAGTCTGGTAGCAGAGTGTGGTAGGTGGTCGTCTTATGGTGATGAGTTCAAGCCGTCTCGCTCTAGAATTGGTGGGCTATTCGCCGCACTTGTAGGGATTTAGGATAGACACACGGTGGAGTGCTCAAGTTACCGGATTTCATGAAGTGGCAGGTGGCCCACTCATTTCATTGAGTGATGGTTGCTTCACTTCTACAATTTACGGGTAACTTGTCGCGCTCGTAAGGGTCTTTGTTTTAGGTGATGTTCGAGCTATCCACACGACCGGGAAACGTTGGTTTTCGTTTGCAGCTCAAACGAAATACGAGGATCCTACTTTATCCGCTATTCTATCTTGATTATCGCATGTCTGTGATATTTATTATCTGCCTGTGATAATATATATAAATATTGTATATGTTTTGTACCCACGCTAACCTTGCCCATGCGCTGCCGTAAGTTACGTAACCTTACGGTGAAGTCCTGGACCCCATGGCGAATGCGGGTGGCATATATACGTATGGTCTATTTTGTTTCTGTGATGCATATGAACTTAATTGATGGGATTGAATTTTAGGTTTAATGCAATAAAAACAAACCTAACTGATGTTGTCGGAACAATTTTTAAAACAACTCGGTTTTCTTCAAAACCACTCGGTTTTCTAAAAACCACTTGTTTTAAAAAGCGGAGCCTTAACCACTCCTTTTCAAAGCTATTCGATTTCTTCAACGATATCAAGTTCACTACGTTAAAGGTTTTTCAATAAAAACCAGCCGTAGTCCTCCGTCATTTTGGATAAGTAGCACATTGTATTCATGCGGTGTTTGTTGGCCAAAGTCAAGGTATTGTGAATGGTAGCTGTGTATTACTTATCCGTAGTATAGATAGATGCATTGGTTTAGGAAAGTCATACCACATTGTTGGCCAAAGTCAAGGGTGTGTACGGGTGAGTCTAAATTAATCTGGATAATGACGAGTAACACTTGACTTTGATGTTATGATTTGTTGGCCAAAGTCAAGTTCATAAGCGCATGGGGTAAAAACTATATCGGGAGTTTCAAACATAAACGAAACTTGCCTAGTATGCGCATACCTTCTGAAGTGTGGTAATTTTGGTCGGATTTCGTCAAAGTTATCATACAATAATAGTTGGGTCCCAATTCTCACTGTGAGTAGGTATTACTCTTTGGGAGATTTTCACTTCACAATTAGTTAACCTATTAGGTGTATAGAAAGTGTTAACGAGATTACACCTCTACGGAAACGGGGTTATTTAATTAGGTCCGTGCGAAAGCATGGAGAGCCTCCATCGGAATACCAACACTGGCCTGGCTAAACGGTTAGCAAACTTGCAAGACGTGAATGATCCCGACTAGTTCTCCTTTTACGATTTGAAGGAGAATTTGAGAAAATATTGAGAGCCATCCTGATTAGATAAAGTGATTAACCAATCTAATTTTGATAGAGTACACGCTGAGTGTTTATTTTCTCTGTCTCTTTGGCAGCGACCATGACCCGCCTTAAACTAAAACTCGTAAACCAAGTTGACCGAACCTTTTTACAAACCTGACTTTGTTTTGCCATGATTCACGACAAAGTCTCATATATCCTTACTACTCCTGATTTACCATTTTCTTCCTCCAGAACATTCCGTATCACTACGAAGATCCATATAGAGTGGATAAAACCATATCGTATAGTTACATACGAACTCGCAGAAATTTATTTCAGTTCGAAGATGGATTCCGGTTCTGGGAAAATTGAATAGGATTATTCGGTTGTCTTTTCTCTTTGCCTTCTTTCAGGTTGTGAGGGCTTATAATATTTGGAGAGTACATCTATTACGCTAATTGGATAGTCTTCTTCCAAACCTTAGGCATGTGTCAAAAGATAAGGAAAGAAGAAAACCAATTAGCCTAAATATGGTGTATAGAAGGTAAGAATAAAGATATATAAAGGGATTGGAGTAAAGGCAATGGAAATTGTAACTAATGTCATGAGTCTGGTATTGGATGAGGCATTATAAGGAATACCCGGCCACCCTCTCAAAACATTTTCATGTTTCAATTTTTAATGTGCGGTATTAATTGAAAACTACTTTCCCAATTAGATTCTGACTCCAGGGTATGTATTTACCGGACATGATTCTCACATATGTATGGTATTACGCATGCTGAGTGAGAGTATAATGTTGGGAATTGTGTGATTAGATCCTCAAATATCATAATTCTTTGTAATTAGTAATTTTTTGGAAATCACCTGGGTTTTGCCTAACGGCAAATATTTGGTTTTGAATATCCGTTGTTATGTACCAATTTCAAACTGATATATCTGTATATTTATTTTATAAGGTGAGATATAAACTTTTGAAATTATGTTTATAACATTTACCTTTATCAGTTGATAATTATGTTAAATGCATTCAATAACGGTGTAATTCTTCTTAACCATAATATAGTTTTCAACCTACATAACACAAGTTTTGAGTTATTAAACTCAGAGAACTTATACAAAGTATTGTATGTTGTCCAATGTCCTTTAGGATAAGGGGTTGGCACTCAAACTATATTCCATTTACTTATGACTTCTCTAATTTTAAACACGCATTTCGTTGAAATATAAGGTCCAAATTTTCAGAAGCTATAGGTATAAGAATAAAGTAGAGAAGTATATGTTGGAAGTACCAAAATTCTTCGAGGTGATCGAAAATATAGATACTTATGCTAGGTATTCTGTCGTAAGTAATATATTTGAGAATTTGCTTCTCTCTCAGGTTACACATGCGTGGGTGCGCTCCTTGATGAGTAATGTTGCATGGCATTTTTCCATTTAGTCGATATACACTGGAAATAGCCGCATAACTTTTGAATCTGGTTTCAATCAAATTATTACTTTTGTTTCTATATTGGATATAGAATATATTCATATCTTAACGATATTAAGCTATATAGAGTTGTACGGCTTATGCTTAAAACCAGAATTCGGATAAACTTAAGGCACGTTTCAGTAATGGCAGTTTGTGGGTTATCCCGGGCTTTGACGAGGGTTAACATTCTATCATTTGCAGGATTAATAGTTATATTTTTCTTGAATCGCCATTTTTTAGTAAAATGAATTCTTTTCAGAAAATATTAGTAGGGTTATGATAGAACTGGAAGTGATTCCAGAACCACGAACGATTACTGAATATTTAGTAGAACCTAAAAATTCAATTGGATTCGACAATCCATTAGTCACTCCGCAGATTTAGTGGGTAAGCTCAGCCACCCGAGAGGTACTTCAATTTCCTCAAACACGATGACAGGGAGGTTTTGATGACCCAAGCTTATCACTACCGTTGTCCTTGACTATGAGATCTGGCAGGTGGATGCGTATAACATCATTCTAAATTAAATTTAGAATTGCACGTGTATATGACTCTGCCGGAGAGTTGTAGTAGTTAGTGAGAGCAGCGGAACATGGTGGGCAAGATACTTATGTCTATTTATAGACTAAAATAAGAAGAGCGAAGATGGGTCATCTATTCTTGATATGACAGTCATAGTATTTGACTTCATCAAGAATGACAGATAGACCTGGTAACAAAGTTGAGTAGGGAGTACTGTCCTGGTTTTTGGATGACATGCTCCTGATAGAAAGTGTTGTTTCTATACTATGATCGGTTAAACTGTGGTTGTCACAGATATTTCTTCACAAAGAATTTGGATAAAATATCAGATATTCTAATGACTAGATCTATGATTTTAGATCTAGATTTGGGAAGTGTCCCAATTTGGATATTTTGACACTATTCTAAAGTGTTTTAGAATAAATGACTCCTGGCATGGTGGTATACCCTCGGGTGATGAAGTCGCCTTCTCTAAGGAGATGTCTTCTGGACTGATGAGAAGAGAGATTTGCATGATTGACATATCACTTTCTTAGGCAATTGAGTCAATCATGAGATGTCAAGTACCACATCAAATATTGCTTTTGCACTAGCTGCAATAAGCAGATATTAATCAAATCCTGGAAAAATATTAGGAATCAGTTATGAACATGAAAGAATGTTTTTGGTGTATAGTAACGGCAACCTCTTTCAGGAGGCGGTTATCATTTCAGACTTCCAAGATGACCTGAATGACAGAGTGACTGTTAGAGTTAAAGTTTACCCTCTTCTGAGGGGAAGTATATTGGACAGTGATCCAAGTGGATACTGAGGTAGGCATGGCGCAGGATACTGATTAAATTCAGTGGAAGATACAGTTTAAGAAGTTTGTTGAATTTGGAGTTCATTTATGAACTTGGCCCCATCAAATATCCAGACAAGTTCTAAAAAAGATATCGCTCATTTCGAGAGATAGTCGTTCTCCATGAAGTTGAGATATAGAGAGATAAAAATAGAAATATTGAAGTGGATCCATTCACTGAGACTATTTCTCGAAAGCGAATGCTTCGCAAACATGGTTTACGAAGCTGATTAGTAGAGAAATTTAGTGTTCAGTAGCACACGGGCTGTGAGTATGCGACTGTAACATCCCTAAACTTTCTGTACAACTTTCTATACAATTTTTTCAAAGAAAATACAGAAAGGGGTACATTTTCCTGAGCACAAGTTATAAATTTGTTTTGCTTTTTAATAGTAAGAAAGAGCTTGTAGCTCATTGGTAAGACCTTGCACTGCTGAACCAAAGCACCAGAGTTCAAATCCCATTAGCCACATTATTTTTAATTCGTTTTCTTTTAAATTTTTAGAAGCCCAAGAGTCTACACGTGCATAACTCGTAAAAACCAAAAGTCACATATAAAACAAACTGACCCGGGAGAAAGACCAACCGACGGCGGACACGTGGCGACGAGCCATGACCTGACTCGGCCGGCAAGGCCGGGTTGACTCGGCCTGACTCCGATTCTCCCTTCTGAACTCCTGTGTCTTTTGGTCTTCTGAAAACCCCTGTCATATTTAAAAACCCTGCACATTAACAGAGCTAATAAAAACCTCTATTTACTCTATTTTAATACAATTTTAATACACCTTTCATCTACCCTAACCCTAATCTCTTCCTATAAATACCACTCCAAATCACACCCCCTTACTCATAAACTCTGTCCAAACTCTTAAGAAAATTCTTTAGAACTTTTGTGTACAAGTGGAGTTAGCGAAGGGCGAAACTCCAGCGAATTTCCGACGATGGCCCTAGGAGCTCCCAGCGACGAAACGATACACCGGCACCTTCTACCACACCCTCTTCCTCTTCTCTAACCTAAAAACAAGTAATTCTCTCCTCTCTCTTCTCTTGTCTAATCTAAAAACTTGTATTTCTAAAACCCGACGGAAGCGGAGTTAATCCGACTTCCGATTCGGTTTTCTTTAAAAAGCTCCAATTTTCTTAAATACAACAATACCTAACTTGTACATCATGACTATTAAATATTAACAAAACATACTGAACAAGTTTCATATTAAAAGAATTCCTATTTTACTATTTATCGCAATTTTACAGAAAAAATACCATGTAGTTTAGCTTCGATATAAAAACATCATTACCATTGCTATACCTTTAGATAGTTCACGAGATAATGACCTACCTCTTCACAACACTCATATGTAAGATAGCAAGATATCTCTTGGGAAACTAGAATACGGAAATACGATTCTAACAAATAAATACCATAAACTACAAAACCTTTTTCTACAAGATTATATATTTTAAACAAATCTTTGCAAAGCGCCGCTACAACCCATTTTGGGGAACCCGTTCAGGATGGTGCGGATTATCGCACATCCTCGGATTTAGTAGTGTGAGATGCAGACCTCCACAAGGAGTATACGGTCTCGAAAGATTTAAAAATACAAATATCTTAAGAAAATGAGATTTCTAGAAAAATAATAAATTAAAATTATATATATATATATATATGTATCATCAAAATATCTAATTTTTGATATAATATAACTATTCCAACTTTTCTAAATCAAAAGAATCACTTTATATGAAAACACCATGCAATTTCATACAAGTTCAACACTTTACAATTAAATACCATATATTATGAAATTATGTTTTATTCATTAGAAATATCACATATATAAAAATCTACATCTATGAAAACTCTAAAGACGATAATTAAATACTTGAGATATATTTTGAAAATTATACAAAATTATTTTTACATAAACCCCCCTCAAGTTTTATAAATTACAATAAGGACCCTAGTAAAGATAGGTTTAAGCAGGACCAGTCTCTTGAGCCTCAGGGAGCCGGAGATATGGGTGCTTGCCTATCTAAGATAGACAACTTAACAAACGGTATTATCAATACGATAATCGTCTTTGAAAAAGACACAAATCCTGCCGTCTATGTGCAGCGGTTACCGATAACACCAAAACCTAATTCAGGATTTAATTTCTTTTCTAATTGTCTGACTCAGACTGAGTCTTGATATAATCAATCTGACTTGAATGTGATTCAAGTATATATATTACAATTCAACATGAATCCATGAATCCATATATTCAATCTATTCAATCTGTATTGACCGAACCAAACCATGGATATACATCCATCTACATGATTCTCCAGTTACATCCATTAACTGATATCATGGTTTCGGCAAGTCATCCATCTATACAATCTATAATACAAGATAATACAATTTACAATACAATAAACACCATCAGTACAATCATTACAATCAATACAATAAATACACGTGGTATTGGGGTAGTTCATGCGTGAATCCAACAGAATCTCAAGAGTCCTCCTAAATCATGAATCCATGTCTACTAACACAACCGAGCTATCATGAGGGCCCGTGTTTCCATGCTCCTGGATTACAGCCTGTTAAGTTTGGAATACTTCAACACTAGGTTGAAGTCCAGTTACTAACATTTGATTCGGACCCGTGGTTCCCTACTCCTGGATTACAGCCTGTTGGGTTTGAGAACATTCTTGAGATTGGTTGACATTCACCCTTGAACTTACGTAAACAACAGCGTTAACACTAATTACAACATTATAATAATATAATACAACTTTAAAAGCTACACTCCCTCTCTGTCTATTCTACTTCTCTCTCTTCTTCGGGACTTACCGAGCGATTGTTCGCCGATGACATTCCTTCTCTTTCTTCTTTGGAATGTTGTCAAGTGATTCGGACCTTGATTGATATGTTTTTCTGTGTTTAATTTACCGCAATCAAGACAGTGTCGCTTGGTAGCTAGCCGGTTGAGTACGAGTCGATCCACAGGGAAATGGTGTTCTTTTCTTTTAGTTCTAACGAGTTAAGTCCTATTTGTGGTAGGTTTTGTTTTAAGATCTAAGAATGAGATTAAATTGATTAAAAGTCTTGCTAGGTTTAGGATTAGGTTAGTATGAAATATAGATTCTTCTCACTGCTAACAATGCCCTAGTTAAGAGTATAGATGTTAGGGTAATAGTCAACAACGGGGATTAGCACGACTAGGAAGAAACGTAGTTTCTTCTTTTTGGTCCTTATACGTCCGTTCTTAACTCTTAACCCTAACCTCCAGTTAATTCAACCACAACCGGTCTAACTAAGGAATCACCGCTATCTTGTAGGATAGGGTGTCGTAGTGAGCGGTGTGTGATTAATTTAAATAGAGTCCTAATTAATTAAAATTATATGGGCAAGGAAAGGAGTGAGAGAGATTTCCTTCTCTCAAACCTTCCCTATCCTAACCCTAACAAGTGAGGAATTACTCACTCATTAGGAAGTTCACAATAAAATTCATTTTTATAATTTTTATATTAGAAAACTAAATTGCAGATAATAAAAGAACAGATAAAAATTGCAAGAATTAAGTTCAGCTAATAAAAGAATGCGAGATAAAAATAAAAATACTTTTATTGATGACCTCTCAACAAGTGCATTACAACTGGAATTAAAATTTTAATCTAGAAATTACAAAGAGGCATGCCTAATTAGGCTTTCGGCTTTTCTATTTATAGATAGGAAAAAACCCTAGGTTACAATCTGATCCATACACGAATTTACAAGACTGCCCTAAGAAAGCCGGGTCAAAGCACCGACATCCACCGACATACGCACCGACACGTGCACTATATGGCCGCGGAACCGCAGCAGGAAGGCATGTTTGGCCGCGGTTCCGAGGTCAATTGGTGGGATCTATGGCTCAGTTCTTCAGGGTTGCTTCATATTGCTTTTTCCTTCTGGTTTCTTCACTTGGTTCCTTAGAATCTCTTCTACGTTCTTCCAGATTTCCAACAGTGCAGATAATGTGGACTTTTTACCGTGAGCTTCGCGTTGAAGTCTTGAATCTTGTACTGCCCTTGTACTTTGTGCATTGAACTGTCTACTGATCTTCATTTGTTCCTTGAACTGGTAGACGACATCATACGGATTCATCTATTGTTGGTCGTAGTCTTACATTTGTAGCGTCTTTTCATTAATTTCACTGTAACAATCTGAGAACCTGTAATCTGCAACTATTTAGCAGACATGGGTCAAAAGCACATATTTATCTGTAATGTGATTAAGAATGGGCGATATAATAATGCAAAATTCTGATATGAACAAATACCTCCAAACTTATCTTTTGCTCGTCCCGAGCAAAGCCAATTTTATTCTCAAAAAAATCCTAAACTCACTTTAGCAGGCAACGCGATTGCACTGAGCTCGTGCAACAAGACGTTAAACCTCTAAGGACACCTAGTAGGAGGAGTGTTATCTCCTGAGGGTTTTCAGCGGATACTACCTACAAAATCCGATCAATTTGGCCTGTTGACTTTCATTCTTCAATTCGATATTCTGACAAGAAATTCTATTATCTTCGACTTAGAAATCATCAACCCGTATTTTTCACACTCACTTTTTATTTAAGTTAAGATCGTATATGTTCTGCAAATTTATTGAGCTTTTAGCAGATTTTGAATTTTCCTTCTAAGGTTCCATCTCAACTTAGGAATTTTTATCATCTCTACTGAAAATTTAAGCCCTATCTTTCATTCCTATCTCTCATCCAAACCCCAATCATGTACCCCTACATGTGTGTAATTATCACCCCTACACTTGGAAATTCAATTCAAGCTATCATACTCTTGTCCATCGTCCAAAGTACTTTTAGTTGGTGAATTTTAGATGAAATTGCTCACACATCCTTCATACGACCGTTAATACTTCTTGAGGTACTGAATGACCGATTACAAAATGTGCTTGCGCATTTAGGTATAATTTCTCGTCTTGCAATACCTAAGGCTTAGCAGTGACTCCCAAACCAGTTGGTTTAAGACACTAGGTGATAAAGCACCCTTACTATATTTTTTTATTTATGTAGCCTTAAGTAATTACAAAACCAGTGTTCATTTTTTTTATCTCTTTATTCACACTTGTACTTTTATTTTATTTTATTCATACCAAAGATTTTAGACAAGAGCATTTCAAAGTTTCCTCTACTATCCCAAGTTTCAAGGTGCGTGTATGTGCTAATTGTAGGGTATATATTTTCAGAATTTAGACTTAAGGTTCAGAATTATTTTTCAGACTTATACTTCAAATCGAGCTTTCAATACTCTTCTCTTATTTTGACTTAGTCCAAGAACTAAACTCAAAATTTGCCTATTTCTAAATAAACTACAAGGACATATATTTTCTACCGTTAAACTTTAAGAAAGGTTATTTTTAGGGTTTTTTTAATTTACTAAGTTTAGGATCTAGTTTTTCCCTACTATTCAACCGTCATGTTGAACTTAAGTCAAATATGACCAAAATTGAATTTTTCAATTTTTATAATTTTTAAAAAAATTTTCAATTTTTTTTTGATTTTATATTTTTTTATATTTTTTTTTTCATTTTTAATTTTTATATTTTTTTTTATAAAGATGCAATGCGGAATTAAATATGCAAAGAAACAAATATATACAAAAATAAAAATATGCAATGCAACTATTTACAAACCATATCCACCCCCAAACTTATCAAAAGCAGTGCCCTCACTGCTCATGGCCTCGCTGTCCCCTCGAACGTGAACGGTAACGTTCCTCTCTAGCCAACAGAGTGGTCATGCCGTGCTCTATAGTTGTCACTCGCTGATCCAGGTTGGTCACCATCCCTATCAATCTGTTTATCCCCCTAGTGTCTTTCCTAAGTAAACGTGCTTGTGCCGCGGGGGTAAGCTCTTCCTCGCTTGCGGTCGAGCTGGAGCTGGGTGTCTTGGCGGGTACGTCCTCAACCGGCTCAGTGCGCGACCATATATCATTTAAGCGTGTGTAGGACGTGGATACGCCCTCAAGAAGAGATCTAATGGGGATATCTCCATACATATAAAACTCAAATTCCTCCACAGGGAGAAAATAGCGACACAGTTGTGTCACCAATATAGGGCATGGATAATTGGCAGCCCTCTTGCCCGCACCAATGGATTGAAGTAATACCGTGCACATATCATAGCTGGGGTTTCTAGTCATCAAAGTGTGCACAATATGAAGGGATGGTGTGAAAAATGTCGTATTGTGCGAACTACCAAAAATGTTATTTTGTGCCTAACATCACACAGTTAATACATTCGCAAAAAGGGTTCTAGCCTGGATGCCCTTGCGTGGCTCTCTCGAACAGTCATTACCCATCAAGGGTAGGTAGTCCTCAAATCTAAGGGGTTGATCGTGAATAGGTAGTCTAGGTATTAAGGTGACTTCATGGATGAAGTCCCTATCGATTATTATTTCCCTATCCTCCCAAATTAACCTAATATAACTATGTTGTGAGAGGCAACCTTCTTTCATGCACTCGTAAAAACGATTTACAAGATTTGGAAGCGCGAAGGAATTTAGATGGTTGAAAAGTAAAAAATTCCACCCACGCCTTCGGATCTCGTCACCGAAATAGCTACCATAGATCGTGTGTGCAAACATTTGTGAGAAATCTCTTTCAAATTGCAAAGTGGGTGCCATCACAGAAAATGCAGATATTTCAAAAAATTTTAACAGAGAGGATCGGAGAATGCAAACCTCCTCTGAAGTTTTCAGAGAGTGACGGCGGCGGATGCGCGGTCAGAACCCCCTTGTGCCGCGGAAGGGCGGCGGTGATCTCACTGCAGAACTTTGGCGGCGGCTAGGGTTTTCTGAGAGCAATACTTTAGGGTTTGGTAAAATGCAAAGAGGGGTCGAGTTCTATTTATAGGGGGTGTTTTGGTTATTTGCAAAAAGAACCTCTTAAAAAGAGGAATTTATTTGTAAATAGAATTTTTATTTTTATTTTTTTATTTGAAACTGAAAATTTACAAAAATACCCCCAAAAATTGGAATTTTTTTTAATTTTGTTTTTATATAATTACAAGTGGTACATACCCCCAAATTTATTTGAAACAGTGTTTCCACTGTTTATGGCTGGTTAACCGAAATTTGGGGGTAGATGGAGGAAAATCAGTCGATGTAAATTGGCTTCTGCAACAGCAGGAGCTCCTCCGAAGGGTCCGCGATAAGGAACGGTTTAAGCCTATGTCCGTTCACTTTAAATAATGAACCGTCCTCTGGATTTTCTAAATCGACTGCACCGTGCGGATATACAGTGCGTACCAAAAATGACCCTTTCCATCGAGGTCTAAGCTTGCCGGGATGGAAATGTAGCCGTGTGTCATAAAGTAAAACCTGTTGACCAGGTTTGGAAGTTTTGCGTATAAGGTGTTTATCGTGAAACACCTTCGTTCGGTTTTTTACGACAACCGCGTTCTCGTAAGCTTCATCCCGAAGCTCGCTCAATTCGTTTAATTGCAGCTTTCTATAGCTGCCCTCATCTCCGAGAGATAGATTCAACTCTTTTATTGCCTAAAATGCTCGATACTCAATTTCATCTGGAAGGTGGCAAGCCTTTCCATAAACAAGCCTATATGGAGACATGCCAAGATCGGTCTTATAGGCAGTGCGGAATGCCCAAAAGGCATCAATAAGTTTTAGAGACCAATCTTTATGATTTTTAGAAACCGTTTTCTCCAATATCTGTTTAATTTTCCGATTTGAAATATCGGCTTACCCACAAGTTTGGGGATGATAGGGCGTTGATAGCTTGTGATTAATGGAATATTTCCGCATTAAGGACTCGAAAGTCCTATTACAGAAATGAGTTCCATTATCGCTGATAATTGCCCGGGGGTGCCCAAACCGGGAAAAAATGTTTTCTTTGAGGAATCTAACAATAACCTTATTGTCATTAGTTCGGCTGGGCATAGCCTCGACCCACTTAGAAACATAATCAACAGCGAGGAGAATATACAAGTTCCCAAAAGAATTTGGAAACGGTCCCATAAAATCTATCCCCCAAACATCAAAAATTTCTACAACCAATATTGGTTGGAGCGGCATTTCATTTCTCCTAGATATCCGGCCCAAGTGTTGGCACCGGGAGCATGTCTTGCAGTAATCTTGTGCGTCTTTAAAAAGCTGTGGCCAGTAGAAACCACACTGCAAGATCTTTTCTGCTGTCTTTTTAGGGCCAAAATGCTTGCCACAAGCTTGATCGTGGCAGAATGACAGCACGCTCTTAAATTCATTGTCGGGGACACACCGATGAATAATTTGGTCGGGACAGTATTTGAATAGGTAAGGTTCATCCCAGTAAAAATGTTTTACCTGGGATAGGAATCGGAGTCTGTCCTGATTCGACCATTCATTTGGTATAAGTCCGGTGGCCAAATAATTCACAATATCTGCGAACCAAGGTTCGCATGATACAGTCAAGAGCTGCTCATCTGGAAAAACGTCTTTTATAGGAAATTGAAGCGTCGGCGAAGAAGGGAGGCGTGAAATATGGTCGGCGACTACGTTTTCGCATCCTCTTTTGTCTCTGATGACAAGGTCAAACTCTTGTAGTAAGAGGATCCAACATATCAGCCGAGATTTAGCATCCTTCTTCGCATAAAGATAGCGAAGAGCTGAATAGTTAGTGTAAACGATGACTGGAGAGCCGATTAAGTAGGGCCTGAACTTTTCTAATGCAAACACAACAGCTAAGAATTCCTTCTCGGTTGTTGTGTAATTTAATTGGGCCTCGTTCAAGATTCGGCTAGCGTAATAAATTACATGCGGTATCTTATCGATGTGCTATCCAAGGACAGCACCAATGGCAAAATCAAATGCATCGCACATAATTTCAAATGGATGCGTCCAGTCAGGAGACAAAAGAATGGGAGCAGAAGTAAGTGAGTTTTTCAATGACTCGAACGCCTTCATACAGTTTGAGTCGAAATCAAATATGGTGTCCTTGGCCAACAAAAGAGTCGAGGGTCTAGCTATCTTGCTAAAATCCTTGATGAACCGTCTATAGAAACCGGCATGGCCAAGGAATGCTCGAATGTCTCGGACGCATTTGGGAGGAGGAAGATTAGAAATGACTTCAATCTTAGCTTTATCTACCTGAATGTCATTTTGCGAGATGATATGTCCTAAGACAATACCTTCTTGTACCATAAAGTAACACTTCTCCCAATTTAAAGTAAGGTTCTTATCCTTACACCGGGTAAGGACTGGGTCTAGATGTAGCAAACACTCATCAAACGAGTCGCCGAAAATGGAGAAATCATCCATGAAGATCTCCAAGAATTTTTCCACCATGTCTGAAAAAATACCCACCATACACCTCTGGAAGGTAGCGGGTTCATTACATAACCCAAAGGGCATGCGACGGTAAGCAAACGTACCGAAAAGACAAGTGAATGTGGTCTTGTCTTGGTCTTTTTCGGCGATGGGAATTTGATTATAGCCGGAGTAGCCATCCAAAAAGCAATAAAATTCATGCCCAGCCAATCGTTCTAGAATTTGGTCAATAAAAGGTAATGGAAAGTGGTCTTTCCGTGTTGCGGCGTTGAGTTTTCTATAATCGATGCATACTCACCACCCAGTTTGGGTGCGAGTAGGTATTAACTCATTCGCCTCAATAGTTATGACTGTTATGCCCGATTTCTTTGGGACAACGTGAATGGGGCTAACCCACTGGCTATCAGAGATAGGGTAAATGATACCACTATCTAGACATTTTACGATCTCGTTTTTAACAGCCTCCTTCATGACTGGGTTGAGTCGTCTCTGTGGATCCCTTGCTGGCTTGGCATCATCCATCATATGAATATGATGTTCAACTATTAGGGGACTAATCCCCTTGATGTCCGCCATAATCCAGCCAAAAGCTTGCCGATTACTTTGTAAGACCGTTAAAAGGGCTTTCTCTTGCTCGGGGGCTAGAGAGGCCGAGATGATAACAGGAAGGGTCTCATTCTCACCTAAGTAAGCGTATTTAAGGTGAGACGGCAATAGCTTGAGTTCGAGTGTTGGAGGCGAAACAATTGAAGGTAAAATTGGTGAAATTGTCTCAAACTCGAAGGATTCCAACAGAGGTTCAAAACGAGTGTAAGCAACCGAGTCGGATGGTTCAGTTAGCTCATCCGAAAACTCAAAGGATTCAAACTCGGGTGGTGATGGTTCAAGATCGTTCATGAAAGTGAAACACTCGTAGTCATCGTCGGGCGTGAAAACAGTATCAGATTCAAGGAGGAACGCACTAGCGGCGTCAAAAATGTTGTGATCGAAGAGAAATTTCTTGAGCTCACAGTCCTCCTGGGTGATCTCTTGGATCGAACAAATATCAAGTATATTAGCATTAGGTTTGGAGGGCTGATTCCCCAAATTAAAAATATTGAGTTCAATTGTCATGTTTCCAAAAGATAGGTTCATCGAACCATTTCGACAATTGATCACCGCATTAGAAGTTGCAATGAATGGTTTATCACCGAATTTGACTCCGGGGGTTAGCTACAGGCTGTGTGTCCATAACAATGAAATCCACGGGGAATATGAAGTCCCCTACTTTAATCAACACATTCTCTAACTCACCCCTAGGATGGATGATGGATCGGTCGGCCATTTGGAGAGTACAATATATGGGTTTCAACTCTCCAACGCCTAGTTGCTCATATACCGAATAAGGAAGCAGGTTAACACTGGCACCAAGATCTAAAAGTGCGCGGTTGATGTTCTTATTCCCAATAGTTATTGAAATTGTAGGACAGACAGGGTCCTTTCGTTTTTGAGGTAAAGGTTGGGTAAGAGTATCACTTACTGCACTAGCCAAGAAAACTTTCTTAGATATCTGTGATTTCTTCTTCTTAGTGCATAAGTCCTTCAAGAATTTAGCGTATGAAGGGACTTGTTGGATTGCATCCAAGAGGGGAATGTTAATGCTTACCTGTTTAAATAACTCCACAATATTCTCCATTTATGGATTTTGTTTATTCGATCTCAACCTGTTTGGAAATGGAACATTTTGAAAATTGGTTGAGTCCAATGTTTGTGGAGGAGATTGCGGAGTTGGAACGGATCCCAGTGCTGGTGTTTTCGTGGAGTGAGATGTGGGTCCGTTCGGAGTAGTAGAAGAATTAGAGCCTTGTGAAGAATGGAGAACAGACTCTGAAGATGAAGAAGAAGAAGATGAAGAAGAAGAAGAAGAAGCGGCGGCCGGGGTGTCATCATTAGTGCGAACATTGTTGTGCAACATCCTTCCAGATCTCAATGTAGTCACGGCACTCACATTAAGGTTCTGTTGTTCATGAGCAATATGTGCATTTTGTGGATGACCAGGATTTGGCAGTGGTTGAGATGGAAGCTTCCCCTTCTCTTACTCGCTTAAAGTTGCATTCAGTTGTGCAATCTGGGCTTTCATGGTTTTCATACTTTGCTCATGTGATGCAGTGTGTTGCACCAAAGACTGAATGGAAGACTGGATGTTGGCTGAGAATTGAGTTGATTGTTTTAAAAACGCCTCCAGATTTCGTTCTAGCGAGAAAACCTTATCGTTATTTGGTGGAACAAAATTGTTTTGAGGAAAAGAGTTGTTTAGTGCAAAATTGTTCATTTGATTTTGGTAAGGTTGGGGTTGGAAAGGTTGCTGATATTGAGTTTGATGAGGGGCTTGTTATTGAAGAGGAGGCCTCTGGAAATTGTTATTGCCTTGGAATTATTGTTGATTTTGATTCCAAGCAAAATTGGGGTGGTTCTTCCAACCAGGATTGTAAGTTGAAGAATATGGATCATTTCTTTGTCTTTGCTGAAAGGCAGTATTGACTTGATCCCATCCTTGAGAAGGTGGGTTGTAAGGACACTCTTTAGTCAAATGGGATGGATCCGAACAACAAGCGCATATAGTGCGAGGGGGTAAAGCGGGGGCAGGAGAAGGCGATGAGAATTTGCTCTCAATTGCTTCTAGTTTTCGTGTAATTGCGGCCATTTCGGTTTTCATTGCAATTGACATATCGAGTTAATGAACGCCTGCCCTAGACGGACCGGATGAAGTAGATGAAGTGGTCTGTCTAGTGCTTTCCCACTGAAGCGTTTGTTCAGCAAGATCGTCGAGAAATTGCCAAGCTTCCTCGTCAAATTTAGTTAGGAAGTGACCTTAACAAATGGTTTCCAGCAACTGCTTAGTTGCTGGGTTCAGTCATTCGTATAAGGTTTGGCAAAGTTGCCATCTCTCAATACCGTGATGAGAGCACTGAACAAGAAGGTCTTTGAATTGTTCGAAACACTTCCAAAAAGGTTCGGAAGGAAGCTGGGAAAATTAGTTAATTTCATTACGTATTCCCGCGGTCTTGTGATGTGGGTAAAACTTTTTAAGAAATGCCTTAACAAACTCTTCCCAACTGTTTATAGAATGCGATGCAGTACTATATAGCCACTTTTTAGCTAGGTCACATAGAGTGAAGGGAATGACTCGTAGCCTTATAGCATCATCGGAAAGTTGGGTGGTCTTCATCATTGCACAAACATTCTGGAATTTGTTAATGAAGATATAGGCATCTTCGGATTCCAGCCCGTGAAATTTGGGCAACATATTGATGAAGTGGGGCTTAATCTAGAAATTATCCCCATTAGCCGGCGAGAGCGAAAGACAAGTAGGATGTGCGGAGCGGGTGGGATAGAAACGATCCTGGAGCGCGATTCGCTGTGGCGCTTCAACAGGAGCTTGTTGCGGGTTATTCGAACCCAGTTGAGGTGGAATCAGTCCCGAGGTAGGTAAAGGGTTGTTAGGATTAAATCCTGATATCTCTTTAGAAGATGATGAATATGAAGATGAAAGTAAAGATGAAAAGAAGTGGAGAGAGTTTCGACTTCGGAGTCGAACGCGTCGTCAGTAGTGACTAACGAGACACGGACTAAACGGGCGCTAGTGTCCCTAATCCAACCGGACATACACTAAACGAGTTGTAGTGCAGTCAAACGTAGAATGTGAGGGTAAGAAAATGTCAATGGGGAAATGTGAATGAAGGTTGGGTGCAATGGAATTCTAGCGACAAATGGCAAGTTTTTGTAAAAATTTTGTTTTGTATTTTTTTTATAAAGAGTTTTGCAAAAGATTTTGTACGGAACTACGACACACTTTCAAGCAATCACAATTTAAACATGCACAATCAAGCCTAGAGCTATGGTCTCCTAAGTCAACTATACTGCTCCTAACTGGCCCAAAGCGACAAGTTGTGAGATATCCCTCTGTCACACCCCGCTTCCCGGTATACGGCGAAGGGGACACGACTGGTCCGCTACGTATTTACTCAGAAGCAAATACGCTAATCGTAGCTAAGCAATATAAAAGAAAATATACACAAGAGACAAGCTATAATAAAAACGGCAACTTTATTTATTAACATTCTTTTGTACAATGCATGAAAAGGAAATACAACTGAAATAAAAGCAATGCCTAAACAATGGCATGACAGGAAATTAAAGGTACTGAAAAGAAAATGTACAATGTCTAGAGCTCAGGGTCTTCGCTGTACTGATCCAAGTCTTCTGCAGTTGGCTCGATCTCTGATGGTTCCAAATCACCTGACGTCATTCAAAGAAGAAAGAAATAGAATGTCGTCAGCGAACAGATCGCTCGGTAAGTCCCAAAGATAAGAGGAGAAATAGAATGGACAGAGAGTAAGAGAGAGAGAGAGAGTAGCTTTTACAGTTGTATTATATTGTTATATTGTTGTATTTAGTGTTAACGCTATTGTTTGTAGCCTGATACAGAAGGATGCCAGTGTATACGAGAGGAGTCTCACTTGCCCCGGAGACGAAGGTATCAGGAACTCAAGGAACCGTTATGCCACGGTACAACAGCTACGGAATATAGGTTAGGTGTCTTAATCTTACCGTTTCGTGCCACTTTTAACACCTTCCATACCAATCTACCCCTTAAACCCCGTAGTGTTATGATTGTATTGTTTGTCTTGTAAATTGTATTGATTGTATAATTGGTTGACTGACCGAAACCATGATATCAGTAAAAGGATGTAACCCTCGAATCATGTAAATGGAATAACTGGAGAACCATATAAATGGAATGTATATCCATGGTTCGGTTCAGTCAAGTTGTATAGATTGATAATTGGATTCATGAATTCAGGTTGAATTGTAATATTGAAGATTGTAGATTGTACTTGAATCATATTCAAGTCAGATTATACCGAGACTCAAACTGAGTCAGACAATCAGCAAAATAATTTGAAGTCCTGATTGTTTTTATTAATTTGTCTACCTTAGATAGGCAAGCACCCACTTCTCCGGCTCCGTGAGGCTCAAGAGATTGGTTCCGCTTAAACCTATGTTTATTAGGGTCCTTAAGGTAATTTATAGAACTTGAGGGGGTTTTATGTAAAAATACTTTTATATACTTTTTCAAAATATACCCCAAGTATTTATTATTCATCTTTAGGGTTGTAATGAATGTGGATTTTATATTGTGATATTTCTAATGAAAATATCCTAAATTCATAAATAAAGGTATTTATTTGTAATATTGATTTATATGGAATTCGTGGTATTTTAGTGTAAAATTGATTCTTGTGATTGTTAGAAAAAAGTGGAATATTTATATCATAACAAAATAGGTATTTTAATGATAAATATATATATATTTATACAAAAATAATTTTAATATATTTTTTTATATTCTAAAAATCTCATTTTTTTAAGATGTCATATTTTAAATCTTTCGAGACCGAATGCTCCTTGCGGAGGTCTGAATCTCGCACTACTAAGCCCGAGGATGTGCGATAATCTGCACCATCCCGAACGGGTTCCCCAAAATGGGTTGTAGCGGCGCTTTGCAAAGATTGTATAAATACTAATTCTTTAGAAAACGGTTTTATGAAGTAAGTGGTATTTATTTGTAAAGATGTCAATTTTCCGTATTCTATGTTTTAGGGTCTCCTAAGTCAATTAGACTATTTCTAACTGGTTTAAAACTACAAGTTGTGAGATGCCTCAAATCGCCTCTTCACCGCCAATTGTGGTCAGGTAAGTACAAGTGAAGAAAGGAGGGATCCGCTCACGAATCACCGTGAGACGGGCCTTTTAAAGTTACCTTTCTCACTTGCCTAGCCTAGACACCACAAAGTCAGGTTTAGATAAACGACTGATGTCCTCAACTTATCCTATTTTCATAATAAGTGGTATTTATTTAAAAAGTGTATCAATACTAAATCTTTTAGAAATGGTTTTATTAAGTAAAGGGTATTTAAATGAAAATGTTTGTTTTCTCGTATACTAAGTTTTCGATGGTATCGTGTTAGGTTGTATATGAGTGTGTGAGGAGGTAGGTCGTTATCTCGTGCTCTACTTTAAAAGTATAGCAAGATTAATGGAGTTAAATGTAGAATTGAAACAATATGGTATTTAAGTGAAAAATACGATAAATTGAAATAGCCATCATTTCATGTAATGAAACTTGATCAATTTGGTTGATTAGTGTTTAATTGTCAACATAAGGAAGTTTAAGTATGATTGTATTAGTGAGAAGTGGAATTTTATACGAAACCGAATCGGAAATCGGATTTGTTCCGATTCCGTCGGGTTTTGTAAAACTGTATTTTTTTGATAGAAGAGATATGTAGGAATTGGGACTTACGGGTTTTAGATCACACAAGAGAGTGAGAGAGAAGTAGAGGAATCGCCGATGTGTTGCGTCATCGCCGGTAGTTCCTAAAACGATCGCCGAAAGTTTGTCGTAGATTTCGCCGGAGCTTCGCCTCGACCTTGTTTTCAAAGTACATAAGTTTTCTTGGAATTTTGAGAGAGTGGGCTCAGAATTTTGGGGTGAGAGGGTAGAGGGTAGGGGTGGTATTTATAGGGTTAGACTAGGGTTAGGATAGGTGAAAGGTTAAAATGAAAAATATGATAAAATGTATTAAAAATGTATTAAAAGTAATGCAATGTATTACCAATGAGCTACAAGCTCCTTCTTGTAATTATGGAGCTAATTAATTACTTAAAGTAATAACAGTAAATGTAAATACCCCAAGTATACATTAATTTTAAAGTAAATTTTTGTACACTAAAAATGGAGTTGTTACATTCTTTTAACTTGTAATTAAAAAGCAAAATAATTACTTATAACTTATGCTCAAGCTAAAATACCCCTTTATGGATTTTTGAAATTTTTTTGTAAAAGCTTGTATTGGAAATTTGGGGTTGTTACACCCTCAAATCGCCTCTTCACCGCCAATTGTGGCCAGGTAAGCACAAGTGAAGAAAGGAGGGTTCCGCTCACGAATCATTGTGAGAGGGGCCTTTTAAAATTACATTTCTTACTTATCTAGCCTATGCACCACAAAGTCAGGTTTAGATAAATGACTGAATGCCCACAACCTTTCTCTGTCCTAATGAGCGCGACAGTCCTTAATTGGCTGAGTTTAGATATTTTTTAATTAGCTCAAGAGTGATGCATATGCTTTTTGTGATTTCTGGGGTCTCAGGAAGGGTAATGAAATACCCACCCAATCTGAGTTGGTGTTATAGCCCCTTAGATTCCGTTTTAAATATGCAAAACAGTTAACACACAAAATCTAAAACACTTGCAAAAAAAAATTCTTTTTTATTTGCAGCACAAAGAATCCTGCACAAAAATGATTTATTGGAGAGGGAGAAGAAGTTTTGCGCAAAGAACCCTGCAGGAAAATTTTTCAGTGGAAATCATGGGGTAGGAGGAGAAAAAGTATACTCACAGAGAGTTTTAAAACAGGTGACGTCACGTGTTTGACCGCGGTTCCGCGGTCAAACCCCTACTTTAGCCGCGGTTCCGCAGTGGTTCAGTTGGATCAGGCCGTCAAAACTTTTCTGTGTGCTGTTATGGTTCTCCTCTGTTTGTTCAGATCCTCTGTTTCTTGATTTGTTCACTGGGCTTGCTCCAGATCTGAATCAGTCCGTCTTCTTTTCCAGCACAATTCACACAAAACCAATCAAAAATAATAAGATGATTATTTTTTTTATGTATTTTTTTTTATTTTTCAATTTTTATATTTTTTATTTAATTAACCCGAAATTACAAAAAGAAATAACTACCGTTTCCCCGACAACGGCGCCATTTGATTGATAAGTTTTTCTGTGTTTAATTTGCCGCAATCAAGACGGTGTCGCTTGGTAGCTAACCGGTTGAGTACGAGTCGATCCACAGGGAAATGGTGTTCTTTTCTTTCAGTTCTAATGAGTTACGTTCTATTTGTGGTAGGTTTTGTTTTAAGATTTAAGAATGAGATTAAATTGATTAAAAGTCATGCTAGGGTTAGAATTAGGTTAGTTTGAAATATAGATTCTTCTCACTGCTAACAATGCCCTAGTTAAGAGTATAGGTGTTAGGGTAATAGTCAACAACGGAGATTCGCACGACTAGGAAGAAACGTAGTTTCTTCTTTTTGTTCCTTGTACGTCCGTTCTTAACTCTTAGCCCTAACCTCCAGTTAATTCAACCACAACCGGTCTAATTAGGGAATCACCGCTATCTTGTAGGATAGGGTGCCGTAGTGAGCGATGTGTGGTTAATTTAAATAGAGTCCTAATTAATTAAAATTATATGGGCAAGGAAAGGAGTGAGAGAGATTTCCTTCTCTCAAACTTTCCCTATCCTAATCCTAACAAGTGAGGAATTACTCACTTATTAAAAAGTTCACAATAAAATTCATTTTTATAATTTTTATATTAGAAAACTAAATTGCAGATAATAAAAGAATAGATAAAAATTGCAAGAATTAAATTCAGATAATAAAAGAACGCGAGATAAAAATAAAAAATACCTTTATTGATGACCTCTCAACAAGTGCATTACAACTGGAATTAAAATTTTAATCTAGAAATTAAAAAGAGGCATGCCTAATTAGGCTTTCGGCTTTCCTATTTATAGATAGGAAAAAACCCTAGGTTACAATCTGATCCATACACGAATTTACAAGACTACCCTAAGAAAGCAGGGTCAAAGCACCGACACCCACCGACACACGCACCGACACGTGCACTATATGGCCGCGGAACCGCGGCAGGAAGGCATGTTTGGCCGCGGTTTCGCGGCCAATTGGTGGGATCTCTGGCTCAGTTCTTCAGGGTTGCTTCATGTTGCTTTTTCTTTCTGGTTTCTTCACTTGGTTCCTCAGAATCTCTTCTACGTTCTTCCAGATTTCCAACAGTGCAAATAATGCGGACTTTTTACCGTGAGCTTCGCGTTGAAGTCTTGAATCTTGTACTGCCCTTGTGCTTTGTGCATTGAACTGTCTACTGATCTTCATTTGTTCCTTGAACTGGTAGGCGGCATCATACGGATTCATCTATTGTTGGTCGTAGTCTCACATTTATAGCGTCTTTTCATTAATTTCACTGTAACGATCTGAGAACCTGTAACCTGCAACTATTTAGCAGACGTGGATCAAAAGCACCTATTTATCTGTAATGTGATTAAGAATGGGCGATATAATAATGCAAAATTCTGATATGAACAGACCTTCAGGAGATCGAGCCCACCAGCGAGGACTTGGACCAGCTAGCCTTCGACCCTGAGCTCTAGATACTTGTACATTTCATTTCAGTACTTTCCATTTCTGTTATGCCACTGTTTAGGCATTACTTTTCCATGTATTTACTTTTCTATGTATTGTAAAAAGAATGTTAATAAATAAAGTTGTTGTTCATTTACATCTTGTCTCTTGTGTACATTTTATTTTATATTGCTTAGATATGCTTAGCGTATTTACTTCTGAGTAAATACGTAGCGGCCCCGTCGCGTCCTCTGCCCGTACACTGGGAAGCGGGGCGTGACAGCGAAACCGCAATAATTAGCCTTAAGTGCAAGTGGGAGATTGTTGGCTATATTTCCCTCAAGGCAATTATTGTAATCACAGGCAGACAATTATGATAATTGAGAGAGGACCTATACGGGTAGAACAGTTATACTTGACTTGATAGTTGTTATCTGGTTTATCTCTATCAACATGTACATGTATTATGTAGTATTACAGATCACTATTACATGTGGATAGAGCCCATAAGATTCTTGCTTGACTACTAGGGTTATTATGGCGATCACACTTGTGTGAACTAGGTAGTCTATAAGCAAATCCTTAAATGTTCCTAGTCGTGGGAATATCAAGACTGAGCATCGATATTCCAGAGTAGACTAGTATATATGTTTCTTGACCCCGACGAGGAGCGATGGCCGGTCTCACAGCCATTGGTGTTAGTTAGTCACCATAGATTGTATACAGGTGCTCATTGGGTTATGAGTTACACTGGACGGATTCGCCGGGAACATAGTAGATGGTATTATACCTATTGTCAAGTACCAGTTCTCTAGTGACATGAGTACGGGTCATTCTATCGATCTGAGATCGTCATTTGTCTCATGTGAGTTCCTACCGTGCTTTGATTACTACCCTATTACGGCTCTACTGAGTCCCAGAAACAGCTTTTAATTAGGTACAGTCCCAAGCCATATGGATGCAGTAAGCGGATCGTCAGGGATTCGTCTCTCTTGGTATTGGGGTTAAATTTCGCGCAGTACACGGGTGGCCATTACCAGAAATTCTTGGCCAAGGTGGACGAGATTTACTAATTTGAATCGGTAGTTTCTTAGTAGGTGATGGGCTTCACACCGACACGACTTATCACGTTATTAGGGGTCTGACTTTATCCACCCCTATATGCGATACTCTTAGACGAATAGACCGGACTGTACGGAGACTGTCACTTTTAGGCTCAGTAGGGATACAAACGAGTTTGCTTATCGACCATCCTTTCCTTCAATACCTGGGTAGCCGTTACGTACAACTAGTGCCGCTGACGTGCTTATGGTTATACCCATTGCTAGCATATCGTCGAGTCTTTAGAATCCCACACAGAGGGTTTCCCAGCTCAGGTGAAAAGATGTAGTATACATATTTTGATATATACTTAGATTCGATTAAAAAACGTGTTTTTGTACACGTACTTTTAATCGGAAATTTTATTAATACTAGCCGGTTTGAAAGAAAGCCAGATTATCACATTTGGATAAAATATGAGCTAGTATTATATATCTCTTATAGTATCTCTCTTTTCGGTATTCGTATTTTGACATAATATGGTATTTATACGAATATGGGTATTTGTATAAATATATTTATTTGTGTCTTAATATAAATATGGGTATGTGTATCTTAATACAAATACGGGTATTCATATTTTATACGAATAAGGTATTTATATTTTGATACGAATACAAATGTATGTATTTGTAGCATATACTTATATTAGTGTGTGTGTGTACAAATAAGGTGACCTTTTCTTTCTTATCTCTTCATTCATTTTCAAGAAGGCTATGGGCTTGTGACCCACCTTGTGAGTCGCAATTCCACTCACATCCTTTCTTAAAAAGATATGAAGAGAAAAGAAAATGTCACGACCCGCTTCTCGGTGTACGGGGACGCTGCGAGGCCCGCTACGTATTTACTCCGAAATAAACATGTTAAGCGTATCTAAGCATTATCAAGTAAATGTACACAAGAGACAGGAATATAAATGAACAGCAAATTTATTTATTAAATATTCATTTACAGGTACAACTGGAATGTAAATACATGAATAGAGAGCAATGCCTAAACAATGGCATAAATGAAATGAAAAGTATGTACAAATGAAGTCAATGCTGAGGATCTTCTTTGAACTACTCCAAATGCCCCTGGCTGGTCTCGAGCTCCTCAGAGTCGGGTCCTCCTGACAACATTCCAAAGAAAGAAAAGAAATAGGAATGCCGTCAGCTAATAATCGCTCGGTAAGTCCCAAAGATGGGTAGAGATAGAATAGACATAAAGAGAGTATAACTTATAATGTTTGATTATAATGTTAACGCAGTTGTTTATAGCTTGGTACAGAATATGCCAGTGTATACGAGAGGAGTCCAACTTACACCGTGGACTTTGGTAACCCATAGTATAAGGCCTCGTCGAAAATTCCACGGAACAACGGCATGGATGTAATTATATCTTTAGTGACCACCTCGTGCAACCTTTAACATGTTCCTTATCAGTCTATCCCTTTATAAATCCCGTAATGTTTATTGCATTGATTGTATTATTTGTACTGATTGATTGTACTAATGGTATTGTATTGTCCTGTGATAAATGGGAGACTTGCCGAAATCATGATATCAGTAAATGGAATGGATATAGTTATGTAAATGGAATATATCCATAGTTCGGTTCAGTCATGTTCATTTTGTTATAAATTGTATTATGGCATTCATGGATTCATGTTGAATGGTAGTTTATACTTGAATCATATTCAAGTCAGATTGATTTCAGATTTGACCATGACTCGAACTGAGTCAGACTTTTAAGAAAGAATTAAAATCCTTATTGTTTTGATATTATCGGTAATTGCTGCACATGGATGGCAGGATTTGCGTTTTTTTCCAAGACAATTACTGTATTGATAACACCGTTGTTAGATTGACTACCTTAGATAGGCAAACACCCACTTTTTTCGGCTCCCCGAGACTCAAGAGAATTGGTCCCGCTTAAGCCTATTTTTACTAGGGTCCTTATTGTAAATTGATATAACTTGAGAGGGTTTTATGTAAAAATAGTTTGATATATTTTCAAAATACACCTCAAGTATTTAATTATCGTCTTTAGGATTTTAATAGATGTATATTTTATAAAAGTGCAATTTCCAGTGAGTAAAACCTAGTTTTCATTGTTCATGGTATTTTAATGAAATGTTGATATTGTATTGTATTGAAATGGTAGTTTCATGTAATAGTGGTTCCTTTGATTTAGAAAACTTGGAATATTTGTATAATATATTTAAAATAGAAATTTTAATAATACTCATATATATATTTATATATTTAATAAAAATAAACTTTATTTATTTTCTAGAAATCCCATTTTCTTAAAAATAGCATTAAAAATTTCATCGAGATCGAATGCTCCTTGCGGAGGTCTGCATCTCGCTCTACTAGACCCAAGAATGTTTAATAACCCACACCATCCCGATCGGGGTTCCCCAAAATGGGTTGTTGAGGCATAATTATAAGGAATTAATGAATACTCTTTTAAAAAAACGGTTTTGTAATAGTTTAGGGTATTTTATTGTAACTCGTGATATTCCCAAAAATATTGCTCAAAAGTAAATCGTGCTATGTCAAAGATGTGTGTTGTGACGAGGTAGGTCCTTACCTCATGAGTTTTCTAAAGGTAATACAAGTATTATGTTGATTTGTGTCGAAACTAAAGTATATGGTATTTTACCGTAAAAATACGATAAAAGTTGCATAAAAGATTCTTTTGGTATGAAACTTATTTTAATGTGTTTGTTAATGTTTGTTAAACATTATATGAGAGTATGGTATTAGATGGTTTAAAAAAAGTTAGAATTTTTAAAGAAAAACGAAACGGAAGTCGGATTAACTCCGCTTTCATCGAGTTTTAAAAATGAAAGTTTTTAGAATAGAAAAAGAGAGGGGGAGAGGGGACTTACTAGCTACAAGGTTAGAGGGGAGAAGGGGGAGCTATGGAAAGTGTCGGGACGTCGTTTCATCGCCGAAATCTTCTCGAAAATTTGTCGAAACTTCGCCCTTTGCTAACTCCACTTGCACAACTTAAGACTTGAGAATTTTTAAGAGATTTTGTAATGAAATTCTGAGTGAGGAAGGGTGAAAATGTGATGTGGTATTTATAGGTAAAATTAGGGTTTTGGGTAATGAAGAATGGATTAAAAATGCATTAAAATTTTGGTTTAATGCCCTCTTTTAATTCTCTGTTTATTTTTAATAAAACAAACAGTACAGGGGTTAAGATGGGAGGCCAAGGGGTATGGAGTTGAAGTTTGGGGACCAACCCCTAAAGAGGGGCCGGCGTCGCCGGGCCAGAGAGCAATCTCGCCGGTCGAGTAGGTGGGTTCGGGGCTGGGATTCTCGCCACGTATCTCTGTCGCTTGGTATACCCCAGTGCACGTGTTTGTTTATTCCGTGTCTTTTCATTTTACGTGTAGTGCACGTGTAAACCATTGGGCTTCTAAAAGATTAAAAGAAAAATTAATAAAAAGATAATGTGGCTGGGGGGATTCGATCACAGGGGCTACATCACAGCAGTGCAAGACTTTACCAATGAGCTACAAGTGCTTTCTTGATGTTCAAAAGCAAATTTAATTTATAAATTGTGCTCAGGCTAAGGTACCCCTTTCGGTATTTTGAAAAAAAATCGTACAGAAAGTTTAGGGTTGTTGCATTCTACTCTCCTTATAAAAATTTTGTTCTCGAAATTTTTAGAAGGAAAGTGTAACAGATTCAAAACAATTTGGTGATAGAACTATTGACAGTGCATGAAAAATATTTGGAAGAACGAAAGAATGTGAAAGTTTTGGTAAGATTGAAAAAAAAGTGAGGGAATTACCAGGGTTACCTTGGTCTACAGTCTCAACTTCTACGGCTGCTAATGTGAAAGCCTGACGCCATGGTACATTCCTCCTAGCTGGAGGCTCATTCCTCTGTCCTTGGGGCATGTTCCTCTGCTCTCGAGGCATGTTCCTCAGCGCCTGTTGGAATTAGAGATTAGGCTGTGCAGGAGGTGGTCGTGGAGGTGGAGTTAGGAGTGCAAGACGAGATGCAGGAGCCTGGATAGCTGGCCGCTGCGGGTAAGTGTTGTGAGTTGAAACTGGGTTGCGTCTATAAGGACATATTCCAATTCCATGATTGGATGCGCCACAAAATAAGCATAGGCCTTTTGCGCATCTACGGTCCTTCCACAAGTATCCATCCCTCTTGCAATAGAAGCAAAAATCTGGACTTGGCTGGTTATCTGTTACTTCCGGTCTCCTCGGTTCAAATGATGGCCTGGAAGAGGCTTCTCCTTCCATCTGGGTGGCAGGGCACTTCACACCAGCAGATTGAGATATGCCTTTCTTTTTCACTACTGTCTCGTATCTTTAGACAACCTTCAAAGCCAAATAATGGGTTGGGAAATCCCTTGTAGCTAAGGCAGCTTGGATTTCCTAGTCCAACCCTTACTAAAATCTTCTAGCCCTGATCTCAGCAGTCGGTATGAAATAGGCTACAAACCTGTTACGGTCTTGTGTTAGCTGTGTAGTTTGTGATATAAAATCGAACATTGAGACATATGTTACCTGCTGAGCATGGTAAACTCAGCATCATACTCATCCACAGATTTGGTCCACATCCTAACATGTTGTAAATGAATGAATTGCTGCTCCATGTCAAATCGGGCAGTCTCTGAGAAGTATTTCGCATCGAACATATCGCGAAAAGTCCTCCATTCGATAGGTTGATCAAGACGGTTTTCTTCCGCCTTCTACCAAACTTGTGCATTGTCAGTGAGTTGCAGCTTTGCAACTCGAACCCAAGCGATCTCTGGAACTTGTGCTACTGCCAGGTCATCCTCAATACTCTGAGCCTATTCCTCAGCTTCCAGAGGGCTCGCTTTTCCTGAAAACTGCTTTGGGTGTAATGCCCGGAATTTCTTCACTCCGGGCGCTTCCGCTTCTGGACGGTTCATTAGAATAGCAGTCTGCTGCTGCTGCTGTCCTTCCAGGAGGCTTTGGATTGCCTCAAGCAGTACCGTTTGTTCATTAATCGGAGCAACAACGGTAGGCGTAAGCGGTAGAGGTGGTGGTGTGTTGTTGAAATTGGTACTGGTGTTGTTTGGAGAATCCATAACCTTGAAAGAAAAATAGGGTTAGGATAGATTCAAAATATATGAAATTGTAAGATTCAAGGAATATAAAATGTAAAGAATGTTTTTAGTTGCTGATTCTTGTGTTATATTGCTTAGGACTTCATGCAGAATTGACCCGCATGTCCATGCAGAACTGACATGCATGTCCATACAGAGCTGACCTGCATGGGCCGCCAACAAAACCTGTCACGCCCCGCTTCCCGGTGTACGGGAAGGGAACGCGGCGAGCCCCGCTACGTATTTACTCCGAAGTAAACACGCTAAGCGTATCTAAGCAATATAAAGTAAATGTACACAAGAGACAGGAATAAAAATAAACAACAACTTTATTTATTAAATATTCTTTTACAGGTACAACTGGAATGTAAACACATGAATAGAAAGCAATGCCTAAACAATGACATAACTGAAATGAATAGTATGTACAAGTGAAGACAATGCTCAGGATCTTCTGTGAACTACTCCAAGTGCTCATGGCGGGTCTCGAGCTCCTCAGAGTCGGGTCCTCCTGACAACATTCCAAAGAAAGAAGAGAAATAGGAATGTCGTCAGTGAATAATCGCTCGGTAAGTCTCAAAGATGGGTAGAGATAAAATAGACAAAGAGATTATAACTTGTAATGTTTTATTATAATATTAACGTAGTTGTTTGTAGCTTGGTACAGAATATGCCAGTGTATACGAGAGGAGTCCAACTTACACTGTGGACTTTGGTAACCCGTAGTACAAGGCTCCGTCGAAAATTCCACGGAACAATGGCAGGGATGTAATTACGTCTTTAGTGACCACCTCGTGCCACCTTTAACATGTTCCATATCAGTCTACCCCTTTATAAATCTCGTAATGTTTATTGCATTGATTGTATTGTTCGTACTGATTGATTGTACTAATGGTATTGTATTGTCCTGTGATAAATGGGAGACTTGCCGAAACCATGATATCAGTAAATGGAATGGATATAGTCATGTAAGCGGAATATATCCATGGTTCGGTTTAGTCATGTTTATGTTGTTATAGATTGTATTATGGTATTCATGAATTCATGTTGAATGGTTGTTTATACTTGAATCATATTCAAGTCAGATTGATTTCAGATTTGACCATGACTCGAACTGAGTCAGACTTTTAAGAAAGAATTGAAATCCTGATTGTTTTGATATTATCGGTAATTGCTGCACATGGACAGCAGGATTTGTGTCTTTTTCCAAAACAATTACCGTATTGATAACACCGTTGTTAGATTGGCTACCTTAGATAGGCAAACACCCACTTTCTCCGGCTCCCCGAGGCTCAAGAGAATTGGTCCCACTTAAACCTGTAATCTGTAATTACTGAGCAAACACTGTTAATAGTACCGATATATACAAAAAATAGATAATGAATGAGTGGTATTAAAATGCAGTTTTCTGTGATAAACAAATACCCCTAAACTTATCTTTTGCTCGTCCCGAGCAAAATAAGAAAATCCTAGCCTCACTTTCGCCGGGAACACGATTGCACTGAGCATGTGCAACAAGCCGTTAAACCTCTAGGTGTCCCTAGTAGGAGGAGTGTTGTCTCCTAAAGGTTTTCAGCGGATACTACCCACAAAATCCCGTCAAGCTAGTTTCATAAGTTAACATCGATTCTACTTTTACAGTTTAGTATCTAGGTTAGAAATTCTATCATCCTAAATTAGAAATATTCAACTCTTATGTTTTACGCCTCCTATTTATTCAACCCCAGATCCTATACGTTTTACAGTTTAGAAAGATCTCGGTTTCTCCTAAATTTTCCTTCTAAAGCACAGTCTCTAATCAGGGATTTTTATCATCTTTACGGAAAACATAAGTCTTGTCTTTTATTCCTAACTTTCCTCCAAATTAATCGTATACCCCCACGTATGTGTAAATTTTTCAACTCAACACTTAAGAATTCAATTCAAGCTATATTCCTCTTACCCTAATACCTAATACCACTTCTGTTCACTTAATGATGGTTGGTATTGCTCACACACCTTTCATGCGACTATTAATGCTTCTTGAGGCACTAACAGCCAATTACTGCATGTGTGAGCTTAAAGCGTAAATAGCAGTTTCCAGGTCTTGACTTTATTTATTTTTCTTTTTCTTTTTTTTCTTTTTTCTTTTTTCTTTTTCAAGACCGGATATATTTTTCAATGATGCTCTTTTGGTGTTTAGCTTTAAATACCATTTTTTTCTTTCATACTAGATTTTTAGGCAAGAGTACTTCTAGTTATCCTCTACTATCCCAAGTTTCAAGGTGCGTGTATGTGCAGTTTGTAAGGTATAAACTTTCTAATTTGGAATCAAGAATAGAAACTACTTTTCAGACTTATCCTACAGTAAAGCTTCAATGCTTTCCCTTCATCTTGACATAACTCAAGAACTGAACTCAAGATTACCTAATTCTATAAAAAAAACTGCAAGGATGTATACTTACCAAGATTAAACAGAATGAGGGTTAATTTTAGGGTTTTCAATTCTCAAGCCTAGGATTTAGTTATTTCTAACGTATCAACTAAACTTTCGGAATTAGAAATCTAAGTTACCATATTAGCTGAAGTTGACGACAAAGTTTTTATATTTTTGTAAAAATTTTCGATTTTTGTGAGTTTTAATAAGTATGCAAATGCAAAATATACACATGAATACGAAGGTAGAAAGCTTACCGAGCACACCCCCAAACTTAAACTGGACAGTGCTCTCATTGTCAGGCTACACCAAGAGGGTCAAAATTGCCGGCGCTCCTCTGTGTTTTTTCCCCTTATTATATACAAAATAAAAAGCAAGCCAAAAATATATATACACAAAAAGGTCCCTCCAAACTTAAGTGAAACAGTGTTTCCACTGTTTAAGCGGTGAAGTTCAAGATTAGGGGGGAGAGAACAGTATTAATCTATACAAGGCCTTACACAGGCCAAAAGTGAGCACCAACCATTCAAAATTTTTATCGGGATAAGGCCCGGGCTGGTGAAAGAATGCGGAGAGGAAAGAAATGGAGAATACGCGAGACCGTATGGGGATAGAAGTGGTATACAGTCCCGATATATGAGGAGAAGAATGGCGGAAGGGAGATAGAAGTGGAATACGAACTTGAGGGTGGAAATGGAGTGAATAAATTAGCACAATTTATGATGACCGATGTGTAAAAAGCGATTGTACTAATCTATTAACCCGTCGAGAAATGGGGTCAAATCCCTCAAGATTCGTGAGAAAACATGGGTAGACCGGACTTGGTAAACCATACATAGGAAATGGAAATGATACGGTGTCTTGCACGATCGGAACGATGGAAAGGATGGAGGGGAGTGATCGAGGAAGGGTATCAGGTAAAGGTTCAGGAGGGTGTACACGGTCAATTAAAAGGACAGGATGAATTGGAAAATCCGACTCATCAAATAAAACTGGTTCATCCTCAATACTATCCTCAAAATTCTCCTCAAAAATTAGCTCATCCATGCATTTATCATCAATATCTAAACGCATATGAAGTTCGGGAAAAACAGTTAATAACTCGGGATGATGAATTGGAGGGAAAAACTCATCTAAATCTGCGGGTTCATTATCCAAAAATATCCCCAGCGTCGATATTCTCAATCAAGTGAAAATCAATATTCTCAGACACCTTATCAAAAGCATAGATTTCAATCAATTCAGGTTCTAAGATGGAGGTGTAGAGGTCAAAAGGTTTGGAATTGGTTTCACTTAGAATGGACCCTTCACAATCGGGTAAATCAAACACCACAAAGTCGCACAACTCATTAAACATTCTATTTTCAATTGGTAAATCATTTGGGACACCTGATAGACATTCAAAACCGGAGTTGTGGGATTCAATTTGTAATAGGTAGGATTGATTTGGAAGGGTGTACAGCTCACTCTCACCATTCAAATTCTCAACCTGTCCTACCGCTTCATCATATATTGGAAAATATGGAGCTGGTTGGAAACTAGCTATCGGGTCACTAGGTTGTATAAGGGCGGCCATGGACGCATTCAAATCCATCATCTGCTGGTATGACGCTACCCGAAAGTCTTCCAACGACTGTTCCAGACTAGACATGGGTTGTGAAGGGGTTTCAGTAAAAGATCCAACGTTGGTTGGATACTGGAAACTCCCAAAAGGTTGTTCATAAGCAATATCTAGGGAAGGTGTAAAAATGGGATAGGATTGATAAGAATCGAATGGTTGGATAGGAGTAAGATCAACGTTATGATAAGAAAGTGAATGGAACCGTTGATCAAAAGAGTTGGTAATGGTGAAAGGAGTGAAAGATCGGCTACGGGATTGTTCAATACATTCAATAATAGACATAGGTCTTGGAGTTATAACAGGACTTTCAAAAGGAGTATCAACGTAAGAAGGTGGGAAGGTTGAAATGGTTGATACAAGGTAGAGTGCGGAGTCCAGTTGTTTGGCCTAGACGCGTCTATCCGATCTTTCAAAGAAAGTTTAGGCATGGAGGGATCGTTCGAAGTTCGACCAAAGCAAGAACCGTAAGAAGTAATGTCTGGTTGTGGGTACCAAACTTCGGCAAGAGTTTTTCTAGGTGGGGTACCCATGATATGAAGAGAAGGAAAAGGAGAAGAAAAGGGGGGAAAAAGAATGTGATTTTTTAAAAATATTTTTTTGTTAGTTATCAACAAAAGAATGAAATATAAACACAAAAAAAAATTAATCACGACACAAAATACCACACACCTAATCGGTCTAGGGTTCACCTAGGTCATCTAGACCTGCTCAAGAACTTGATTGTCGAAGTAAAACTGTGTCGAAAAACGGGCTCAAGATATACTGATCACGAGGCCAGATAAGTGCAGAGATAAGGGGAGGTTTTCTAACGTTTTCGCGAAGGTCCTTAATTAGATAACCCTTTCTCTTTTGGCGGTTTCACCGTGAACACTTTTCTAGACACCCCGTGAACGATATACCGTTAAGCGGTGTTCTAAACACAGTTAACTTCTCCTAGTGAGCGCGAAGTCCTTAAAGGCTTCAAGTCTAGTTTCTTTTAAATTTTGTGCGGGTAAACGTTATGCTCAATACGTAATTTGTGGGCCATGAAAAAGGTGATGAAATCATTTACCGTATGTTGTGGGGTTCGCTTGCCCTTAAATCTGTATTAATGGATGCAATGTGTAATTCAATAAAAAATTATTCAAAGAATCAAACAATCGTTTTTACGTTTAAGCTCGGCACTGCAACAAATACAAGTTAGTAATTTTAGCGTTTGCTAGCGAACTTGCAAATAATCCTGCAAAGATAGAATATTGGATGCATCGGATTTAAGAAGAAGGTGTTAGGAAAATACGTACTGATAAATTTTCGGGTTAAGAAACCTCTGTTAAAGTGAATCCGGTTAGCTTGAAAAGTTTGCTTGCGCGGGTCAAACTACCCGGATCTTTGGCACTGTACTTCGCAATCACTTTAACCTTGAATGTACACTTTGCTCCACATAATCATAGTTCGCAAATCCGTCTAATCTATAAATGTCGGAAAACGGATATTTAGTGCGAAAAAGCGATATGAATGCCCAAACTCCTGCACACACAAAATTATAAAAGACAAGCAATAAAAATGGGACAAAAACAGAACAATAGAGCAGAGAACAAAATTTTGGAGCAAATGGAGGTGCTAGGGCCGGTGAGCTCGGAATTTATAGAGGTGTCGCCGGTTTTCTCTGTGAGTTGGGGCTCCAATTTTCTTCTGCTGTCTCAGTGTTCTACTAGTGTCTCACTGGTATTGTTTATCTTTTTTGTTTAGATCCAAAATGGTAGCAGGTCAGAAATCCAGAGAACAAAAAAAAGTTAGCAATGTTAGTTTTTGTTTTGGTTTTTGAAATTTTGAAATTTTTAGTTTGTTTTGTTTTTAAGAATGGTGTTAGATGGCATACACAAGATTAACCCGAAATAACAATAATAAAAACGTTACCATCTCCCCGGCAATGGCGCTATTTGATTGCACTCTTTTGGCGTGTCGAGTTTTAAAGTTCTAAAGTTAACCGAAATCAGGATGGTATCACTTTGCAGCTAGCCGCAATGAGTACGGGTCGTCCGCAGGGAGATGGAGCGTTTCACGTTCTTGTTATGACGAGTTAATGAGCGAGGCGGAAATGTTCGTATCTAGCCTATGTGTGTATATGCAACGTATAAATTGTTAGGATTAGATAGATTAGTGTAAGTTAAGGAAATCCGTACTCAATCCTTTGAGCCGAGCTCGACCAGTAAAGCTAGAGCAATTGGCAACAACGCGAATTAGGGTGCTTAATCACGGTATTTGTGAAATCCGGCTTATTGACCCTTTTTCGTTCGTTCTTGTTACTTTCTTTAGCCTCCGGCCAATCCAAACGCAACCGGTCACAATTAGGAATCACCGATACCTTAGTAGGGTAAGGTGCCTAACAGAGCGCTTGTATAAGGTTTGGGTGGAGTTTAATGGAAAAGATCGGGAAAAGGAAATGAGAAGGGAAATCTTAACTTACAAAACCAATTTTTTTCTTAACAACACCATATTCATAACCATCTCAACAACAAACAAAAAGAGCAAAGAAAAGATAAACAAAGAAAAGAAAAGAGCATTGCAAGAAAGTAAATTGCATGGAATAAAATGCAAGTAAGTAAAGCATGAATAAAATTGCAAGTAATTAAAGCAAGTAAGTAAATACTAAGAATCAAAGAAAGAAAGCTTCATTAACTCAAAGTGACAATACAAGCCATGGGTTCAATAACTTAATCTTAAACTTACAAGCTCAATGAAGAGGTTGCAAGATCAAGAGAAGGCAAAGAGCTCAAGGTGAAGTGAAGGTAAAATGAAAGCTTTATTAATCTTCAAGTAATGATACAACCCTTGAGATTAATAACCAAAACTTAAACTTGCAAGCTCAATGAAGAGGTTGCAAGATTAAGAGAAGACAAAGAACTCAAGGGAGACTAGCTATGGACAAAAACAAAAGAAAAGAGAAACAAAAAGAGTATGAATTATTGGACAAAGAATGACCCCCTCTCCCTTGCTCACTGATCTGTATTTATAGGCTCAAAATAAAATTAAACAAGTAATAAAAATGAGTTGATGTGACAGCAAGGGAGAGCCAGAATAAAAATGGGACTCAATGGGTCTAGGGGGCCGGCGAGCTCGGTTTTCTGGGGAATGTGGCCGGCTAAAATCCGAGCATCTTGGCTCGTGTTGATGTGGTGGTTTTGTGTTTTCTCGACAAGTCCACCGGTGCTACTTGATTTCTCTATAGAGGCCTGGGTTGTACTCAGTAGCTTAGAGGGAACTTGATGCTTTTTAAATCACATCATATCTTTTTGCATTCAACACACATCACTTCTCATGTGCCCACTTGCACCAAGTCATCATTTATATGTGCCATGGACAGCCCCCCTCTAGGTCCAAGAACCAACAAGCTAGTGTACACACTTGTATGTGTTGGACCATTTAGATAAAAAGTGTGTACACATGCATGTTGTAAAAAGAAACTCATGAAATATCGGTCGGTTTCCAGTTCCGGTTTGCAGTGTCGGCTCACAAACGTTATATCTGTGATTTTGAGTGTATTTTCAGTATTTTGTCATGGATACCTGTAATCTGTAATTACTGAGCAGACACTGTTAATAGTACCGATATATACAAAAAATAGATAATGAATGAGTGATATTAAAATGCAGTTTTCTGTGATAAACAACCATCCCGATCAGGATTCCCCAAAATGGGTTATAGAGGCATAATTGCAAGAAATTAATGTCAAAAATGTGATATTCCCAAAAACATTGCCTAAAAGTAAATCGTGTTATGTCAAAAATGTGTGTTGTGATGAGGTAAGTCGTTACCTCGTGAGTTTTCTAAAGGTTATACAAGTATCATGTTGATTTTTGTCGAAACTAAAGTATATGGTATTTTACCGTAAAAATACGATAAAAGTTGCATAAAAGATTTTTTTGATATGAAACTTGTTTTAATGTGTTTGTTAATATTTGTTAAATATTATATGAGAGTATCGTATTAGATGGTTGTTCAGTTGATAAAATTGCGCATTTAATATGATATTTTTCCTACTATTTCTATATAATAAAAATGTGTTTATTATAATATATGATACATATGAGGGTTTATCTGTAAAAGTACTATTTTCATGTGTTTATATATTATAATTAACATTTGGTAGTAAAAAGTAAGCATATAATATTCATGTAACATTTGGCCCATTTAAATATGCTTCCCTTATTAAATACCTTTGACCAATTCTTAACGGTTAAGTTAATATCTCAATAAACAAACTCTACTAATATTATTTGTTGAATTTGTTGTGCAGAATTTTCAGGACTGAAATCAAGGAAATCAAAGTTGTTAGAACAAACCTGCCTAATTAAGAAAGTAAACTAATGAAATCAAGTCTGGCAGTGACGTAGAAAAGATTTTCAGTTTCCAGAGATTAAAAAGATCACCACGTGTCATAAAGATAAAGCTCCAGAAAAACAAATCAAGTGATCTCCCTATAAGGCCGCGGATCCGCGGCCAAACCCACTTATTGGCCGCGGATCCACCGCATATTGGACGAGTTGGGAGTTGTGATTTTGCTGTTTGGATCTTAACCACTGGTTTCCAAATTAGGAGACTAGGGTTCTGGTTCTGGGACTATAAATAAAGACCGAGAGCCTCTTGGAAAAATCATCAAGCTGAAGAGATCACGAAGTCCACAACAAGCTCACGCATCCAGACTGATCATCAACGGTTCATCTACCTCCTTAGAAGAGATCGAGAAGCAAACTAGCATTTTGTAATCATTTTCTAAGGAAACAAAGTGTAAATGAATTTTGTTGATTAATAAAGATAGTTGTTTTCTTATTCTATCTCTTTGTAGTTTTTAATATGATTTCTCTCTCCGTCTCTTCTTCTCCCAACATGCGCGGGTAATTTTTCGCTTGTTAGGGGTCATGGGATTAGGGTAGGTTAATGGATGATGAAGATCCTTAAACTCTTTTTAAGTCCTATAAAGTTTATAAACTTTATCAAAAGAATAGTTAACATCCTAATTGTGCATGCTATCAATGCATTGATAATCGCGACCACGATTAGATATTAGATTAACAATTGTTTTGGTAAAGGATAGATATGAACGGAGTTTCATGTCGAGATAGGGGTTAAGAGTGGGAACCCTTTTCCCTTCAGAAACCCTAATCTACATGCATCACTGTTGTTCTAGTTTTAAAATCTATTAAAGGATAAAAAGAGTAATCTTTAATTAATCATCCATAACTACTAAATCCCAATGAACCCTACAAGCCCCTTTTTAATACTAAACTTATATCCGTAGTTAATCTAGATCTATATTTTGCATCCGTGTTTAACGTAGATCTAGAAACTATTTCCACTGTTCTTTATTCCTCAATTCTTCCTCTTTCTCAACACGCCTAAAGTAAGAATAAAATATTCAACGTTTTCAAGAGGACGACCCGTACTCATCTCGGTCTAGCTACATGCGACACCGTTATTGATTGCGGTTAACTACTACACATAAATCTAGATCAATCAATGGTTTAAGAAAAGTTAGAATTTTTAAAGAAAAACGAAACGGAAGTCGGATTAACTCCGTTTTCATTGAGTTTTAAAAATGAAAGTTTTTAGAATAGAAAAAGAGAGGGGGAGAGGGTACTTACTGGTTACAAGGTTAGGGGGGAGAAGGGGGAGCTAGGGAAAGTGCCGGGGCGTCGTTTCGTCGCCGGAATCTCCTCGGAACTTCGTCGGAACTTCGTCCTTTGCTAACTCCACTTGCACAACTTGAGACTTGACAATTTTTAAGAGTTTTTGTAATGAAATTCCGAGTGAAGAGGGGTGAAAATGTGCTGTGGTATTTATAGGGAAAATTAGGGTTTGGTGATAATGAAGAATGAATTAAAAATGCATTAAAATTTTTGTTTAATGCCCTTTTTTAATTCTCTGTTTATTTTTAATAAAAACGAACAGTACATGGGTTAAGGGGGGAGGCCAAGGGGTGTGGAGTTGAAGTTTGGGGACCAACCCCTACGGAGAGGCCGGCGTCGCCGGGCCAGAGACCAATCTCGTCGGTCGAGTAGGTGGGTTCGGGGCTGGGATTCTCGCCACGTGTCTCTATCGCTTGGTATCCCCCAGTGAATGTATTTGTTTATTCTGTCTTTTCATTTTACGTGTAGTGCACGTGTAAACCCTTGGGCTTCTAAAAATTTAAAAGAAAAATTAATATAAAGATAATGTGGCTGGGGAGAATACGATCACAAGGGCTACGTCACAGCAGTGTAAGGCTTTACCAATGAGCTACAAGTGTTTTCTTGCTGTTCAAAAACAAATTTAATTTATAACTTATGCTCAGGCTAAGATACTCCTTTCTATATTTTGAAAAAAAATTCGTACAGAAAGTTTAGGGTTGTTACAGAAAATGATGATAAGATTTTTAGTAGCCATGCTTCCTCACTTGATCAGTAACACCCTTGGCTTCTTCTTTCTCCTCTCTTGAGTTTTTATTTATAGAGCAAGGAAAAGGTAAAAAAGAGAACTCGTAGAGATTTGCCATTATTACATCCTAATGATCAATTCTTAGCAAGTCTTGTTTACTAGTTGTTTCATTTTGAGCATTAGTGTGAAACTAGAGCCTAGGTGAGGGTTCCTTCAAGTAGATCATCTTCGACGAGGAAGACCGACTCCCAAGATCGTTCCCAATGATTTAAGAGCTAAAGAAGTGGCATAGAAGACGAAGAATAGGACTAAAAAGGTTGTATTTACTAACCTAGTAGTTAAAATTCTTTCTACTGTTTTCTAATTTAGTGTTTGGATTCGATTTAGATCGTCGAGTTCGTTCTCTTGATTCAAAAATTTTCGTTTTGTATTCTGCATTGGCCGCAAGTTTGCGGCATGAGCATGAGCTTCTACTAACAGCTTAGGACGTTAGTAACAGTTTCTATGTGATAATTATTCGTGAGCTATTGTTTCAATATTTAGAATCGGTCGCAGAGGCATCCGAAGCGGCGAGGAAGGGGAAAAATTTTGCGGGCTCCGACTAGTACGAGTCGACTTTTGGTGAGTGTAATATCATCTACAAGTGGGAAATCGGACAGATAGCGTATAGCACTCCCGACTACCAGAAAACTTATAAAACTTCGTGTCGTTAATTTAAACCTATTCTCGACACATGATCGCATTATCATTCGATTAGTATTGTATTGAGTACCCTATCATGTTGCATACCTATACTTGCTAGCATTGCTACGTTCATTAATACTTTGTTAAAATGCCCTGTTTCATATGCCATTTCATCTCTCATATTCCGATTGCCCTACTATAGTAAAACACCAGATAGAACACTATATAACTACCAACGATTGCCATGTTGCACAATCACAGACTTGCATACACACCACACATCGTTGGTACTGCCATCACACTTAGAACTACCATGCTTACGTTATCCGTTTGTTTTGCGATTCTGTTATCTGTTATGCTGCACGTTATGATTCTGTTACGCGTTATATATTGTTTATCTTATGATATTGCGATCTTTATTTTGTGTGTCTATATGTTTGTGTGTGTGTGTCATTATTATTAATTGTAAAACTTGCTTGGATTTTTGTTATGTCTATGTTACAAGAAATTTGGTGATATTCGGTTGTCGAGGAAGGGGGAGAGACCGGTACGGATACCATGAATTTCTTATGTATATGTATGTTTGGTGATATCCGGTTATCGAGGAAAAGGAGAGAGACTGGTACAGATATCATGAATTTATGAGATATATGTTTGGTGTGATACGGTAATCGAGGATGGGGGAGAGATCGATTCGGATACATCGGTGTAAGATATATTTTGTGTGATCCGATAATCGAGGAAGGGGGAGAGACCGATTCGAATACACCTGTGTGATATGATGAGATTCTGGTTGGCGATGATTGATACGGATTTCGTGATGATTTTATATGTGATGTTGATTTCATTGCGCTCACTTTTATTCACCATGCTTATTATAGTGTGTGTGTGTGTGTGTGTATCTTGTGATATTATTTCTATTCACTAAGGTTGCAACTCATGCTTGATGTGTCTTTGCTTCTTATAGGATAGACCGTTTTGTATAGTTAGTAGCTCGTCGGCACGCATCTTTTAGGGTTTCTTCGCGTATTTTGCTAGGTGGGTTATAAGCACCGTAATCACTTCTTATGTATTATCTATTTTCCTTGTATCTAATGTTACTCCGTCGACGAGAATATGTATTATTATTTGACTTAGATCGAGTCGAGACTTGATGTATATTTTTTTGAGTCGAACTCGGCTAGAGTTGATTATTAGCTTTATTTATACAGTTACTATATTTTTGCTTGTGATCCTTTACTTTTGAGCATTGTATATTACTGTGTAGTTGTGATTATGCCAAGTGGGCGTTGATTTAGCTCCCGTATTTGGGATGCTTCTATATTTACCATCATTGTACTTGTGTTTATCAAAATTTACAAGGAAGGTGTTGCCCAAAATTTTAAAATATACCTTATTCAATTTGCATACCCTTTCGAAAAGTTCACCTCCAATGCATTTTAAAATGTTTTAGATTCTGGGTTTGGCTTACTTGAATCGCGTCATCGTCTTTAGACGTTGCGTGTTTTAAGTGTCGGTCACTTCTGTTTCTGGGTCGTGACAAGTATAATAACCCAGGTGGAGTTGGGCATGTATACCACGTATCCCATGAGATGTGAGGTGTTATCCGGTATTGAGGTGGGGATGTAATTGATACGCATACACACGGGGACCCACTATAGAACAATGGGGAATATCGAATTCCATTCCGAAAGAGGGCATGATCAGAACTATAAATGGAATGGTTCCATTCATATAACACAGAGGCGGAGTTTGAAGAACTTCATAGTTAAGCGTTCTCGAGCTAGGGAAATTCTGGGATGAGTGACCTCCTGAGAACTGACCCCTTCTCGAGTCCTTTTCATTCCAAGAGACAAAACCGTGCGGGTTCGTGAGAAGTGAGGTGTTATCCGGTTTTGAAGGGGGGATGTAACAGATACAGATACACATAGGGACCCACTATAGAACAATGTGGAGTATCGAATTCCATTCCAAAAAAGAGCACGATCAGAACTATAAATGAAATGATACAACTCGTATAACACAGATGTGCCTTTCAGGTGAACCAGAACTCCGGAGTTTGAAAAACTTCGTAGTTAAGCATGCTCGAGCTAGGGAAATCCTAAGATGGGTGACCTCCTGGGAAGTGGCCCCTTCTCGAATCCGGTTCATTCCAAGGGACAAAACCGTGTGGTTTCGGCCAGAGCGAACAATATCTTCTGTGTTTGAGGGTGGGTCATGACAATAATACACACACACACACACACCCATTATGTCACGCCCCACTCCCAACACAGACGGTATTGTCCGCTCTGGTCGAAGCCGCACGGTTTGGTCTTTTGGAGCGAACCGGATCCAAGTAGGGGCCACTTCTTATAAAATCACTCATCCCAGGATTTCCTTAATTCGAGCATGCTTAACAACAGAGTTTTCAAGATTCGTAGTTCCAGTTCACTCAAAAAGTGTCTCTATGTATAGGAGTGGAATCATCCCATTTACAGTTCTCGGGCTTCCCTCTTTCGGAATGTAATTCGAACATTCCCCATTATTTTACAGTAGGGGAGTCTACTGTGGGGGGAATATAATACCCCAGGTAGAGTTGGGGATGTATACCCCCTACCCCGTGAGAAGTGAAGTATTATTCGGTTTCGAGGTGGGATGTAACCAATACGGATACACTCAGGGACCCACTGTAGAACAATATGGAGTATTGAATTCTATTCCGAAAGAGAGCACGATGAGAACTATAAATGATATGATACTACTCCTATAACACGGAGGTGTCGTTTTGATGAACCGAAGTTTGAAGAACTCCGATACGGATACACACGGGGATCCACTGTAGAACAATGGTGAGTATCGAATTCCATTACGAAAATGGGCACAATAAGAACTATAAATGGTATAATACCACTCATATAACACAGAGGCGCATTTTGGATGAACCGGAACTCCGAAATTTGAACTCAGGGAAATTTTAGGATGGGTGACCTTCTGTGAGGTGGCCTCTTTTAGAGTCGGGTTCATTCTAAGGGACTAAACCATGAGGTTTCTCCAGAGCGGACAATATCGTCTGTATTTTGGGGTGGGTCATGACAAATATGGTGTCAGAGCCGGTCCCTCAAAAGTAGGTCTGTGGTTTGAAAACGAACCATTTTCTAAGTGGGGGATATAATATCCTAAGTAGAGTTGGGGATGTATACCACCTACCCCGTGAGAAGTGAGGTGTTATCCAGTATCGAGATGGGGATGTAACCGATACGGATACACACGGGGATCCACTGTAGAACAATGATGGGTATCGAATTCCATTTCAAAGGAGGGCACGATGAGAACTATAAATGATATGATACCACTTCTATAATACGGAGGCGTCTTTTGGATGAACCGAAACTTCAAAGTTTGAGGAACTCCGTAGTTAACCATGCTCGGGCTAGGGAAATTCTGGGATGGGCGACCTCCTCGGAAGTAGCCTCTTCTTGAGTCCGATTCATTCCAAGGGACAAAACCGTGAGGTTTTGGCCAGAGCGGACAATATCGTTTGTGTTTGGGGTGGGTCGTGACAATGTATCTGCTATGATTATAACGGACACTTGTGCAAATTGGAAGAATACGTATAAGAAGAATATACATGCGAATGTGGAAATATTCATGTTATGTTGATAAGCATCGCTGGTAAAACACATTATTTTGATGACATGCGCTATGGAATTGTTCTGAGAGAAAATAAAGAAATTTTAAAAACTGTTTTGAGAGATTTTAAGTCAAGCTTTAAAGATTAGACTGCAATAAAATTATACGATTCTGATCATCCATGCGAGACCATATTTTTTGGGTAACTCCCCGTGTCCGTCCATGGCACTGAGCAATTGCCGGTTGTTAAAAGAAGTGTATGACAACCATGGACGTCATGAATATGTTAATAAGTGACAAGGATAACTCTGTTTATTTATTATCTTATTCCATCTATGTTGGGATAACATTCATTTTTCAATTTTAATTTTGCAAGTTCATAACCTCCGTTGACTCTGGCATGCCTTTTACCATTATGAAGCTTTGTCATGTAGTTGCATGCAAATATTCCAACCGTTGCTTCCTCTCAATTTCTCAAAATATTTCATGATCTTTGTCATCACATGTGCTTTGGAAATATATATTACGCTCTACATGTAAATTAATATTTGCGTTCCCATGTGTTTTGGATATATGTACAATTTATTAACATTTTTGTTGAATGCAGCTGGCTATTTCTTGGTCTAAATACTTCTTAAAAAAAGACTAAAATTGCAACGGCTCATTTTTTTCATCACGCTTCTAACCGCATTATTTAAATCGATTTTTGTGTATTTTAAAACTAAATTAATGATATGTGACTTATCTAAAAGTTGTCTGTTGGGAATCTTGGGATAATATAGTTGTCTGCTGGGAATCTTTGGGATAATATAGGATTTTCTAAACTTTTAGAAATTACCTATGTAAAGTTTTAATACCGTTTTATTCGAAATTCATGACATGAACAGCTGCAAGTAAAAGTTGCATTTATTTATGAGCATGGACGAAAATTTATAAAGTTAAATGAAAGGGTTCCTAACACTTCCTTCCACAAAGGGTTATGAATTATGAATTTAGATAAAAGGTTGCACTCTTTTCTAAGGAAATGCAGTAAAGATAATTCTTCATGAAAGGGTTTCAAATATCAAATCAAGACCTTTCGGTTTCTTATTTTAAAATATGGGCTTTCTTTGTTCCATTCATTCACACCCCCCCCCCCCCCCTCACACACCCCCCCTCCTCTCTGATGTTTGAGTTCGGGTTGAAAATTAGGTTCCTCCTCTCTGATGTGTGAGTTCGGGTTGAAAATTAGGTTGTAAACTGCTTTCAACATACATAGTCAAATCTGAGCTCGAATTATCTTGAGAGACGGGTTTACGGATACCCTTTGCAGTATAGGATGCAAATATTGTCTTAAGAAAAGAGTACTATACAATAATTTCTCGATTCAAACGGTGAATTCAACCATTTGTCATAAACTATCATTACAATAAACCTACAAAGTTTCTAACATTCTCCTATCGTAGTAATAATAATAAAACCTCTTCATGTGATGTGAGGGGTTAAAGTTCAACATTACTCATAATGATGGAGCATAGAGTATCTAATAATTTCTTCTTCTTTTTAATTTTATTTCCTTTTAGATCGGCTTTGGAGGAAGCTTCATTACAAACTTTGATAAAATTTTCTAATGAGCTAACCGACCAACATCAACATCTATCCACTTGTAATGTGACAAAAGGGTTTGCAAGAAATTCTTTATTAAAATTTTCATATACAATGAATTAAACAACGGGAAAAACCCATCAAATCTGTCTCTCACTATGAAGAGGCTCCACGGACGATACACGTGTGTTGTAAGTAATTATGCTTGTGATATTTTGTTAAGCATATTACAATTTTAAGCATCTCTTTTTGCCAAATTTCACGATAGAACATCAGATTGGAGTTTTGATTTAAGAGCTTTACCCTCTTTTAGTGTTAATATAAATAATAGAGAAGTGATATACATCAGCCGGGGCGATTTTATCCAGATTTGCAAATTTATTATGAGAAAACATAACCTTAGTTGTCACATGTGAAAATTCAGTTGATAGCGCAAAACATCAACCTCCCACCACTTTTTCCGACGATCGGCAACCACCGCCTTTATCTTCATCATCTATGACATGGATATACCAATTTTCATGTGATTCTAACGCCTTCTCACCGTTGATTTTGTGATGTAAAATACTTACAATTTTCTATTATCGGAATACCGTTAATTATACACACACTAAATTAACGAAGAAAAGGCATGAGAAACACATGAAATTTGGCATACCACGTCTTAGACGATGAAGATGAAGGTGGTGGTTGCCGATTGTCGAAAAAATGAGGGGGTTGATTTTTTGTGACGTCACCAGAGGTGATGGAGCTCCTTTTCGGGCCTCCGTAAGATATTGTCTTTCGTTAATCTCGAGGTGAACTTGGTTGATTGTCCTTCGTTGTGTGTGGGTCTCAATGGGTTTTGAGAGGAGAAGGTTGGGTGAGGAGACTGTCGCCGAGTACCTGCAAAGAAGTCCCGAGGTGGTTTGGTACCACCGAGGACCCTCCGACGCTCAAGTTAGTGATGAGATCCGAGCAGAGTAACGGCGTAAAGTGTAAAGAAAGGCTCACTTGACCCCCTTGTGATGGGGGTTTATATAGCGGCGGCGGCACGCAGCAGCAGGCGCGAGAATCTCGCCGGCAGTTACGCCCCCCGACGTCACGCCCGCGTAGAAAGCGGATCGCCCATTAATCGGGATCACGATGGCGTGGAACGTGGGATGGTGTTGGCGTAGAATCTGCGCATGGCGAGATTCGCGGAGCGGCGGTTACGCCTGTGAGCGGTGACTTTGGTCGGAGGGCCGAGGGAGACGACCTCGATAGGGAGCTCGGGGACGGGTGAGGAGGCCGAGGAGTCTTGGTCTTGCGGCAGCTCGGCGCGAGCTAAAGGGCCGAGGAGGTCAATTTGCAGGGGGCTCTGAGGTGAGCCAGCTTTGTGCTTGCAGGTCGGGTACAGGGTGGCCTGGTCGGCCCCGTGCGGGCCCTTTCTTCTGAGTTCTGGGTCACGTCACACGCTACGTGTCATGATCTTGAAGGTGCCTGATATCGAGTATTATCATTAGCCCCCCACTCTTGTCCTGACCAGATAGTGGTCGGGTCAGGAGTGGACTGCCTGGCCTCCCGAGGTGAGATCCCTTCTAGGGTTTCGTCGGGACGAGTGCTCGGGTCATCGGTTGTCTTTTTTGCCAGCGAATTAAGACGAGATCTTTGCATTTAAAGAAAGTGCGCCGGTTCGTGCGCTCTGCAGTCGAAGCGACAGTCCACATGTCGAGCGTCAATTAGCCGATGCGACACGCGCAGGCCTGCGGCGCCTGAAGGGACACGGCCCAACGCTGGGCTGCCACGTGGAACGATTGGAGCCGCTGGGCGTGAGGGTCGTTTCGGCGGGAGACGATAGGCATCGTTGGATGAGGCCGTATGCGGCGATAAAGTTGGGTAAGGCCCGCCCTAGGGCCCTTACTCTTCATATTTTCCTCTCTCAGGCCCCAGCTGCTCGGCGCTCATCTCCCCTCTTTCGCTTCAGCCCCTGAAGAATTTCTTTTCCAAGGTTAGATGTCTTCCTCTTCTGTAGAATCAGTAGACGTTGTAGGAGTAGATGCTTGGGCTCCTTTAGTTGTGTGTGAGTCTCCTCGGGGGGCAGGGGTCGGTCCCTCCCCCTGGGGCCATGAGGCGGGGGCCGCCTCCAGGGAGGAGGTGGCAGACATGGCCCCCAGCACCCCGTGCCGGATGAGGCATGAGGACGAGCTCGTCAACGCTCGGGCTCGCTTCCACATTCCCCGGCGCTACACGTTTCGCCTGGCCAAGGAGGGAGAGAGGGCCGATCAGGTGCGGGGCAGGGAGATTGCCCTATACTTGGAAGCTTTTTGGGATGGAATGCGCCTGCCCATCTCTCCTGAGGTCATCGCCGCTCTAAACTTCTTCGGTTTAGTCCCCGGCCAGCTAGTACCGAACTCATGGAGGATTCTCCTTGGGTTCTTGATCCTCCTGAGGCTGCAGGAGGTTCCTTTCAGTCTTTCCCTTCTCGATTCCTCCCTTGCATTCAAGAGTCATCCCGGCGGTCGAGCTGGCGACCCCAGGTGGGTGTATTTTGCCTTTAGGAAGCGGCCCGGGGTTGCTGCCGGGTCCGGGGTCGTGGCCTTGCCCTCCTCCATTCATGATTTGGAAAAAGAAGTTTTTCTTCGTTTTCCCTACCGAGGGCGAGGACTGGACAGTGCCCACCAAATGGTCGAGGGAGAAGTGCCTGCCGGGGAGCCTGTCCAACGACCCCGCCACGGTGAGAGTGTCGTCATGGGATCCCATCCCCCGACATGACGTGCTGCTGTCCGAGAGGGTCTTGAGCTGGGCCGGGCTTTGCCCCGTCGAGTTCGTTGGTAAGTTAGGCTTGCTTTCTGGGTTTATGTTTTACTCGCGTTACTGATAAGTTAGGTGTTTGTTTCGTGCAGGATCCATGGAATTCGAAGCTCTCAGGGATGTTATGCGCCAGCCGAAGCAGCCTACCTGGGCCGGGGGCGCCAGCTCTTCCCGGGTGCAGCCTGCCCTGGCCCGTAACGCCCCGGTGGCGTCGCCCCGAGGACGATCGGCGGTGGATCCTGCCCCGGGCCCCAGCCGAGCGTCGGGTCGGAAGCGGGCCCTGATTGTGGAGGACACTGCCTCGGAAGAGGAGATCGGCTCCCCCTCGGAGCCGCTCAAGATGAGTTCTCGAAGACCTTCCGGGGGTCGGTCCTCGCCGACCGTGGTGGAGGAAGGGGGCGCCGGTTCGTGGTGCCGTCCGGGCTGTCAGTCGCGGACAGCCTCCTCCACGAGATAGAGACCTCGGCCGGGGGTCGGGTTCCTGAGGGGACCCTCAAAGCTTAGCTGGCGTCGATCGCCCAGGAAGCCGTGCAGGTAAGCCCCCATTGCGCGGTGAGACTTAGTGTTTTCCTTCATGTTTCTGATCCTTCTTCTTTTTGCTCCTTCCCAGACTCTCCAGCACGGGGCCCTCGCCCTTCGCATGGAGACCGAGGTGGTAGCCCCAGCGGTGGAGGCCACGGGCCAGCTCGCCGCGTTGCAAGAAAGCTCCAGGCGGGAGATGGAGGCGGTGTCGGCGAGGATCGCCGCCCTGGAGGGCGAGGTGGCAGCCGGGAAAAGGGAGGCCGCCCGGCATCGTGAGGCTGCCGCGATCGCCGAGGGCAAGCTCGGGGACTCTCAGGTGCTCGCCGGCAACCTGAAGAAGACGGTGAAGACCCTCCGGAAGGAGCTGGGGGCATCGGCCGAGGCCTTCAAGTCGGCTGGATCGAAGGCCGTGGCGAACTATAAGAGGTCGAGGGATTTTTACGACGACCTGGCCGTGGCCACGACCCGCATCTGGTACGACGCCCTAGATGTCGTGAAGTCTAAGATGCCGGAATTCGACAACGCGGATCTCCGGGCCGAGTTCCCCCTCATGGGCGCCGACGAGCAAGGGGGAGAGGTTCCCGGCGAGGTGGGGGCCGAGGACCCGGCGCCCCCAGTGGTGGAGGTTGAGGACCTCGAGGTCGTGCCCGGGCCCGAGGTGTAGAGCCTCCGCTCCCCTATCTTTATTTTGTTTTTCTTTTGAATTTTTGTAAGGTTGAGGAGCTAGAAAATACCTTTTGTAGACAAAAACTGTTTTTGTTGGTAGTGATAAAGTTTTTCCTTAGCTCCCACGTTCTGCCTGTTTGTGAAGAATGTTATTTTGTCCCTCTGTCTAACGATCGCCCGTCTAGTTGACTGCAATCGCTTGCCGACGAGCGTTTTCGAGGAGGTACTCCACTGGGCCCCGGAGTCGAGGGGAGATCGTTTAAGATTGGACAGACCTGATGTCTCTTGTTGGGTAGGAAGCTACTCGCCGGGATGCGCCGAGTAGGAAGGAACTCGGCGGCCTCGTGACGAGGGCTCTGACCTTTAGCGCTGGAAGGGCCGGGAGAGGCCTGCGAAGGATGGCCGAGCAGGGTAGCTGCTAGGTGCCTCTTGGCGAGGGCCTTGATCCTTGACGCCGAAGGGGCCGTGAGAGGCCTGCAAAGGATGACCGGGCAGTGAAGTTGCGCGGTCGCCTCTTGGCGAGGGCTTTTATCTCTGGCGTCTTGGGTAGGCAAATACCATCCGGAGATGACAGAGCAAGGTAGCTGCTTGGTTTGCCTCTTGCGAGGGCTTTTGATCCTTCAGGACGGGGACCGAACGGGGTTACCGCTCGGTGCCTTTTGGCGAAGACTTTGATCCCTGTCGGTTGTGGTAGGAAGCTACCAGCCGGGGATAGCCGAGCAAAGACCCGACTGCCTCTGGGAGGACTTTGGTCCCTGGCGCGAGAAAAAGCTATAGGGCTGTAAGAAGCCTACCAAGGACCCTGGGCCGGGTAGGGTTGCTGCCCGGTGCCTCTTGGCGAGGGCTTTTGTCCTGAAGGATAGCCGAGGGAGGGAACCTCGGGCCTCGATTGCCTCTGGGAGGGCTTCTTTGATCCTCAGCGTTGTGGCAGTGAAGTTGCCCGCAGGGGATAGCCGAGCGAGGGAACCTCGGGATCGACTGCCTTTGGGAGGGCTTTTTGATCCCCAGGGTTGAGGCAGGGAAGCTTCCCGCTGGGGATAGCCGAGCAAGGGAAGCTCGGGCTCGACTGCCTCTGAGAGGGCTTTTCGATCCCCGGCGTTGTGGCAGGGAAGCTGCCCGCTGGGGATAGCCGAGCGAGGGAACCTCGGGCTCGACTGCCTCTGAGAGGGCTTTTTGAGCCCCGGCATTGAGGCAGGGAAGCTGCCCGCTGGGGATAGCCGAGCGAGGGAAGCTCGTGCTCGACTGCCTCTGGGAGGGCTTTTTGGTCCCCAGCGTTATGGCAGGGAAACTGCCCGCTGGGGACGACCGAGCAGGGACTCCACCGGAGAAGGCTCGATGGCTGCCGCGTGGCGGCGTCCCCCTGGATGAAAACGGGCGACTGTTGGGCTGCAAAGTGGGCTATATAAGGCTGAGGGAGCACTGTTCCTTCATCCTTCATAAACAGGCCGCCGAGAATGGAGGACTTCCCCTTTACCATTCCCGACATTGTCCACTTTGAGGACGTCTACCTTTACGACCCGCACTGCACCGAGGATACAGTGCAGTTGGTCTACGGGAGCATTGAGGACCATTTCGGCCAGCTGCTTCCCAGACGTTCCTCCCTGCTGCAGCTGCTGATGTACTCCATCTGGAGAGCATCGCCGGGGCTTTACAACCCCCTGTCCGAGCTGCTCTTTGATGAAGCCGTAGGCAAGCTGCGGTCTTTGAGGCGTTTCGGCTTGATCTTCGCGAATCGGCTGGCCCGCTCAGAGGCGCTGGTCCGCGAATGCTACGAGCTGAGGCTCGGGGTCGATGCCCGCGGAAGGAACCAGGAATAGAGGCTGGAACTTACGAGGCCCCGGTTGGTGCAGATTTTTACCGAGTACCACGAGCAGTGCTCGCTGCACCCCGTTCCCCCACTATTGTAATTTTTTTTTAATTTTTTGGATGTAAGGCTGAGGAGCCCACAATACCCTTTGAATAAAAAGAAGCTTTCTTTCTCTTTCGCAATGCTCCATTGATCTTTATTAAATTAACAATAGATCCTAGGAAGAATTTACATTGCCCTAAAAGAAAGGTACAGGCTAGTAGATGACTTTACTGGCTTGGGCCGAGCTTCAGGTAGGGCCGTCGGCCCAAACGGTCGGCATAGGGCATGGGGCCCCCTGAGCCTCGGGCTGGCCGTTCGCCGAGACAAGCATGATTTGGCCGATGGTCAGGTCGGCGGGTAGGTGATGCTGCCCCTGCTCTCGGTCGGTCTGCCGTTTGTCCCTCAGGTAGGCGGCGAGGTGCCCAGACCGAATGAGCTCTTCGATGTAGTCCCTCAGTTGTTTGGAGTCCTCCGTGGCGTGTCCCAGTACTCGGTGGAAAGCGCAGTAGGGGCCCCGGGTTCACTTTGCGGCCTGACACGGGCCCGGAGGGAACTTGAAGAACCCCTCGTTCTGGGCTTCCTCTAACAACACTGCGAGGGAGACATTGAGGGGGGTACACTCCTGGAACTTCGGATGGTAGGGCTGCTGACGCTCCGGCCTCTCCTCCTGAGCCCTTTTCTTCTGGTCGGTCCTTTCTGCCCGGGGAAGGTTAGCATTCACCTCGGATTCCAGCTGGACCTCGCGCTCGGTCCACGCCTTAACCTCGGCCATGGTCTTAGGTTGCGCCGGCGTGAAGGAGCATAACCATTCCTTGTGCCTCAGGCCAGATCTGAGCGCCGTTATGATGGTTTCGTCCCGGTGCTCGGGTACCTCGAGAAGGGCGTTGTAGAAATGGGCGATGTAGGCCTTGAACGTTTCCTTGTCCCCACTCTTAACCGTGAAGAGGTAGTCGACCGTGCGCTTCTGTCGACGGTTCCCCACGAAATGGCCGAGAAACCGAGTAGCCAGCTCGTCGAAGGTTGAGATCGAGCGGGGCTCGAGCCCCCGGATCCAGTCCTAACCTGCGCTGATGAGGGTGGCCGGGAAGGCCCTGCACTGGGCGGCTTCGGAGTGATCCTGGAAGCTCATCCCCGCGGTGAAAGTGTCCAAGTAGGCCTTCGAACAGAGAGACCTTTGGGGGCTTGTTATGCGAGGAGACGCGCACAGTGAGCAGTTCCTCGGTGAACGGCTTCGTGAGCGAGTCAGAGGCGTACTTAGCCCCATCGCTCGAAAGGTGAGCTTCTCAACGCATGCCCTCGATCTTCTTCTTGAGGGTATCGAGCTGACCATGGTACCTTGAGGAATCGGTGCCTCGGGATTCCCGGGCCCCGCTGCGGGTGGACTGCGTCTGGGAGCGGCCCCGGTTCCTCTCGATAAGGTGCCTCAGGTTCCGGGATGGGGTAGCTCTTGAGCCGCAGGGGTGGACCCCTTCTATGCGTTCCCGTCGACCATGGTGGGGTCGGCCACGCTCGTGGATAGGAGAGGTGACCGACATTTCCTCAGGGGGGTAAGGGTCGCGAGGAGGCTCGTGGCGAGGCTCCCTGGCTGCAGATCTCGGCGTGGAGCCCTGGGGCGCCCAGCGGGCCTCAGGGTGCACCGGTTCGAGGGACCGGTGGCAAGGGGATGCAGCCTGCTGGTGGTTGGCCGTCCAAACAGGGACAGAGTCTTCTGGAGGCGGAGGAGCAGCGATCTGGGGCCCGGGCGCGGTCGTTTGGCCGCGGACGAGGGCCTACACAAGAGATTGCAGGCGATCTATCCTGCCTACGAGGGCGTTGATGACGGTCATGGGGGGAGGTTCATCCCCGTCTTCGGTGAGCGGAAGGAGGCGGCTGGTATTGGGATCCCCACGATGGTCGTCTTCCATAAGAGAGGAGATAGGAAGGTCAACTTTGTATTTTGTGGAACTTAACGTTTCCCACAGACGGCGCCAACTGATAGAGCTCCTTTTCGGGCCTCCGTCAGATATTGTCTTCCGTTAATCTCGAGGTGAACTTGGTTGATTGTCCTTCGTTGCGTGTGGGTCTCAATGGGTTTTGAGAGAAGAAGGTTGGGTGAGGAGGCTGTCGCCGAGTACCTGCAAAGAAGTCCCAAGGTGGTTTGGTACCACCGAGGACCCTCCGACGCTCAAGTTAGTGATGAGATCCGAGCAGAGTAACGGCGTAAAGTGTAAAGAAAGGCTCACTTGACCCCCCCGGTGATGGGGGCTTATATAGCGGTGGTGGTACGCAGCAGTAGGCGTGAGAATCTCGCCGGCAGTTACGCCCCCCGACATCACGCCCGCGTAGAAAGCGGATCGCCCATTAATGGGGATCGCGATGGCGTGGAACGTGGGATGGTGTTGGCGTAGAATATGCGCATGGCGAGATTCGCGGAGCGGCGGTTACGCCTGTGAGCGGTGACCTTGGTCAGAGAGCTGAGGGAGACGACCTTGACAAGGAGCTCGAGGACGGGCGAGGAGGCCAAGGAGTCCTGGTCTTGCGGCAGCTCGGCGCGAGCTAAAGGGCTGAGGAGGTCAATTTGCAGGGGGCTCTGAGGTGAGCCAGCTTTGTGCTTGCAGGTCGGGTACAGGATGGCCTGGTCGACCCCCTGCGGGCCCTTTCTTCTGAGTTCTGGGACACGTCACACGCCACGTGTCATGATCTTGGAGGTGCCTGATATCGAGTATTATCAAGAGAAAATTTCTTCCTGTGGCATCTGAGATTTCGTTTTCTCGTTTATTTTATATGTACACTTTATAATTTTTTTTTGACTAATATCAGTATTTAATCTGCTGACTACTCAATAAGCTTAAAAAGATAATATATCTAACTCATAATTTAACACGATCCGAACATAAATTTCCAAATTATGAAGCTTATTAAATCGACAAATAAAATACTTTGCATATATGTTTTTTCACACAACGAAATCCATAGAATTCCTCTATTTTTGGGACTGGTTTTAGGAGGACCAATCCTGACCTTCGTCAATGGACAACCAATTTATAATCTGTACACACACATATAAATTAATTTTTCTTTTGCTTATATTTTAATAAGGCTGCATTGCACAAATGTGCCAGTGTAGCCACCAACCTACAAAAAGGGAAGAAAAGAAAGCCATAAATGAGGCGAAGTCCGGATGAGCTAACCGGAGTCGCCGCCCGCGTCTAAACGTGGGAAAGAGAGAGGAGAGGGGAGGAAAAAAACAGAGTGGGGGGTGAAAACCAGAGAAAGGAGTGTAAGGAATTGCGGTATCTCGATGAAAAACCGATGAGAGTCGGCTACCAAAGAACATAACCCATTTGAGCACGATTTGGTTTTACTTTTGAAGAATTTTTTAAAAGTTTGGTGTCAAAATACACCCACACGACGCAAGTATGCATGTGTGGAGATATGGAATGCACGATAGCATAGCAAGGGATCAAGAAAAGGCGAAACCGACACGAGAGAAACTTTGTAGACACAGACTGGCTCTGTCTGCAACTCTGGGTATATGGACGCCTTCTGAGAAGGAAACTGGGTACCACGATAACTTGGGCGGCTTTTGAAAAGGCGTCTGGGTACCCCGGGAGTAAACCTTTGAATTTTTCTTTCTGTTTTTACTCAGGCCTTGATCAAAAAGAGAAATGTAAAAAGAAGAGCTCCTCCAATTGGATGAATAAGGAAGCAAGCTAAAAATCTAAGGGATCCCCGTTTTTTCAAAAAAATGGTTGTTTGAAGAGTTCAGAACTTAAGTAGACGATCTAAAACTAAGAAGTAGGGTCTTCAATCCTAAATTCTAGTCCAAGAAAGGAAAGTTCCGGTCTTTCTTTCTCTAGTTTGTGGATTTTTTGAGATTTTTTGAGTGTTTGTTGGTTTTTGGTTGTTTTGAGAGATTTTTAAGCCAATCTAAGGGTTTTTTTTTATTTAAGAGGTGGAGGCTTGAGCTCTTGGAGAAATAGAGTGAAGGGTTGAGAGGGATAAAAGGGTGAGAGATGGAAGAATGATCAAGAGTCTCTTCTTATGAGTATGAAAAGCCTTATTTATAGAGAGGTGGTTAATATATGAAATGGAGGGTTGTGATTGATTGTAGGGTGTAGAATGATTAAAATTTTATAGAGATGAACTGGTCTCTATCAATATCCCAGCCTATTTCATCCTAAAATGCTTGGTCTCCATGCAATTTCCTAACAAAGCAAAAAGATACAAATTAGGTATGCTTTTAGCTGGAAAGAGCGCGTGTTATGGTGTTCATGAGCAGTAAGTTAAGTTAATGGTTTGCTAGGAGGAGAATCATATATTTTAGGTTTGATAAGTCAAGTTGGGATTAATTATCACTAATCAAATGCTTGATAGCAACGATTAGCTTAATTAACTCATAATCGTTCATATTCAAACCAAATAGCAAATGATATTCAAATGACTTAAAATTTTGCGTGGAGGATCATCTAAATGAGTTATGAGGATCCATTAAGAAAAATTGACAATTTTACCCTCATGGGCGCACCATATTATTTTAATGATAAAATAATAAGAGGGTTTTGGCTCATCGGGTAAACGTTGTCAATTTTAGTTGAAATTTTTATGGTATTTCCTTATAAATATACTAAGATGATCTAAAAATTTTGATATCATTTGGCTCAAACAATCATGAGATATAGATTTTTGAGCATATCGAAAAGGGTATTTCGTTCACGTGAACGAATCTTAAACCATGTACTTAAGCTGCCTCTATTTATGCCAAACAGTTATTTTTATGCAGAAATGAGATGAATGATATGATGCAGATGCACTGCCAATATGAGAATGCAAGGTTATGATGCGACAAATGATGCAGGAGTAAAAGGGTAAATTCATAAATCGCTGCTTCGTTGGAATGTCTACAAATGCCCCTCTTGGACAGAGATTGGCTACCATTGAAGGGAACCGATTAGAAAAGTCTAGAGATACCATAGAGAAACAGAAAAATGTATTTTTTTTGAATATATGCAGATGCAAATGCGTGCAAAAATCCTATTTAAATATAAAAAATTACAGCCTCCTGCTGTAAGAAGGGGAATTAGCTGCAAGAGGAATTCGTTCTAGGGTAAGTGGCGGATCCAATCTCAAACACCGTCCCTTGTTGGGTGCCAGGATGCAAGATGTTATTGTTCTATGTGATGTACGGATGATACAACAATTCTATATGATACAACTATTCTAAATGATGTAAAGATGATGCAATGGTGAGTCGAAGCCTAGTAGTAAGAACTATCCAGTGGTAAAGGATCCATTTCTGTAACTAGATAACGGATGAGAGTTTATTGGTTCAAGCAGTACGGAGTCGAAAGCATACCCTATGGTTGGGATCTACACCTTCAAACAAATACCAACTTATTTGAATTTGACTTTTGGAAATGAAGACCGGCTAATTGATATGGAGAATCAACCAATTGGTATCTCATCCCGTGAGAAAAGAGCTTTATTTTAAATTTTTTTAGTTTGGAAAGTGTAGAAAATATATGTTATTGTTTTTCTTTCAAGAAAAGAAAAAAAAGATATATTTTTTGTTTTGTTTTAAAACATAAGTTCTGCTTGTGTAGCAATACCATGACCATCTAACCAAGTAGGACACTGGATCCATTTTACGTCAGCCAGCAGGACGAGCACGCCTAATTAAAGGTCGTGTTTTACATTTTTGGACGAACCGAGCATTTGACGGAAACTTATCAACCTGAGAAGTTATGGAATTCCAAACCCTTGGTTCTAGGTTGAAGAACAGATCCATGTTCGATTTGTGGAATATCGTCATCCATCATTTATTTTAAGACGCGTGTTGTGATTTTGGAAAATGTGCATTCAAATCATAGACAAGCTGTGATAGATTCATTGGTTATCAACGTAAAGCATGCGATACGCGTTTGAGTAAAGGTGAACAAACTCGGACTCCTAATAGATGAGACTTGTTTGAAATCCACTAGTCATTCTAATCGTTACTTTCGCTGCCCCTAGTCAAAAAACTATGACTCGTTCACACGCTTTCTTCTTTGTCGACGTTATGCATTATTGGTCATACTGAAAGAATATCGATGATGTGACTGTTGCCAGTGCTGCTAGGGCCTTTACGGTTTTTCACCTACTAGCAGTAATATTATTTTTCTTTCTTTTTTATTTGTTTAATAGTTTTTTGGCGAGTCTACACCATTTCGGGTTTTCACAAGCTCACAGGTAAATAACTTAAAGACTACAAAAGCTGGGATCGGATACGTCATAACTCTTATACTCACTATATTGATTATCGAACTTGTGAGGACTTTTTCGGTTGTAATAGGGCTAGAGTTGATCAAAAGATATCAGTCAGGCTAAAAATATGATAGTAATTTTGGTGACCAAGAGTATCGATAATTTGCTCATCTCTTTTCTTGCCACTTTCATTTTTGCTCTTTTTTGTGTTTTTTTATTCTTTTAATGATTTTTTCCTTCCTTTTTTGCAAATTTTTTTTGGCATTTTTAAGATGACAACTCATTTTCTATATGTACAAGATGTATCAAAGAAATTAAAAACTTCAAAATGGTGTGCAAATGGAAATAATTTGTATATGGTATTTTTGGGAAAGTGGCGATCAACGAAGGCATCGTCTGGCAAATTTTATAGTGGAGACTCAAATTTAAACGTAATATTTTTGAAGGTATCCAACATTTATAAGCTCGAAGCTAGTAGGTAGGCATTTCCAAGGTATGCATGATCGACCACGAACGAACCTTCCTAATTTGGCACGAATTTACCTTTTTGGCGCTTGTTGGCCATATCTTCTTAAGGGCTAACTCATCTTTTTGAAATGATCTCTCGCGAACCTTCTAGTTATATGTTGTCGCCATTCTTTGTTGATAACACTGTGCATGACAGAGAGCTTTTAGTCTCCTTTCTTCGATGAAATCCAATTCGTCGAATCTGTTTCTGAACCATTCAAGCTCGTTGATATCTTCCGCCTCTATCAAGACACTCAAAGACGATATCATCAGTTCTACAGGGAGGACCGTTTTGTTTCTATACATAAGTCAGTATGGTGTAGTTCCAGTAGAAGTTCTAATGGACGTTCGGTATGCCCATAAAGAGTACAGGAGCTTCTCGTGCCGATCCTTATGAGTCACGACCATCTTTTCTAGTATTCGCACAATATTCTTGTTGGCTGCTTCGACTGCTCCATTTGTTTGCGACCTGTAAGGTGATGAGAAATGATGTTTGATCTTATGCTCTTCACGGAAGTCTTTAACCTTCTTCGCGGCGAAATTTGTCTCGTTACTGGTTATGATTTCGTGAGGAAGTCCAAATTGGCAAATAGATTTTCTAAGAACTTGACAACTTGATTGGCTTTGATATTTGTATATGATGCAGTCTTAACCCATTTAGTAAAATAATTAATTGCGACCAATATAAACTCATGACCGTTCGAACCTTCGTTGATATCTTGCCGACCACATCAAAGCCTAAAGTTGAAAAAGGCCATGGCACAGAGAGGTTATGGCTCGATCGATGGGATGTGGATGAGATTTGAGTGTATTTAACATTAGTGACACTTCTTTACGATTTTATGACAATCGGCTTCCGTGGTTATCACACCCCGCTTCCCAGTAGATGAAAACGATGACGTGGAAGTCCGCGGTATATTTATCCAGAGAAGGTCATTCCCTAAATAAATATACTAAGTATATTGAAACAATAATACACAATGTAAGAATAAATGGAGACTGTAAAATTTTCAACAAATATCTTTATTTACATTCAACTTCAAATACTTACAAGTACATGAGTTTCAACCGAAAAGAAAATATAATAAAAGAAAATGCCTAAATATGTGGCGTACATAAACCGGATGAAAAAAAATAAAGCTAACCTAATCCTAAATAGCAATCTGGTTATAATCCTCCTCTGTGACCTCCACTTCCTCCGTTTCGACCATATCTGACGAACATTCCAATAAAACGAAAGTTGGTGGAATGCCCGTCAGCGAAATAGCGCTCGGTAAGTCCCAAGGATGTACTAAGAGTAAAAAATTGACAAGTATAGAATATATATGACGAGTAAAACTATATGATTCATGGGTATATATACAATAGGTCTCTAAATGGTCACTATGTTAACATTAAGTTCCAAGTGTGAATATCGACACAACTGTAGAAGTATTCACGAACTCAAGGGTGGGGCCCTAGGAGAAAGAAAAAATGGGCCTATTTCATATGTTAGCATCGGGGCTCTAGGCTGTGGATGAGTCAACCCGACTGATATTCGAGTAAAATAAAAAAAAGTTAATACGGGACTCCTGAAACTCTGTTGGATTCACACAAGAAACTATTCCAAGCACCCCAAATATAAATAGTCTATAACTGTATAATATACTTAATTAATTTGATTGATTGATTATAATATGTCTTGATCGAAACCATAGGTTGCAAAAGGTGTAGAATGAAGTCGGGTGAGTCGAGTGAAATGCGAGTCATGTCAATTGCAATCTTGGATCGCGTCAATTTAATTCGAGTAGATTGGGTTCGAGTTCATGTTCAGGTTTAGATTCGAATTTTGATTCGAGTTAAAGTTCAAGTTCAAGTTTAGATTCGGGTTATAGTCTTTTTCATATGAATTTATTTAACTGTTAAAGATCTTATGTTCGGGAGAAATCGGCAACTGCTTCAAATGAACGGCAGGATTTGTGTCTTTTTCCAAGACAATTTCTATTGATAACTCCGTTAAATTATCTAACCTGAATAGGCAAGCACTCACTTTCTCCGGCTCCCTGAGGCTCAAGAGAAATGATACCGCTTAAACCTATATTAATCTAGAGTCCTTAAATATTTATTATTGTTATTTGCATTTCACGAGGGGTTTTGTAAAAAATACTTTAATATTGTTTAATAATAAACCTCGAGGGTGATTTATAATATTTAGAATTTTGATGAATTTGTATTTTAACTGTTGTGGTATTTTAATGATAAACCTAGCTTTTAAAAGTTTATGGTATTTTTATGAAAAATACTACTTTTGGAAACTTGTTGGTATTTTAATAATATTCTAATTTTTCATTTTAAAAATATGGGTTCATAATATGTTTTTATTGAAAATATGGATTCATAGTTTTATATAATTTTCCAAAGTTTAGTTTTGTTTATAAAAGTCGTATTTCTTTAAAACGTATTTTTATTTCTTTTTGAGACCGAATACTCCGTGAGGAGTTCTGCGTCTTACTCTACTATCCCAAGGATGTGCAATAATCTATACCATCTATTAGCAGGTCCCCTAACGAGAGTTATAGAAGCGCAATTGCCAAGAATTCCAAAAATATCGATTGAAAAAACCTTTTATGAAAGAAATGTGGTATTTTAATGTAAAACTTATTCTTTGAATTAACCATATATTTAGACGTCATGCTATGAAACCATAGTGTGCGTGTAGGATAGGTCGTTACCCCGTGAAATTTTCCTAAAGGCATATTTAACAATTATTGAAATAATGGTTATACTAAAATTCATGGTATTTTTCTGAAAACATCGTTTTATGATTATTTCACATGGAAAATTTTATTAAACTAAAAGCTAAATGATTGTAAATAAGGTTAAGAGTGGTGTTAGGATGTTAGTTTGACCTAATTTGCTTATCAAGTGGATTACATATGTCAAAAAGAAATTATATCGAAGCTAACTCCATTTTGTCAATGTGTTTTTAAAAGGCGATTTGAGATGAAAGAAATAGAGAGAGAAGGGACTTACTGGTTTAGATTGTTAACAAGAAAGAAGGGAAGCCTTTGGGGGTCGTGGTTTTGTAGGAAAGGCTTCGGTCGTCGAGATTGGGTGGTTAACTCCACTTGGTACTTAGAGAGTTTGAGAGAATTTTGATAGAAATTTCAGAATGGGAGAGAGCTAGTGTATGGGGTGATATTTATAGTGAAGAATTTAGGTTTTGGGAATTAAAAATTGAATTAAAAGAATTAAAATTGATGTTAAATGATGAATTGAATAGTCTATATTTAATTGCAGGGAAATCAAACAGTGCAGAAGAGTAGAGGGGAGATGAAGAAATGAGTGTGCAAAACACGGAGACGATCAGTGCAAGGTGGACCGGCGGCGGCGAGAATTTAGAGGAAATGGGCAGTCAGATTTTTGCCGAATGCCCCGGGATTCGTGCCATATGCATTAATTTGTGTTTACTCCTCATTGCGCCTGTTTGATTTTTCCGAAACCTTTCGATTCTCCATGAATTACACGTGCAACTCTTGGGCTTCCGAAAAATTAAAAAGAAAAATGTTAAAAATAATTGGGACTAAGGGGTTCAAACACACAAGCTACATCACAACAGTGTAGATGCTTTTCCAGTGAGTTACAAGTTGTTTCTTGCTTTTATTGAAAAAAAATAACTTATAACTCCTACATAGACTGAAATACCCTTTTTCATATATTTAAAAAATTAATTCTGTATAGGGATTTCAGAGTCGTTACATTCTACCCTCTTTATAAAAATTTTCTTCTCGAAATTTATATAGAGACTAATTTTCCAAAAAGGTAAGGGTATCGTACAAGCATATTTTTTTCTCTTTCCCAAGTTGATTCTCCCAACGAATCATTTCTCTACATCACTCGGACCAAGTTCACCTCCTTGTTCCGCAGTGTCTTCACTTTTCGGTCCAGGATCTCAACTGGTTGTTGCTCGCAAGTTAGATCAGTCTGTACCGTGAGGTCTGAGTGATCAAGTATATGGCTAGGGTCACTCACATATCGTCGTAGCTGGGATATACGGAACACGTTATTCACTCATTCTAATAAGGGTGGTAGTGCTAAACGGTATGCCACTTCTCCAACTCGTTCGAGTATGCCGAACGGTTCTATATACATTGGACTGAGTTTTCCCATCTTGCCAAAATGTATCACTTCTCTATTTGGAGAGATCTTCAGTAATACATGCTCTCTAGGTTGAAACTCCAGATGTCGTCATTTTGCATCTGCCCAGTGCTTCTGTCGGTCCTGGATTATGCGCATCTTTTCCCTGATCGTGCGAACTACATCCACAGTTGCCACGATCATCTCTGGTCTAAGGAGTTCACGATCTCCAATGTCGTTTCAACTCAGCGGGGACTGTAGAGTGCTGCAAATGGTGACATCCCAATGCTTGCCTGGTAGCTGTTGTTATATGAAAACTCCACAAGGTGTAGGTGATCTTTTCACGAACCTCCAAAGTCTAACATACAAGCTCTCAGCATATCTTCTAATGTCTGAATTGTTCGCTCGGACTATCCGTTTGTTTGTGGATGATATGCCGTGCTAAAAGTCAGATTCGTTTCCAGGCTAGCTTGCAGACTCTGTCAGAACTATGATCGGAATCTCATATCACGATCGGAGACGATGCAAACAGGTACCCCATGTAATCTCACGATCTCCTGCATGAGTTTATGGGTGTCAAGACAAGTATGATACATCTTGAAGATATAAATCTTATTTTAGATTTTTACTCACCTCCATATACTTCCTTACCAACGTCTCGGTTAACTGGCCAACATGAAATGGAATAAAGTGAGCCGACTTGATGAGTCAATCCATAATAACCCAAATTGCATACTTAAAGCAAGGAAACATCGTTTTTCCATTCTGGGATTGGTAATGTACTGCCCTTTCCATTCTGGGATTGGTAATGGCTGAAGTAAACCGGCAGTTCTGTGATATTCAGTCTGCACTTGCTGACACACCAAATACTTGGTTACGCTTCTAGCTACTTTACGCTTCATTCCATGCCACCAGTAGTGTTGCTGTAGATCCTTATATATTTTCTTGCCACCGGGGTGTACAGAATAAGGAGAGTTGTGGACTTCTTTCATCCACTCTTCTCGAACAGGATCGACTAGCACACACAAACGGCTTCCATGTCGCAAGGATCCATCTTCGTGGATGTGAAGTCAGTTCGAAATCCACTTTTACTTGTTGTCGGATCTTTTGTAGCTTGGCATCATTTGTTTGAGCTGCCTTGATTTGATTTATAAGAGTGGACTGGATGTGTAAGTTCATCAAATATAAAGCGTTACCTATCATAACTACTTCGATCTCCAATCCATGCAATTATTGTTGTAGCTTCCATTGAGCGGTGAGGTTCATTACTAATGGCTGGCGACTAAGTGCATCAGGAATTACGTTCACCTTCCCAGGATGATACTGTAGGTTGATATCGAAATCAGCCATGAGTTCTAGCCATCTTCTCTACTGAATGTTGAGTTCTTTCTGAGTAAATATATACTTCAGAATCTTGTGGTCAGTATATATATCCACTCGTTCTCCAAAAAGATAGTGGCACCAACCCTTGAGTGCGAAGACCACTACTGCTAATTCCCGATCATGTGTATAGTTGTGTTTCATGAACTTTTAATTGCCTTGATTCAAAAGCCACGACTTTTCTGTGCTGATGTAGAACACATCTTAATCCTTTACCAGATGCATCACAATGTACATCGAAGCTGCCAGATCGATCCGGTATTACAAGAATAGGTGCAGAGGTTAATCTCGACTTGAGTACTATAAAACCCTTCTCACATGCTTCTGACCATACGAATGCTTCGTCTTTACGGATGAGCTTGGCCAGGGGTGCTGCGATCTTTGAAAATCCTTCGATGAAGCGTCTGTAGTATCCTGCTAAGCCCAGAAAAATTCTTATATATTACCGTCCTTGGTGCCGGCCACTCACTGACATCTGACACCTTAGCTGGATCCACAGAGATTCCCTCGCCTGAAATGATATGTCCGAGAAATCCGACTTGATCTAGCCAAAATTCACACTTGTTGTACTTGACGTAGAGCTAGTGTTGTTGTAATGCCTCTAGCACAATCCGTAAGTGCTCGGCATGCTCTTTCTAATTCTTTGAATACATCAGGATGTCGTCGATGAAGATAACAACAAACCTGTCTAAGTACTCTCGGAAAACTTGGTTCATTAAATTCATAAAGATGGAAGGTGCATTGGTCACTCCAAATGTCATTATGCGATATTCATAATGACCATATCGAGTCCTAAATACTGTCTTCGGAATGTCGGACTCCTTGACCTTCACTTGATGATATCCTAGATGAAGATCTAACTTTGAAAAAACACAAGATCTACTTAACTGATCAAAAAGGTCATCGATGCGAGGTAGCGGATACTTGTTTTTAATTGTCACCTCGATCAGAGCTCGATTATCCATGCACATCCTATAGGTACCTTCCTTCTTCTTCACCAGTAGTACCGGAGATCCCCAACGTAAAGTATTGGGTCGGATCAAACCTTTCTTCAAAAGTTCGTCCAACTGAATACGGATCTCCTTCAATCCCTCCGGACTTAATCAGTACGGAGCTTTTATTACTGGTTGTGCGCCGGGTTGCAAATCAATGCTGAATTCAAGAGCTTGATCGAGAGGAAAATCTGATATATCTTCCGGGAATACATCCTCGAACTCTCGAACTACCTCTGGCTTCGATCCTTCCGCTTGCAACGCTGCAACCACTGCCTTCTTTCGTTTTTCCCTGTAGATGCTAGGCTTCAAGGTCCGTTCTTCGCTTTTGAAGTAGAGCACTGGGTGATCTGGTATTTCAAACACAACCATTCTTTGGCGACAGTCGATGGTAGCGAAGAAAGTTTCCAGCCAGTCCATTCCAATACTACATCGAAATTTGGTATGTCCAGTACCTTGAAGTCCGCATAGAATTCTTGACTGCAGACGACCACTGGACACGGATCGTATCTCAAGATTGCTTTTAGAACATCGTTTCCCGAACTAACGTTCTATTTGGATACGAGCAGTTTAACTGGGATCGCATGGGTTCGTATGAACTGTTGCGACATAAAGCAATGTGATGCCCCAGTGTCGAAGAGCGTGAGTGCAGGTAAGGTGGCTACTAAGATTTTGCCTAAGTCGCGTGGGATGGGTTTAGGTATAATAAATATAAGATGACTATGAATTGAAAGGAATTGAAAAAGAATAGGGAAAGGATTTACCAATGATAATCTGACCCGTAGTTTCGGCCTCTTCGACCGACATAGTGAATACTTGGTGTCACGGCACTTTCCTCAGTACCTGGTTAAACACTCGGGGTTGAGGTTGAGCAGTCTGGGTGCAGGGAGCTGGAGCTGGTAGAGCTAACCGGATAGGAGGAGCTTAGATCGCCAGTCTAGCTGGAGGGTGTTAGGTCCTTGGTTCTGGAGGCATGCACCGATGTCATGAGTAGAAGACCCACATATCAGGCATAAGTTGTTCGCCCTACGATGGTTCTTCACAAAGTGTCATGTTCTCTTGCAATAGATGCAAAAGTATGTTTGGTGAACGAACCTACTAGCCTCCGAGATGGTCCATTGAAAGTTGGTCTGGAAGAGGCCCCTCCCGTGATCTGGTGCATAGGACGTTTCACACCGGCAGTCTGCGGCCCGCCCTTCTTCTTCACAACTGCCTTATAGCGTCGGACAGCCTTCAAAGCAAGCTCATGGGTTAGGAAATGCCTTATAGCGAGTGCAACTTGGATTTCAGGGTCCAACCCTTGCTGAAATCGTCGTGCCCGAATCTCAGCAATGGGAATAAGATGTGCAGCGAACCTGTTACGACCTTGTGTTAGTAGTGTTGTAAGTGAGATAAGAAAATTGAATTTAAGACTATATCTTATCTGCTGAGCATAGTAAACTCAGTATCATATTCATCCACCGACTTGACCCACATTGAGCCTTGCTGTAAATTGATGACTTGCTGCTCCATGTCAAAGCGGGCAGTCTCCGGAAAGTACTTGGCATCTAAGAAGTCTCGGAAAGTATTCCACTTTATTAGTTGTGCGAGATGACTCTCCTCAGCCTTCCACCATACCCTAGCCTTATCGGTCAGTTGTAACTTAGCAATTGTAAGTTAATGTCGCGCACCCCACGTGTTCGTGGGGAGTCAGAAATAGCAAAAAATGATTTTTACGGGCTTCGCAACACGGACTAGAACCAAGGATCGATCATAAACCATAGCTAGCAAACTACTTGAGGTTTAACTACTCGGATGAATGTTATACCTTGTAGTATCGTGTCCTTCGAGTCTTCTCGATGTTCTCCTCATCATCGTAGCCTCCGAGGATCAAAACGGATCAAAGAAATCTCGACGGCCTCCTCGAGTCAAAGACGATCCGCCCAAGAGTCTATAGTCCGAGCTCCTACCTCAAATCCGAGATAACTACAGCATCTAGATCGCTAAACTAGATGTCCTAGGTTGTGTAGAGTGAGAAGATGGAGTGATTTGTCTCTTGAAACCCTAGGTTTCTTAACTCATGAGAGTTCTAGGGTTATGAGGAAGAAGAAGAGGCTTGAGGAAATGAGAGAGGAGTTGTGAACATAGGACTTGAGCTTGGCTGCCCTCTTGAGATAGAATAAAGAATATTAGATATTTTATGAGATAAATATCACAATAAAATATCTTCAAACCTTCACAAATATCTTGTGGTGACTCATGACCATGAGTCACCAAGTAGCAATACTAGGTTCAATGCTCAAATCCACCTCATTTCCTCTACCTATTTTGTTTAATCGAAAAAGAATAAAACCCTAATAGGTATCCCCCTTCTAGAAGCCAATCCCGAAGAATTACGAGAATTCCCCTCATCCGTATATACATACCCGCATCCGTATTCCGAAGAAAACGAATACTAAGAGACAAAACAATCTATCAATATAATACTAGGATCCGACTTAAACAAAAGCCCACTAGTAGTAACCGCCCGATCATTATATGCGCACAAGTGCACATACGCAATCGAACCCTGCCGTAAAAACCATACGGCCTCTACACCTTTTTCCCGGTGTAGGGAAACTCTCTATATGGGACTCTAAAGACTCGATACTACGCTGGAAGTGGGTTTAACCACAAGCCACAAGCGGTACTAGCTGCACGTAACGGCTACCCAGGTATGTGTCGATAAGAAGGCCGATGAGCTAACTCATCTAAACTCCTACTGAGCCTGTATGTGTCCATCTCCGTACAGTCTGGTCTGTTCGTTTAAGAGTATCGTATATCGGGCCTAGGGGGGCGGTAATCGTCAGACCCCTAATAGCACAATAAGTCGTGTTGGAGTGTAGCCCAAAACACCCTGAGAAACTATTGGAATACCTACCAGTAATTCTTACATGCCTTGGCCAAGGACTTTGTGTAATGGCCTTCCGAACACAGCGCGATATCAACCCCCAATACCGAGAGAGACTAATCCTATCTTATCGCCACTGCCTCCAAGTGCTTCGGGACTGCACCCAACTACTACCTGTTTGCACGACTCCTTTGAGCCGTAGTATGGCAGTAATCAAAGTACAGTGGGAACACACTCGAGGCGAAGTAGCAGTGTCAAGTCGATGGACTAAGCTGTACTCATGTCACCTGGGAACTGCTACCCGACGATAGGTATAATACCCACCAGCAGTTCCCGACGAGTCCTGTCCGTTGTACTCATAACCTAATGAGCACCTACATAATATCTCCGGTACGACATACTAATGGCTGTAGGACAGACCATATCCCCTGCCGGGTTGAGAAGCGTATACACTAGTCTACTGTGGAGTATCGATGTCCCGTCTCGATAATCCTATGACTAGGGACCAGTATAAGATGTGCTTATAGATTACATAGCCCCCACTAGTGTGACTGCTATCATAATGCTGGTAACCAAGCAAAGATCCTAATGGCTCTACCAATATGTATAATCGACAAGCTAAGAAAACACATGCACATATTGAGGTAGAAAAATCCCAGGTAGCATACTACCATTTTGAGCAAGACTGTTACTATATCTGTGTATATTCCAAGCTTCCATTAAGTAATATACAATCGAGTATGATACAATAATGGTCTCTAGGGCATATATCACTAACAATGTCCCACTTGCACTAAGGCCATATACTGGCATATCGCAGACCGAAGATCTCGAATAGCCTCTCGAACACTGTCTGAGAGATGGCCTCTGTGAGTGGATCTGCAGTGTTGTTCTCTGTATCTACTCTCCTCACCTCGATCTCTTGGGGATCCACGATCTCCCTGATCAAGTGGTACCGCCTCAAGATATGTCTGGATCTCTGATGAGACCTGGGTTCCTTCCATAAATCTATAGCGCCGTTATTGTCACAATACTAAAGTATTGGTCCAACAATGGAAGGAACCACCTGAAGTTTAGTTAAGAATTTCCATATCCAGACTGCCTCTTTTGCGGCGTCTCATGCAGCGAAAAACTCCGTTTCCATCGTCGAGTCTGCAACAGTGTCCTGCTTTGAGCTCTTCCAACAGACCGCCCCTCCACTGAGGGTAAAGACATAACCCGATATGGACTTAGAGTCATCCTTATCACTCTGGAAGCTGGAGTGGGCCTCGATCTGGAGGTCTTTTCCGCCATACACCAAGAACATCTCCTTAATCATTCTCAGGTACTTGAGAATGTTCTTTACTGCTATCCAGTGCTTCTCCCTTGGGTCTGACTGATACCGGCTTACCATGCTAAGTGTATAAGCAACATATGGTCTGGTACACAACATTGCATACATTATAGAGCCTACCACAGAAGCATAGGGTATAGATATGGCGCGAGCCCTTTCCAAATCAGTCTTTGAAGACATCTCTTTAGAAAGGATCATTTCGTGACAAGCCGGTAGACTGCCGTGCTTAGAATCATCCACACTAAATATTTTCAGTATGGTGTTGTTGTACCTTGACTGCAAAAAGTCCCACCATTCTCTTTGATCTATCACGATAGATCTGGATCCCCACAATGTAGTTGGTATCGCTCGGGTCTTTCATGGAGAACCTCTGTGAAAAGAATCCTTTGACTGATTGTAGCATAGGAATGTCATTTCCTATCAAGAGAATGTCATCCGCGTACTCAATGAGGAATCCCACAGTTCTCACTACAATCTTACTATAAATGCATGGTTCATCTGGATTTTTGATAAAATCGAATTCTTTTGACCGTCTCAATAAAAAAGATGTTCTAACTCCGCGATGCCTGCTTTAGTTCATTAATGGACTTAAGCAACTTGCACACTGTCTCGCTGCTCCCACTCTGATTGAAGCCTTCTGGCTGATCCATATAAACGCACTCTTCCAAATAACCATTTAGAAAAGCCATCTTTACGTTTATTTGCCAGATCTCACAATCTTGAAAGGCAGCAATGGCAAGAAGGATCCGAATAGATTTGAGCATAGCCACTGGAGAAAAGGTTTCATCACAGTCCAAACCAGTTCTTTGAAGAAAACCTTTTGCAACAAGGCTAGCCTTATAGGTTTCAACCTATCCATCAACACCAATCTTCTTCCTGAAGATCCATTTGCAGCCTACGGGTTTTACCCCTTCTGGAGCAATGTTCAAAACGCATACTTTGTTGGTGTATATGGACTCCATTTCGGTCCGCGTTGCATCCAGCCATTTTATCGAGTCGCCGCTCTAAATGGCTTACTAGAAGCTAGTTAACAAATCATTGTTAACGATGCAATCCTCTCGATCTCCATCTATGAGAAAACCGTAATATCTCTCGGGCGGATGAGACTGCCTACTAGTCCTACGGATTGGCATAGAGATGTCCGGTTCTTTTGAAACCTCTGGTTCTACTATATTTTCAGTAATAGTTTGTGGTTCTGAAATTTCTTCCAGTTCTATTGCGCTCCCACTATTTCCTTTTAAAAAATTGATTTTCTAAAAAGTGGGCATGACGAGGAACAAAAACCTTTTGTTCCTCTGCGTAATAGTAAAGATACCCCTTGCAGTTCTTTGGGTATCCCACAAACCTATACAGTACTGAGCGTGCCTCGAGCTTATCCGCATACTGATTTTCAACAAAAGCTGGACATCCCTATATCTTCATATACTAAAGATAGAGTATCTTCCCACTCCACATCTGATATGTTGTGGTAGGCACAGTCTTGGTAGGAATCTTATTCAAAAGATATGCAACTTATTCTAGTGCATAACCTTAGAAGGATCGTGGCAACTCAACTCATCATGGAACGAACAATATCCAATAGGGTTCTGTTCCGTCTTTCCGATACACCGTTGTGTTGTGGTGTGTATGGAGGAGTAAGCTGAGAGAGAATTCCATTATCTTTTGAGTAATTCAGGAACTCGGCGATTATGTATTCACCAAATCGATCAGATCTCAGTGTCTTGATACTTTTGCCTGTTTTTTTTTCCATTTCATACTTAAAATCCTGGAATTTTCAAAGGGTTTGGATTTATGCTTTAATAAGAAGACATATCCTTACCTAGAGAAATTATCTGTAAAAGTAATGAAATATGAATCACATTATATGATGCAATTGAGCAGTGAAGTCTAGTTTTGCTGTTTCAATAGGACCAATGAAAATACTAAAGTTGCAAGCATAAAACAGAGAGAGAGAGAAAAAACCAAAGTGCATATGTAGATATTGGACTACACACATCGCTGTGTATGAGTCCTAAGAACTCACTCGCTCTTACTCCGTGTCCAGTGAACGGAGCCTTTGTCATTTTTCCTATGTGACAAGATTGGCAAGTTGCATAAGACTGATATCCGAACAGATCCAAATATCCCTCTCTATGTAACTTCGACAACCATATTCATTGATGTGACCCAGTCTACAATGCCATAAGAAAGTTTTATTTAATTATGGAAACATTCTTTTAAGTGTTTTTTGGACGTTGAAAACCTAAGCTTGATTTAACACGTATATACTGTCCTCTAGTGTACCTGACCCAATCAAACTTTGATTTAGGTGGATGTGGACCACATCGCTTATAAACTGGACTAGGTACACACAAACAGTTATGTAGAATCAATATCTTTCCACTTGTAAATTCTACGTCATATACCCTACGGATACAACGTCCATGCTCATTCCGTTAGCAACCCTGAGAGTCGTATCACCTGTCCCGATAACTCTACGGTTTCTCAAAGCCTATAATGAATTACAGATATAAGATCCTGATCCGGTATCTTGTACCCAGAAAGTAGAGTTAATTGACAAACTGTTTTCAATCACAAACACATCCGAAGTCAAAGCCACAACGTGCTTCGGATCCTGGATTCTGGATTTCCAAGCCCTGCATCCCTTCTGCCAATGCCCTTTCCCGTAACAATAGGAACATCCTTCCTTCCATACTGTTAACGCCGAAACTTTTGCCTTTCCCTTTTCTTCTACTTTACCGACACCACCTATCGGCTTTGTGGAGGCCTTCTTCTTCTCACCCTTGACATCCGTCTTAGATCCAGAAGAGGAAGATTCCCCACTAAGCAGAGCGGGTGTCTCCATGATTTCCTTCAGGGTGCCCTCAACTGGAAGTATAACTTGCTTCCTTTGGGCGTAAGTAGATTGTAGGGACTGTACAATCAAGTCAGTAAATGACTTGTTCTCCAATGTGGTCTCCAGGTCCGTGAGCTTTTTAATATAGCTAATCATTGTAGGGACGTGGTCCCCTACAGATGACCCAACAGCGAACCTCACTTGAAGAAATTCTTTCGAGGTCTTATATCTTGCGATACGAGATTGCTCTCCATATAAAACATTGTTACGGAGGAAGATGGAAACTAAGTCCATCTTCTCGTGTTGCCTCTGGTATACACCATCCACTTAGGCTAAAACGAGGCATTTGGCATTCACACTGTCTTTTTTCCTTATCTTACGGATATCAACATCCACGACGGTGGAAACTGGACCTGGGACGGCGGGGGCTTTGAGTAGCTATGAGGTGGTCCAGCTTGTCATAGGTAATGAGCATCTGGACAAACCTTTTCCAGTCACTATAGTATAACTCAGTCATTTTATTATCTATCTGTAACCTAATCTGGTCACCTGGTCACTGTAATTAGGAAAGAGAGAATAAAACATTCAGCATGATACTTTTGCAAATTTAGATTGGTTTTTAGTTTATCTAAACATCATGTCTCGCACTGTTTCTCGAATCCTTCCTCAAACCATAAAAGAAGAATTAGTCAGGATTAATCTCACCGTACAATACTTGCTAAAGTGTTTGGCCAAGCTAGTGTCGGTATTTCGAAGGAGGTTTTACGACGCTTTCGCGAAGTTCCTTAATTAAATAACATCTTTTTCTTGGAGGCGTAGCCCCGCTAACACCGTTTTAGAAACCTATTTGGTTTATAGAATTGATCGTTAAGTGAAGAATCTCCCGAGGAGTAGTGGATACAAAGTAGGATCAGGATCCAAATATCATTATGTGATAATCCTGAAGGAATCCTACCAAAATTATCACACTCTAAATGGTATGCAGCACTAGCAAGTTTCAGTTTCCTTAGAAACTCCCAATGTGGATTTTTGCCCCATGCTCTTATGACCTTGACGAAGGCCAACAAATCATAAGTCATATGTCAAGTTCTACCCATCATTGTCCAGGTTAATTTGAAACCATCCGTATATACCCTTGACGAAGGCCAACAAAGTAATATGACGGTCCCAAACCAACGCATCTATCTATGCTATATATGAATACCCAGCAGCTACCAATCACTATACCTTGACGAAGGCCAACAAACATAACTTGAATACTACTGAATATTCATATGAAATAACGGAGGGCTACGAATGGTTTTGGCGAAACCGTGAATGTAGTGAACTTGATATAATCGAAGGAACCTGATAGCTTTTAAAAGGTGTGGTTTAAGCTCCACATTTAAAAGTCTCCTGTTTTAAAATAATCGAGTGGTTTTTAAAATTTGTTCCAACGATTCAGCTTTGGTTTATTTGCTTTGCATTAATGTAATTCAGTCCCATCATTTACACCTATCATCATAGAAAAAGGCGAAAATACCACGTCCACTTATGCCATCCGCATTCACCACTGGGCCCCGTCTAACACTGTTAGGTTACTTAACTAACGCCAGAGCGGGGGCTGGACTAGCATGGAATATATATATATATATATATATATATAACCATTCGTATGACGCAATAATAGGCATTCCAGATCACAGATGAACATATTGGATATACTAGGAATTCAGCGTTTCGTTTAAGCCTGTAACGAAAGACGGATTCCACGGTCGTGATGAATAGCCAAACCCCACCCTAGATCCCTACGGGTGCGGCAAACTACCCGCCAAATATCTGAAGTGAAGAAACCTCCCTCAACAAAGTCAGTAGGCCACTCGGCACTTCAAAGTACCCGGTAGTTTGTGCACCCCACCATGGGTCTATCCTAGGAGCAAAAACAGTAAAAGAAATAATATAACGGTGGCTACAATCTCAACCCAGATATGCCCCGCAAAAATAATATTACATCACTTTACAAATTTTACATCGAATGAAAGAATGAAAACCCTCATCTCACATCCCCGACTATCCATTCGCGACGATCCAATAAAATTCATATACACAAACCAACATCATAGATCACAGATATGTGCAACCCCGACTAACCGACGTATAGCAATTAGTCGACATTTCCAAACACATATACACATCACAAAGCGTGTAAAGTAACTGCGACATTAGAATTACGCACGCAACTAGCAAACTTAACCAATTTTCCAAAACATGAAAATCTAGTGAGCTAAAGTTCCAAAAAAGATCGTATTAAGCCAATCCGGGAGTCGAAACGAACTCTAAACCTGCCCGAATCTTCGCGGAGAGTTAGAGCATGAAATTAACGTAGAGTTGGGGGCCTAGAGAGGGTACCCCACCCCTGAGACCACCACAAGGTGGCCATGGGGTGAGGTAGACTAAAAACTGCCTAAGGTGGGGCAGTTTCGGGTCTACACCGCCAAGACCACCTTATGGTGGTCTTGGGGACTGGGCCCAGCCGTTCAGTCCCCCCCGAGGATTCTCCGGGGTGCTCATGCACCACCCTGCGGCTTCTCAGTTCAAACCGTGAGCCCGCGGAGTGTGCAAACATCTAAGTTATCATTTTTGGAAACTGTTTTTCTCGGCAGTTTTTGCGCGATAAAAACGACGGATTTCTAACGTCGCTACAAGCATTCTAAGGTTTATGAGAGGATTTGATACCACTGTAAGTCGATGTCGCGCACCCCACATGTTCGCGGGGAGGCGGAAATACCAAAAAATTATTTTTACGGGCTTCGCAACACCGACTAGAACCAAGGATCGATCATAAACCATAGCTAGCAAACTACTTGAGGTTTAAGTACTCGAATGAATGTTATACCTTGTCGTATCATGTACTTAGGGTTTTCTCACTGTCCTCCTTGTCATCATAGGCTCTGAGGATCAAAACGGATCGAAGCAATCTCGACGGCCTCCTCGAGTCAAAGACGATCCACCCAAGAGTCTATAGTCCGAGCTCCTACCTCAAATTCGAGATAACTACGGCATCTAGCTCGCTAAACTAGATGTTCTAGGTTGTGTAGAGTGAGAATATGGAGTGATTTGTCTCTTGGAACCCTAAGTTTCTCAACTCATGAGATTTCTGGGGTTATGAGGAAGAAGAAAAGACTTGAGGAAATGAGAGAGGGGTTGTGAACATAGGACTTGAGCTTGGCTTCCCTCTTGAGATAAAATGAAGAATATTAGTTATTTTATGAGATATATATCACAATAAAATATCTTCAAACCTTCACAAATATCTTGTGGTGACTCATGACCATGAGTCACCAAGTAGCCATGCTAGGTTCAATGATCAAATCCACCTCATTTCCTCCACCCATTTTGTTTAATCCAAAAAGAATAAAACCTTAATAGGTGTCCCCCTTCTAGAATCCAATCCCGAGGAATTACGAGAATGCCCCTCAACCGTATATACATACCCGCATCCGTATTCCGAAGAAAACGAATACTAAGAGACGAAATAATCCATCAATATAATACTAGGATCCGGCTTAAACCAAAAACTACTAGTATTATCCGCCCGATCATCATACGCGCATAAGTGCATGTACGTGATCGAAGCCTTGCCGTAAAAACCATACGGCCTTTACACCTTTTGCCCGGTCCAGGGAAGCTCTCTATATGGGACTCTAAAGACTCGACACTATGCTGGCAGTGGGTTTAACCACAAGCCGCAAGCGGTACTAGCTGCACGTAATGGCTACCCAGGTATGTGTCGATAAGAAGGTCGATGAGCTAACTTATCCGAACTCCTACTGAGCCTGTATGTGACAATCTCCGTACAGTCCGGTCTATTCGTCTAAGAGTATCACATATCGGGCCTAGAGGGCGGTAATCTTCAGACCCCTAATAGCACAATAAGTCGTGTCGGAGTATGAATGATGTGAAAAAGTGTTTGTAGAATAATCGCAATCAATAACGGTGTCACGCGTAGCTAGACCAAGATGAGTACGGGTCGTCCTCTGGGAAACGTTGAATCTTTTAATCTTACTTTAGGTATGTTGAGAAAGAAAGGAGGAAGAATAAAGAATGGTGAAGAATGGTTGTAGGTTCTAGATCTACATCAAACACGAATGCGGAATATAGATCTAGATTAACTACGAATGTAGGTTTTATAGTAGAAGGGGGCTTGTAGGGTTCATAAAGATTTAGTAGTCATGGATTATTAATTAAAGATTACTCTTTTTATCCTTTAATAGATTTAAAACTAGATCGATAGTGATGCATGTTGATTAGGGTTTCTGGAAGGAAAAGGGTTCCCACTCTTAACCCCTATCTCGAAAGGGATCTCCGTTCATGTCTAGCCTTTACCAAAACAATCATTAATCTAATCTCTAATCGCGGTTGAGACTAACAATAAATTGGTAGCGCGCCCAATTAGGATGTTAATGATTCTTTTGATAAAGTTTATAAACTTTATAGGATTTACAAAAAGTTTAAGGATCTTCATCATCCATTAACTTACCATAATCCTATGAACCCTAACAGGCAAAGAATTACTCGTGCATGTTGGGATAAGAAAAGATAGAAATCATGAAGAAAATAAAATGCAATAAAATAAACTACCTTTATTAATCAACAAGATCAAGTACACTTTGTTTCCTTAGAAAATGATTACAAAACCCTAGTTTGCTTCTCAATCTCTTCTAAGGAGGTAGATGAACAGTTGATGATCAGACTGGATGCGTGAGCCTGTCGTGGACTTCGTGATCTCTTCAGCTTGATGATTTTTCCAAGAGACTCTCGGTCCTTATTTATAGTCCCAAAACCAGAACCCTAGTTTCCTAATTTGGAAACCAGTAGTTAAGATCCCAACAGCAAAATCCCAACTCCTAACTCGTCCAATCCGCGGCGGAACCGCGGCCAATAGGTGGGTTTGGCCGCGGTTCCGCGGCCAAATAGGGAGATCATGTGGTTGTTTTTCTGGGGCTTTATCTATATGACACGTTGTGATCTTTTCACATCTCTGAAACTGAAAATCTTCTCTTCGTCACTGCCAGAATTGATTTCTTTAGTTTACTTTCTTAATTAGGCAGGTTTGTTTTGCCAACTTTGATTTCCTTGATTTCAGCCCTGAAAATTCTGCACAATAACTCAACAAATAATATTAGTAGAGTTTGTTTTATTGAGATATTAACTTAACCATTAAGAATTGGTCAAAGATATTTAATAAGGTAAGCATATTTAGATGGGCCAAATGTCACATGGATATTTATGCTTACTTTTTCCTACATAATGTTAATTATAATATATAAACACATGAAAATAGTATTTTTACAGATAAACCTTCATATGTGTCATATATTATAATAAACACCTTTTATTATATAGAAATAGTAGGAAAAATGTCATATTAAATGGGCAGTTTTATCAACTGAACAAATACCCCCAAACTTATCTTTGATCGTCCCGAGCAAACTAGTTTATTCAAGAGAAAAAAGAAAGGAGAAAGATAAGCACACTTTCGTAGGCAACACGATTGCACTTAGCGTGTGCAACAAGCCATTAAACCCCTAGGTGTCCATAGTAGGAGGAGTGTTGTCTCCTGAGGGTTTTCAGCGGATTACACCCACAAAATCCTATAATAAAAGAGAGATGGTGAAAGTTACATATAAAGATAAGAACTATAAAAGAAAGAACTTGAAAATAAGAGTTTTTAACTACACCAGTTTTTCAGTTGCTATGAGCCCTATCTTAATGGTCGTGAAAAAATGTTAGAAATCACATCATCACTCAATAAAACATCGCCTTTAGTTTTCCTCCCTATCTTTCCTCCAAACATTGATCATATACCCCTACGTGTGTGAAATGGACATCCCTACACTCGGAGAATTCAATTCAAACAATCATACTCTTGTCCATCTACCTTAGTATTTTTTAATTGATATTTAGATGGAATATGCTCACACATTTTTCATGCGATCGTTAATACTTCTTGAGGTACTAACCGACCGATTACTCATGTGCTTTCTAATTAGGTGCTTTTCCTCATCTTGTAACATATAAGGCTTAGCAGTGGCTCCCAAACCAGTTGGTCTAAGGCACTAGGTGATAAAGCACCCTCGCTATATTTTTTTATTGCTGCCTTAGTAATAACAAAACCAGTGTTCATTTTTCTTTTCACCATTTTATCTTTTATTCTCCACTTTTATTTTCTTCATACTTTGGTTTTTAGACAAGAGTATTTCAAGGTATTCTCTACTATCCCGAGTTTCAAGATGTGTGTAAGTGCGTATAGTAGGGTATCGACATTCAAATGTTTGGCTTCTAGAATAGGGACGATTTTTCAAGCTTATTTTATCCTCAGATTAGTAATTTCCTACATCTTACAAACCCTTGGGACAACAGCTCATAACTATTTATTACTAGTTTTGTTTAAGAAAATCTCTAACTTTCTTGTTTTTCTCAAACTATTCATATCTTTCATATGTAAATTTTCACTTTCTAACTTTTATTATCAAAAAAAAATTTGTGCTTATGCAAAGTGTAATGCAAAGTAACGCGTAAATAAGTACAAACCTCCCCCAAAACTGTTTACAGCAGTGTCCTCACTGATGTCATCCATTAAGCTCAAAAACCTGTAGACTTGGGAGGAAAAAGGGGACAAGAAATAATGAAAGTGAAATCCTCCCCCAAACTTATTTTTGGCTCACAATCTTATAAAAAAATTCTTTCAAGAGCCAAAATATCCCCCCCCCCCAAACTTAAGTAAAATCGTATTAAGTATTTAAAATTATTTGGGGGGGTTAAAATTATTGGTCTAAGTAAAGCCTTTGTAAAGCCTTGCAAAGACCAAAAGTCAACACCAACCATTCAAAAAATTTATCGATGAAGCACCAAGTTTGGTGGAAGAACATGTCGCCTATTGATGTGAAGAAGTGGGGAGGAGATAAGAGGTGTAATGGAAAAGGTTTACGTCTCAGTTTGTAGAGACGAAACAATGATGATGGACTACTCGCATTCCTGTTATCGATAAGAAGAAGTGGTGATGGTTCAACTTCTTTGTGTTGAGATTGATTCATCACACCGCCCGTATTTTCTAAGAAAGCGAGTTCTTCAGCAAAAATTTCTTCAAAGCTTTCATCGATATCCCGAATAATAATCTCATCGGAAAGAACAGGATGATACTCGGACTCCATAAAAGGTTCATATTCCGCGTTAGATGTTGACCCGGACAACAACGTAATAGCGGAGTCGAGATCAGTATCGTGAAGCTCTTTAATTTCGCTGCTGTCGGAATCTATTGTTTCGACAGAACACACATGAGTATAGGGTTCGGAGGGTTCACTTCCCAACTTGTAAATGTTAAGCTCAATTGACATCTTCCCGAAAGATAGGTTCATAGAGTCGTTTCTACAATTGATTATTGCGTTGGAAGTTGCAAGAAAAGGTCGATCTAAAATTACCGGAATTTGGTTTCATGGGTTCGCTATAGGTTGTGTATCTATAACGATAAATTCCACAGAGAATATAAATTCCCCGACTTTGATTAACACATCCTCTAGCTCACCCCTAGGTTGGGTGATAGATCGATCGGCCATCTGAAGAGCAATGCGCCGGTTTTAACTCTCCGATCCCTAATTGCTCATAAACAGAATACGAAAGCAAGTTGACACTAGCACCTAAATCGAGTAGAGCACGATTGATATTTTTACCCCAATAGAAATAGAAATTGTAGGACTTCCAGGGTCCTTTCGTTTTTTGGGTAGTTGTTGTGTAAAAGCAGTGCTCACATTACTTGCAAGAAAAACTTTTTTAGGTACTTGAACTTTTCTCTTCCTAGTGCACAAGTCCTTTAGGATTTTCCCATAATACGGAACTTGTTGAATAGCATCTAGGAGGGGAATGTTTATGTTAAGTTGCTTAAAAATTTCCACAATCTTCTCCATTTGTAGACTTGGTCTGTTGCCCCTTAACCTGTTTGGATAAGGTGGTTTATCAATAAGGTTTGGGTCCAAAATTGGAGAGAATTGTGGGGATGGAATGGATCCCAAAATTGGAGTGGGGATCATTTTAGATAGATTTGTGGAAGTGGGCTGAGGGTTCGAGCCTTGGGGAAAACGGAGAATAGGCTCGGAAGAAGGTGGGAGATTAGACGAATTAGGGGAAGTAGTAGAAGCTGGGGTTTCATTGGTATCACTAACGTTATCAACTTGTTCACCCACTCGGTTATTCAGTACTTTTCCCGATCTCAACATAATCATGACACTCACGTTATGATTTTGTGAGTGGCCAGGATTCGGTATGGGTTGAGATGGGAGTTTCCCTTTCTCTCTCGCACTCATTGCGGCGTTTAACTGTGCAATTTGGTTTTCTATTGATTTAATACTTTCACCGTGGGAGGTGGAGTCTTTCTTTATGGTATCAATAGAAGATTTCATATCAGCCGACATTTGAATGGTATGTTTCATAAACAAATCCAAAGTTTGTGCGAGTGAAGAGTTATCAGTACCGGCCAATTGCAGTGCAGAAGTGTTGGCCAGATTTTGAAAATTTTGTGACTGAAAGGGGTGCTGACTTTGTGGTTGTGGTTGCTGTTGCTGTGGAGGAGGTCTTTGATAATTGCTTTGGAACTGGTTTTGATTTTGGGGTTGGTTTTGGTTCCAAGAAAAGTTAGGATGATTCCTCCATCCTTGATTATACGTGGAAGAATAAGGATCATTTCTAGGTCGCTGCTGAAAAGCAGATTAGTTTGCTCGTGACCTTGAAACGGTGCATTCATAAGACATTCTTCCGTCAAGTGTGAAGGATCTGAACAGCAACCACACACTGTTTTGGGAAGCGTTACCTGATTTAGGGAGACTGATGAGAATTTGTTCTCAATAGTGTCGAGTTTCTTCTGCATCGCTGCCATTTCAGCTTTTACTGCGATGGAAACATCGAGCTGATGAATACCTCTCCTAGATGAAGGTGGTCTTACGCTTTCCCACTGCAAATTTTTTTCAGCGAGGTCTTCCAGATATTTCCAAGCTTCACCATCATCTTTAGACATGAAATTGCATTGACAATTTATTTCAAGCATCTTCTTTGTCGCTGGATTAATGCCCTCATATATAATTTAGCACAAATCCCATCTTTGTATTCCATGATGAGGACATTGGACAAGCAGATCCTTGAAACGTTCAAAGCACTTCCAAAATGGTTCATTGGAAAGCTGGGTGAACTGGTTGATCTCGCTCCTAACACGGGCGGTCTTATGGTTTGGGTAAAACTTCTTAAGAAATGTTATTACGAATTCATCCCAATTAGTGATAGAGTGTGCGGCAGTGTTATAAAGCCACTTTTCTGCCAAGTTGCACAAAGTGAATAGGAGAAAATGTAAGCGCATAGCATCCACAGTCAGTTGTGAAGTACCCATCATTGCGCATACATTTTCGAATTTAGTGATGAAAACGTACACTTCTTCAAACTCGAGCCCGTGAAATTTGGGCAACAGGTTGATGTAGTGGGGTTTAATTTCAAAATTATCCCCGTTGGCTGGTGGAATGGATATACAAGTAGGAAGTGGACCACGGATATAATAGCATCTCTCTTGGAGAGAAATGCACGGTTAATTCTGCTCACCTACGGGCGGTGGCAGGGTGGTATTATAATTTGATAGAGTACCCTCCATCTCGGTCGATGTGGTGGGTGGTGGGGGAAAAGAAGATGAAGAAGTACCGACTTCGGAGTCGATAGCAGGAACACGGACAAGACGGGCACTAGAATCCCGTGTCCAGCCAAGCATGCACTAAGCGGGTTTTAGCGCAAGTGGCAGCGTGTGTACTTTTAAAAATGGTCTGTTTTGAAAAGTGTGTCAGACTTAGACAAATCACACAAAAATGCACAAACAACCCTAGAACTAAGGTTACCTAGGTCAAGTCTCTAGACCGCTCCTAGACTTCCAAAGAACAAGCCGTAGGATCAATCCTCTACCACCTCTTTACTACTCTTGTGGTCAGGTAAGTGCCAGATAAGTGGGAGGTATCCGCTATACGAATCACCGAAAATAGCGGGCCTAATTCAGTAACCACTTGCCTTAGACACACTTGCCTAGGCACCACAAAAGTAATGCGGATAAGCGATAAATTACCCACGACCTTCCTCTGTCCTTATTGAGCGCGACAGTCCTTAGAGTCTTGTTTAAATATTTTTTAAATTAATATAGGGTTGATGCAGATGCTCGGTTTGTGATTTGTGAGGCTTAGGAAGGGTGATAAAATCCCCACCTAATCTGAATTTGGTCTTTGCCACTTAAAGTCTGTATTAAAATAAGCAAAAAAAACCAATTACAAAACTTTGCAAAATGATTTTTGAGCGGCGATATTTTGTAAAGAATCCTACAGAAAAGATATTTTATTGGATTTCAGAGGAGAGAGAAAGATTGAGAAATTTACCAGAGAAGTTTGGAACCCTAGATCTCTAATTCCGCCGCGCTTCCGCCGCTACTTGTCCTTATTGCAGCGGATCCGCCGCGAGAAAGAAGGATCAGTTGATGAAGTTTTCTATGTGGCCTCCTGTACTCCTCTGGATCTCGATGAATGTCTCTGTCTTTCTGTTTCCTCAAGTCAGTGACTCCAGATCTCCTTGCAAAATTCACACACAATTCGTTAAATATACAATTTGCAGTTTTGTTTTAATTATGATATAGATCGAATAAGAATTCAACACAGATAGTAAGAATAAAAAACCACGCACGTATCCCCGGCAACGGCGCCATTTGATTGATGTGAAAAAGTGTTTGTAGAATAACCGCAATCAATAACGGTGTCGCGCGTAGCTAGACCGAGATGAGTACGGGTCGTCCTCTGGGAAACGTTGAATCTTTTAATCTTACTTTAGGTGTGTTGAGAAAGAAAGGAGGAAGAATAAAGAATGGTAAAGAATGGTTGTAGGTTCTAGATCTACGTCAAACACGGATGCGGAATATAGATCTAGATTAACTACGAATGTAGGTTTTATAGTAGAATGGGGCTTGTAGGGTTCATAAAGATTTAGTAGTCATGGATGATTAATTAAAGATTACTCTTTTTATCCTTTAATAGATTTAAAACTAGATCGACAGTGATGCATGTAGATTAGGGTTTCTAGAGGGAAAAGGGTTCCCACTCTTAACCCCTATCTCAAGTGGGATCTCCGTTCATGTCTAGCCTTTACCAAAACAATCATTAATCTAATCTCTAATCACGGTCGAGACTAGCAATAAATTGGCAGCGCGCCCAATTAGGATGTTAATGATTTTTTTGATAAAGTTTATAAAGTTTATAGGATTTAAAAAGAGTTTAAGGATCTTCATTGTAACAACCCTAATTTTTCCTATACACTTTTCTACACAAAATTTTAATTTTTTTTTCAAAATCCATAAAGGGGTGTTTTAGCTTGAGCACAAGATATAAGTAATTATTTTGTTTTTAATTACAAGTTACAAGAATGTAATAACTCCATTTTTAGTGTACAAGAAATTACTTTAAATTTAATGTATACCTGGAGTATTTACTCTTGCTGCTATCATTTTAAGTAATTAAATAACTCAATAATTACAAGAAGGAGCTTGTGGCTCATTGGTAATACCTTGCACTGCTGAACCAAGCCACCAGAGTTCAAATCCCATACCCCACATTATTTTTAATATTAATTTTATTAAAAACCTTTAGAATACCAAGAGTTTACACGTGCATATCTCACAAAAACCCCACTACACCCAAAGATGTAACACTTGCAGGAGTTAGATGAACCGTCGGGGGGGGGGGATCCTGGCCGCCGGACTCGGCCAGGAATCGGCCAACTCGGCCTCGACTCGGCCGACTCAGTGCTCCGACCGAGTCACGGCCGAGTCACCCTCGAGTCAGCCGATTCCGGTGACGGCCCCAACATGAAAGTTGTGTCTTTCCATATTCTCTATGCACCTGCAAAATTTCAGCCTCAGACCACTTCCAGAGCTCTTTAAAATCTCTAATTGCTTCACTTTTAATACATTTTATCACATTTTTATTTTTAACTTTTCATCTACCCTAACCCTAGCCTAACCCTATAAATACACCCCCTACCCTCTACCCTCTCATCCCGAAACCCTAAGCTTACCCTCTTAAAATTTTCCAAGAGTGTGTACTTTGAAAACAAGTTCACGGCGAAGCTTCGGCGAAATTCCGGCAGGAATTCCGGCGACGATTTAGAAACAACCGGCGACGAAGCAACGCCTCGGCAACCTCCTTTAGTCCCCCCTCACTGCTTAGTATAGATCAAAAACCGTAAGTCCCATTCTATCTCTCTTTCTCATTCTCTAAAATACGAAATTACGAAACCCGACGGAATCAGAACAAATCCGATTTCCGATTCGGTTTTCTATAAAAATTCACTTCTCACAAATACATTCATGTTTAAACATCTTTATATTGACTATTAAACTTTTAAAAATCAATTTGAACAAGTTTCGTCACATGAAATAATAACCCTTTCAATTTATCGTATTTTTCACTTAAATACCACAATGTTTCGATTTCACATTTAACCCCTTAATCTTACTATACATTTAAAGTTGAGCACGAGGTAATGACCTACCTCCACACACACGCAAATACAACCCTAAAACGATATTATCAAAAACTTAGAATACGATAAAACAATACTTTCATTTAAATACCATATTCTTAATAAAACCATTCCTAAAAGCTTTAGATTTGATACACTTTTAAATAAAAACCTCTCATTAGGAAAACACGATAAGTTGTGGACATCGATCATTTATCTAAACCTGACTTTGTGGTGTCTAGGCTAGGCAAGTGAGCTTAGGTAACTTTAAAAGGCCCGTCTCACGATTCATGAGCGGATCCCTCCTTCCTAACTTGTACTTACCTGGCCATAATCGGCGGTGAAGAGGCGATTTGAGGCTTCTAACGACTTGTCGTTTAGACCATTTAGAAATAGGCTAGTTGACTTAGAAAACCCTAGAATCTAAAATACGGAAAATTTACACTTTTGCATATAAATACCTTTTACTTTATAAAACCGTTTTCTAAAGGATTAGTATTTTACAATCTTTGCAAAGCGCCGCTACAATCCATTTTTGGGGAACCCGTTCGGGATGGTGCGGATTATCGTACATCCTCGGGCCTAGTAGTGTGAGATTCAAACCTCCGCAAGGAGCATTCGGTCTCGAAAGGTTTAAAATACGACATCTTAAGAAAATGAGATTTTTTGAATATAAAATATTTATTAAAATTATTTTTGTATAGACATATGTATATTTATCATTTAAATATCTATTTTATTATAATATAAATTTTCCACATTTTCCTAAAAAATCACAATAATAAATTTTACACTAAAATACCATGAACTTCAAATAAATCAATATTACAGATAAATACCCTTATTTATAAAACTAGAATATTTTCACTAGAAATGTCACAACATAAAATCCACCCTCAGTACAACTCTAAAGACGAACAATAAATACTTGAGGTGTATTTTGAAAAGTATATAAAAGTATTTTTACATAAATCCCCCTCAAGTTTTATAAATTACCCTGAGGACCTTAACAATTATAAGACTTCGATTCACATTTCTGATTGTCTGACTCGGGTTTGAGTCTGATTAATTTGACTTGAATATGATTCAAGTCAATTTATAATCTACAAGTTTCCACTTCAATATAAACTCATGAATTCATGAATCCAATATCAATCTATACATCTTGACTGAACCAAACCATGGATATACCTATTCCTTTTACATGATTCTCAGTTATTCCATTTACATGACTCTATGGTTACAACCGCTTACTGATATCATGGTTTCGGTCAGTCAATCAATCTTACAATCAATACAATTTACAAGATAACAATACAAGCAAGACATCGCGGGGTTTAAGGGGTAGACTGGTACGGAATATGTTAAAGGTGGCACGAGGTGGTCACTTAAGACGTAATTACAACCATGCCGTTGTTCCGTGATATTATCGACGGAGCCTTGTACTACAGGTTACCAAAGTCCCCGGTGTAAGTGTGACTCCCCTCGTATACGCTGGAATCTTCTATACCAGGCTACAAAAAACAGCGTTAATACAACATTACAATATTATAATACAACATTAAAAGCTACTCTCTCTCTCTCTCTCTTACTCTCTGTCTATTTCTCCCTTATCTTTGGGACTTACCGAGCGACCTGTTCGCTGACGACATTCTATTTCTTTATTCTTTGAACGTCGTTAGGTGGTTTGGACCCGGCGGAGATCGAGCCATCTGCAGAAGACTTGGAGCAGTTTGCCGAATACCCTGCACTTTAGTTTCATTGTACACTTTTCCTTTCTGTATTTTTCATTTCCTGTTATGCCACTGTTTAGGCATCATTTTATTTCAGTTGTATTTTCTTTTCATGTATTGTACAAAAGAATGTTAATAAATAAAAGTTGTTGTTCCTTTTGTATCTTGTCTCTTGTGTATTTATTTTATATTGCTTAGATACGCTTAGCGTATATACTTCTGAGTATATACGTAGCGGGTCTCGTCGCGTCCACTTCGCCGTATATTGGGAAGCGGGGCGTGACAGGTTTTGTTGGTGGCCCATGCAGGTCAGAGCTGTATGAATCCCTATCATGCAGTTCTGTTCTGCGTGAACAACCTAAGCAATATAACACAAGAACCAGCAACTAAAACATTCTTTACAATTCATGTTCCTTGAATCTTACAATTTCATATTCCTTGAATCTTATCATATCATGTACTTGAATCTGTCCTAACACAAATTTTTCTTCAGGGTTATGGATTCCCCGAACAACATCAGCACCAACGTCAACAACACACCTCCAGCACTACCTCTCACACCAGCTGTTCCTGCTCCACTCAATGAGCAAACGGTTCTGCTTGAGGCAATCCGCAGCCTCCTAGAGGGACAACAGCAACTCCTGAACCGTCCCGAGACTGACGCACTTGGGGTGAAGCAATTCAGAGCTTTACATCCCAAACAGTTCTCAGGAAAGGGGAGCCTACTGGAAGCTGAGGAATGGGCTCAAAGCACAGAGGATGATCTGACGGCAGCACAAGTGCCAGAAATAGCTTGGGTCCGAGTTGCAAAGCTGCAACTCACGGATAATGCTCGCAACTGGTGGAAGGTGGAAGAAAGCCATCTTGTAAAGCCTATTGAATGGAAGACTTTTCGCGAGAAGTTCGACGCGAAATACTTCCCTGTGACTGCCAGGTTTGCCATGGAGCAGTAGTTCATTCATCTACAACAAGGTTCGATGTGTGACAAATCAGTAGATGAGTACGACGTTGAATTCACCATGCTAAGCCGATTTGCAGCACACTTGATACCGACGGACGTGATCAGAGCCCGTCGATTTCAATAAGGTTTGGACACGGAAATCCAGGATGCACTAGCCATAGGGAAATTTCCAACTCATGAAGATGCTCTGGAAGCTGCCCGCAGTTATGAGGCAGTGATAAAGGCAAGGGGCAGACCTCAGTCTGCAGGAGTGAAATGCCCTGCCACTCAAATGGCAGGAGGGGCCTCTTCAAGGCTAGCAGTCGAACTCAGAAGACTGGAAGAAGCCAAGGATCGGCTAAGACCCGATTTTTGCTTTTATTGCAAGAGGGAAGGACGCTTGTGGAAGGACTGTAGACGCGCAAAAGGCCTATGCTTGGTTTGTGGCGTGTCCAATCACGGAATTGGAAACTGTCATTATAGACGCAACCCAGCACACCCACCCATCAACTACCCGTAGCAGCCAGCTATCCAGGCTCCTGCAACTCATCCTACACTCCCAGCACCACCTCCACGTGGATTTCCTGCTCAGCCAAATCGCCAATTCCATCAGGCACTGAGAAACATGCCTCGAGTACAGGGGAATATGCCTCCAGCTAGGAGGAATGTGCCACGATGACAGGCTTTCACCTTAGCAGCCATAAAACCTGAAACTGTGAACCAAGGTAACCCAAGTAACTCCCTCACAACTTTGACCAAAACTTCTTTACAATCTTTAGTTCTGTCACCAAACTCCATTCGATTTCTAAAAAGGATGAGTAATCCTTAACTTTTCGAGGAATCTGTTACACTTTCCTTTTACAAATTTCGAGGACGAAATTTTTATAAGTAGGGTAGAATGTAACAACCCTAATTTTTCCTATACACTTTTCTACACAAAATTTTAATTTTTTTTTCAAAATCCATAAAGGGGTATTTTAGCCCGAGCATAAGATATAAGTAATTGTTTTGTTTTTAATTACAAGTTATAAGAATGTAATAACTCCATTTTTAGTGTACAAGAAATTACTTTAAATTTAATGTATACCTGGAGTATTTACTCTTGCTGCTATCATTTTAAGTAATTAAATAACTCCAAAATTACAAGAAGGAGCTTATGGCTTATTGGCAATACCTTGCACTGCTGAACCAAGCCACCAGAGTTCAAATCTCATACCCCACATTATTTTTAATATTGATTTTTTTAAAAACCTTTAGAATACCAAGAGTTTACACGTGCATATCTCACAAAAACCCCACTACACCCAAAGATGTAACACTTGCAGGAGTTAGATGAACTGTCGGGGGGGATCCTGGCCGCCGGACTCGGCCGGGAATCCGCCAACTCGGTCTCGACTCGGCCGACTCAGTGCTCCGACCGAGTCACAGCCGAGTCAGCCTCGAGTCGGCCGATTCCAGCGACGGCCCCAACATGAAAGTTGTGTATTTTCGTATTCCCTATGCACCTGCAAAATTTCAGCCTCAGAACACTTCCAGAGCTCTTTAAAAACCCCAATTACCCCACTTTTAATACATTTTTATTACATTTTATCACATTTTTATTTTTAACTTTTCATCTACCCTAACCCTAGCCTAACCCTATAAATACACCCCCTACCCTCTCATCCTAAAAGCCTAAGCTTACCCTCTCAAAATTTTCCAAGAGTGTGTACTTTGAAAACAAGTTCGCGGCGAAGCTCCGGCGAAATTCTGGCGGGAATTCCGGCGACGATTTAGAAACAACCGGCGATGAAGCAACGCCTCGGAAACCTCCTTTAGTCCCCCCTCACTCCTTAGTATAGATCGAAACCTGTAATTCCCATTCTATCTCTCTTTCTCATTCTCTAAAATACGAAATTACGAAACCCGACGGAATCGGAACAAATCCGATTTCCGATTCGGTTTTCTATAAAAATTCACTTCTCACAAATACATTCATGTTTAAACATCTTTATATTGACTATTAAACTTTTAAAAATCAATTTGAACAAGTTTCGTCACATGAAATGATAACCTTTTCAATTTATCGTATTTTTCACTTAAATACCACAATGTTTCGATTTCACATTTAACCCCTTAATCTTACTATACATTTAAAGTAGAGCACAAGATAATGACCTACCTCCACACACACGCAAATACAACCCTAAAACGATATCATCAAAAACATAGAATACGATAAAACAATACTTTCATTTAAATACCATATTCTTAATAAAACCATTCCTAAAAGCTTTAGATTTGATACACTTTTAAATAAATACCTCTTATTAGGAAAACACGATAAGTTGTGGATATCGATCGTTTATCTAAACCTGACTTTGTGGTGTCTAGGCTAGGCAAGTGAGCTTAGGTAACTTTAAAAGGCCCGTCTCACGATTCGTGAGCGGATCCCTCATTCCTCACTTGTACTTACCTGGCCACAATCGGCGGTGAAGAGGCGATTTGAGGCTTCTAACGACTTATCGTTTAGACCATTTAGAAATAGGCTAGTTGACTTAGGAAACCCTAGAATCTAAAATACGGAAAATTTACACTTTTGCAAATAAATACCTTTTACTTTGTAAAACCGTTTTCTAAAGGATTAGTATTTTACAATCTTTGCAAAGCGCCGGTACAACCCATTTTTGGGGAACCCGTTCGGGATGGTGCGGATTATCGCACATCCTCGGGCCTAGTAGTGCGTGATTCAGACCTCCGCAAGGAGCATTCGGTCTCGAAAGGTTTAAAATACGACATCTTAAGAAAATAAGATTTTTGGAATATAAAATATTTATTAAAATTATTTTTGTATAAACATATGTATATTTATCATTTAAATATCTATTTTATTATAATATAAATTTTCTACATTTTCCTAAAAAATCACAATAATAAATTTTACACTAAAATACCATGAACTTCAAATAAATCAATATTACAGATAAATACTGTTATTTATAAAATTAGAATATTTTCACTAGAAATGTCACAACATAAAATCCACCCTCAGTACAACTCTAAAGACGAACAATAAATACTTGAGGTGTATTTTGAAAAGTATATAAAAGTATTTTTACATAAACCCCCTCAAGTTTTATAAATTACCCTTAGGACCTTAGCAATTATAAGACTTCGATTCGCATTTCTGATTGTCTGACTCGGGTTTGAGTCTGATTAATCTGACTTGAATATTATTCAAGTCAATCTATAATCTACAAGTTTCCACTTCAATATGAACTCATGAATTCATGAATCCAATATCAATTTATACATCTTGACCGAACCGAACCATGGATATACCTATTCCTTTTACACGATTCTCAGTTATTCCATTTACATGACTCTATGGTTACAACCGCTTACTGATATCATGGTTTCGGTCAGTCAATCAATCTTACAATCAATACAATTTACAAGATAACAATACAAATAAGACATCGCGGGGTTTAAGGGGTAGACTGGTGCGGAATATGTTAAAGGTGGCACGAGTTGGTCACTTAAGACGTAATTACATCCATGCCGTTGTTCCGTGGTATTATCGACGGAGCCTTGTACTACAGGTTACCAAAGTTTCCGGTGTAAGTGGGACTCCCCTCGTATACACTGGGATCTTCTGTACCAGGCTACAAACAACAACGTTAATACAACATTATAATATTATAATACAACATTAAAAGCTACTCTCTCTCTCTCTGTCTATTTCTCCCTTATCTTTGGGACTTACCGAGCGACCTGTTCGCTGACGGCATTCCATTTCTTTCTTCTTTGAATGTCGTCAGGTGGTTTGGACCCGGCGGAGATCGAGCCATCTGCAGAAGATTTGGAGCAGTTTGCCGAATACCCTGCACTTTAGTTTCATTGTACACTTTTCCTTTCTGTATTTTTCATTTCCTGTTATGCCACTTTTTAGGCATCATTTTATTTCAGTTGTATTTCCTTTTCATGTATTGTACAAAAGAATGTTAATAAATAAAAGTTGCTGTTCCTTTTGTATCTTGTCTCTTGTATATTTATTTTATATTGCTTAGATACGCTTAGCGTATGTACTTCTGAGTATATACGTAGCGGGCCTCGTCGCGTCCCCTTCGCCGTATATTGGGAAGCGGGGCGTGACATTCATCATCCATCAACCTACCATAATCCTATGAACCCAAACAAGCAAAGAATTACTCGTGCATGTTGGGATAAGAAAAGATAGAAATCATGAAGAAAATAAAATGCAATAAAATAAACTACCTTTATTAATCAACAAGATCAAGTACACTTTGTTTCCTTAGAAAATGATTACAAAACCCTAGTTTGCTTCTCGATCTCTTCTAAGGAGGTAGATGAACAGTTGCTGATCAGCCTGGATGCGTGAGCCTGTCGTGGACATCGTGATCTCTTCAGCTTGATGATTTTTCCAAGAGTCTCTCGGTCCTTATTTATAGTCCCAGAGCCAGAACCCTAGTTTCCTAATTTGGAAACCAGTAGTTAAGATCCCAACAGCAAAATCCCAACTCCCAACTCGTCCAATCCGCGGCGGAACTGCGGCCAATAGGTGGGTTTGGCCGCGGTTCCGCGGCCAAACAAGGAGATCATGTGGTTGTTTTTTTGGGGCTTTATCTATATGACACGTGGTGATCTTTTCACATCCCTGAAACTGAAAATCTTCTCTTCGTCACTGTCAGAATTGATTTCTTTAGTTTACTTTCTTAATTAGGCAGGTTTGTTTTGCCGACTTTGATTTCCTTGATTTCAGCCCTGAAAATTCTACACAATAACTCAACAAATAATATTAGTAGAGTTTTTTTTTGAGATATTAACTTAACCATTAAGAATTGGTCAAAGATATTTAATAAGGTAAGCATATTTAGATGGGCCAAATGTCACATGGATATTTATGCTTACTTTTTCCTACATAATGTTAATTATAATATATAAACACATGAAAATAGTATTTTTACAGATAAATCTTCTTATGTGTCATATATTATAATAAACACCTTTTATTATATAGAAATAGTAGGAAAAATGTCATATTAAATGGGCAATTTTATCAACTGAACAGAGTATAGCCCAAAACATCCTGAAAAACTACTGAAATACCTACCAATAAATCTCGCTTGCCTTGACCAAGGACTTTGTGTAATGACCTTCCGAACACAGCGTGATATCAACCCCTAATACCGGGAGAGACGAATCCTATATAACCGCCACTGCCTCCTAGTGCTTCGGGACTGCACCCAACTACTACCTGTTTGCACGACTCCTTTAGCCGTGGTAGGGCAGTAATCAAAGTACTGTGGGAACACACTCGAGGCGAAGTAGCAGTGTCAATTCGACGGACTAAGCTGCACTCATGTCACCTGGGAACTGCTACCCGACGATAGGTATAATACCCACCAGCATTTCCCGACGAGTCCTGTCCGATGTACTCATAACCTAATGAGCACCTGCATACTATCTCCGGTATAACGTACTAATGGCTGTGGGACATGCTATCTCCCATGCTGGGATGAGAAGCGTATACACTAGTCTACTGTGGAGTATCGATGCCCCGTCTCGATAATCTTACGACTAGGGACCTGTATAGGATGTGCTTATGGATTACCCAGCCCTCACTAGTATGACTGCCATCATAACGCTGGTAATCAAGTAAAGATCCTAATGGCTCTACCAATATGTATAAGCGATATGCTAAGAAAACACATGCACATATTGAGGTAGAAACAAACCAGGTAGCATACTACCATTTTGAGCAAAACTGTTACTATATCCGTGTATATCCCAATCTTCTATTAAGTAATATACAATCCAGTATGATACAATAATGCCTCTAGGGCATATATCACTAACAACAACTCTCACCTAGTCTATATCACGCACTTGAGCTGCTGCCAGATCATCCTCTATCGTCTAAGCCCATTCTTCTGCTTCAAGCAGGCTCTCCTTACCTGAGAAGTTCTTTAGGTGCAGTGCCCGAAACTGCTTAACTCCGGATATTTCGGCTTCAGGACGATTCATAAGGATAGCAGTCTGTTACTGCTGACCCTCCAATAGGCTCTTGATAGCCTCAAGAAGTACCGTTTGCTCATTGATAGGAGCTGCAACGGTAGGTGGTGGTGGTAGTGTAGGCGGTGGAATATTGCCATTGACGTTTGTGCTGGTATTGTTCGGAGAGTCCATCACCTTGATATAAAAGATAAGTTAGGATAGATTCAAGGAATTTGAAATGTAAGGAATGTAAATGTTTGTTGAATTCATTAATTCTTGTGGTAAATTGCTTACAACTTCATGAAGAACTGACCTGTATGGGCCACCAATAAAACCTGTCACGACCCACTTTCCAGTAGATGGAAATGATTACATGTCAAACCCGCGGTATATTTATCCAGTGGTCATTCCCTAAATAAATATACTAAGCGTATTGAAACAAAATACACAATGCAAGAATAAATGGAGATTGTAAAATTTTCAACAAATATCTTTATTTATATTAAACTTCAAATATTTACAAGTACATGAGTTTCAACTGAAAAGTAAATATAATGAAACAAAATGTCTAAACATGTGGCATACATAAGCTGGAAGAAAAAAATGAAGCTAAGATAATCCTGAGTAGCAATCTAGATGTAGTCCTCCTCTGTGACCTCCACTTCCTCCGTCTCGACCGTATCTGACGAGAATTCTAATAAAACAAAAGTGGATGTAGCACTCGGTAAGTCCCAATGATGTAGCAAGAGTAAAAAATGACAAGTGTAGAATATATATGACGAGTAAAACTATATGATTCATGGGTATATATACTATAGGTCTCTAAATGGTCACTATATTAATGTTAAGTTCCAAGTGTTAATGTCAACGCAACCGTAGAAATATTTACGAGCTCAAGGATGGGGCTCAAGGAGCAAGGAAATTGTCACGCCCCACTTCCAAAGATACGTAAACTACGGCACGTGACAGGGTCAACCATACTACCTGTGGTTAGGAATCATCCCTCCATAGTCACATTATGGCCGTCTATAGGATATCAAGAACAGTAAAATATAAAAACTAGCGAACACATGTTCATCTGCCACAATAAATAAATTCAAGATAATGCATAAAGCGGAAACGAATCAAGATCCAATAAACAATATCTGAATCATGTCCCAATATGGGCTCACATCAATAAACAAACTACGAAAATAAATAAACTAAATATCTCTAATAATACATGTTCAATTCCTCATTGCTCGGCTTGATTGCTAAAATACTCTCGATCTGCCTGCGATAAAGGTAGAGAAACTGGGCCATGTAAAACTCAGACGTCAGTGCGTCATAATATCAAAATAATAGTAATGACTAATATATAATGATATGATTATCTATGAATATAAATAATAAACACAAGTATAAATAGTGAGCTATGTGTATCTATGGGTGTGTGATGTGTATCCTAAATCTGTGCTTCTAGGTTATCTATTCTAAAAGTCTTTGAAATCAATTAATGTAATTCTCATTGTAACCCAACAGTATATATCCCGTTCATTCCCCACGAGACCACGGTAACAGTATTTATTCCTTAACGCCCGGAAACACGGCAAACAATGATTTATTTTGTAACTCCCAGACCATGGTAAACAATAATAATATCCTCTTGAGTTACGTTTCGGTTACATTCTTGGTTTCCCCTTCCCCCTAAGTTTGTGTTCAAGTCAGGTATTAACAATATGAATCTAATGCTAACACAAGATCAAATAGATACAGTTCTTATCTATGCAGACAACAAGTCACGTCCGTCAGGATAACAAATCAGGATTGTTGGCATTAGCAATAAGATCCAAGTAACAAGTCAGGTAGTGTGTCGTGAACATGTTATGTGATGTATATTAACCAAATAGATACCCAATGTGAAACTGTAATCAATATCGGAACACGGTAATCACAACTGATGCCAGGATGCATATGTATCTATCTGTAATAACCATTATATATCCATTACCATGTATGATGCAAACTAGATAACATGTTGTACTAATGTAGTAATATAATGATATCATGATGTTCCGGCATCCAACTAGATAAACGATTATCAGTACGGATATGAACGGATACCGTAAATCTGTAATATTTGCTAAATAATAAAACACATGCACTATTCTTATTCATATAGATATCGATATAATAACATAGCATGTTGCAAGTTAAAACTTGCCTGATCGGATCTCACGTCGAGGTACGGATGCTACGTCCGACGTCGGAAATAACGTCGTGATGCAAACTTACACGCGTAGGACTGGACCTGGCAGAGTAGTGACGTGACGTAGTGACTAGGTTGGACGACGACGGTGACTGGATCGTCTGGATCGTCGGCGACGCGCGCAACTCCGGCAAGCCGATCAGAGAATCCAGAAACGATCGAGAAAAGAAAGAAATGAAGAAGAAGAGTGGATGGTTGTTGGTGTTGGGTTCTGGGGTGGCGAGGACAGAGGCAAGATGACGGCGACGATGGTCGACGGTGACGTGGCTGCATCGACACGATGTCTATAGGTTCTTAGGTTGGTGTCAAGGTCGGGAAGTGCACGGGTTGGTAGTGGCGGTGGTCTGGGGTGTCGGAAGAGGAAAGAGAGGTGAGGAGGTGAAGGTGGGTGTGATGGTGGGTAGCGACGACGAAGGCTAACGGCGAAGGGTGTGGGGGGTTTCTGGGTTGCTGCAGGGTTGGCGTCGGGGTGCAGGGGTGCTCGAGAAGGGAAGGAAGAGGTGGAGGTGGTGACGGAGGTGATGAGGGTGAGGACGAGGGCGGGTTCGAGTTGAGGTCGACGGTGGTTTGGCGAGGCCGAGGGCTAGGGTTTTTCTCCCGGGCGAAGGAGGAAAAGAAAGAGGGGAGGAGAGAGAGACAGAGGGGAGAGAGAGAAAGATTAGTTATATATATATATTTATATAACTGTTTAGTTTAAAATAATATTATAATATATATTATAGGATTATACAGCTAATATCAAATTATTCTGAATATTACCCGGGTCCCTTGTAAAAAATCTAGTTTTAAATATGGAGAATATACGTAAAAGTTATAACCATAATGCGATATTCGGTCAATCAAAATGCATACCCCCAAGTACGGATCTACGTAAATATACGTAGCGATCCAAACAAGTCTGTTTTAGCACTTAGTACATGAACATGATGTAGGGATGCAACCACATGATATGGGGGACGATAACATGCCATGCTAGATATTAAAAATATTATTTGGTTATTATTTGTATTATTTAAAAGATATGCGGATACAAAAATATATCATATAAGTGTATAGAATATAGATGTGTATGGATCCTCTGTACTAGCAAATATTTGACGTAATCTTGAACCATGATGGGTTTCAAACATGCAGGTCGGGTCGGATACTATCCACAGTTACCAAATGCACTATCTGCACCCAAAAAAAATAATAATCAAGAAATATGTCGCAATATTTGAAATACCCCAAATAAGATATAGTATAACAGTGCAACGGTGTTACATTATACCCAAGTACAAAAGAATTTCGTCCTCGAAATTCCTGGAACATGAAAAAGACAAGGAAACACGGATCTAAGAAAAGAGGTGTGGAAACTTCCGTCGGATCTTGTCTTCATGTTCCCAAGTAGATTTTCCGTGCGAACGATTCCCCCATGAAACAAGTACTAGAGGAATAACTTTTTTCTTGAAGATCTTTTCTCGTCGATCCACAATCTCCATTGGTCACTCTTCATATGTTAAATCATCCCTTACTGTCAGTTCTGAGTGATCTAGGATGTGCGTCTCATCTCGAACATACTTGCGGATTTGAGATACATGAAACACGTCATGAACACCCGTCAAGCATACTGGTAAAACCATTCGATAAGCTATCTCTCCAACACGCTCGATAATATCGAAAGGCCCCACGAATCCAGGACTAAGCTTGCCTCGACTACCAAATTGCATTACTCCTATGGTCAGTGATATCTTCAAGAATACAAAATCACCAACTGCGATTTCCAGAGGTCTTCGTCCTGTATCGGCCCAACTTTTCTATCGATCTTATGCCGCCTTCGTATGATTCCGGATCACGTTAATTTTCTCCATCATTTGCATAATAAGATCTGGTCCCAATAATCTTCTTTATTCGACATCGTCCCAACAGACAGACGACCGACACTTGCGACCGTAAAATGCTTCAAATGGAGCCATCTGTATAGTCGCCTGAAAACTGTTGTTATAAGAAAACTCTACCAAGTGAAAATGATCCTCCTATGAACCCTTGAAGTCTAACATGCATGCTCTTAACATATCTTCAAGAGTTTGGATCGTCTTTCAGACTAGCCATCTATCTGAGGATGATAGACGGTGCTAAACTTCAACCGAGTCTCCAAAAGTGCGATAAAAATCGGGTATCACGATCGGAAACGATGCTCACACGTACTCTATGCAATCTCACAATCTCCTGCATGTATCATTCTGTCAAAGCCTCCGTCGACTGACCAACTCGAAACGGTATAAAATGAGCTGCCTTGGTCAATCGGTCAACAATAACCCAAACTGCATTATTGCCCTTTGGAATTCGTGGTAAAGCTGTCATGAAATCCGTGGTTATATGTTCCCACTTCCATTGAGGAATCAGAAGTGGTTGCAACAAACCAACTACCCTTTGATATTCAGTCTTGACCTGCTGACACACCATACATAATGAGTAATCTCTCTTTTCATGCCTTCCTACCAGAAATGTTGTCGTAGATCTCGGTACATCTTTGTGCCTTCCGGATGTGCGGAATACACGGAACTATGAGCCTTTTTCAGAACTTCTTCATGAACATCTCCTTTAGGCACACATAAACGGCTAGCATAACGTAACGAACCATCTTCATGAATTAACAGATCCGTTCGAAGTCCCGCTTCTACCTGTCCTCGAAACTTCTGCAATCTTGGATCGTGCGATTATGTTGATTTAATATTATCGATCAAGGATAACTGTACTTGCAATTGCATCAACTGTCCTGAAGAATACGGTAGTACAATCTCCAACTCGAACCTCTGAAGATCGACTATAATCTCCTTCTGTGCTGTCAACATTCATATTGCTGGCAACCGATTTAGAGCATCCGGCACTACATTAATTTTCCCCGAATGGTATTTTAGATGAAGATCATAGTTAGCCATCAGCTCTAACCATCTACGATGCCTCATGTTGAGCTCTTTCTTTATGAACGCATACTTTAGGGTCTTGTGATCGGTAAATACTTCTACCCTTTCACCCAATAAGTAGTGTCTCCAAATCTTCAAAGAAAAATCACTGCTGCTAACTCCAAATCATGAGTTGGGTAGTTCTTCTCATGGGTCTTCAATTGTCTTGACGCATAAGCTATGACCTTCCCATGCTGCATTAGAACACATCCAAAGCCTTTCCCAGATGCGTCGCTGTGAATAACCAGCCCTCCGGAACCATCCGACACTATCAAGATAGGAGCGGTGGTCAATTTTTGCTTCAACACTTCAAAAGCTGACGCACATTTCTCCGTCCATACGAATGGTATCTCTTTTCGTGTTAGCTTGGTCAATGATTCAGCTATTCGAGCGAAATTCCCTACAAACTGTCTATAATATCCAGCAAGCCCAAGAAAACTTCTGATCTTCGTTACATTCTTTGGAATTGGCCAATCATGAACAGTTACAATCTTTTCAGGGTCAACGGCAATTCCATCTCCGGATACAACATGACCCAAGAACTTCACTTCTTCAAGCCAAAACCCGCACCTGCTTATCTTAGCATATTACTTTTCTTGTCTCAACATTTGCAGTGCGATCCTCAAGTGTTCTGCGTTCTTTTCTTTGCTTCTCGAATAGACCAGAATATCATCAATAATCGCCACTACGAACCGGTCCAAGTATGGTGAAAAGATTCGGTTCATCAAGTCCATAAATATTGCCGGTGCATTAGTAACTTCAAATGGCATCACTAAGTACTCGTAATGACCATATTGAGTTCGGAACGCTGTCTTGCAAATATCTTTTGATTTCATCCGAACTTGATGATATCCGGACCGCAAATCCAGCTTCAAGAATATCCTCGTGCCACTGATTTGATCGAATAATACGCCGATGCGAGGGATTGGGTATTTGTTCTTAAAAGTCACCCGGTTTAATTCTCGATAATCGATGCACATCCACCGCGTGCCATCCTTTTTCTTGACTAGAAGAACTGGAGCTCTCCAGGGTGAATTGCTGCTACGAATCCAACCTTTCTCTACTAATTCGGAAACTTGTTTCTTTACTTCTTCTAATTCCACCGGCGCTATTGGATAATAAGCCTTTGAAATCGGCGCTGCTCCAGGAATAAGGTCAATCGCGAACTCCACATCTCGTTTTGGCGGTAAACCCGAGATGTCCTCGAACACATCCATAAACTCCCGAACTACAGCAAGCGCTTCCTCCTTGTTTACTTCCATCGACGCAAGAACGACACTTGTCGGCCTAGCCCTAAATTAGACCGGCCCGACAGATCTGCTTCCTCCTGAAAATATAAACTCTGGATGTCCGGGAATCTGGAAAATCATTTTCTTTGCCCTACAATCGATGTGAGCGTAGAAAGTGCCAAGAAATTCCATTCCCAAGACAACATCATAGCTGCCGGTATCAATCACCAAGAAATACGCGAATAGCTCACGTCCGCATATAACAATCGAACAATCCTTGCACTCACCACTAGATATAATTTTCTTATTTCCAGTGTGTATATCCCACCAACTAGATAGGGCCGTGTGTGGAATCGAGTGTGCACTAATAGACTTGGACGGCATGAAGCAATGGGATATACCTGAATCGAATAATGCCAATACAGGAAAATTATAAACGAGTAAGTTACCTGAAACAATTTCATCTGAAGCTTTGTCCTTCTCGGCCATCAAAGTGAAAGCCCACGCTTGGTTAGGCCCCTAAGTAATCTGCTTCTGCTGTGCTCTCGGAGTATCACCCCTCAATTGAACCCTCGATGGACAAATATGTATTCGATGATCAACAACTCAGCAAATCAGACACTGCCCAAGCCTCATGCAGGACTCCCTCCGGAAATGACCCGGTCGTTGGTAGTAGTCACAAAACACACTTCTTTTCTGATCGGATACAATGGGCTTCTTCATGGGTACAATGCCTCGCTTGTTCACCGGAATGCTTCCGCGTGTAGGAGCTCGGTTTGGCGTAAACGTCGGCTTCCGCACTACGACGGCTTGTTGTTCAGTACCCTTCGCTTTCACCAATAAACTTTGCTGCTCCCTAGCTGCCTTGAAAAATTAGGAGAAGGTGGTCAATGCCAGAGATATAATGTGTCTCTGGATCTCCACATCTAAGCAACGCATAAACCTCCATGCCCTATCTGCCTCGTTGGCAACTAAAAGCCCCGCAAATTGACTGGGCCGAGTCCACTAAGTCGCATGCGCATCAACGGATCCGCCATTCTACTGCAGGCTAATAAACTTCTCTTCCATATCTTCCCGAGCAGATTGCGGAAAGAACTTCTCCAAGAAACTTCGTGAAAACATTGCCCAGTTGACTAGCTTGGTCAGACGAGTCTCCTCTATGAGTCACCACTCGCAAGCATAATCTACCAATTGGATGCGTACTACATCCACCCTTTTCTCATCTGGAATCTGCACGGCGACGAGCAAATTCTCTATATCAACTAGCCACTGCTCCACTGGTAATGGCTCCTCCAATCCTGTAAATGTGGACGGACCGAGCTTTCTGAAGTCCGCCACGGTGCCCTCACGTTGTATTGGCCTGGGTGCTACTGCAACTACGGACTGCTGGACTGTCCACAGACCCTCCTGAAAAGCCTCAGCCTACCGCTGATTTAGCTCAGTTTGCCGCTTCTGGTTTTCAAGCATACCACGTACAACACCAAGCAATGTGGCATTATCAACACGCCTCTAGTATGACCGTAAGTCTCTATCTGCCATGATTCTGAATCCAAGACACTGAAGAGGATTAGCAACGGTAAACGGGATTCAATAAACAAGATAGCTGTAGATTCAAAACTAGAAAGATAGTAATGTGGCATGACATGTTCCAAAGTCCGGGTTTTCTGGTTAGTGTATTGGGTTTAATACCCAACTACAAAAGAACCAAAACCGAATAACCCTAAATCCTAGGGCTCTGATACCAAACAAATCCAATCACGCCCCACTTCCCAAGATACGTAAACTACGGCACGTGATAGAGTCAACCATACTACCTGTGGATAAGAATCATCCCTCCACAGTCACATTACGGCTGTCTATAGGATATCAAGAACAGTAAAATATAAAACTAGCTAACACATGTCCATCTGCCACAGTAAATAAAATCAAGAAAATGCATAAAGCGGAAACGAATCAAGATCCAATAAATAATATCTGAATCATGTCCCAATATGGGCTCACATCAATAAACAAACTACGGAAATAAATAAACTAAACATATCTAATAATACACGTTCAATTCCTCATTACTCAGCTTGATTGCTAAAATACTTTTGATTTGTCTGCGATAAAGGTAGAAGAACTAGGCCATGCAAAACTCAGACGTCAATGCGTCATAATATCAAAATAACAGTAATGACCAGGATATAATGATATGATTAACGATGAATTTAAATAATAAACATAGGTATAAATAGTGAGCTATGTGTATGTATGGGTGTGTGATGTGTATCCTAAATCTGTGCTTCTAGGTTATCTATTCTAAAAGTCTTTGAAATCAATTAATGTAATTCTCATCATAACCCAACAGTATATATCCCGTTCATTCCCTACGGGAACACAGTAACAGTATTTATTCCGTAACGTCCGGAAATATGGCAAACAATGATTTATTTCGTAATGCCCAGAAACACAACAAATAATAATGATTATTCCATAACGCCCGGAAACACGGCAAACAATGATTTATTCCGTAACGCCCAGAACCACGGCAAACAATAATAATATCCTCTTGAGTTAGTTTTGTTTACATTCTTGATTTCCCCTCGTTCCTCCAGGTTTGTTTTCATGTCAGGTACTAATGATATGAATCTAATGCCAATACAGGATCAAGTAGGTACAGTTCTTGTCTATATAGACAACAAGTCACGTTCATCAGGACAATAAATCAGGATTGTTGGCATTAGCAATAAGATCGAAGTAACAAGTCAGGTAGTGTGTCATGAACATGTCATGTAATGTATAATAACCAAATAGATACCCAATGTGAAACTGTAATCAATATCGGAACACGGTAAACACAACTGATGCCAGGATGCATATGTATCTATCTGTAATAACCATTATATATCCATTACTATGTATGATGCAAACTAGATAACATGTACTGATACAGTAGTATAATGATATCATGATGTTCCGGCATGCAACTAGATAAACGATTATCAGTATGGATACAAACGAATATCGTAAAACCGTAAATCTGTAATATTTGCCGAATAATAAAACACATACACTATTCTTATTCATATAGATATCGGTATAATAACATAGCATGTTGCAAGTTAAAACTTGCCTGATCGGATCTCAAGTCGAGATACGGATGCTACGTCCAACATCGGAAATAACATCGCGATGCAAACTTACACATGCAGGACTGGACCTGGCTGAGCATTGACGTGCCGTGGTGACTAGGCTGGACGACGACGATGACTGGGTCGTCTGGATCGTCGGCGACGCGCGCAACTCCGGCGAGGCGATCGAAGAATCAAGAAACTATCAAGAAAAGAAAGAAATGAAAAGGAAGAGTGGGTGGATGTTGGTGTTAGATTCTAGGGTGGCAAGGACAGAGGCAAGATGACGGCGATGATGGCCAACGGTGATATGGCTGCGTCGGCAAGGTGTCTATGGGTTCTTGGGTTGGTTTCGAGGTCGGGAAGTGCAGGTGTTGGTAGTGGCGATGGTCTGGGGTGTCAGAAGAGGAGAGGGAGGTCAAGGTGGGTGTGATGGTGGGTGGTGACGGCGATGGCAAACGGTGAGGGGTGTAAGGGTTTCTGGGTTGCTGCAGGGTTGGCGTCGGGGTATAGAGGTGCTCGGGAAGGGAAGGAGGAGGTGGAGGTGGTGACGGAGGTAATGAGGGTGAAGACGAGGGTGATCTCGAGGTGAGGTCGGCGGTGGTTTGGCAAGGGCGAAGGCTAGGGTTTGGGTTTTTCTCACGGGCGAAGGAGGAAAAGAAAGAGGGGGGGGAGAGAGGCTGAGAGAGAGAGAAAGATTAGTTATATAATTATATTATATATATATTTATATAAATGTTTAGTTTAAAAGAATATTATAATATATATTATAGGATTATACAGCTAATATAAAATTACTCCGAATATTACCCGGATCCCTTCTAAAAAATCTAGTTTTTAAATATGGAGAATATACGTAAAAGTTAAAACCATAATGCGATATCCAGTTAATCAAAATGCATACCCCTAAGTACGGATCTACGTAAATATACGTTGTGATCCAAACAAGTCTGTTGTACTATATTCACTTGATAAAACTGCACTGTTGATGTGGCTTTTTCCTCACTATTTCTATATAATAAAAAATGTTTATTATAAATATGACACATATAAGGGTTTATCCGTAAAAATACTATTTTCATGTGTTTATATATTATAATTAATATTATGAAGGAAAATATAAGCATATAATATTCATGTAATATTTGGTCTATTTAAATATGCTTACCTTATTAAAAATATTTTTGACCAATTCTCTTAAAACTAAAATATCATGACAAATGGTTAAGATAATATTTCAATAAAAACAAATTCTACTAACATCATTTATTGAGATAATTGTGCAGGAATTATATCATGACTGAAATCAAGGAAATCCGAGTTGGTAAGATCAAATCTGCCGAAGATATTCAAGTAAATTGAAGAAACCAATTCTGGAAGAAACATAGAGAAGATTTTCAAAGTTTAGATATTCAAAAGATCACCAAGTGCTACAGAGAGGAAGCCCCAGAAATTGGAGCCCAAGATCCCACTAGAGAGCGGCAGTTCTGCGGCCAAAACCCACAATTGGCGGCGGATACGCAGCCTGTTAGGGGAGTTGGGATATTGGATTTTCTACGTAGGATTTTCTACGTAGGATTTTATCAACAAACCCTAACTAACACGATCTAGGGTTTTCAACTTCTGTGACTATAAATAGAACCGAGAGCCTCTTGGAAAAATCATCAAACTGACGCGATCACGAAGTCCACGACGACTCAAGAATCCTGGTTGATCATCAACAGTTCATCTACCTCCTTAAGAAGAGATCGAGAAGAAAACTAGGGTTTTGTAATCATTTTCTAAAGGAACAACGTGTACTTGATCTTGTTGATTAATAAAGATAGTTTTATTCTATAGCATTTTATTTTCTTCATGATTTCTGTCTTTTCTTTTCCCAACATGCGCGAGTAATTCTTCGCTTGTTAGGGTTCGTAGGATTATGGTAGATTAATGGACGATGAAGATCCTTAAGCTCTTTTTAAATCCTATAAAGTTTATAAACTTTATCAAAAGAATAGTTAACATTCTAATCGGGCGCTCTATCAAGTCATTGATAGTCATGACCCCAATTAGAGATTAGATTAACAATTGCTTTGGTAAAGGCTAGACATGAACGGAGATCCATATCAAGATAGGGGTTAAGAGTGGGAACCCTTTTTCCTCCAGAAACCCTAATCTACATGCATCACTGTCGATCTAGTTTTAAATCTGTTAAAGGATAAAAAGAGTAATCTTTATGTAATCATCCATGACTACTAAATCTTAAAGAACCCTGCAAGCCCCCTTCTACTATAAAACCTATATCCGTAGTTAATCTAGATCTATATTCTGCATCCGTGTTTGACGTAGACGTAGAACCTACAACCATTCTTCACCATTCTTTATTCTTCCTCCTTTCTTTCTCAACACGCCTAAATAAGATTAAAAGATTCAAAGTTTCCTAGAGGACGACCCGTACTCATCTCGGTCTAGCTACACGCGACACCGTTATTGATTGCGGTTAACTACTACACACAAATCGGATCAATCAAATGGCGTCGTTGCCGGGGATACGTGCATAATTTATTTTTCTTACTATTCGTGTTGAATTCTTATTCGATCCATATCATAAACAAAACAAAACTGCAAATTGTATATTTAACGATTATTGTGTGAATTTTGCAAGGGGATCTGGAGTCACAGAATTGAGGAAACAGAGAGTCAGAGACATTCACCAAGATCCAGAGGAGCACAGGAGGCCACGTAGCAAAAATCATCACGAGATCCCTCCACTTCGCGGCGGAACTGCGGCAAATAAGCAAAAGTGCGGCGGAAGCGCGGCGGACTTGAGGGATTAGGGTTCCAAACTTTTCTGGTAAATTTCTAAACTCTCTTCTCTCTCCTCTGAAATCCAATAAAATATCTTTCCTGCAGGATTCTTTGCAAATTATCGCCGCTCAAAAATCTTTTTGCAAAGTTTTGTACTTTGTTTGTTTATTCATATTTTAATACGGACTTTAAGGGCCAAGACTAAAATTCAGATTAGGTGGGGATTTTTTTACCCTTCCTAGGCTCCGTAAATCACAAAACGAGTATCCGCATCACCCTAAATTAATTTTAAAAAAAAATCTAGACAAGACTCTAAGGACTGTCACGCTCAATGAGGACAAAGGAAGGTCGTGGGTAATCTATCGCTTATCTGCATTACTTTTGTTGTGTCTAGGCAAGTTTTCTAAGGCAAGTGGTTGCTTAATTAGGCCCGTTATTTTCGGTGATTCGTATAGCGGATACCTCCTACTTACCTGGCCATAAGAGTAGTAAAGAGGTGAAAGAGGATTGATCATGCGGCTTGTCCTTTGGAAGTCTAGGAGCGGTCTAGAGACTTGACCTAAGTAACCTTAGTTCTAGGGTTGATTGTGCATTTTTGTGTGATTTGTCTCACGTCCGACATTTTTTAAAAACAAACCAATTTTATATCACACACACGCTGCCACTTGCGCTAAAACCGTTTAGTGCATGTTCGGCTAGACACGGGATTCTAGTGCCCGTCTTGTCCGCATTTCGGCTACGACTCCGAAGTCGGTGTTTCTTCATCTTCTTTTCCCCCACCACCTACCACATTGACCGAGATAGACGGTACTCCATCAAATTATAATACCACCCTGCCACCGCACGTAGGTGCGTAGAATCCACCGCGCATTTCTCTATCCTATACGCGGTCCACTTCCTACCTGTCTATCCATTCCACCAGCCAACGGGGATAATTTTGAAATTAAACCCCACTACATTACCCAAATTTCACGAGCTCAAGTCTGAAGACGCATACGTTTTTATCACCAAATTCAAAAACGTATGCACAATGATGGGTACTTCACAACTGTCCGTGGATGCTATGGGCTTGTGTCTTCTCCCGTTCATTTTGTGCGACTTGACAGAAAAATGGCTTTATAATACTGCCGCACACTCTATTACCAATTGGGATGAATTCGTGATAGCATTCCTTAAGAAATTTTACCCAAATCATAAGACCACCCGTGTTCGGAGCGAAATCAACCAGGAAGTGCTTTGAACGTTTCAAGGACCTGCTTGTCCAATGTCCTCATCATGGAATACATAGATGGGATTTGTGCCGAATTATATATGAGGCTATTAATCCAGCGACAAAGCAAATGCTTGAAACCATGTGTCAATACAATTTCATGTCCAAAGACGATAGTAAAGCCTGGAAATATCTGGAAGGTCTCGCTGAAAACACTTTGCAATGGGAAAGCGTTAGACCACCTTCATCTAGGGGAGGTATTCATCAGCTCGATGTTTCTATCACAGTAAAAGCCGAAATGGCAGCGATGCAACAGAAACTCGACGCTATTGAGAACAAATTCTTATCAGTCTTCTTAAACCAGGTAACGCTCCCCAAGACTGTGTTTGGTTGCTGTTCCGATCCATCACACTTGACGGAAGAATGCCCTATGCATGCACCGTTTCAAGGTCATCAGCAAACTAATGCTACTTTTTAGCAGCGACCTAGAAACGATCCTTATTCTTCCACGTACACTCAGGGATGGAGAAATCATCCTAACTTTTCTTGAAACCAAAACCAAAACCAAAATCAAAACAAGTTCCAAAGAAATTACCAAAGACCTCCTCCACAGCAATAGCAACCACCACAACATACTCAGCACCCCTTTCAGTCACAAAATTTTCAAAATCCTGTCAACAATTCTGTACCTTCTAATAATTCTTTCCAAACGACCGGTACCGATAACTCCTCCTTACTCGCACAAACTTTGGATTTGTTTATGAAATATTCCATCCAAATGTCGGCTGATATGAGGTCTTCTATTGATACCATAAAGAAAGACTCCGCCTCCCACGGCGAGAGTATTAAATCAATAGAAGCCCAAATTGCACAGTTGAATGCCGCGATGAGTGCGAGAGAAAAAGGGAAACTCCCATCTCAACCCTACCGAATCCTGGCCACTCACAACATCATAATGTGAGTACCGTTACTACGTTGAGATCGGGAAGAGTGCTGGATAACCGAGTGGGTGGACAAGTTGATGACGTTAGTGATACCAATGATACCCCGGCTTCTACTTCTTCCTCTAATTCGTCTAGTCTCCCACCTACTTCCGAGCCTATTCTACGCTTCCCACAAGGCTCGAACCCTCAGCCCACTTCCTCGAATCTATCTAAAATGATCCCCACAATTTTGGGATCTATTCCATCCCCATAATCTTCTCCAATATTGGACCCAACCCTTATTGATAAAGCTCCGTTTCCAAACAGATTAAGGGCCAATAAACCTAACCCACAAATGGAGAAGATTGTGGATATGTTTAAGCAAGTCAACGTTAATATTCCTCTCCTAGATGCTATTCAACAATTTCCATCTTATGCAAGAATTCTTAAAGACTTGTGCACTAGGAAGAGAAAAATTCAAGTGCCGAAAAATGTTTTCATGACGAGTCATGTTAGCACAGCTTTTACCCAGCAAATACCAAAGAAATATAAGGACCCTGGCTGTCCTACCATCTCTATTTCTATTGGGGGTAAAAATATTAATCGTGCTTTACTCGACCTTGGCGCTAGCATTAACTTGCTTTCATATTCTGTATATGAGCAGTTAGGGATTGGAGGGTTGAAACCCGCCCATTGTACTCTCCAGATGGCAGACCGATCAATCACCAAACCTAGGGGTGAACTAGAGGATGTGTTAATTAAAGTCAGGGAATGCATATTCCCTGTGGACTTTATTGTTGTTGATATACAACCTGTGGCTAACCCACGCAACCAAATCCCGGTGATACTCGGTCGACCTTTCCTAGCAACTTCCAACGCAATAATCAATTGTCGAAACGGCTCTATGACCCTATCCTTCAGGAAGATGACAATTGAGTTTAATATTTACAAGCTAGGAAGTCAACCATCTGAACCTTCTGCTCATTTGCTTGATGTCTGTTCCATCAACGAGATAGCTTCTGACAGCTGCGAAGCGGAAGCACCTTGATATGATGATCTCGACAACACTAGTGCGACATTGTTTGATTTGGAAAATTCTAATAGTGCGGATTTATTCGATGATTCCATCTCCGAGTTTGAATTCGTTGACTCATCGCAAAATTCAGTAGCACTTTCCGAGTCAATATCCTATGCAAGTTATGAACCTCTTAGGTAGTCCGAGCATCATTTTCTTACCCCACCTTCTATTGTCTCTCCGCCAATACTAGATCTCAAACCACTACCTTCTCATCTTAATTATGTATATTTAGGTGAGAATGAGTCTTTACCCATGATCATATCTGCTTCTCTAGCTTTAAAGTAAGAGGACGCACTTTTGGCGGTGTTGAGATCAAATCGGCAAGCATTTCGTTGGACAATGGCTGACATCAAAGGGATTAGTCCCATAATTGTTGAACATTATATACATCTGATGGATAAAGCTAAGCCAACTCGAGACCCACAAAGATGGTTAAATCCCGTTATGAAGGAGGTGGTAAAGAAAGAAATCGTCAAGTGCCTAGATAGTTGTATAATTTACCCTATATCTGATAGCCAATGGGTAAGTCCTATTCAAATGGTCCCTAAAAAGTCTGACATCACGGTCATAACTAATGAGGCTAATGAGTTGATCCAAACACGCACCTAAACTGGGCGGCGCGTATGTATTGATTATAGGAAACTCAATGCCACAACGAGGAAAGATCACTTCTCTCTACCTTTCATTGACCAGATGTTAGAACGATTAGATGTACATGAATACTATTGTTTCTTGGACGGATACTCTGGCTACAACCAGGTCCCCATCGCCGAAAAGGATCAAGATAAAACCACATTTACTTGTCCTTTCGGTACTTTTGCTTACAAACGCCTGCCCTTTGGGTTATGCAACGCTCCCGCTACATTTCAGCGGTGTATGATGGGGATATTCTCAGACATGGTTGAGAATTTTCTGGAAATATTTATGGACAATTTCTCCATATTTGGGGACTCTTTTGAGGACTGTCTTCGTCATCTTGACGTAGTTCTTACCCGCTGTATGGATAAGAACCTAACTTTGAATTGGGAAAAATGCCATTTTATGGTCCAAGAAGGTATTGTCCTTGGACATATAATTTCACGAAAAAGCATTGAGGTTGACAAAGCTAAAATAGATGTCATCCATAACCTCTCTCGTCCCAAATGCGTCAAAGATATATGATCCTTCCTTGGCCATGCAAGATTTTATAGGAGATTTATTAAGGACTTTAGCAAAATTGCTAGACCCTTAACTCTTATCTTGGCCAAGGATACAACATTTCACTTTGATTCGAATTGTGAGGCTGCTTTTGAATCACTTAAAAGATCTCTCACTACAGCCCCCATTCTATCATCTCCGGATTGGAACCATCCTTTCGAGCTTATGTGTGATGCATCAGATTTTGTTATTGGTGCGGTCTTAGGACAACACATTGATAAGATGCCACATGTAATTTACTATGCAAGTAGGACCTTGAACGATGCACAAATTAATTACACAACTACCGAAAAAGAACTCTTGGCAATTGTATTTGGATTATAAAAATTCAGGCCCTACTCGATTGGCTCGCCAATTGTGGTTTACACTGATCACTCTTCCCTACGACACCTTTTATCGAAGAAGGATGCTAAGGCCAGGCTAATACGTTGGATCCTGTTGTTACAAGAATTTAATCTTGTCATCTAAGATAAGAGTGGATGTGAAAATGTAGTAGCTGACCATCTTTCACGCATCTCTTCTTCACCAACGTTGACCGTGCGAATAAATGACTCATTTCCTGACGAACAGCTCTTGACCGTATCCTGCGAACCTTGGTTCGTGGATATTGTGAATTATCTAGCGACGGAACTTATTCCTAGCAATTGGTCAAAATAAGACAAACTTCGATTTCTATCCCAAGTAAAATACTTTTACTGGGATGAACCTTATTTGTTTAAGTATTGTTCCGATCAAATAACTCGCAGGTGTGTCCCTAACAATGAATTCAAGAGTGTGTTATTATATTGTCATGATCAAGCATGCGGCGGTCACTTTGGACCTCAAAAAACGGCGAAGAAAGTTTTGCAATGTGGTTTTTATTGGCCAACACTATTTAAAGATGCTTATGATCATTGCAAAAATTGCCCGCGGTGTCAGCACTTGGGTCGGATTTCACAAAGAAATGGGATGCCGCTCCAGCCTATCTTGGTTGTGGAAATATTCGATATTTGGGGTATTGATTTTATGGGAACTTTTACCAACTCTTTTGGGAATTTATATATCTTGTTAGCGGTTGATTACGTATCGAAATGGGTGGAAGCAATACCGTGTCGCACTAATGAAAACAAAGTTGTCATTAAGTTCCTTAAAGAAAATATCTTTTCGCGATTCGGACACCCTCGCGCTATAATTAGCGACAACGGGACGCATTTCTATAATCGGTCTTTTGAGACTTTGATGCGCAAATATTCTATCAACCACAAACTTTCTACGCCCTATCATCCCCAAACAAGCGGGCAAGCTGAGATCTCGAATAGTCAAATCAAACAAATTTTGGAGAAGACGGTTTCTAAAAACCGTAAAGATTGGTCAACAAAATTGACGGATGCTCTTTGGGCATTTCGCACCGCTTATAAGACCGATCTTGGTATGTCTCCATAACGCCTTGTATTTGGGAAGGCATGCCACCTTCCTGTCGAGATCGAACATAAGGCAATGCGGGCTATTAAAGTGATAAACTTCGATTTTGATCAAGCTAGCAGTTTCCGGAAGCTGCAATTGAATGAGCTAAGAGAACTCCACGATGAAGCTTACGATAATGCGGTGATAGTAAAGAACCGGACTAAAGTGTTCCACGATAAAAACCTTTTTAGAAAATTTTTTACACCGGGACAACAAGTCATTCTTTATGATTCACGACTCCATCTTCATCCGGGTAAGCTTAAATCTCGTTGGAAAAGACCTTTTGTGGTGCGGTATGTACATCCGCACGGGGCAGTAGAAGTTGAAAATATAAAAAAAACTTTTCAATTTTTAAAGTAAATGTGCATACATTAAAACCGTATTTCTTTACTGACCCAATGGAGGAGCTCCTGGTTTTTCAGGAGCCGCTTTATCATAACTAAATTCCTTCGCCACACCTCCATGTTTCGGTAACATTGTATCATCTTAAAGAATGGAGGTGAGTGAAAAACAGGACTTAACTGAATATCTGTGCATGCTAAAGAATAAGTTTAGGGGTATTCTTCATTTATCTATTATTTTACCCCTATTATTATCTCTCCAAGTCTGCAGGTCTATGCTCTCAAAAGACAACATCGGTGAGGACATTGCTGGAAACAGGTCGGGGGGGGGAAGGTTTGTATTCACTGAATTATCTTTGACACTGGGCATAAATTTTTTTTTATTTTAATAAAAGAGTAGAAAGTAAAAAAATTATATATAAAAGATATGAATAGTTTGAGAAAAGCAAGAACGTTAAATGTTTTCTTAAACAAAACTAGTAATAAGTAATTATGAGCTGTTGTCCCAAGGGTTAGTAAGATGAAGGAAATTGCTAATCTGAGAATAAAAATAAGTCTGAAAAATATTCTCTATTCTTGAACCCAAATATCTGAACGTTGATACCCTACTATACACACTTACACACATCTTGAGACTTGGGATAGTAGAGGATACCTTAAAATGCTCTTGTCTAAAAGCCTTAGTATGAAAAAAAGAAGAGTATAATTGGTGAAGAAAAAAATGAACACCGGTTTTGTAATTACCAAGGCAGCATAAAAAAATATAGCGATGGTGCTTTATCACTTAGTGCCTTAGACCAACTGGTTTGGGAGCCACTGCTAAGCCATACGAGTTGCAAGACGAGAAATTACACCTTAATACACAAGCACATTTTGTAATCGGTCGGTTAGTACCTCAAGAAGTATTAACGGTCGCATGAAAGATGTGTGAGCAATTTCATAAAATATTCACCAACTAAAAAGTACTTTGGAAGATGGACAAGAGTATGCTAGCTTGAATTAAATTCTCTAAGTATAGGGATGTTTTTTACATACACGTAGGGGTATATGATCAATGTTTGGAAGAAAGATAGGGAGGAAGACTAAAAGCGATATTTTATTGAGAGATGATGTGATTTCTAACAATTTTTCACGACCATTAAGATAGGGCTCATAGCTACTGAAAAGCTGGTATAGTTGGAAACTCTTATTTTCAAGTTTTTTCTTTTATAGTTCCTATCTTTGTATGTAATTTTCACTATCTTTCTTTTATTATAGGATTTTGTAGGTGTAATCCGCTGAAAACCCTCAGGAGACAACACTCCTCTTACTAGGGACACCTAGAGATTTAACGGCTTGTTGCACGTGTTCAGTGCAATCGTGTTGCCTACGAAAGTGTGCTACTTAGTTTTTTCTTTTTCTTTTTCTCCTTCTCTTGAAAAACTAGTTTGCTCGGGACGATCAAAATTAAGTTTGGGGGTATTGGTTTAGTTGATAAAATTGCACTATTGATGTGACATTTTCCTCACTATTTCTATATAATAAAAGATATTTATTATAAATATGACACATATAAGGGTTTATCCGTAAAAATACTATTTTCATGTGTTTATATATTATAATTAACATTATGAAGGAAAATGTAAGCATATAATATTCATGTAATATTTGGTCTATTTAAATATGCTTACTTTATTAAAATATTTTTGACCAATTCTCTTAAAACTAAAATATCATGACAAATGGTTAAGATAATATCTCAATAAAAACAAATTCTACTAATATCATTTATTGAAATAATTGTGCAGGAATTATATCATGACTGAAATAAAGGAAATCCTAGTTGGTAAGATCAAATCTGCCGAAGATATTCAAGTAAATTGAAGAAACCAATTCTGGAAGAAACGTAGAGAAGATTTTCAAAGTCTACATATTCAAAAGATCACCAAGTGCTACAGAGATGAAGCCCCAGAAATTGGAGCCCAAGATCCCACTAGAGAGCGGCGGTTCCGCGGCCAAAACCCACTATTGACAGCGGATCCGCGGCCTGTTAGAGGAGTTGGGATATTGGATTTTCTACGCAGGATTTTATCAACAAACCCTAACTAACACAATCTATGGTTTTCAACTTCTGTGACTATAAATAGAACCGAGAGCCTCTTGGAAAAATCATCAAACCGACGCGATCACGAAGTCCACGACGGCTCAAGAATTCTGGTTGATCATCGACAGTTCATCTACATCCTTATGAAGAGATCGAGAAGCAAACTAGGGTTTTGTAATCATTTTCTAAAGGAACAAAGTGTACTTAATCTTGTTGATTAATAAAGATAGTTTCATTCTATAGAATTTTATTTTCTTCATGATTTCTATCTTTTCTTTTCCCAACATGCGCGAGTAATTCTTCGCTTGTTAGGGTTCGTAGGATTAGGATAGATTAATAGATGATGAAGATCCTTAAACTCTTTTTAAATCCTATAAAGTTTATAAATTTTATCAAAAGAATAGTTAACATTCTAATCGGGCACGCTATCAATTCATTCATAGTCACGACCACGATTAGAGATTAGATTAACAATTGCTTTGGTAAAGGCTAGACATGAACGGAGATCCATGTCAAGATAGGGGTTAAGAGTTGTAACACCTTAGTTCATTTATACTAGTTCTAGTTCAAGTATTTCTTTATTTATGGTATTTTCCTGATTTACTGTGTTTGGGTGCGAATAGTGTATTTGACATCTATATTTGCATCCTACCGGACCCGCTTGCTGGAAACCCGTCTTGATTCCTGTTTATGATTTATCCTGGCTTATTATATGGATCCGTGCATTTACATTATTGTATACTGCATACTGGCATTTTATCTGGCATCTGCATTTTTTAAATATAACATTTAAAGTCACATAAAATATTTTTAAAATACATTGCATGGCCTGCACGATACCCCTAACCCTATCGTAGTATCCGCGCATCTTGTTCTCATCCCGTTCAGTGAAACAGACTTGTTTGGATGGCTACGTGCACGTACGTGCATCCGTTCTTGGGGGTATGCATTTTCGTTATCCGGATATTCAATTTTAGTTTTGGTCGACACATATATTTTTCGTATTTTAAAACTGGATTTTTAGACTCGACCCGGGCGTGTTTTGGACTATGTTTGTATTTACCAGAATATCAAATTTTATTTATATAATATTAATTTTATAAACTGATACAAATTAAAATTTAGTTAACTAATAAAGATTTTTTTAAATTTAAATCTAAACTAATTTTCTAACAAACTAACGACCCCTTTTTCTCTCTCCTCTCTCTTTCTTTTTCTGTCTCTCTCTCTCCCTTTCTCTCTCCTCTCTCTCTGTTACTTTATAAATATTAATTTTTTCAATATTTACAACCCCTACATCTCTTCTCCACATATATATATTTGATATACTTTTTAAATCCCATATAAAAAAAAGCACCGTTCCCTTTCTTCTTCACGTTTTCTCGCCTACGAACGAAACCCGTGCCTCACCTCTGCCCTCGTCCCGCGTGCCGTGTGTGCGTTGCGACGATTTACCGACGTCGGACGTGCCGTACGTATCCGTCGTGTGATCCAATCGAGGCAAGTTAATCTTGCTACATGCTATACTACAATATATTGCACACATGTGAATAATAGCATTACTTATTGTTTAATTATGCATCCCACATTACCATTTTACTATTTTACTGTCTTCGGACATCCGTGTGCATCTATATCACTATTTACATATCTAGTCGCATGCAAGTTCATCTTGCTACATGCTATGTATCTTATTTTGCATTCATATGAATAAAAATATCACATGTTGATTGCACTGTACATCCATATTAAAGTTTTACCGTTTTCGGATACCTGTTTGCATCCATATCATTTAAAATATATATAACTACATCTATAGAACATATTAATTCATATTATTATTGTAGTAATACCCCATGCTTAATAATGTGCATCCCACTTAGTATTGGAACTGTAAATATTACCCTAATCGATAATTGTGCATCCATACCATTAATTATATATCTATTTGCATTCCAAGTCACGTTATTTCATATTACTGCTACATTAACACCCCATACTAGATAATGTGCATCCTACATAGTCATGAAACTATAGTTGTAACCCCCAATAGTTATTTATGCATCCATGTTTATTTGTGTATCCATACCATTAATTCTGCATAACTAGTTACGCCCCATATTATTAATACATTAGTACCGCATGCTTGATATTGTGTATCCTACTTAGTCATATGTAACCCCTGATCGATATTTGTTTATCCATGGTTTTATTGTACATCCGTACTTTCACCCTGATTCAATACTTGCTATAGTTTGATTATGAGCACCCGCTTGATATCTGTGCACTACTTGACATGACCTGATACACCACTACTTGGCATGACTTGATACATGTACACTACCTGACATGATCTGATATATCATTACTTGACATGTTACCTGATCCTGTTTCTAATGCCGACAATCCTGACATGTTGTCCCGATGGACATATCCTGTTGTCTGTATAGACAAACCTGTTCCTGCTTGATCCTGTGTTGGCATTAGTCTCAGATTTATCAATACCTGACTTGAACACATAACTTGGGGGTATGGGGAAATCAATGATGAAACTGTTGCGCCACGGCAGCGCCCCGGCCTCGTACTCGAGGCCAAAATGCGGAATCAAAAATTTTCCTTACTCGGAAACCGACGCTACCGCGGACAATGAAAACCCGGATCGTAAACCATTAACCTATACTAGCTAACTAGAGATGGGGAGAGAGATATACCAAGCGATCCGTGTCCTTCGGTCTTCGTCTCCACTCCGATCTCCCGCGGAATCTCCGTCACCTCTTCGCTCGTCGGAAAGGGCACCACGTAGCCGGAATCTTTTACGGGCTCCCGCCTCTTGACCGAGGCAACTCGGGCGCGAAGTTGGCTAGCCGACGCGTCCAAGGCTTGCTATAGAATAGTGTAGTGAACTTGTCTCTTTAGGGTTCTTAAAGTTGCCATGGATGGAGGTGGTGATGAGAGAGGGAACTATGGAGGAATATCATGCTCTCAACTTAGCAAAGGAATAATAAGATGAACAAAGTTTTTCCTCCTACAAAATGATCTCACCCTCTCTCCTCTCCTATGTGGCCAGCCCCTCTCCAAGAATGAAGAAGATTGGAGAGAGAGAAGAAAACTTCTCTCATAAAAGGAAAAAGAATGAATAATAATTTATCAAAAATGGTCACTCTCATTTCACCTTCACAAACCATCAAATGAAAGGAATGGAATAGACTAGAAAGGCATCTCATGATGAAACAAGTCTCATCATAATGCAACAAATGCAAGAAAAGCCTCCACTAAATGTTAATTGCAAACTTGCAATTAACACCCTCCACCAAGAAAGTCCGACCGCGAAGGAATGAAGGAAAACCGGCCGGAACGGAATGCAAACTGGCAACTTCAGAAAACCGATTCCGTAATAAATTACAGGAAAACCCCACTGCTGCAAATACATGCCCGCATTTGTATTCCCACTGAACACAAATGCAAAGAGACAAAACTACACTATCAAATACTAGAATCCGGCTTAAGCCAAAGCCGGCTAGTAAAAACCGTCCGATCACGATCCGTGCAATACCGCACGTATCTGATCGAACCCTGCCATATCTCCATACGGCCTCTACAGCGTTTCGCCCGAAACTTGAGTAACTGAGTGTGGTGGACTCTAAAGACTCGTCAATACCTTGGCTGTGGATTTAACCACTAGCACGTCAGAGGTATAAGCCAATACGTGACGGGCCACCAGGTATTGACCAAATGGGACGTCGATGAGGAAGCTCACCCCGACACCCAACTGAGCCTGTCAGTGACAATATCCTGAGCCTGTCAGTGACAATATCCGTACAGTCCGGTCCGTTCGTCTATGAGTATCGCATGGCGGGCCTAGGGGGTTGGTAAAAGTCAGACCCCCAAAAGCGGTACAAGTCGTGTCGGAGCGTAGCCCAGAACACCCTGAGATTCTACTGGAATACCTACCAGTAAATCTCCTGCCTCGGCCGAGGGCTTTGTGTAATGGCTCTCCTAGACACAGCGCGACCTCACCCCCAATACCGGGAGAGACGAACCCCTGCAGATCCGCTCACTGCCTCCATGTGGCTCGGGACTGTACCCAACTAAAACCTGTTTGCACGACTCCTTTGAGCCATGGTAGGGTAGTAATCAAAGCATAGTGGGAACTCACACGAGACAAATGACGATCTCAGGTCGATGAACTAACCTGTACACATGTCACCAGGGAACTGCTATATGACATCTGGTATAAGACCAACTAGCAGGTTCCCGGCGAGTCCTGTCCGGTGTACTCATAACACAATGAGCACCTGTATACATCTTAGGTGAACCAACAGACACCAGTGGCTTGTGAGACCGGCCACCGCCCCTCGTCGGGGTCTCGACTGTATACACTAGTCTACTAACGGAGTATCGATGCCCTGTCTCGAAACTCCTACGACTAGGGACCTTTTAAGGATGTGCTTATAGACCACCAGCTCCCACGTATATGATTGCCATCATACTGCTGGCAGTCAAGCAAGAATCCTAGGGGCTCTATCAACGTGTAATAGCGACATGTCAGGTCACCTAAAGCAGTACACGATGATAAAGATAAACCAGATAGCATACTATCATCTCGAGTAAGACTGTCCTACCGGGATAGGTCCTCCCTCAATCATTGCAATCACGTGCCTGTGATCCAATAATTGACTCTGAGGGCACTAACTCCAACAATCTCCCACTTGCACTCAAGGCTAATTATTGCGATGTCGCATACTCACAGCCCGTGTGATACCGAACACCCAACTCCTCTACTAGTCAGTCTCACAAAGCTCGTTTGTGAAACTTTTGCGTTCGAGGAATAGCCTCAGTGAGTGGATCCACTGTGATGTTTCTTTCTATGTCTCTCTATATCTCATGTTCGCGGAGAAAGCCATCTCCCGAAATGAGCAATACCTGTCTTAGAATGTCTGGATGTCTGATGGGACCTAGCTCATAAATGAACTCCAAATCCAAACTTCTTAGACTGTATCGTCAACTGAACTTAATCAGTACCCTGCGCCATGCCTCCCTCAGTATTGCCTTGGATCACCTGTCCAAAATACTGCCCCTCGTCAGAGGGAAAACTATAACTCTGACAACCTCCTTGTCGTCCATGTCACCTTGGAAGCCTGGAATGATAACCGTCTCCTAAAGGAGGCTGCCGTTATCATATCCCTAGAACATCAACTTATGTTCTAAAACTGCTTCCGACCGTTTCTCCAGGATTGAATCAATATCAACTTATTGCATCTAGTGCAAGAACAACATCTGGTGTGGTACTTGACATCTCATGATTGACTCAATTGCCTAAGCAAGTGATCTGCCAATCATGAGCATCCCTCTCTACTTTAGTCTATAAGACACCTTTAGAGAGGGTGACTCCATCAACTGCAGGTGCACTACCGTGCCAGGAGTCGTCCATTCTAAATACTCATAGAATGCTGTCAAGGTACCCAGATTGGGAAACCACCCAAATCTAGATCTAAAACCATAGATCTAGTAACCAGTATGTCTCATATAATGTCCAAGTCCCTTGTGGAGAAACCACTGTGTGACGACCAAAGTATAACCGATCGTAGTATAGGAATATCACTTCCTACTACCTTCTCAACAGATCCACCCCCTATTCTGATGACGTCAAACCTATGACTGTCACATCAGAAATAGATGATCTATCTCCGCTATATCTGCTTTAGTCTATAAATAGACATAAGCCTGATGTCCACCAATGCTTCCGCTGCTCCCACTGACTACGACAACCTTCTGGCAGAGTCATACAGACGTGCAGTTCTAAAGCTAGTTTAGAACGACGCTATACTCATCCTCCTGCCAAGTCTCGCAGCCTGGAACAACAGCAATGGTAATTGTGGGTAAACAAGAACTTCCCTGTCACCGTCCTTGAGGCTACCGTGGTACCTCTCGGGTGCCTGAAGTTACCCACCTTATCTGCGGAGTGGCCAATGGAATGTCAAATCAGATTGAATCTTTAGGTTCCTTATCAAATCTTCAGTAATCGTTTGTGGTTCTGGAATTACTTCCAGTTCTACCATACTCCCACTACTGTTTTTCTGAAAAAATCCATTTTTATTAAAACTGTGGCGAGTCTAAAACAATATTGCTATTGTTCATCCAGATGGTAGAAAGTCAACCCTCGTCATAGCCTGGGTCAACCCACAAACAGCCATTACAGAAACGTGCCTTGAGTTATCCGGAGTCTGGTTTTAAGCATAAGCCGGACAACCCCCCGTACCTTAACATCGTTAAGATATGAACTGTTCTATATCCAATATAGAACCAGAGGCACTGATTTAATTGAACCAGATTCAAATCATGCAGCTGTCTCCAGTGCATGTCAACTAAATGGAAGGAGGCCGATCAGCGTTACTCAACTTAGGAATGCTTCCAATTATGAGTAACCTGAAAGAGAAGCAAGTTCTCATTATCATTACTATCAACTGAATACCATGCACAAGTATCTACATCTTCGATCACTTTGATGAATCTCGATACTTGCTACACCTGGTTCTCTACTCTATTCAAATACCTATAACTCCTCAAAACTTAGACCCTGTGTTTCTACGAAACACATGTCTAAGAACTAGAGAAGTTAAAAGTAAACAGAATATAGTATGAGGACCAACCCCTCTGTCCTAATGGACACTGGACAACATACAATGCTCTGTATAAGTCCGCTGAGTCTAACAACTCTTTCACTGTGCGTCGCAGGTTGAAAACTGTACTTATGGTTAAGAAGAATTACACCGCTGTTTAATGCTCCTTACCTAACCATCCACTGATATAGGTAAATGTCATCGACATAATATCAAAAGGTATATCTCACTCTATGAAAATAGACGTACAGATATATCGATTTGAAATTGGTGCACAACAGCGGATATTCAAAACCAAATATTTGCCGACCGGCAAACAACCCAGGTGACTTCCTCAAATATCACCGATTACAACGAATCCCGATATAATGAGGATGATCACCCAATTCCCAATGACTTACTCCCACTCATCATCTGTAAAACCATACAGATGTGAGAATCATACCTGGTAAATACATACCCTGGAGTAAGTGTCTAATCGGGAAATCAGTTTTCTTTTAACATTGCACAGTGAAACTGAAACATTGAAATGTTTCGTTGGGGTATCCTGGTATTCCTAGTAATGCCTCTTCCATTATCCAGATTCACAACTGTAACCGTATAATTCTTTGCCACCTCTCCAAATCCCTTTATATGTCTTTACTCATTACCTTCTGTACACCCCTTTAAGCCAAATGGTTTTCTTCCTTCCCTACCGTTCGGCACCAGCCTATGGTTTGGAAGAAGACTATCCAAAAGGCATAAAGGGTGTACTGTCCTAATCCTAGGAGCACTCGCAACGCGAGAGAAGGTGAAGATAAAAGACACCTGAATGTACTTTATTCCTATTTCTCCTGAACCAGAATCCATCCCCGAACTGGAACAAGTTCCTTTCGAGTTCGTATATAACCATACGATGGAGTATCCAATAAACTGTGGATCTTCGTAGTGATACGGAGTGTCCTGGAGAAATACAAAGGTGATTTAGGATTGGCGAAGAAATACTTGGTTTGGTCGTGAATATCAGTCACAATTTACTTTGCCCTCTTACTAATCCCTTGCTTTGTCTTAATCTTAATACCTTCTGCACACCGTTTAGGCTAATTGGTTTTCTTCATTCCCCACCGTTCGGCACCAGCCTAAGGTTTGGAAGAAGACTATCCAATCTGCGTAATAGGTGTACTACTCCTAAGCCAAGGAGTACTCGCAACCTGAGAGAAGGTGAAAAGAAAAGACAACTGAATAGTCCTATCCGTTTTCTCCAGAACCAGAAACCATCCTCGAAGTCCTTCGAGTTCGTATATAACCATACGATGGTTTTGTCCAATGGAAGTGGACGTTCGTAGTAATACGGGGTGTCCTGGAGAAAAGGGTAAAAGTAGGAGTGGCAATGAGGTCTGCAACTCTGACAATCCAAAAGCCAGTGTTAAGAAGGTTCGGTCAACTTGGTCACTGAGTCATAGTCAAGGGTCGGGTCAATGGTCGCTGCCAAAGAGAGAGAGAAAAGAAACACTCAGCGTGCACTCTAACCTAGATCAGAATGGTTGTCACTTTATCTAATCAGGAAACCTCCCACTGTACCTCAAATTCTCCTCCAAACCTGAAAGAAGAATTGTTCGGGGTCACCCGAGGAGTAAACCAACTCATCAGTGGGAATCGGGATCCAACTATCATCGCATGATAACTTGACGGAATCCACTCACGTCACCACACTCCAGAAGGTATGCGCATGCCTGGCAAGTTTCAGTTCTTTTGAAACTCCCGATGTGATTTTTACCCCTAGGACTCAAGTGACCTTGACGGAGTCAACAAATCAAAGAGTCCTAGTCAAGTTCAACCCGTCATTATCTGGATTGCATTAAACCCACCCGTACGTGCCCTTGACGGAGTCAACAAGGCCGCACGACTGTCCTAACCAATCCCACTTATGCAACAAACAAGCACCACTTAGCTACCGTACACTACGCCTTGACGGAGTCAACAAACGCAGCACGAATACTAAATAATACCCATAAGAAATGACGGAGGGCTACGAATGGTTTTTGGCGAAAAACCTTTAACGTAATGAACTTGATATCGTTGAAGGAACTGCATAGCCTTTTATAAAATATAGTGACGAAAACCTTTACTAAAGAGGTCACTCCCGGTGAAGGGATCTCGGCTCTTTCCCCGTAGAATGAGGTGCAGGATATTCCAAATGAATACCACGATGCAAAGCAAAAGTAATCGGCTATAGTGAAGTTAATGCCCTGACGCAAACTTCTGTCCAAGGGGTCACTCCCGGTGAAGGGATCTCGGCCCTTGCCTCGTCGACTGAGAAGCAGGATATTCCAAATGAATACCACGATGCAAAACAAAAGTGAACGTCCTTGCAATAACAGCTTTTTGAAAAGTGTTCCAACAACATCAGAATAGGTTTGTTTAAACTTGCATTGATCCGAATCAATGCAGTCCCATCAATTGATCACACCACAAAGAACGAAAATATACTGACATACGTATATGCCATCCGCATTCGCCACTGGGTCCCGTCATCACCCGTTAGGTTAGCTAACTAACGGCAGAGCGGGGACTGGACTAGCGCGGATGAAAAACATATACAACATCTACTAATATATATACCAATATATAGTATTTCGCTCAAGTCGTGAATAAAATGCAACATCACAGAAATGTACAGCATCACAGAACAATACAGATATCTGGAAGCCTCGGGTTTCACAGAGCCGCTGCTGAAACCCGACGTTCCCCTGGTCGTGTGGATAGCCTGTGCAATGAAATCCTAGACCCCTACGGGCGCGGCAAGTCACCCGCCAAAACCTGAAGCGAGGCAGCCCCCTTCAGCCCCGTGAATGGACCACCCAGCACTTCATGGAATCCGGTAACTTGGGCACCCCTCCTGGGTCAACCTGTACCCCCTACGAGTGCGGCAAATAGCCCGCCAATCCCAGAGTGAAGCCCCCTCCGTCTCAATGCCATGAGATGCGGGCTTGTTGCCCTCCAGAACCCGGCTATCCGTGCACCCCTCCGCGGGGTAATCCTAGTACAGAAAGTAAAATATACATACACCGGGTACATCGACCGCAACCAGGTCGTGCCCCAAAAGAATAATACAATCAGGCAGTGACGGCAGTCCACATGTCGGACGCTCGCCCCGCAATATCAAATGTACATAATACAACAAAACTGTACTATATTGCAACCAGGCTATCCCCCACGACCGATCCGCAACATCACAGCATAAACATAGAACATCAACGTGAAAGTCACGTTCGCAAATCCGTCTAACCGGGCTATAGCAGTTAGACCGGATTTACCGATCGAGTGACATTCACGGTCGCAGATATAATGTAAATACTGTGAAATAATGTGTTTAAAATTTTCCGATTGATCAAACCTTAACAAGTGGGCCCCAAAGAAAACTGTAGCACTCACAGAAATAATTGGCCCAATTTTAATATTCCAAAACCCCTAATTATAGCCCAGAAGCCCACTGGAGAAATTCGAAGCAGTGACCCCACCAACCTGCGGCGGAAGGGCGGCACAAATGGGGTTTTTGCGGCGCTTCCGCGCTCCTGTTGAGTGATCACTGTCTCGAATTTTCCCAGAGTTCTTAGAACTCCCTGCACATCATTCTGAGACCACCTGAAAAATTTTTAGACTCCAAAAAATTTCGACAGAAACTGATGTGAAGGAAAAATACGGTTTTTGGAATTTCGGTCGATCGGAACTGAAAAACACATTAGAACAAGCTAGGAAAGGTTAATGGCGTGGCTCTGATACCATGTTGCGCCACGGCAGCGCCCCGGCCTCGTACTCGAGGCCAAAATGCGGAATCAAAAATTTTCCTTACTCGGAAACCGGCGCTACCGCGGACAATGAAAACCCGGATCGTAAACCATTAACCTATACTAGCTAACTAGAGATGGGGAGAGAGATATACCAAGCGATCCGTGTCCTTCGGTCTTCGTCTCCACTCCGATCTCCCGCGGAATCTCCGTCACCTCTTCGCTCGTCGGAAAGGGCACCACGTAGCCGGAATCTTTTACGGGCTCCCGCCTCTTGACCGAGGCAACTCGGGCGCGAAGTTGGCTAGCCGACGCGTCCAAGGCTTGCTATAGAATAGTGTAGTGAACTTGTCTCTTTAGGGTTCTTAAAGTTGCCATGGATGGAGGTGGTGATGAGAGAGGGAACTATAGAGGAATATCATGCTCTCAACTTAGCAAAGGAATAATAAGATGAACAAAGTTTTTCCTCCTACAAAATGATCTCACCCTCTCTCCTCTCCTATGTGGCCGGCCCCTCTCCAAGAATGAAGAAGATTGGAGAGAGAGAAGAAAACTTCTCTCATAAAAGGAAAAAGAATGAATAATAATTTATCAAAAATGGTCACTCTCATTTCACCTTCACAAACCATCAAATGAAAGGAATGGAATAGACTAGAAAGGCATCTCATGATGAAACAAGTCTCATCATAATGCAACAAATGCAAGAAAACCCTCCACTAAATGTTAATTGCAAACTTGCAATTAACACCCTCCACCAAGAAAGTCCGACCGCGAAGGAATGAAGGAAAACCGGCCGGAACGGAATGCAAACTGGCAACTTCAGAAAACCGATTCCGTAATAAATTACAGGAAAACCCCACTGCTGCAAATACATGCCCGCATTTGTATTCCCACTGAACACAAATGCAAAGAGACAAAACTACACTATCAAATACTAGAATCCGGCTTAAGCCAAAGCCGGCTAGTAAAAACCGTCCGATCACGATCCGTGCAATACCGCACGTATCTGATCGAACCCTGCCATATCTCCATACGGCCTCTACAGCGTTTCACCCGAAACTTGAGTAACTGAGTGTGGTGGACTCTAAAGACTCGTCAATATCTTGGCTGTGGATTTAACCACTAGCACGTCAGAAGTATAAGCCAATACGTGACGGGCCACCAGGTATTGACCAAATGGGACGTCGATGAGGAAGCTCACCCCGACACCCAACTGAGCCTGTCAGTGACAATATCCGTACAGTCCGGTCCGTTCGTCTATGAGTATCGCATGGCGGGCCTAGGGGGTTGGTAAAAGTCAGACCCCCAAAAACGGTACAAGTCGTGTCGGAGCGTAGCCCAGAACACCCTGAGATTCTACTGGAATACCTACCAGTAAATCTCCTGCCTCGGCCGAGGGCTTTGTGTAATGGCTCTCCTAGACACAGCGCGACCTCACCCCCAATACCGGGAGAGACGAACCCCTGCAGATCCGCTCACTGCCTCCATGTGGCTCGGGACTGTACCCAACTAAAACCTGTTTGCACGACTCCTTTGAGCCGTGGTAGGGTAGTAATCAAAGCACAGTGGGAACTCACACGAGACAAATGACGATCTCAGGTCGATGAACTAACCTGTACACATGTCACCAGGGAACTGCTATCTGACATCTGGTATAAGACCAACTAGCAGGTTCCCGGCGAGTCCTGTCCGGTGTACTCATAACCCAATGAGCACCTGTATACATCTTAGGTGAACCAACTGACACCAGTGGCTTGTGAGACCGGCCACCACCCCTCGTCGGGGTCTCGACTGTATACACTAGTCTACTAACGGAGTATCGATGCCCTGTCTCGAAACTCCTACGACTAGGGACCTTTTAAGGATGTGCTTATAGACCACCAGCTCCCACGTATATGATCGCCATCATACTGCTGGCAGTCAAGCAAGAATCCTAGGGGCTCTATCAACGTGTAATAGCGACATGTCAGGTCACCTAAAGCAGTACACGATGATAACATACTATCATCTCGAGTAAGACTGTCCTACCGGGATAGGTCCTCCCTCAATCATTGCAATCACGTGCCTGTGATCCAATAATTGACTCTGAGGGCACTAACTCCAACAGAAACCTGACTTGTAACTCGACAGTTCGATACTTATACTGATCAGTTTTAGGGGTAGGCCAGCCCTGGGATGATGATGCTGACATCATTCATCTGTACATGTTTCCTGTTTAGTGCCTAGCGGCATGTTTCGGTTTCAGCCTGAGAATCTGGACCGTGGTCCTGGGAATTCACGGGATACTATTGAGTTACATCAACGATTCATTAAATTGATTTCAAAGACTTGAGAGTAATTTACCCAGTATCTTAGTTTAGATTACTCACTGCACATTACATATGCTTACCCTTCACTGTTCTTTATTCGTGTTAATGTTCTACTTTTATTACTGTTCATACTCGTGCCTGCATGTCTTGCTACCCCCTGATTATATTATTATTGATATTATGACGCACTGACGTCTGGGTTTTGCATGGCCCAGATCCTCTACCTTTGTCGCAGGCTGATCAGGAGTATTTCTGCCATCAGGCCGAGCAGTGAGGATCCTGTTAGTATCCAGTAAGTTTAGTTATTTCTTTCCAGATGTTACTGTTTATTGGATTTATTGTTTCCATATATTATTTCTTGACTTGTTTATTCTGGCATATAGACATGTACTAGATAGTTTATTTTACTTTCCTGTTCTTGATATCTTATAGACAGCCGTAATGTGACTATGGAGGGATGTTTCCTATCCACAGGTAACATGGTTAGCTCTGTCACGTGCCGATCTTAGCGCACTCTGGGAAGCGGGGCGTGACAGGGTTTGTTTGGTATCAGAGCCATAGGATTTAGGTTAATCGGGTTTGATTCTTTTGTAGTTGGGTATTGGACCCAATACACAAATCGGAAAATCCGTAATTAGGAACATGTCCTGCCACATTGTTATCGTAATTCTTGAATCATATCTTTCTCTTAACCTCTGTCCTGACGATATGCAAACAACTTTGCATCTCGACTTGAAACCTTCTGGTTCCCTATTGTTTCTTTCTATTCTGATATTAGGATTTGGGTGACTTGAACGGAGTTATGTGATTGTACCCATGAACTGCAGCATGGTTACAATGCGGTACTCTATTTAAGTAACTTGGAGTCCTAGTCTTGATTCACTTCCTTGTTTCATGGTCGTTATATTGCCTTGCTTCTCTTGCTTTCCAGTTCATGTTTTATCGCAAGCTTGAATCCTGTTTATCATGCTTATCTTCTTCATTATCTTGGCTTCGGTTGATGTCATTTCGGTATCCTACTTGTTCATGATTTTCCCGCATTAGCATTATTCGATTCCAATGCATCCCATTGTTTTATGTTGTCCAAGTTTATTGTTGCACATTCGATTGCTTGCACGATCCTGTCTTGTTGTTGGGACATACTCACTGGGAATGGGAAGATCATATCTAGTAGCAAGTGCAAGGATTGTTCGGTTGTTATCTGCGGACGAGAGTTATTTGCAGATTTCTTGGTTATTGATACTGGGAGTTATGATGTTGTCTTAGGAATGGACTTTCTCGGCACTTTCCACGCTCACATTGATTGTAGGGTAAAGAAAGTGATTTTCCAGATTCCCGGACATCTGGAGTTTGTTTTTGCTGGAGGTAGCAGATCTGTCGGGCCAGTCGAGTTTAGGGCTAGGCCGACACATAGTGTTCTTTCGTTGATGGAAGTTGATAAGGAAGAAGCGCCAGCTGTAGTTCGAGAGTTCATGGACGTGTTCGAGGACATCTCGGGTTTACCGCCAAAATGAGATGTGAAGTTCGCGATCAATCATGTTCTTGGTGCAGCGCCAATCTTAAAGGCGTACTATCCAATGACACCAGTGGAGTTGGAAGAAGTCAAGAAGCAGGTTACCGAATTGCTTGAGAAGGATTGGATTCACAGCAGCAATTCACCTTAGGGAGCGCCAGTTCTTCTAGTCAAGAAGAAAGATGGCACAAGGAGGATGTGCATCGATTATCGAGAATTAAACCGGGTGCCTATTAAGAACAAGTACCCGATCCATCGCATTGGCGAATTATTCGAGAAACTCAGTGGCGCGAGGATATTCTCGAAGCTGGATTTGCGATCCGGATATCATCAGGTCCGATTTAAATCAGAAGATATTTGCAAGACTGCGTTCCGAACTCGGTATGGACATTACGAGTATTTAGTGATGCCATTCAGAGTCACGAATGTAGCGGCGATATTTATGGACTTGATGAACCGAATCTTTTCACTGTTCTTGGACTAGTTTATAGTGGTGTTCATCGATGATATTCTGGTCTACTCGAGAAGCATTGAAGAGCATGCGGAACACTTGAAGATCGCACTGCAGACATTGAGGCAAGAAAGATTGTATGCAAAGATGAGCAAGTGTGAGTTTTGGCTTGAAGAAGTGAATTTTTTGAGGCATGTTGTATTTGGAGATGGAATCGCCGTTGACCCTGAAAAGATTGCAGCAGTTCAAGATTGGCCGATTCTGAAGAATGTAGCAGAGATCAGAAGTTTTCTTGGACTTGCCCGATATTACAGAAGATTCGTGGAGAATTTTGCTCGTTTGGCTGAACCTTTGACCAAGCTTACGCGGAAGGTAGTACCGTTCATATGGACGGATAAATGTGTGTCAGCTTTTGAGGCGTTGAAGCAAAAATTGATAACCGCTCCTATTTTGACTGTACCAGACGGTTTCGGAGGATTGGTGATTCACAGCGACGCATCTGGGAAACGTTTGGGGTGTGTTCTGATGCAGTATGGAAAGGTTATAGCTTACGCATTGAGACAGTTGAAGACCCATGAGAAGAATTACCCAACTCATGATTTGGAGCTTGCAGCAGTGATTTTCGCTTTGAAGATTTGGAGACACTACTTACTGGGCAAAAGGGTCGAAGTATTCACCGATCACAAAAGCCTAAAGTATGTGTTTACGCAGAAAGAGCTTAGTATAAGGCAGTGTAGATGGTTGGAGCTGATGGCTGATTACGATCTTGATCTTAAGTACCATCCGGGAAAGGTTAATATTGTGCCGGATGCGCTTAGTCGGTTACCAGCAATTCGGATGTTGATTGCACAGAAGGAACTTATCAAAGATTTTCGGAGATTCGAGCTGGAGATCGTGCTACCGCATTCTTCGAGACAGTTGATGCAGCTGCAAGTACAGTCATCATTGATCGATAATATTAAACCAGCACAGTCGCACGATCCAAGATTGCAGAAGTTTCGAGAATTGGTTGAAGCGGGACTTCGAACGGACTTGTTGATTCATGAAGATGGCTCGTTGCGATATGGTAACCGTTTTTGTGTGCCGAAAGGAGATATTCACGAAGGAGTTATAAAGGAGGCACATAGTTCCACGTATTCCGTACATCCAGGAGGCACGAAGATGTACAATGATCTACGACAACATTTCTGGTGGGAAGGCATGAAAAGAGAGATTGCTCGTTTTGTAGCGAAGTGTTTGGTGTGTCAGTTAGTTAAGGCTGAACATCAAAGGGTTGCTGGTTTATTGCAACCACTTCCGATTCCTCAATGGAAGTAGGAACATATAACCATGGATTTCGTGACAGCTTTACCACGGAGTCCAAGAGGCAACAATGCAGTTTGGGTGATTGTTGATCGATTGTCCAAGGCAGCTCATTTCATACCGTTTCGAGTTGGTCAGTCAATGGAAGCGTTAGCAGAACAGTACATGCAGGAGATTGTGAGAATGCATGGAGTACCTGTGAGTATCGTTTCCGACCGTGACACCCGATTCTTATTGCACTTCTGGAGAAGCTTACAGGAAAGTTTAGGGAAACGATTGAAGTTTAGGACCGCTTATCATCCTTAGACAGATAGACAGTCGGAGAGAACGATCCAAACTTTTGAAGACATGTTGAGAGCTGGCATGTTAGACTTCAAGGGTTTGTTCCCCGCCGAACACGGAGACGTGACCGTGCAGGTCCGTCTTTCCTGAAATTCGGGGCAGATGCTAATTGGTGCTATCCGTCCACCTCTCCGAAGATGCCAAGTTGATTTATGGCACCGTGTTTCGAAGAGTTAAACGGATGCGGCCGATGTAGCAGACTTCGTCAGATTCCCCCTCGTTTGAGGGGTTTTTGATTGTGGGGACGCTCTTCCCTGTAGGCGCAAGCCCCTGCAGTTAATTACGCTACCGCATCGCGGTAACAACTTTCTCCTTCTCCAGATGGTCACTTCGTGTCATGGGTGTTTGTTTTGTTTTTGGTTGCCAGTGGATTGTATACGGAGACTAATGTATGTTGTGATGGAGATAGTGCCCTCAAAGTCAATTATTGGATCGCAGGTACGTGATTGCAATGTTTGAGGCAGGACCTATACCGATATGACAGTCTTGCTCGAGATGATAGTATGCTATCTGGTTTGTCTTTATTATCGTATACATGTTTTAGTTCGCTATTGCGTGATGATAGAGCCCATAGGATTCTTGCTTGACTTCCAGCAGTATGATGGCGATCATATACGTGGGAGCTGGAGTCTGTAAGCACATCCTTAAAAGTGTCCCTAGTCGTGGGAGTTTCGAGACAGGGCATCGATACTCCAGAGTAGACTAGTGTAAACAGTCGAGACCCCGACGAGGGGCGGTGGCCGGTCTCATAAGCCACTGGTGTCAGTTGGATCACCTAAGATGTATACAGGTGTTCATTAGGTTATGAGTACACCGGACAGGACTCGCCGGGGACATGCTAGTTGGTATTATACATATCGTCAGATAGCAGTTTCCTGGTGACATGTGTACAGGTTAGTTTGTCGACCTGAGATCGTCATTTGTCTCGTGTGAGTTCCCACTGTGCTTTGATTCCTACCCTACCACGCTCAAAGGAGTTGTGCAAACAGGTATTTTTTGGGTACAGTCCCGAGCCACATGGAGGCAGTGAGCGGATCGTCGGGAATTCGTCTCTCCCGGTATTGGGGGTTGATATCGCGCAGTGCAAGGGTGGCCATCACTAGAAATCCTTGGCCAAGGTAGTGGAGAATTACTGATTTGGATCAGTAGTTTCTCAGGTGGTGATGGGCTTCATACCGACACGAATTATCGCGTTATTAGGGGTCTGACTTTATCCACCCCCCTAGACTCGATATGCGATACTCTTTAGACGAACGGACCGGACTGTATATACATTGTCACTGTTAGGCTCAGTAGGGTTTATGGATGAGTTCGCTCGTCAGCTTCCCTTCCAATCAATACATAGGCAACCGTTACGTACAGCTTGTACTTCTGACGTGCTAGTGGTTTTACCCAGTGCCAGTGTGTTGATGAGTCATTAGAGTCCCCCACAGACACTTTCCCAAGTTCGGGCGAAACGTTGTAGAGGCCGTATGGTTTTATGGCAGGGTTCGGAAAATGCACGTGTGTTTTCGCACGTGTCATTTTTCGGGCAGATAATACTGGTCGGCTTTGGTTTAAGCCGGATCCAAGTATTATACTCTGTAGATATAATATTTTTTCTCAGATGCATTTGTATTCGGTCGTAATACAAATGCGGGTATGTTTATACTGATACGGGGTTATCCTGAAATTCGTTTCAGGATCACTTTTGGAAGTTGCCAGTTTCCAGTTTTCTATCGGCCGTATTTAACATTCGGTTAAATACGGATTTATCTTTTCTTGAGATGAGTGTGGAAGTTTCTAGAGGCTTCTAGAAGGTGGTGACTAGGTTCATACATCTTTGTGACTCAATAGTGCATTAATGGAGCAATTAATGCTTGATGACTAAGGGTTATGGTTCAATGTATGCATTGATTGAGTTCATACTAGGTGTTATGGTGAATCATCATCTCATTTATTCTTGTGGTCACCTCCTAGCTCCTACACTCACCTCCCCATCATCTATAAGTGGCCGGCCATTCACTTGGTGAAGGTTATGGTTGTTGATTGAAAAAAGTTATAAGTTTTGGTGCATAGAAATTAGATGTGATCCATTTCTCATTTCCATTCGATCCAAAAAGCAACTTCATTAACCGTTCGTCCATAGCCTTGGACGTAAAGAGACAAAGTGTTCTACTCATTCTCTACTTCATCTTGGTCGTCTCTTTTAGCAAACTTGACGACTGAGTTGCCTCGGTTCAGAGGCAGGAGCCCGTTTAAAGATCCGTCGACGTGGTGCCACCTGGACGAGAAGACTGGAGATTCAGGAGATCGGAGCAGCCGCAACAAAGCGTGGGATGATGGTTGAAGACGGAAGGACTCAGATCGTTCGGTATAACATTTCTACCCACTTTGTAGTTTATTAGTTTAGCTTTAATGGTAGATCCGGGTTATAGTACGCGATAGCGCCAGTTGTAAAAAGTTTTTGTTCCGCATTTGGCGTCTGTTAGACGGCCGGGGCGCTACCGTGGACTTACAGTGGTATCAGAGCCTCACCATTAAGCTATACTAACTTGTGCTAACGCGTTTAAAATATCGATCGAACGGATTTTCAAAAACCGCAAATTCCAAGTTCTGAGTTTCTGTTAATTTTAAATGATGTCTAAAAATAATTTTACATATGCCAGAAAATCAAGCAGTGCTTTTATAGACTACTGGAGAAAAACGACCACCTGAGTCGACCGTACGGCCTCGGAAACGCGGTCAAAGCCTGGCTTTGACCGCGGAACCGCGGCGCTTTTGGTGACTCAGTTGGCAATTTTTCTCCTGTTATTTCTAAATTGGAAATTGTGGTGTTTGATATTGTTCTTTTAGGCCCAGATTTTGTTACTGTACAGCAAATGTACATGGGGCCCACTTCGGGAAGTTTTGTCGATCGAAATTTTAAACTTGTTAATATGCAGTATTTACATTATATCTCCGACCGGGAATGTCATTTGATCGGTAAACCGCGTCTGATTGCTATAATTCTTTTAGACGGGTTTGCGAACGTGACATTCGCGTTGATGTTCTGTGTTGTGTTGTGATGTTGCGGATATGTCGTGTGGATAGCAGGGTGCAATGATAGTACAGTTTGGATTTATTTGTACATTTGATATTGCGGGGCGAGTGTCCAACGTGTGGACTGCCGTTACTGCCTGTTGTATAATATTCTTTTGGGGCACGACCGGGTTGAAGTCGATGTACCCGTTGTACATATTTTTATTTCTGTACTAGGTTTATCCCGCGACGGAGTGCACGGATAGCCGGGTTCTGGAGGGCAACGGGTCCGTATCTCATGCCTTTGAGAGGCAGAGGGACCTCACTCTAGAATTGGCAGACTATTTGCCGCACTCGTAGGGGGTACAGGTTGACCCAAGGAGGGGTGCTCAATTTACCGGATTCCGTGAAGTGCCGGGTGTTCCATTCACTATACTGTGGGGGACTACCTCGCTTCAGGTTTTGACGGGTAATTTGCTGCGCCCGTAGGGGTCTAGGTTTCATTGCATAGGCTATCCACACGACCAGGGAAAGTCGGGTTTCAGTAGCGGCTCTGTGAAACCCGGGGATCCCAGTTTATCTGTATTGTTCTATGATACTTATTACTCTTCTGTAATGTTGCATATTATCATGCCTGGAGCGATTATTGTATATTGGTATATATACTATTAGATGTTGTATATGTTTTACACCCGCACTAGTCCAGCCCCTGCTCTGTCGTTAGTTAAGTAACCTAACGGGTGATGACGAGACCCAGTGGCAAATGCGGATGGCATATACGTACATTTTATTTTCGTTCTTTTCTGGTGTGATTGAATGATGGGACTGCATTGATTCTTATCAATGCAAGGATAAAACAAACCTATATTTGATGTTGTTGGAACAAATTTTAAAAGGTGTTATTACAAAGATATTTCCTTTTGTTTTGCATAGTGATATTCAGTTAGAATATCCCGCACCTCATTCGACGAGGCAAGGGCCGAGATCCCTTCACCGGGAGTGACCCCTTGGACAGAAGTTTATGTCAGGGTAATAACTTTATTATAGTCGATTACAAGTTGCTTTGCATCGCGGTATTCAGTTAGAATATCCTGCATCTCATTCCACGAGGAATGAGCCGAGATCTCTTCACCGGGAGTGACCTCTTTAGCAAAACGTTTTTGCCACTATATTTTATAAAAAGCTATCAGGTTCCTTCAACGAGATCAAGTTCATTACGTTAAAGGTTTTTCGCCAAAAACCAGCCGTAGCCCTCCGTCATTTCTTATGGATAGTCAGTAGTATTCAAGCTATGTTTGTTGACTAAAGTCAAGGCATAGTGTTTGGTAGTTGCTGGGTATTCATCTGTAGCATAGATAGATGTGTTGGTTTGGGACAGTCGTATTACCTTGTTGGCTAAAGTTAAGGGTATGTACGGGTGGGTTCAAATCAACCTGGATAATGATGGGTAGAACTTGACATGTGACTTATGATTTGTTGACTAAAGTCAAGGTCATAAGAGCATGAGGCAAAAATAACATCGGGAGTTTCAAACATAATGAAACTTGCCAAGTATGCGCATACCTTCTGGAGTGTGATAACTTGAATGGCTTCCATCAAGTTATCATGCGATGATAGTTGGATCCCGATTCTCACTGATGAGTTGGTTTACTCTTCGGGTGATCCCGATTAGTTCTTCTTTTAGGTTTGGAGGAGAATTTGAGATTACAGTGGGAGGTTTCCTGATTAGATAAAGTGATAACCATTCTGATCTAGGTTAGAGTGCACCCAGAGTGTTTCTTTTCTCTCTCTCTCTTTGGCATCGACCATTGACCGAACCTAGACTATGACTCAGTAACCAAGTTGACCGAACCTTCTTATAATACTGGCTTTTGGATTGTCCGAGTTGCATAAGTCATTGCCGCTCCTTCTTTTACCCTTTGTATTTCTCAGAACACCCCATATTACTACGGACATCCACTTCCATTGGATAGATCCATCGTATGGTTATATACGAACTCGAAAGGATTTCTTCGAGGATGGATCCAGGTTCAGAAGAAATAGAATAAGTTATTATTCAGTTGTCTTTTATTATCACATTTTCTCAGGTTGCGAGGGCTCCTTAGTTTAGGAGAGTACACCTATTACGCTTATCGGATAGTCTTATTCCAAACCATAGGCTGGTGCCGAAAGGTAGGGAATGAAGAAAACCAATTAGCCTAAGTAGGGTGTGCAGAAGGTAATATGTAAAATCAAGATAAAGGGATTAGAAAGAGGGCAAAGTAAATTGCGACTGTTAAAATTCACGACCAAACCTCATACTTCATCGCCACTCCTATTTCACCTTTGCTTTTTCCCCAGTTTGGGAGAAATAGAATAAGATATTATTCAGTTGTCTTTTATCATCACCTTCTCTCAAGTTGCGAGTACTCCTAGGATTAGGAGGGTACACCTATTATTCTTACTGGATAGTCTTCTTCCAAACCATAGGCTGGTGCCGAGCGGTAGGGAAGGAAGAAAACCATTTAGCCTAACAATGGTGTACAGAAGGTAACGACTAAAGAAAAATAAAGGGATTTGGAGAGATAGCAAATGAAATATACGGTTAAAGTCATGAATTGGATTATGGAAGAGGCATTACTAGAATACCAGGATACCCCTACGAAACATTTTTATGTTTCAGTTACACTGTGCATTGTTAAAGGAAAACTGATTTCCCGATTAGATACTTACTCCAAGGTATGTATTTACCAAGTTACATTCTCATATCTGTATGGATTTTCACAGATGATGAGTGGGAGTAAGTTATTGGGAATTAGGAGATCATCCTCATTATATCGGAATTCGTTGTAATTGGTGATATTTGAGGAAGTCGCCTGGGTACAGTTTTCAACCTACGACGTACAGGTTGTGAGTTATTCAACTCAGAGGACTTATACAGAATATTGTATGTTGTCCAGTGTCCGTCAGGACAAAGGGGTTGGTCCGAGTACTATGTTCTGTTTACTTATGACTTCTTTAGTTTTTGGACAAGTGTTTCGTAGAAATACAATGTCTAAGTTTTGAGAAGTTGTGGGTATAAGAATAAAGTAGAGAACCAGGTATCACAAGTATCGGGATTCTTCAAAAAGATCGAAGATGTAGATACTTATGATTGGTATTCAGATGATAGTAATGGTTTTGAGAAACTTGTTTCTCTTTCAGGTTACTCATAATTGGATGGATTCCTAAGTTGAGTAATGCTGATTAGCCTCTCTCCATTAAGTTGATATGCACTGGTGACAGCTGCAGGATTTGAATCTGGTTCCAATTAAATAAGTGCCAAAGTTTCTATATTTGATATAGAATACTTCAGATCTTAACGATGTTAAGGTAAGGGGAGTTGTCTAGCTTATGCTTAAAACCAGACACTGGATAACTCAAGGCACGTTTCTGAAATGGCAGTTTATGGGTTGACTCTGGCTTTGACGAGTGTTGATTTTCTACCATCTGGAAAATCAATAGTGATATTGTTCTTGACTCGCCACAGTTTTAGTAAAATGGATTTTTTCAGAAAATAGTAGTGGGAGTATGGTAGAACTGGAAGTGATTCCAGAACCGCAAATGATTACGGAAAATTTAATAGAACCTATATATTCAATCAGGTTTAACATTCCAATAGCCACTCCGCAGATATGGTGGGTAACCTCAGACACCCGAGAGGTACTCCGGTAGCCTCAAGGAGGGTGACAGAGAGGTTCTTGTTTTCCCAGACTTGACACTACTGTTGTTCCAAACTATGAGACCCGGCAGGAGGATATGTATAGCGTCGTTCTAAACTAGCTTTAGAAGTACACGTATATATTATTCTGCCAGAGGGTTGTCGTAGTCAGTGGGAGTAGCGGAAGCATAGTGGTCAAGTAGCTTATGTTTATTTATAGACTTGAGCAGAAAAAGCGAAGATAGATCATCTATTTTTGATGTGACAGTCATGGGTTTGACTTCATCTGAATAGGGGATGGATCTGTTAAGAAGGTAGTAGGGTGTGATGTCCTGGTATTTGGATGACATACACAGAGTAGGAAGTAAAATTCCTATACTACGATCGGTTGTACTGTGGTTCTCACACGGTTGTTTCTTCACACAGGATATGGATATAATATTAGACATTCTGGTTTCTAGATCTACGGTTTTAGATCTAGATTTGGGTAGTTTCCTAATGTGGGTACTTAAACAGTATTCTAAAAATATTTAGAATAAATGACTCCTGGCATGGTGGTGTACCTGCAGGTGATGGAGTCACCCTCTCTAAACGTGTCTTACAGACTAAAGGGGAGAGGGAGGTGCATGATTGGCAGATCACTTGCTTAGGCAATTGAGTCAATCGTGAGATGTCAAGTACCACACCAGATGTTGTTTTTGCACTAGATGTGATAAATTTATATTAATTCAATCCTGAAGAAATATAAGGAAGCAGTTTTAGAACATAAGTACATGTTCTGCGGATTTGATGACGGCAGCCTCCTTCGGGAGACAGTTATCATTCCAGGCTCCAAAGGTGACATGGTTGATAGAGTGATTGTCAAAGTTATAGTTTTTCCCTATGATGAGGGACAGTATTATGGAAAAATGGTCCAAGAAGATACTGTGGGAGGCATGGTGCTGGATACTGATTAGGTTCAGTTATCAATAAAGTCTAAGAAGTTTGGATTTGGAGTTCATTTATAAACTAGGTCCCATCAGATATTCAGACATATTCTAAGACAGGTATTACTCGATTTGGGAGATGGTTTTCTCCGCGAACTTGAGATTCAGAGAGATATAGAAAGAAACATCAGGGCGGATCCACTCACTGAGGTTATTTCTCGAACACAAGAGTTTTACAAACTAGCTTTGTAAAACTGATTAGTAGAGGAGTTGGATGTTCGGTATCACACGGGCTGTGAGTATGCGACATCGCAATAATTAGACTTTAGTGCAAGTGGGAGATTGTTGGAGATAGTGCCCTCAAAGTCAATTATTGGATCGCAGGTACGTGATTGCAATGATTGAGGCAGGACCTATACCGATATGACAGTCTTGCTCGAGATGATAGTATGCTATTTGGTTTGTCTTTATCATCGTATACATGCTTTAGTTCACTATTTCATGATGATAGAGCCCGTAGGATTCTTGCTTGACTGCCAGCAGTATGATGGCGATCATATACGTGGGAGCTGGAGTCTGTAAGCACATCCTTAAAAGTGTCTCTAGTCGTGGGAGTTTCGAGACAGGGCATCGATACTCCAGAGTAGACTAGTGTATACAGTCAAGACCCCGACGAGGGGCGATGGCCGGTCTCACAAGCCACTGGTGTCAGTTGGATCACTTAAGATGTATACAGGTGCTCATTAGGTTATGAGTACACCGGAGAGGACTCGCCGGGAACATGCTAATTGGTATTATACATATCGTCAGATAGCAGTTCCCTGGTGACATGTGTACAGGTTAGTTTTTCGACCTGAGATCGTCATTTGTCTCATGTGAGTTCCCACTGTGCTTTGATTCCTACCCTACCACACTCAAAGGAGTTGTGAAAACAGGTATTTTTTGGGTACAGTCCCGAGCCATATGGAGGCAGTGAGTGGATCGTCGGGGATTCATCTTTCCCGGTATTAAGGGTTGATATCGCGCAGTGCACGGGTGGCCATCACTAGAAATCCTTGGCCAAGATAGTGGAGAATTACTTATTTGGATCAGTAGTTTCTCAGGTGGTGATGGGCTTCATACCGACACGAATTATCGCGTTATTAGGGGTCTGACTTTATCCACCCCCCTAGACTCGATATGCGATACTCTTTAGACGAACGGACCGGACTGTATATACATTGTCACTGTTAGGCTCAGTAGGGTTTATGGATGAGTTCGCTCGTCAGCTTCCCTTCCAATCAATACATAGGCAACCGTTATGTACAGCTTGTACTTCTGACGTGCTAGTGGTTTTACCCAGTGCCAGTGTGTTGATGAGTCATTAGAGTGCCCCACAGACACTTTCCTAAGTTCGGACGAAATGTTGTAGAGGCCGTATGGTTTTATGGCAGGGTTCGAAAAATGCACGTTCGTTTTCGCACGTGTCATTTTTCGGGAAGATAATACTGGTCGGCTTTGGTTTAAGCCGGATCCAAATATTATACTGTGTAGATATAATATCTTTGTCTCAGATGCATTTGTATTCGGTCGTAATACAAATGCGGGTATGTTTATACTGATACGGGGTTATCCTGAAATTCGTTTCAGGATCACTTTTGGAAGTTGCCAGTTTTCAGTTTTCTATCGGCCGTATTTAACATTCGGTTAAATACGGATTTATCTTTTCTTGAGATGAGTGTGGAAGTTTCTAGAGGCTTCTAGAAGGTGGTGACTAGGTTCATGCATCTTTGTGACTCATTAGTGCATTAATGGAGCAATTAATGCTTGATGACTAAGGGTTATGGTTCAATGTATGCATTGATTGAGTTCATACTAGGTGTTATGGTGAATCATCATCTCATTTATTCTTGTGGTCACCTCCTAGCTCCTACACACACCTCCCCATCATCTATATATGGCCAGCCATTCACTTGGTGAAGGTTATGGTTGTTGATTGAAAAAAGTTATAAGTTTTGGTTCATAGAAATTAGATGTGATCCATTTCTCATTTCCATTCGATCCAAAAGGCAACTTCATTAACCGTTCGTCCATAGCCTTGGACGTAACGAGACAAAGTGTTCTACTCATTCTCTACTTCATCTTGGTCGTCTCTTTTAGCAAACTTGACGACCGAGTTGCCTCGGTTCAGAGGCGGGAGACCGTTTAAAGATCCGTCGACGTGGTGCCATCTGGACAAGAAGACTGGAGATTCAGGAGATCGGAGCAGCCGCAACAAAGAGTGGGATGATGGTTGAAGACCGAAGGACTCGGATCGTTCGGTATAACATTTCTACCGACTTTGTAGTTTATTAGTTTAGTTTAATGGTAGATCCGGGTTATAGTACGCGATAGCGCCAGTTGTAAAAAGTTTTTGTTCCGCATTTGGCGTCTGTTAGACGGCCGGGGCGCTACCGTGGACTTACATATTGTCGCCCGTATGGCTTGGATTAGTCCAAATCCGTATCTTCTTAGATTTGGGTTTTGGTTTGGGTTTAAGGATACGTTAGCCTCATTTGAGACTAAGATCAACATAATTGTTTGTTAAGGATACGTTAGTCTAATTTGAGACTAAGATCAACTCAACGTTTGTTAAGGATACGTTAGTCTAATTTTAGACTAAGATCAACTTAACAGGATCATTTAGATCCAACAACAGAGCATTTGGGCTCTATTGTTTAGTTTAGTGATATTGTGGTCGATTACCAGTTTAAGGATATGGTGGTCCAAGGTTAAGGACATCATAGTCCATGGGTTTAAAGGGACCCCACAGTCCGAGGTTAAGTATATCGTAGTCCGTGCGTTAAAAGGGACCCCACAGTCCGAGATTAAGGACATCATAGTCCGTGGGTTAAAAGGGACCCCACAGTCCGAGGTTAAGGACATCGTAGTCCGTGGGCTTAAGGACCCCATAGTCCAGGTTAAGGACATCGTAGTCCGTGGGTTTAAAGGGACCCCACAGTCCAGGTTAAGGACATCGTAGTCCATGGGCTTAAGAACCCCACAGTCCATGAAATATGTGGTTGTCGGGACCCGTCACCTCTCTGAAGACGTTGAAGGATTACAACGACAGATATCAGAGGAGTAAAGAGATGTACCATTGAACCGGTGTGAATTGTTTGAAAGATCTGTAGCCCAGTTTGAGACTAAGATCTGTTGAATATTCGTGAGCAGATGTGCTCAATTGATATAAGTTGAGGACTTATGGCCAGAATTGGGCTAAATCCAATAAAATTAAAATGTATGACATTTTATTGTTCTGAGCTGTTAAACATTTGTTTGGGCTTAGCTCTTTTAATAATGCTGAGCATTAGATTCTGACATTTTTTGTCTTGTATTGAATGCATAGCATTCATCAGAACAATGTGTGTTCTGATAATACGCCACGTGGCGCGCCAGGTGCTTTGCGCCAATTAAAGAGCGCATTGCGCTTCTGCCAAGTAACGCACACGAAAGGGACATGTGTCGCGCTTGGCTCTAAGCGCCAGATGATGGGCGCATTGCTCCAGATGATGGGCGCATTGCGGCTTCAATTTATGAGCGTGTTGCGCTAGTTTAGTGGCGCACCAGTGAGTAACACGTGGCACGTTTTGGCGCTGAGCGCCGGTCCAAGGAGCGCAAAAGCGCAGTTCAAGAGTGCAAGGCACTTTTCAGTAGCGCAAAGCGCATTTGATCAAATTTATGATCAGAGAACAAGTTTATGTTCCTTTTAAAGGAGGCTTTGCCTCAAGATTCAAGAACAAAAGTTCTTATTTTGGAAAGGGCTTTACCATTTGTAGATCAATGATCTGTGAATGAAGTAAATACTTCTTTTGTTTTTATGATGAGATCTTTTGATCTCTTTTTATAAAAGACCTAGATCTATGATCTTTTAAGAAGATAATTCTTCTGTTTTAATGAGATGATTTCATCTCTTTGTGCAAGAATCATTCTTTTTTACCTTGAAGAAATGATCTTCTTTCAAGAGCTTGCTCTCTTTCTTTTGAGTTTTCTCAAAGTTTGTAGGGTTTTTTTTCTATATCAGACTTGAAGTCTCAGGGCCTTTATATAGGGCAAGTTGATTTGTTAAATCAGTTAAAGAGATCTGTCTCTGATTGATTTGGGGACGTTTCCCCACCGTTGGATCTTTGATCCTAGGGTTTCTGTTTTACAGAAGGCAATCTTCTTGTTTTTAACAAGATTGAGAAAATCTTTCCATAACAGAATTTTAATTCTGATTAATAATTTATCATTATTAGATCTTTTGATCTAACGGTGGGGAATTTTTAATTTCAGTTCAGGCGCACCCGTGCTTTGCACGTGGTGCACTGCTCAGAGCGCAGCGCACTTTGCACTAGCGCACCTAAGTTTGACACGTGGCGCGCAGCGCAACTGCGCTAGCGCACCCTTGTTTGACACGTGGCATGCAGCGCGCCTAGCGCTAGCGCATTCATGGTGCACTACCTAGGGCGCAGCGCACCTGGCGCTAGCGCATCCGTGTTTGACACGTGGCGCGCATCGCACCCAGTGCCGGATCTGAAGCGTTGCTTCAATTTTTGAATTTTGAATTTCAAATAGAGCTTTGCTCTGATTGTGGGAAACAGAAGTGTCGCTTCATTTCAAATCTCGGAATTTGAACAGAGCTTTGCTCTGATTGGGGAAACAGGGTTCATGGGAGGATCATCTACACTTGGTGGAGTTTTCTTACAACAACAGCTTTCAGGCGACTATTCTGATGGCTCCATTCAAAGAATTATATGGTCGCAAGTGTCGCTCACCCGTTTGTTAGGATGATGTTGGAGAACGAAGATTGTTGGGACCGGATTTGATCGTGCAAACAGTAAAGAAGGTTAATACTATCCGGAATTATATGAAGGCAGCACAAGATCAGCAGAAGAGTTAGGCCGATGCATCGAGAAGACCTCTAAAGTTCGCTTGGTGATCTTGTATTCTTGAAGATATCCCCGACTAGAGGAGAGATTCGTTTTGGGAGTCGAGGTAAGCTTAGTCATCGATTCGTAGGGCCTTTCGAGATTTTGGAGCGTGTGGGAGAAGTGGCTTATCGGTTGGTTTTACCACCATCTTTGGCGAATGTTCATGACGTGTTTCATGTATCTCAACTCCGTAAGTATGTTCGAGATGAAACACATGTGCTGGAACATTCGGAGCTGACTGTAAGAGAGGATTTGACCTTTGGGGAACGACCGATGTCGATTGTCGATCGAAGAGAAAAGGTCCTTAAGAACAAGATTATCCCTCTCGTGCTGGAACATTCGGAACTGAGTGCATAGTGACGAAAACGTTGTACAACCCATAACAGTGTTAGGCACAGTTTCTCGATGAATAAATACTTTGCTTCATACACGGTCATCCGCTTACTCAGATAGTATATTTCCTTTTCTTTTCGTCTCGTTTCGTCGTGTTGCCCGAGCACGCAACCTATAGATGTCAAAAGTGGATATATACATAATCAGCGGTCTTCCTGGAACTGACGGCACCAAACTTGGGGAATTGGATATGTGATACTTGATTTTGTCGACGCTGTTTGCAATCTTCATTCCATTTTGCGGGGCATCATTTCTGAGTAGCTTGTAGATGAGTTCGCAAGTCGGAGAAAGTTGTGCTATAAAACGGCCGATATACCGGATTCTTCCAAGAAAGCCTTTGACTTCTTTTTCTGTCATCGTCGATGGAATTTCCTATATGGTTTTAACTTTGTACAGATCTACCACGATGCCTCTTTCTGTAACGATGAAGCCTAAAAGCTTTCCCGAAGTTGTCCTAAAGACGCATTTTGTAGGATTTAAACGCAATTTATATTTTCTTAAATGGGCGAATAACTTCTTTAGATCATCGACGTGATGTGCGGGTTCTTTTGATTTAGCGATCATGTCATCGACGTACACCTCTATCTCGTTGTGTATCATATCATGAAATGAGGACGTCATCGCCTTCTGATATGTCGCGCCTGCATTCTTTAGTCCGAACGGCATTACTTAATAACAAAAAATACCCCAGGGCGTGATAAATGCAATCTTCTTTTGATCTTCTGTCGCGAGCTTGATTTGATTGTAATCGGAGAACCCGTCCATGAAGGATAGCATTGCATACCCTGCAGTGTTATCTACTAGGATGTCAATTATGGGCAGAGAGAATTCATCCTTCGGAATGAAGCGATTAAGATCTTTGTAGTCGACGCATACTCTTATGGTTCCATTCTTCTTTGGCACCGACACTATGTTTGCTATCCAGATTGGAAAGTTTGTATTTCGGATGAACCCAGCATTGAGCTGCTTCAAAACTTCTTCTCTAAGTTGTATAGAATGTTCTGGTCGATGTTTCCTCAGCCTCTGTTTCAATGGTTTCGCTTCTTCCTTTAGATAGTGGTAGATGGCGAGTCACAATCGCCCGATCCAATCCTAACATATCCTCATATATCCAGGCGAAGATGTCGGAATACTTGTGCAACAACGAGATCAAGCGTTCTTTGATTTCAGGGCATAGTTGTGCTCCGATCATCACGACCTTCAATTCATCGGCACCGCCGAGGTTTACACTCTCGGTGTCATTGCACGTCGAGTCCTTTGGTCGCTTACTTTTTCTCAAACTATCGACTAGATCGGGACCTATATCCGCTTCGCATTGTTCTAGGTCGATATCCATCACAATCTGTAGTCTATGGCTTTCATGGGTCTAGTGAGTTTTTTTAAATCCCAAAAGCTTTTTCAAAATCTTCTTTTTCAAATTCATTTTGTAACATTTCAGAAAATAAAATATTATTTTTAGGAATTTAAATAATTAAAATGATAAATATTGTGAATATTTTAAAAGTATGGAGATTGGTTTTAATGAAATGGTATAATTATATATGTATAGTTGTCACGACCTGAAGGTACAGAACGTGACTGACATTTAAATTATGAAACGTCTCAAGACGTAAGTAATCTAAGTAATCCAAAGCCCAGAAATCTAAACCGTTTAAGAAATAGAGTGAAGGAAAACTTAACTTAAAAAGATGCTTTTTGTAAAATAAAGTCACCTTAAAACATTTTAATGCATCAAATTTCCCGAAAATTTCGGCAGAGTCTCCTTTGTAAATACTTGCCCCCAAACGGGTACAACACAAGAAAATACATATAAATAATGAATAAAGGCATCACCAAGCGGGAGCTAGCTCTTCGCCAAAAATGGAATCATAACCACAAGCAATATGTATATAATAAAGTGCGAATTAAGAATATAAAAGCACGAAAATAAGAAGAACATCACGTCGGCTCAAGTGAGCATCGACACCAAAAACCACAAACACAAGTTTCACGAGTCTCACCGTCTAGTCCAAGATACAAGGGTAAATAAGGTAGATAGAGTGTACTAGATACAAATGATACACAAAGTGGGAATAACATATCCTCGCAACCCACCTACGAGCAAGCAGCAAATCAAGCATATGAAGCCAAAAAGTGGAAGTACGCCAGCCGCTACTATGCTGACATGTCAAACTTGCAAGATACTGTGGCACAACGGCGGTGAGTTATCAACTCGTGAGTAGTAAGTAATATCTAATAAGGCTATCGTAAGCATGCACGCAATGCATCACAGCCTACATATATCAATACAACGCGATGCACTCGTATGGATACAATATGAATGCATAATCAAATACAAAACTTGAACATGTCTGGTATGAGAAAATCTTTATTCTTATTTTAGAAAAACCTCTATGCAATAAACCGAAATATCATCAATGAAATCAACAGAAAATTCGTGTCAAGCATCGACATAATATATGTATATCTCAATATCTTAATGTCTCAGTATCTCGATATCTCAATGTCTCAATATCTCAATGTCTCAATATCTTGAGCTCCGTCAGTCCGGATCGGCCCATCTCATCAAATCTCACGACTACGGTCGGTATCCTCCGGATATCCACCGCGGCAATATTAACCGGTAGGTAGTGCTCCCCTGCCGGGCTCATCGTCATCCCCACTAAAACACTCTCGCCCCAGGGTACCATACCGGGTCCACCATGTACCCGTAGACGGTACATCCCCTCCTCAAATCGGGTATATGATACAGCTCAAGAACCGAGAAAATACATAGTGGACCCCACATACATCATATCACGAGAAAATCGCAAATTTCTATTTTTTTAAATGATAATAGGTTTATAAAATTCTTGCAGCTTTCCCCAAAATCTAGAAATCTCATAAATACTGAAATCCTCGAGAAGAATCAAAATATGTAAACATGTCGGTGATAATGGATGTCTATGATACGATAGTATATACCATGCGAAGTACGGCCAGAACCTATGCATGAATCATGATGCAAATGAGGTATGTATATATGACTAACAATCCTACGTATCCCTCCTGACGAAATGAATATACAAGTAAAAGTCTACAGATCATATATGTTGCAAATTTTTAGATACTGATTTAAGAAAATTCAATAGTGTTCGTGGCATAGCAATTACCAATGGCGTGTGTGTTCGTATGAATAGTGCACGTGCGGCATGAACCAATGGTAATGGAGCAAGTGTCCTAGGTAGTGACAACATATGTAAAAAGATGTGATGCATGATATGAATGGTTTGAAGCTACGCATATAGATACAAGAACTACTAATAATCCTAACTATCGGGCTACGCATAAAGATGCAAGAACTACTAATAATCCGAACTATCAGGCGTCTTGCGCCATCCAGACGATTCCCCTATAGATGTTTACATATACTCACCAGGACGACTCGGCTAATCTGATCCGATCTCAGCCTTGTCTTTCCGTGCCACGTCCGACGCCTCTGCATCCGATCCTAGAATCGCATACAAGTAAATAAGAGGATAGATATAAATAGTCGCGGACACAACGATACAAATCAACCACGCGCACTAACTAGACGCGCGCACACTTGGTGCACAAAACGCGCTCGCGACAACGCCACAAACCACAACTAGGGTCGCTATACGTGACAACTACCAAGCCTAGAACCCAATCACAACAATCGCGCATTCGCAACACACTAAATATTTTAGGGAATAGGTTATAAATCATCAAAACCTCAAACTTAATTAAAATCGATTTATTCCAAAAACCTAGTAAGTATCACCTAACCATTTTAGTGCAAATCTAAATGTTTTAGCAATTCTAGCGGCCACAATGTCCACTTAATATTTTAATTAAGTCCCACAATTATTAACTAGATTTTAATCTCACCTATTTACATTAATCATAAAAATTTAGTTTGCAAGATTATTTAATTAAGACAATTTAAAAGTAACAATTAGCAGATTAACAACTAGTTTAGATTTTTCAAGTCTTAAGATTTTAATCTACACATTATAACCATAATCAAGTGATAAAACCCTAACTTGAACCCAAACCCTTCTCTTGAAATTTTCAAACTTGCAATTAGAACCAAATTAACAACTAAAGAATTTAGATTAAGGAAATTAACCAACAAATTAACTATTAGGTTATGATTTATACCTCAAAGGTTTATCGATCTAACTTGCAAACTTAGCCTCCAAAATTGCTTCATTGCTCCTAGATCCAAGCTACTTTAGGCTAAGGAATTTTGGGTGAAAGTTTAATTATGAATTAGTGATTTTTTTTGTGTGGATTTTTGATGGAATTTTGAGGATTTTTGAGATGGAAATGAAGTGGAGAAATGGGGGAATGGGGCTGCCTAGTGCTCGACCAAGGGGGAGAGAGAGAGAGGAGTGAGTGTATGTTTGTGTAGAAACATCCCCCATCTAATTAATAATTTTCCTAGAAATCTCTAAAACCATTGAGACACAATTAAGAAAGAATGGAGCATGTTACAAACTTGATTCTAAGTTGTCATGGTTCACTAAAAAATAATTAACCCATTCCAATTTGTAATTATCACTAATTAAATTTATAAGTGAAGGCTTAAAATAATATTCAAAAATATAATTAATTAAGAAAAATATTTAAGTAAACTAGAAATTTATAAGTGACCAATTAAATACCAAATACTAGCAATTACATAACCAAAATAGGTATAATTAAGTCTATATTAAAAAATAATTATAATTTAGTTTTACGGAAAACACTAGTTATATTACCGATTATCGGACAATCCACCTAAACGATTTTCAAAACGTTACAATTTTCCCCCCTTAAAGAAATTTGGTCCCTGAATTTAAAATCTAACCACGCGTACCCTTGAAGAGATGGGGATATTTCTTCCTCATCTTGTCCTCGGCTTCCCACTTGATCTCTTCGCTATTCGGGCCACGCCAAAGAACCTTTACGGACAGTATGACCTCGGACCTCGATTTCTTCACTTGCCGATCTAGAATGACTATTGGTTGCTCTGTACAAGAAAGGTCGTGCTCCAGCAGAATTGTCTAATACTGAATCACATTAGATGGGTCATGAAGGTACTTGCGGAGCATTGATACATGAATCACAGGGTGAACATCTAGAAGGCTGGGTGGAAGAGCCAAATGATAGGCAACTGCGCTGATACGCTCGAGAATCTCCAAGGGACCCACATATCTGGAACTAAGCCTTCTTTTTTTTATGAATCTCATCACGCCCTTCATCGGAGAAACCCTCAAGAAAACATGATCGCCAACTGTGAACACAAGTCTGCGCCAACGTCAGTCTGCATAAGATTCCTGCCTGCTCTGGGCCGCTCTCATCCTATCTTGAATCAACTGAATTTTTTCGGTCATCTCCTGCACACTCTGTGGCCCCAAAGTACTGCTCTCACTGAGCTCTGTCCAACATACGGGTGATCAACATTTCTTCCCCATATAATACCTCAAAGGGTGTCGTATGAATCTCCTCCTAGAAGTTGTTATTATAGGAAAACTTATCAAGGTCAAATGAAGATCCCTACTGCCACCAAAATCTAGAACGCGAGCTCAGAGCATGTCCTCAAGAATCTGAATAGTCCGCTCTGATTGACCGTCGGTCTGCGAATAGAAAACTGCACTGAAACTCAATTGGTGCCTAAATCTCCTGAAGTTTCTACAATAGTCGGCTGGTGAACGGGGTGCCTCTGTCGAACACAATACAAGTCGGAACTCCATGCAGTCGCACCATCTTATCAATATATATCTGAACATATTGATCAAATTCAAAAGTAGTCTTGACGGGCAGAAAATGAGCTGCTTTCCGTCAATCGGTCTACTATCCCCCACGTAGAGTCATACCCTCGACTGGTCCTGGGTAGACCCATAATAAAATCCATAGAAATTTGCTCCCATTTCCACTCCGAAATGGGCAAAAGTTATAATTCTCCTGCTGGCCTCTGATGCTCGGCCTTGAATTGCTGACAAGTCAGCATCCCGAAACAAAATCTGTGATATCCCTCTTCATCCCTTCAAACTTGTAAACATCTCTTAAGTCATGATACATCTTGGTGGAAACCGGATAAACACAATATGTCGACTGGTATGCCTCCTCTAAAATCTCACGTCTCAGTCCCTCGGAATTTGGTACACACATTCGAATCCCAAATCGTCATACTCCCTGATCATCAATCACGAACTCTGAATCTCTGCCCCGTCGAACTTATTCCATGATCTTTGACAAACGAACGTCATCGGACTGTGCCTCATGAATATGATCAAATAATTGTGGATGTACACAGACATAGGAAAGTTGTCCCCCGCTCGACGTAAACTCGCACTGTACTCGTCTGTCACAAAGAATCTGCTAATCTGCCACCGACTGTCTCTGAACTGTGCTCAACCAAGAAAAGTTACCTCCGGGCCTCCGACTCAAATCATCTACCACAACATTCTCCTTGCCCGAATGATAAAGAATCTCGCAATCATAGTCTTTCATTAGCTCCATCCAACGGTGCTGTCTCAAATTTAGATCTCACTGCTGAAAAATGTACTTTAACCCTCGTGGTCCGTGAATATCAAGCACGACTCTTCTTATAGGTAGTGTCTCCGGATCTTGAGTGCAAAAATCACTGCAGCCATTTCTAAGTCATGCGTGGGATAATTCTGCTCGTACTTTTTCAACTGCCGAGAAGCATCGCAATCAACAACGAAACCGCCTGATCCTGAAGGAAAAATAATACTGGTGCAGTCGTCGACGAATCTTCAACCGCTGAAAGCAATGCTCGCATGCATCGGTCGATAGAAAAGGAAACTCCTTTCTGGGTCAACCCAGTCAATAGTGCAGCTATACGAGAAAAATCCTAACAATGCGTCGATAATATCCAGCCAAACCCAAAAAGCTATGAACCACTGTCACTGGTACAGGTCTGGGCCAATGCTGAACGGCCTCGATCTTCTTCGGTTCCATACGTACCATCTCTCGTAACTACGTGACCCAAGAAATCAACACCATCGAATCAGAAAACACACTTGGATAATTTAGCGAACAGCTGGTGTTCTCTGAAAGTCTAAACCGAAATCCTCAAATACTGTCTAGGCTCCTCTCGGCTCCGAAAGTATATTAAGGTGTAATCAACCAACACAATGATAACTGATCAAGAAACGGCCTGAATATGTGGTTCATCAAGTCCATAAACGCTGCTGGGGCATTGGTGAGCCCGAACGACATCACCGAGAACTCATAACGCCCGTAACGTGTGCAAAAAGCGGTCTTCGGAATATCATCCTCTCGAACCCGCAACTAATGGTAACCCGACCGCAAGTCAATCTTCGAGAAATGCCCCGCACCCTGGAGCTAATCAAATAAATCGTCGATGTGAGGTAAGAGATATTTGTCCACACAGTAACCCGATTCAACTGACGATAACCGATGCACAAATACAACTTCCGTCTTTCTTCTTGACGAACAGGACAGGAGCACCCCAAGGTGACACACTCAGTCGAACAAACCCTTTTATCCAACAAATCTTGCAACTAATCCCTTAGTTCTTTAAGCTCTGTCGGGTCCATCTGATATGGCGGTATAGAAAAAAAAAAGGCTCCATGCCGGGAATCAAGTCAAACAGAACTCAATATCGCGCTCTAGCGACAAACTAAGCAACTTGTCAGGAAAGACATCTTGAAATTCCCTCACAATCGGGACCTGGTCCAATGGAACCTCTACGACTCTAACATCATAAACATACGCCAAGAATCCCTGACATCCTTTTCTCAGGAGCTGACTAACGTGAAGAGAAGAAATCAAATCGGAAAGGGTGGCGCTAAGGTCTCCGAGAATAACAAGAACTGGCTCACCCGGAAAACCAAATCTGACTGCTTTCTCACGGCAGTCCACAGATGCAAAACGCATGACTAACCAATCCATGCCCAGAAGAACTTTGCAGTCCAACAAATCGAGAAGAATCAAATTGACAGCAAAATCCTTATCTCCGATATGAACAAAACAAACATGAACGAAAAACACATAGAGCGACAAAAGACTAGCCTATGGAAGAAATCACAACAAGCGGCTGATTTAGCAAGGACTACTATCGGCTAGACTTCGATACAAAATATGTGGATACCATTTCAAATGACACTGGAAAGAAATACACATCAGAAGAAAATACCGAAAGAATACCTGTCACAACGGTGTCTATCTAACCGCCTCTGAGCTGGCATACCGGTACGAATCCGCTTCGGTCCAGAAACGACCGAAGTCTTAGAAATGCGCTCCTCCAACAGTAAGGTTGTGTTCATAGCAGCGACGTAAGTGTAAGGCTGGGTGCCGATAGCAAGAAATAACTGCATGTCCAATCTCCACACAAATCTCTTTATCCGCCTCTCTCCACTGACTCGCACCACGTCAGAGCAAGACCCTCTAGACGAAAACTCGAAAGCTCAACCCATATCTCGTCAGAACATCTCTGTGAATGACAAATACTAACCAGCCTGTCGAGAATTGTCTACGGATCCTCCGCCGCATATGTGCCGGTAAAAACTGGAGGCTTCAGCCTCAAAAACTCCTGTAAGGATACGGAAATAATCTCGGTAACAACAGAAACAGCCGCCTGAGTAGCAGGTACAATCACAGTCCCCATAGTAGGAGTGGCACCATCGGCTCTCGGAGCTCAGCTAGCCTCAATTAACAATCCAACCATCTGCCATAAGTCCTAAATACTCAACTCCAGCCTAACCATCCGTCCTGGAGAAGGCGGGTCACTCTGTCCCTGAGGGGTAGGCGTACCGCCCTGATCGGGCCTCATCTCAAACGAGCCTACTCTAATCTCATCCCCGACGGCAGCCCTCTGGCCCTCATAGTCTTCGGCGGCATAGTGGTTGGAATAAGAAATAGGATTGATAGGAATATTGCGATCGAATCAAAGGATTTCCGGAATCAAGGAAGGAAATACAAGCAAATATATATATCCTAAGGTCACTTAGGCGAAGTACCGTATCGTAAATATACCGCGGAAAATACACACGCTACATCACTCTGCTTAAGTCACCTACTCCATCTACCAAGGGCCATCCTACATAGAAAGGTAAAACCTATCGCTCTAATACCAACTTTGTCACGATTCGAAGGTGCGGAACATGACTGGCACTTAAATTACGAAACGTCTCAAGGCATACGTAATCTAAGTAAGCCAAAACCTATAAATCTAAACCGTTTAAGAAATAGAGTGAAGGAAAACTTAACTTAAAATGATGCTTTTTGTAAAATAAAGTCACCTTAAAACATTTTAATGCATCAAATTTCTTGAAAATTTCGGCAGAGTCTTCTTTGTAAATACTGGCTCCCAAACGGGTACAACACAAGAAAATACATATAAATAATGAATAAAGCCATCCCCAAGCGGGAGCTAGCTCTTCGCTAAAGGAGGAATCATAACCACAAGCAATATGCATATAATAAAGTGCGAATTAAGCATATAAAAGCACGAAAATAAGAAGAACATTACGTCGGCTCAAGTGAGCATCGACACCAAAAACAACAAACACAAGTCTCATGAGTCTCACCGTCTAGTCCAAGATATAAGGGTAGATAAGGTAGATGGAGTGTACTAGATACAAATGATACACAAAGTGGGAATAAAATATCCTCACAACCCACCTACGAACAAACTACAAATCAAGCAAATGAAGCCAAAAAGTGGAAGTACGCTAGCCGCTACTGCGCTGACGAGTCAAACCTGCAAGATATTGTGGCACAACGAGGGTGCGTTTCCAACTTATGAGTACTAAGTAACATCTAATAAGGCTATCGTAAGCATGCACGTAATGCGTCACAGCTTACATATATCAATACAATGCGATGCACTCGTATGGATGCAATATGAATGCATAATCAAACACGAAACTTGAACATGTCTGGTATGAGAAAATCTTTATTCTTATCTTAGAAAAACCTCTGTGCAATAAACCGAAGTATCATCAATGAAATCAACAGAAAATCCATGTCAAGCATCGACACATTATATGTATATCTCAATATCTCAATGTCTCGGGCTCAGTCAGTCCGGATCGACCCATCTCATCAAATCTCACGACTACGGTCGGTATCCTCCGGATATCCGCTGCGCCAATAATAACCGGTAGGTAGTGCTCCTCTACCGGGCTCATCGTCATCCCCATGAAAAAACTCTCGTCCCGGGGTACCATACCGGGTCCACCATGTACCCACAGACGGTGTATCCCCCTCCTCGAATCGGGTATATGATACAGCTCAAGAACCGAGAAAAGACATGGTGGACGCCACATACATCATATCACGAAAAAACCGCAAATTTCTATTTTTTTAAAATGATAATAGGTTAATAAAATTCTTGCGGCTTTCCCCATAATCCAGAAATCTCATAAATACTGAAATCCTCGAGAAGAATCACAATATGTAAACATGCCAGTGATGATGGATGTCTATGATACAAAATTATATACCATGCGAAGTACGGCCAGAAGCTATGCATGAATCATGATGCAAATGAGGTATGTATATATGACTAACAATTCTACTTATCCCTCTTAACGAAATGAATAAGTACAAGTCTACAGATCATATATGATGCAAATGTTTTAGATACTGATTTAAGCAAATTCTATAGTGTTTGTGGCATAACAATTACCAACAGTGTGTGTGTTCGCATGAATAGTGCACGTGCGGCATGAACCAATGGTAATAGTGTAAATGTCCTAGGTAGTGATATCATATGTAAAAAGATGCGATGCATGATATGAATGGTTTGAAGTTACGCATATAGATACAAGAACTACTAATAATTCTAACTATCAGGCTACGCATAAAGATGCAAGAACTAGTAATAATCCTAACTATCGGGCTTCTTGCGCCATCCAGACGATTCCCCCATAGATGTCTACATCTACTCACCGGGACGTCTCGGCTAATCTGATCCGATCTCAGCCTTGTCTTTCCGCGCCACGTCCAACGCCTCTGCACCCGATCCTAGAATCACACACAAGTAAATAAGAGGATAGATATAAATAGCTGTGGACACAACGATACAACTCAACCACACGCACTAACTAGACGCGCGCACACTTAGTGCACAAAACGAGCTAGTGACAACGCCACAATCCACAACTAGGGTCGTTATACGTGACAACTACCAAGACTAGAACCTAATCACACCAATCGCGCATTCGCAACACACTAAAAATTTTAGGGAATAGGTTATAAATCATCAAAACATCAAACTTAATTAAAATCGATTTATTCCAAAAACCTAGTAAGCATCATCTAACCATTTTAGTGCAAATCTAAATGTTTTAGCAATTCTAGCGGCCACAATGTTCACTTAATATTTTAATTAGGTCACACAATTATTAACTAGATTTTAATCTCACCTATTTACATTAATCATAAAAATTTAGTTTGCAAGATTATTTAATTAAGACAATTTAAAAGTAACAATTAGCAGATTAACAACTAGTTTAGATTTTTCAAGTTTTAAGATGTTAATCTACACATTATAACCATAATCAAGTGATAAAACCCTAACTTGAACCCAAACCCTTCTCTTGAAATTTTCAAACTTGCAATTAGAACCAAATTAACAACTAAAGAATTTAGATTAAAGCAATTAACCAACAAATTAACCATTGGGTTAAGATTTATACCTTAAAGGTTTATCGATCTAACTTGCAAACTTAGCCTCCAAAATTGCTTCATTGCTCCTAGATCCAAGATAGTTTAGGCTAAGGAATTTTGGGTGAAGGTTTAATTATGAATTAGTGATTTTTTGTGTGGATTTTTGATGGAATTTTGAGGATTTTTGAGATGGAAATGAAGTGGAGAAATGGGGGAATGGGGCTTCCTTGTGCTCGACGGGGAGAGAGAGAGGAGTGAGTGTATGTGTGTGTAGAAACATCCCCCATCATATCATATATTAACTCCTTTCTTAATTATTTAATTTTCTTAATTAATAATTTTCCTATAAATCTCTGGAACCATTGAGACACAATTAAGAAAGAATGGAGCATGTTACAAACATGATTCTAAGTTGTCATGGTTCACTAAAGAATAATTAACCCATTCCAATTTGTAATTATCACTAATTAAATTTATAAGTGAAGGCTTAAAATAATATTTAAAAAAATAATTAATTAAGAAAAATATTTAAGTAAACTAGAAATTTATAAGCGACCAATTAAATACCAAATACTAGCAATTACATAGCTAAAATAGGTATAATTAAGTCTATGTTGAAAAATAATTATAATTAAGTTTTACGGAAAACACTAGTTATATTACCAATTATCGGACAATCCACCTAAACAATTTTCAAAACGTTACAATAGTTTGGAAAAATAGTTGGAAAATTAATAAGAATTATTGATTTTGAAAGAATTTGTGTGATTTGGACAATTATAAATTATTATATAATTAATTATATACTGGTTTAATGCTATACTTGATTAATATTTTACTAATTATGTATTAATCTTGTTTAGGATACATGATATGCAACATAACATGTTGCAAATACTTGTTACATTTTTATGAAACATGGCTTTAATTCTTCATTTGTGCATATATGTATCGTTTTGTATTTTTATTTTTAAAAATAAAAGAATAAAGAGGAGATATTTGGAGACGGTGAGACATGAAGGCATGGGACCTTGAGGTGAGAGAGTAAGAGAGAGTGTGTGTGTGAGTGAGAAGGTTCTAGCATTTTGCCATCACCTTATTATTCCTCATCTCCTCATTTCTCTTCTTCATTTTCTTCTCCTCCTTCTCCTTCATCCTCCATCACCTCCTTTACCACCCTCAAACAACCCCAAATCTTCATCAAAATACCATGCCACCTTCATAAAAACTACTCCAAACATCACTGCAAACCCTATGGATCAATCGAGTGAAGATTTTGAGCACTTTGGGCAACCCAAGAATTTTCTTGAGTTGCCACATGACGTATATCCCTACACTTCTAATTACGTTTTTGAGTTTCCTTACTTCCTATTGTAGTTTAGAGTTAAACCGATGTAGTTTAGTGATCTTTGAAAATTCCTAGATGAGGTTCAGGAGCTAATTTGAATTGTGAAAGTGTAATTGAGATTTAGTTAGTGTTTACTAGACCTTAGTGGTGATATTCCAACTAGACTATATACTAGAAATCCAAAGCTTGCGTTTAGAATTTTCCGATATCGGTTTTATGGAGTTTTGAGGATCAAATGGAATCTATAGCAACTTGGGGTCCCTATAAGAAAAACAAACAACTACATTGATCTAGTTAGACCACAAGAAGACCATCACAGAAGAACGAGACCAAAATCACAAAATGGGGCCGACGACACTGGGTACTGTAGCAATTCCCGCCGGCAAAATGTTGGAGTTTGATGTTGGGGTTTGGTATGTAGCTCACACTCCTTATAACCTAGCTACTGTATTGTTAGTTTTGTCCTAGTCTACCTGTGCAAAAATATGGGAGCAATTTGAGTTGGTTTTGACAATGTTTTCCGATATTTGAATCTTGGATTTTTGGATTTCTTGATGTAACTTGGTTGTTCGACGTTTGCACGTTGACGTCAGAGAGTATCTTGTTGTTTTTGCACGTGTTGACCATAGGTTCAAACCTATGTATGCTTCGCATGTCGTGTCGGTTTTCGAATATGATTTTGATGCGCTACGATGTGTTTTGACTTGTAGTTACAAGCGCGTAAATTTTCAAGACGACGAAGGAGGGCAAGACATCCATCGGGATCGACTAGAGCAAGGCGTTGTATGTGAGTAGATATATATTTACGGGGGAAGTCGGGTGGATGGCGTATAGCACCCCCGCAACTATATAATAGGTTATATATATATATATAGGTGTTGATGCAAGACTTAGATACTTAGCAAATAGGGTTTTAAGGGACCGTAGGATTAGAAAAAGCGTATTCATAGGTAGGTATAACCTTGGCCTCTTTTATCTTAGTAGTGAACCATAGGATATGTGTTGTCACACACGCACGTGCGCACACACACTTGGTATATGTGTGTGTGTGTGTGTGTGTGTGTGTGATTACACACACACACACACATATACACATGAGATGAGGATATGATATGTTATTTGGTTTTGAGTCGATATGATCAGACATGATGTCGTGAGGTTATGTTATATGATCGAGTTGAGACCTCGTATATGATATGATATATTAAAGGATGTTAGATGATATACACATAACATGCGATAACATGTGACTTGATGTGATATTAGATTGTACGTGACCTTAGATCTGTACCTTTGATTTTTATTGTATGATGGATGATACCGTACAAATTATGATATATATATATATGATATTTGACCCATAACCTCGATTTTGAGGATGTCGTACGACGGATTTTACCGTACGAGATATATTTATATGATGATTGATCTGCACTCTTGAATCAAGAATGTCGTACGATGGATTATACCGTACGTAGTGCTATAAGGCTGGTTCACCGACTACAAGACTTATCGACTCGGTTATGCTTTAAATTTCCTTTCACTTTCAACACCATTTTAGTTTAGTCCCTTAATTACTTAAGTAGATGTTAGAATAGAGTTCGAGTCGTATCTATTTTCAAAACTAACGAATCGTAGGTATTTTCAAATAGCAACCCGAGGGATGCTACGGATTTTCAAAATATATTTTTTCCTCAAAAACACCGTAGCCCCTACTTTTCCAAAAACAGCGATTCATACTATTTTAAATACGGTAACCGTATGGATTGTATATAGCTATGTATATCTTATATTGTTGTGTTTACTATTTACCTTTCTGCTATGTTTATGTTAATTCCATTTCATTGCATATATATACATGTGCTTTCATTAGCTGTTACGGTCTCGTCTATTAGGACACATGTGTTAGTGTATATGCCCTAGAGGCCATTACTGTATCATACTAGTTTGTATATTACTTAATGGATGCTTGGGATATTCACCTTGTATATACAATCTTGCTCAAAATAGTAGTATGCTACTTGGTTTGTTTCTACTTCAATGTATACATGTGTTTATTTTTGTATATCGCCTATACACATTAGTAGAGCCCTTAGGATCTTTGCTTGATTACCAGCGATGTGATTGCCGTCACACTAGTGGGGCTGGGTAATCTATAAGCACATCCTTATGCAGGTCCCTGGTCACAGGACTATCGAGATAGGGCATCGATACTCTGGAGTAGACCAGCGCATGCGCTTCTCATCCCAGTGTGGGAGACGGTCTGTCCCACAGCCGTCAGTACGTCGTACTTGAGATAGTATGCGGGTGCTCGTTAGGTTACGGGTACACTGGACAGGACTCGTCGGGAACTGACTAGTTGGTTTTATACCTATCGTCAGTTATCAGTTCCCAGGTGACATGAGTACAGCTTAGTCCGCTGACTTGACACTGTCACTTTGCCTCGGGTGTGTTCCCACTGTACTTTGATCACTACCCTACCACGGCTCAAAGGAGTCGTGCAAACAGGTAGTGGTTGGGTGCAGTCCCGAAGCACTTGGAGGCAGTGACGGTTAGACAGGATTCGTCTCTCCCGGTATTGGGGGTTGACATCGCGCTGTGTCTAGGAGAGCCATTACACGAGTAGTCCCTGGCCAGGGCAAACGAGATATACTGGTAGGTTTCCAGTGTTATCTCAGGGTGTTTTGGGCTTCGCTCCGGCACGACTTGTACCGCTATTGGGGGACTGACGTTTACCGCCCCCTAGGCCCGCCATGTGATGTATCAGACGAACAGACCGGACTGTACGGAGAATGTCACACTCAGGCTCAGTAGGAGTTCAGATGGGTTTCGCCTCGTCGGTCTTCTTGTCGGCACTACCTGGGGACCGTTACGCATAGCTAGTGCCGCTTGCGGTCTGTGGTTAAACCCACTGCCAGCGTAGTGTCGAGTCTTTAGAGTCCCACACAGAAAGCTTTTCGCCTTTAGGCAAAAGAGTAGAGGTCGCATGGTATTGCGACAGGTCGCATGGTTTTGCGACAGGGTTCGGTCACATCCGTGCACTTGTGCACGTACAGTGTCCGGACAGTTTACACTAGCGGGCTTTGGTTTAAGCCAGATCCTTGTGTACCTTATGGGATTGGATTTATCCAGTTTGCATTCGTGTTCCTCGGAACGCGGATGCGGGTGTGTATGCACAGTTGACAGGGAGGCAGAGGCAGCGGATTCTCATTAGGGTTGTTGACAGTTGACCGTTGACTATTTGACTTTATGCTCAACCCTAATGAGAATATGATATGTGATTAACTATTATATTAATTAAGTATTATGGTGATATGGTTGTTGACTTGTTGACTTTTGTTGACTTGTTGACCGGTTGACTAGGCTTGACTAGTTGATCATCATGATAACCATAGCCATCATTTCATGGCAAAGACTTTTGTTTACTTGCTCATTTGTGTAAAATGAGTGCATGAAATGATATGGTTGTGGTTGCTTCTAACCATCACATAAGACTTTTGTTAATATGATGAGTTATCATTGCTTGGGATTATGAGAGGGTGAGAGACAAAATACTTGCTCATTCTTTCTTGCTCATTCTCTCTCTTGTTCTTGAGCTCTCCTCTTGCTCTCACCCTCAACCTCTTGCTCCCTCTCTTGATCTATGGTTCTCTTGTCTCATGAGTTGAGAATCAAGAACCATAGATAAAATCCCATTCTAAATCTTCTCTACTCATTCTAGTTCACTAGGTTTAGCAAACCAAGTGAACTAGTTTCTTCAAAGAACGAAGAAGGAGCTAAAGGTTGGAGCTTTCAAGTGGATCTATCTTCGGCGTACGGAGACGACGAGAAGGAGCCATCGGACCACCATCGGAGCTTGAAGAGAAGGAGTTCAAGTTTAGGTATAACCATCTCTATCCGAGTAGCTAACTCTCTTTAGCTAAGTATACTAGTTTTAGTTTAGTCAAAGATCCCGACTTTGCTTAGTCCATGTTGCCCCTTGCGATAAAATTTGATTTTTATACCGTTTCCGCCTCCCCGTAAGAACCGGGGGTCGCAACGTGGACTTACAGTGGTATCAGAGCCTAACTAAACTTAAACTAGCTTGGTAGTAAAGTGTAACGAAGTTCGGAACCGAAAAAAATCCAAAAACCTAACTTTTACAAAACCTGAGTTTCTGTTGAAATTTTTTCTGGTCAAAATGAAAAACTTTATACTCCTAAATTCGTCTCAGGGTTTTGTGTGAACACCCATGAAAAACGGTCCACTGTTTCGTTCAAACCGCCGCGCTTCCGCCGCACGAGGTAGGCATTTGCCGCGGAAGCGCCGCGGTTTGTCGTCTTCTCTGCATCGTTTTTCGTGCAGTATGTGTCTGTGTTGGTTTTGGGATTTTTGAAATATATTATATGTGCCCAGATTTTCCAGAGAAGAAATTTCCTTTTGGGGTCCTATAATTCCGTATTTTTCCGAACTTCACTGCACTTTGACTATGATGGTTATATCTGTGATGTTTGCATGTATTGAACGTCGGCTAATCGCTATAAGTCGATTGGTCGGGGTTATACATGATCTGTAATGTGCTGGAATGTGTATATAAATATGTTGGATTGTCGCGGGTGAATAGCCGGGGGTTGTGAGATGAGAGTTTTCTTTTCTTGCAATTCATGTAAATTTGTAAATTGATGTAATAATTATTTGTATGGCCGCACAACCGGGTCGGGGTTGTAGCCGTCATTGTATAATTTCTTTTTACTGTTTTTGCTCCTAGGATAGACCCATGGAGGGGTGCACAAACTACCGGGTATGCCGAAGTGTCGAGTGGCCTACTCATGGAGATGAGGGAGGTTGCTACGCTTCGGGTACTTGGCGGGTAGTTTGCCGCACCCGTAGGGGTCTTGGGTGGGGTTTTGGCTATTCACCGCGACCGTGTAATCTGTTTTTGTTACAGGCTCGTACAAATTACAGATTCCTAGTATATCCAATGTATTTATCTGTGATCTGAAATGTTTATCATTGCAGTATATCTATATATGATATTATTTAGGCGTTGCTTATGTTTTACAGACGCGCTAGCCCAGCCCCCGCTCTGTCGTTAGTTAAGTAACCTAACGGGTAATGACGGGGCCCAGTGGCGAATGCGAATGGCATAAGCGTACGTCATATTTTGGTTGTTTTCTGCAATGGTGGGATTAAATGATGGGACGCATTAAAAGAACTAATGCAAGAATATCACGCATTAAAAGAACTAATGCAAGATAATAAACCAAGTTAAAGTTGTTGGAACACTTTCGAAAAACCACTCGGTTCTTTTCAAAACAACTTTTAAATGCGGAGCTTGAGCCACTCCTTTTAAAAGCTATCTCGTTCCATCGACCAAATCAAGTTCACTACGTTCACGGTTTTGCCAAAACCATCCGTAGCCCTCCGTCGTTTCACATGAATAGTCAATAGTATTCAAGCTGTGTTTGTTGGCCAAAGTCAAGGCACAGTGATTGGTAGCTATTGGGTATTCATGTGCAGCATAGATAGATGCGTTGGTTTGGAACAGTCGTACTGCCTTGTTGGCCAAAGTCAAGGGTAGGTGCGGGTGGATTCAAATTAACCTGGAGAACGACGGGCAGAACTTGACATGTGACTTATGATTTGTTGGCCAAAGTCAAGGTCATAAGAGCATGGGGCAAAAATCCACATCGGGAGTTTCATAAGTACTGAAACTTGCTAGATTTGCATACCATTTGGAGTGTGATGATTCTGGTAGGATTCCTTCAGTTTCGTCACGCAATGATATTTGGATCCCGATCCTACTGTGAGTATATGCTACTCCTCGGGAAATTTCTCACTAATCGATCAATGCTATAAACCTAGTAGGTGCCTAGAAAGGTGTTAGCGGGGCTACGCCCCCAGGAAAAAGAGGTTCTTTAATTAAGGAACTTCGCGAAAGCGTTGGAAAACCTCCCTCGAAGTACCGACACCGGCCTGGCTGAACGGTTAAGCAAGTATTGTGCGGTGGGATTGATCCCGGCTAATTCTTCCTTTATGGTTTGAGGAGGGATTCGAGAAACAGTGGGAGCCATCCTGTTTAGACAAACTAAAAACCACTCTAAACTTGCAAGAGCATCATGCTGAGTGTTTCTTCTTCTCTCTCCTAATTGCAGCGACCAATCAACATGACTGGACTTAAGTTACTCCTAGATAAAAACAAACTGACAGGGCCAAACTACAAAGATTGGCTCAGGAATGTCAAGATAGCAATCACTTATGACAAGCTGGGGTATCTTCTTACTACCAAAGCTCCCCCTGTCCCTGGTCCAACTTCCAGTGTCGCGGATAAGGAAATCCGCAAGACTTGGGAGATTGATAGCGCGAAGGCCAAGTGCCTCCTGCTTGCCTCGATGGACAACGAACATCAGAGGAGGCATGAGAATATGGACATGGAATCCATATTGCTTCATACAAAAGAGCTGTATGGAGAGCAATCACGTATCGCAAGATACGAAGCGTCGAAAAAGTTGTTTTCGACAAGAATGGCCGTCGGATCATCAGTAGCCGAGCACGTGCTAAAGATGATCGGCTTCATTGAGGAGCTCGCTGACCTAGGGATCACATTGGAGAGTGAGCTATATACGGATATAGTTCTCCAGTCCCTTCCTTCTACTTACGCCCAGTTTATACTAAACTTCAACCTACAAGAAAAAGAGGTTGAACTTTCAGAGCTCCTCAACATGCTGAGGAGCGCAGAGGGCACCCTACAGAAAGGTAGGGATACATCCACTTTGTTTGTAGGAGGATCATCTTCTTCTAGGTCCAAGGCGAAAGCCAAGAGAAAGAAGAAGAAGGCCCCCGCCAAACCAAGGGGCGGTGTTAGTAAAGTGGATACGAAGGGAAAAGGTAAAGCAACAAAGATAGCGGGGAAGCTTGTGGATAAGGAAGAATGCTTCTATTGTCATAAGAAAGGACACTGGAAGAATGATTGCAGGGCCTGGAAGGCCAGAACACAGGAATTGAAGCAGGTTGCAGCTTCAGCTTCAGGTGTGTATGTTATTGAAAATTGTCTTTCAATAAACTCTACTTCCTGGGTATTGGATACCGGATCAGGATCTCATATCTGTAATTCTTTGCAGGCGTTGAGAAACCGTAGGGTTTTAAAGGCAGGTGACATGACCCTCAAAGTTGCGAACGGAGCTAGCATGGATGCTAAAGTCGTGGGGGACTATCACCTAGGAATGTCCGATGGACATGTTTTGGTTTTGCGTAATTGCTTTTTTGTACCCAACGCAACTTGTAATATCATTTCTGTATCTTTAGTTTCTAAAGAAGGTTATGAATTTGCGTTTGTAAGTAATGTTGTAAACATTCACCTTAATCAAGTTTTGATTGGGTCAGGTACATTGAGTAATGGTATATACGTGTTAAACCAACCACAGATTTTCAACGTCCAGAATACACACAAAAGAAAGTCTCCGGAAATGAATCAGACTTTCTTATGGCATTGTAGATTGGGTCACATCAATGAGAGAAGGTTGACTAAGTTACATACAGAAGGATATTTGAATGCGTTCGAATATCAATCGTATGCCACTTGTCAATCTTGTCTCAAAGGAAAGATGACAAAGACTCCGTTTACTGGACAAGGAGTAAGAGCGAGCGAGCTCTTGGGACTCGTACACAGTGACGTGTGCGGTCCAATGTCTACACATGCCCGAAGCGGACATTCTTACTTCATTACTTTTACGGATGACTTCTCAAGGTACAGTTATGTCTTCTTGATGAAACATAAGTCCGAGGCCTTTGGAAAATTCCAGGAGTATAAGAATGAAGTAGAGAAACAGACCGGCAAAAGTATTAAGATTCTAAGATCGGATCGAGGTGGAGAATACTTAAGTGCCGAGTTCCTGGACTATTTAAAAGAGAACGGAATTCTCTCTCAGCTTACTCCTCCATACACCCCGCAACATAACGGTGTATCGGAGAGACGGAACCGCACCCTATTGGATATGGTACGGTCCATGATGAGTAACGCTGAGTTACCGCGATCATTCTGGGGATATGCGCTAGAATCAGCCGCATACCTTTTGAACCGAGTTCCTACTAAGACCGTGCCTACTACACCATATGAGATGTGGTGTGGGAAGAGACCCTATCTTAAGCATATTAAGACATGGGGATGTCCAGCTTTTGTCAAAAAGCAGCATGCGGACAAGCTCGAGGCACGCTCAGTACAGTGCAAGTTTGTGGGATATCCAAAGAATTCCAAAGGATATTTCTTCTACTGTGAAGAGGAACAAAAAGTCCTTGTTTCTCGTCATGCCTACTTCTTGGAAACTGAGTTTTTGGAAAACCAGATAAGTGGGAGCACAATAGAACTGGAAGAAGTTCCAGAACCACAGACTGTTACTGAAAGCTTAGTGGAACCAGAGGGTTCAACAGAACAGGACATTCCTACGCCGCTCCGCAGGAGTAGTAGGCAGACTCATCCGCCCGAGAGATACTACGGTTTTCTCATAGACGGGGATAGAGAGGATTGCATCATAGATTATGATGAGCCTACTAGCTTCCAGCAGGCCGTTCAGAGCGTTGACTCAGTGAAATGGCTGGATGCAATGCGGACCGAAATGGAGTCCATGTACACCAACAAGGTATGGACGTTGGACATTGCTCCAGACGGGGTAAAACCCGTAGGATGCAAGTGGATCTTCAAAAGGAAGATTGGTGTAGATGGACAGGTTGAGACCTATAAAGCTAGGCTGGTAGCAAAGGGTTTTCGTCAAAGACCTGGCTTGGACTATGACGAAACCTTTTCTCCAGTAGCCATGCTGAAATCCATTCGGATCCTTCTTGCCATTGCTGCCTTCCACGATTATGAGATCTGGCAAATGGACGTAAAGACAGCTTTTCTGAATGGAAATTTAGAGGAGTGTGTCTATATGGACCAGCCGGAGGGTTTCATTCAGAGTGGGAGCAGCGGAAAGGTGTGCAAGTTGCTTAAGTCCATCTATGGACTAAAGCAGGCGTCGCGGAGTTGGAACATCTACTTTGATGAGACGGTCAAAGAATTTGGCTTTATCAAAAATCCAGATGAACCATGCATCTATAGTAGATTTGTAGCGAGAACTGTAGTATTCCTCGTTTTATACGTGGATGACATTCTCTTAATAGGAAATGACATTCCTATGCTACAATCTGTCAAGGGGTTCTTGTCACACAGGTTCTCCATGAAAGACCTGGGTGATGCCTCATACATTCTGGGTATCCGGATCTACCGTGACAGATCCAAGAGGATATTAGGACTATCACAGTCCAGGTACATCGACACCATACTGAAGAGATTCAGTATGGAAGATTCCAAGCGCGGTAACCTACCGGCTTGTCACGGGATCACCCTCTCTAAAGAGATGTCTCCCAAGACTGATTTGGAGAGGGATCGCATGTCTATTATACCCTACGCTTCTGCGGTAGGCTCTATAATGTATGCGATGTTGTGTACCAGACCGGATGTAGCATATGCACTGAGTGTGGTAAGCCGGTATCAGTCAAACCCTGGGGAGAAACACTGGATAGCGGTAAAGAACATTCTCAAGTACCTGAGAAGGACTAAGGAGATGTTCTTGGTGTATGGCGGAAAAGACCTCCAGATCGAGGCCTTTGCTGACTCCAGCTTCCAGAGTGACAAGGATGATTCCAAGTCCATGTCGGGCTTTGTCTTTACCCTCAATGGAGGGGCGGTATGTTGGAAGAGTTCCAAACAGGAAACCGTTGCAGACTCGACGATGGAAGCGGAATACATCGCTGCATCTGATGCCGCAAAAGAAGCTGTCTGGATGAGGAAGTTCTTGAAAGAACTTCAGGTGGTTCCGTCCATTGTTGATCCAATACCTCTGTATTGCGACAACAACGGGGCTATAGCTTTAGCGAAGGAACCAAGGTCCCATCAGAAATCCAGGCACATCTTGAGGCGGTATCACCTGATCAGGGAGATCGTGGATCGCCAGGAGATCGAGGTTCGGAGAGTCGCTTCAGAAGACAACACTGCAGATCCATTCACCAAGGCCCTGCCCCAGACTCAGTTCGAGCGGCTGATCGAGATGATAGGTCTTCGATACGCTAGTACATGGCCTTAGTGCAAGTGGGAGATTGTTAGTGTATATGCCCTAGAGGCCATTACTGTATCATACTAGTTTGTATATTACTTAATGGATGCTTGGGATATTCACCTTGTATATACAATCTTGCTCAAAATAGTAGTATGCTACTTGGTTTGTTTCTACTTCAATGTGTACATGTGTTTATTTTTGTATATCGCCTATACACATTAGTAGAGCCCTTAGGATCTTTGCTTGATTACCAGCGATGTGATGGCCGTCACACTAGTGGGGCTGGGTAATCTATAAGCACATCCTTATGCAGGTCCCTGGTCGCAGGACTATCGAGACAGGGCATCGATACTCCGGAGTAGACCAGCGCATGCGCTTCTCATCCCAGTGTGGGAGACGGTCTGTCCCACAGCCGTCAGTACGTCGTACTTGAGATAGTATGCGGGTGCTCGTTAGGTTACGGGTACACTGGACAGGACTCGTCGGGAACTGACTAGTTGGTATTATACCTATCGTCAGTTATCAGTTCCCAGGTGACATGAGTACAGCTTAGTCCGCTGACTTGACACTGTCACTTTGCCTCGGGTGTGTTCCCACTGTACTTTGATCACTACCCTACCACGGCTCAAAGGAGTCGTGCAAACAGGTAGTGGTTGGGTGCAGTCCCGAAGCACTTGGAGGCAGTGACGGTTAGACAGGATTCGTCTCTCCCGGTATTGGGGGTTGACATCGCGCTGTGTCTAGGAGAGCCATTACACGAGTAGTCCCTGGCCAGGGCAAACGAGATATACTGGTAGGTTTCCAGTGTTATCTCAGGGTGTTTTGGGCTTCGCTCCGGCACGACTTGTACCGCTATTGGGGGACTGACGTTTACCGCCCCCTAGGCCCGCCATGTGATGTATCAGACGAACAGACCGGACTGTACGGAGAATGTCACACTCAGGCTCAGTAGGAGTTCAGATGGGTTTCGCCTCGTCGGTCTTCTTGTCGGCACTACCTGGGGACCGTTACGCACAGCTAGTGCCGCTTGCGGTCTGTGGTTAAACCCACTGCCAGCGTAGTGTCGAGTCTTTAGAGTCCCACACAGAAAGATTTTCGCCTTTAGGAAAAAGAGTAGAGGTCGCATGGTATTGCGACAGGTCGCATGGTTTTGCGACAGGGTTCGGTCACATCCGTGCACTTGTGCACGTACAGTGTCCAGACAGTTTACACTAGCGGGCTTTGGTTTAAGCCAGATCCTAGTGTACCTTATGGGATTGGATTTATCCAGTTTGCATTCGTGTTCCTCGGAACGCGGATGCGGGTGTGTATGCACAGTTGACAGGGAGGCAGAGGCAGCGGATTCTCATTAGGGTTGTTGACAGTTGACCGTTGACTATTTGACTTTATGCTCAACCCTAATGAGAATATGATATGTGATTAACTATTATATTAATTAAGTATTATGGTGATATGGTTGTTGACTTGTTGACTTTTGTTGACTTGTTGACTTTGTTGACTTGTTGACTTTTGTTGACTTGTTGACCGGTTGACTAGGCTTGACTAGTTGACCATCATGATAACCATAGCCATCATTTCATGGCAAAGACTTTTGTTTACTTGCTCATTTGTGTAAAATGAGTGCATGAAATGATATGGTTGTGGTTGCTTCTAACCATCACATAAGACTTTTGTTAATATGATGAGTTATCATTGCTTGGGATTATGAGAGGGTGAGAGACAAAATACTTGCTCATTCTTTCTTGCTCATTCTCTCTCTTGTTCTTGAGCTCTCCTCTTGCTCTCACCCTCAACCTCTTGCTCCCTCTCTTGATCTATGGTTCTCTTGTCTCATGAGTTGAGAATCAAGAACCATAGATAAAATCCCATTCTAAATCTTCTCTACTCATTCTAGTTCACTAGGTTTAGCAAACCAAGTGAACTAGTTTCTTCAAAGAACGAAGAAGGAGCTAAAGGTTGGAGCTTTCAAGTGGATCTATCTTCGGCGTACGGAGACGACGAGAAGGAGCCATCGGACCACCATCGGAGCTTGAAGAGAAGGAGTTCAAGTTTAGGTATAACCATCTCTATCCGAGTAGCTAACTCTCTTTAGCTAAGTATACTAGTTTTAGTTTAGTCAAAGATCCCGACTTTGCTTAGTCTATGTTGCCCCTTGCGATAAAATTTGATTTTTATACCGTTTCCGCCTCCCCGTAAGAACCGGGGGTCGCAACGTGGACTTACAACATGCACCATTACAGATGATACGTAGGTTGCACGTACACCTTCTGGCCGGCTCACACACATCATCATCGGTAATTGCCATGCCACGTATATATTAGAGAAACGTTACTTCACTCGTACTATCTGATAAATTGTAGTTTACTAGTATTGTTTAGCATTCTTGATCTCACTTGCTAGTTTAGATATTGCATTCCTTACTTAGATGTCTCATGCATTCTTATATACATTCTGTTTATGCACTGTGGAGGGGCTTTATGCCGATATTCATCGTTTTCTTATTGACTCATGATTATGAGATTTCGGTATTTCATGAGATTTCTGGATTTGGGAAACCGCATGTGAAATTGAAAACTTATGTGCCTTTAAAAAAATAAAAATGCAGTTTTTCTTGATATGATCTGTGATGTCCACCATGAGATTTCTCGGTTCTGGAGCACATGATATATGATTACCCGATTCGAGGAGTGAGAAGACATCGTCTGCCGGTACATGGTGGACCCGGTGTGGTACCCTGGGACAAAAAGGCCGTATAGAGATTGAGATGTTGAGCCCGACAGGGGAGCACTACCGACTGGTGGTAGTTTGGTGCGGTGGATATCCGGAGGATACCGACCGTAGTCATGAGATCAGATGATATGGGTCGATCTGGACTGACGGAGCCCGAGATATGAGTATTATGTATCGCAGTTGGACACAGTTTTCATGATGATTTAGTGTGTCGTTGCTGGGCACACGTTGGTTGATGCATTTACACTCATACATATATTACACATGACATAGTAGTACCTTATGATCTGTACATTATTACTTTAGTATTGTTTTACGGATGCTTATATTATTACCCTTACTACCACTCGACGTCATTATATATTATTATTGTATTGTATGACCTAGGAGATAGTCATACATTCGGTTTCTACTCGGAGATGTCTTCTACTCACGGGTTGGCAACTCACCCCCGTTGTGCCATAATTCTCTTGTAGGTTCGACTGCACAGGTGCCGTTGCGGCTTGCTGACACATTACCTTCTTCAGGGTGATTGCATTGATAGATGGGATACACTTGCATCGTGACCACCATTATATACTTGTATATTTCAATTCAGTTGTGTCTAGTTAAAAGCTCCATCAACCAGACTATATATATTCTGAGACTTAGAAACTTTTATTGTATTTTCTTTCGGACTTAGAGTCGTGCTTATGTATTTATTATTTGTTTCTGTTTTCTTGATGATGCTTTGATTTTCTCTATTTTATTTCTATTTTTTATCCTCTCCTTCGGCGTAGTATATTTATTTCATTGCGTGGTTGTTTCCGCCAATTGGCGAAGAGCTAGCTCCCGCTTAGGGATGCCTATTATTATTATTATTGCTTGTATTGTTTTCGGGTTAAAAAATACAAAGGAGATGCTGTCGAAATTTTAAATGACGAAAATGTTTTCAAGATAGATATAAGACATTGTATTTTTATAGAATATAACTTATGTTATCAAAGAAATAACTTGATTTTAGTGTACCTTTATTTTAAAACTGCACCTCCACTATTTTCCCTAAAAAGGTTTAGATTTCTGGGCTTTTTGGCTTAATTGAATTAGGTGTGGTCCTATAGACTTCACATGATTCAAGTGCCAATCATGTGCTTTTTTACGGGTCGTGACAAAGTTGGTATCAGAGCGTTAGGTTTAACCTTGGTTCGAGTCTAGGTTTGACTATGCGGAGTCTAGGACGTATATATATTCAGAACCTAGGTTTGACCTTACGGAACTTAGACTTGGTCGAGGGGTATTAGACCCGAACTTTCATCACGTAAGTTGACCTTGGTTGATAGAGTAGGTGACTTAAGTAGAGTGACGTACCGTGTGTATATTCCATGGCATACTTACGATACACTACTTCACTTAAGTAGCCTTAGGATGTACATTTCTTATGCACTGTATTTCTATTCGTTCTCATGATCTATCCTCATCAATATAGGATCGTGGCGGATGTGAGCCCCCGGCAATTAAGGGGGAGCTCCTTTCCATTACCTTGGTTACATGAGCAGAGAGCTGCGGCTAGAGATGCGGTCTGAGCAAGCTCGTCATGAACGAGGACTGACCGGGATGTATTCCGATGACACACGAACGCATTGATTTATTGTTTTATTAAGATTTCTCCCTGACACGAACGTTCAGATCTGCGCCAGATGATCCGGCCATTGCTAGAAGCCAGCCAGATTATGAAGACTATTAAGGTACCGTCTACTCCAGATGATTGAGGCATTGTCTATTGTATGAGCAGACGATCCTGCTTTTGCTGAGTTTGATAAGATATCGCCCCCAGACCTTTGAAGCCAAGGCAACATGAGCTTATACACATGGGTGTGATAGAGGATCGCTAGTCACCCTTGGATAAATGACTAGGACACCTTGTTCGTTTGGATGCTCCGATGCAAGGTCATCCAATTGACTAGCTTAAGCTAGAAAGGAACCTCACACAGACGTGTTGTGAGTCGATCGAGAAAGGACGAGCGGAAGCGCATTACTTCGATGACTTGGACGAGTTTCCGAGGACGAATTGGCCAGATGCCTTCTACGGGATATTAGAGATGCCGAGTTCATAGCTTCGAAAGAGACTCTAGATATGACTACAGCCAATTGAAGTGCAGTCCACACAGGTATGAAGAGATGATTCCGAATTGGTCCATATTGAAGGGAAGCAGAGTAAAAGGTTCGTGCGAGATCGTAATGAATTGTTGTTCCACTCCATTGATGTTAGAGACTTGATACGCACGCAGAGGAGTTGGATACGGACATATTTTCCAGAGGAAATTCGTGATGAGAATGCAGCTGTCCCGGAACAAGAAAAAAATTGAGTGAAGAGTGCCAACTTCCGGACAGTCCGGCAGAAATTAAACTGGAAGAGACCCTGAATGGATCTTTCTGGAATACTCCACAATAAAGACTTGAACCAGGATCGATTGTATCGCGCACACTCAATGGGCCAGAGATCACCATCATTGACGTGATACATTATGAGTGACCATGTTAATTGGTCAGGAGATCTTCAGAGAAGCGTCAGAACGGGACTGTTTCCGTCATTACTCTGAATTGGGATATCGAGCCGAGGAGTCATGTAACTGGTAATTCGCAGAGAGAAATGAGGACCTGAGAGCAGAGGACACCAGACCGTGGGTAAGAGGCAAGTAGATATTCTTGCTCTGCCAGCCTTGGATGCACCGACACCTTTCGACATTGAAGGAGGGGCACATCGATGACAATTATTTATGATTTGCGACATGGTGATTCAGATATCACGTTTCCGTTGTTTTGGATTTCGGTATTTTGAAGATTTGTTTTATGATTGATATTTTCTATGTGTACCACAGTTGCACTTGATTCGTATTTTCATGTATCAGTTGTACTGATTTTCATATTGTGCATACCCATTTGCACTTGATGTCGATTTTATACACTCTGAGATACTTGATTTGATTCCGTGCATATAATATTGCACATGATTTTGACTTATGTATTTGGTGTAGTTTACACGCGCTTTCAGTACTTCGATATGGTTTTGCGCACGCAGTTGCACATGCTTATGAGTTTATATGCCACGGTGTACTTGATTTGATTTGGTGTATATCGTATACCGTTGACTTCGATTTTGATATTCGATATCTGTTATCGTGCACCCTAGTGCACTGGATTTATATTCTGTGCACCTCGTGCACTTGATTGAGATTCTTGCGCACGCTTGGCGCACTTGATGTGATTTTGTGCACACCAGATGCACTTAATCGAGATTCTTCATGCATATTAGATGCACCCGGTATTGTTGTCAGGCACACCCGTTGCACTTGACAGATGTTTTCGTGCACACTTATAGCACTTAGTTTTGTTTATGTGCACATTCGTGGCACCTGTATTTGATTTCGATTTTGTTGGGTTATGGCAGCGCCCCGGCCATCAATCCGTGGCCAAATGCGGAACAAAAACTTTTAGAAACCGGCGCTAACGGAACCCTAATCTACGGATCGTACCATTAACCCTATACTAGTTCGATGAAAGGAGTTTAGAGAGGTTATACCGATCGATCCGTGTCCTTCGGTCTTCAACCTCTGTCCCAAGCTCCTTGCGGCTTCCCCGATCAAGTTTGATCTCTGGTCTCCCCACATCGAATAAGATCAACGTCGAGGGTTAGTAAAACGGGCACCGACCTCAAAACCGAAGCAACTCGAGTATTTAGTTTTCTAGTCTAGATAGCCAAGATGAAGTAGAGAGTGTGTGTGATCACTTTGTCTCAATACACCCAAGGATTCTCAACTCATGAGAGGGTATGGGTGGAGGTTGAAGAAGATGCCATGGGAGTGAAGAAGTGTGAGCTCAAGAAAAGAAAAGAGCAAGTCAAGAATAATTGTGAAGTGTTGTGTTGTATATTTTGTGAGCACTTAAAGAAAAACCAAGGCAAGAAAAAGATCTGCCATCTCACAAATTGCCCACAACAAATATCTTAGCCAAAAAAAATCATCTCATGACCCAATACCATGAGTCACCAAGTGCACATGCTACATTAATGCATCAAAGCCAAAACCAACACTCACACTTTACACCCAATAAACATTAACCTAAATGTTTAATAGAAAAAGGAAATGGCATCTTCAAAAGTAATCTTGTGACGAATTACAAGAATACCCCTCATCCGTATATACATACCTGCATCCGTTTTCCGACTGAATACGAATACAAGGAGACAAAAATAATCCAACAATATAATACTAGGATCCGGCTTAAATCAAAGCCCAATAGTATTATCCGTCCGATCATGATCCGTGCATAAGTGCACGTATATGATCGAACCCTGTCATAAAACCATACGGCCACTACAACGTTTCGCCCGAAGCAGTGAAACCCTCTGTGTGGGACTCTAAAGACTCATTAATACGCTAGCAGTGGGTTTAACCACAAGCACGTCAGTGGTACTAGCTGTACGTAACGGCTACCTAGGTATTGAGCGAAAGGGAGTCCGACGAGCAAACTCATCCTCAAACCCCTACTGAGCCTGACAGTGACAATATCTGTACAGTCCGGTCCGTTCGTCTATGAGTATTGCATATCGAGTCTAGGGGGGTAGATAAAGTCAGACCCATAATAACGCGACATTTAGTGTCGGTATGATGCCCATCACCACCTGAGAAACTACCGATCCAAATCAGTAATTCTAGACTATCTTGGCCAAGGATTTTTGATGATGGCCACCTGTGCACTCCGCGACATCAACCCCCAATACCGGGAGAGACGAGTACCCTGACGATCCGCTCACTGCCTCCATGTGGCTCGGGGCTATACCCAACTAAAACCTGTTTGCACGACTCTTTTGAACCATGGTAGGGTAGTAATCAAAGCACAGTGGGAACTCACACGAGACAAATGACGATCTCAGGTCGATAGACTAACCTGTACACATGTCACCAGGGAACTGCTATCTGACAATAGGTATAATACCAACTAGCGTGTTCCCGGCGAGTCCGTCCGGTGTACTCATACCCAATAAGCACATGTATACATCTTAGGTGAACCAACTGACACCAATGGATTGTGAGACCGGCCACCGTCCCTAATCGGGGTCTCGATTCCTATACACTAGTCTACTCTTGGAGTATCGATGCCCAGTCTCGAAACTCCTACGACTAGGGACATTTTAAGGATATGCTTATAGACCACCTAGCTCTCATGTATATGATCGCCATCATACTGCTGGTAGTCAAGCAAGAATCGTATGGGCTCTATCAATATGTAATAGTGATCTGTAATGCCATCTAAAGCATATACACGATGATAAAGACAAACCAGATAGCATACTATCATCTCGAGTAAGACTGTTCTACCGGTATAGGTCCTCCCTCAATCATTATAATCACGTGCCTGTGATCCAATAATTGACTTAAGGGCACTATAGCCAACAATCTCCCACTTGCACTTAAGGCTAATTATTGCGGTGTCGCATACTCGCAGCCCGTGTGATACCGAACACCCAACTTCTCTAGTAATCAGTTTCACAAAGCTTGTTTGTAAAACTATTGCGCTTGAGAAATAGCCTCAGTGAGTGGATCCACTCCAATGTTTCTTTCTATGTCTCTCTTTATCTTAAGTTCGCAGAGAAAGCCATCTCCTGAAATGAGCAATACATGTCTTAGAATATGTCTGGATATCTGATGGGACCCAGTTCATAAATGAACTCCAAATCCAACAAACTTCTTAGACTGTATCGTCAACTGAATTTAATCAGTATCCTGCGCCATGCCTCCCTCAGTATCCGCTTGGACCATCTGTCTAAACTACTGCCCCTCATCGGGAGGGAAAACTATAACTCTGACAGTCACTCTGTCATCCAGGTCACCTTGAAAGCCTGGAATGATAACCGTCTCCCCAAGAAGGCTGCCGTAACCAAATCCCTAGAACATCCACTTATGTTCATAAACTGCTTCCGAACGTTTCTCTAGGATTGGATTAATATATAAACTTATTGCAGCCAGTGCAAAAACAACATCTAGTGTGGTACTTGATATCTCATGATTGACTCAATTGCCTAAGCAAGTGATATGCCAATCATGCACATCCCTCTCCCCTTTAGTCTATAAGACACTTTTAGAGAGGGTGACTCTATCACCTACAGGTACACCACCATTCCAGGAGTCGTCCATTCTAAAACACGTTTAGAATACTGTCTAAGTACCCAGATTAGGAAACTACCCAAATCTAGATCTAAAGCCATAGATCTAGTAACCAGAAGGCCTGATATAATATCCAAATCCTATGTGGAGAAACCACTGTGTGACAACCACAGTATAGCCGATCGTAGTATAGGAATTTCACCTCCTACAAAGTGCATGTCATCCAAATAACAGGACATCACACCCTACTATTTTCTTAACAGATCAATCTCCTATTTTGATGAAGTCAAAGCCTATGACTGTCACATCAAAAATAGATAATGTATCTCCGCTATACCTGCTTTAGTCTATAAATAGACACAAGCTACTTGTCCACTATGCTTCCGCTGCTCCCACTGACTACAACAACCCTTTGGCAGAGTCATATACACGTGTACTTCTAAAGCTAGTTTAGAACGACGCTATACTCATCATCTTGCCGGGTCTCATAGTCTAGAACAACAGTAGTGTCAAGTCTGGGTAAACAAGAATCGCCCTGTCACTGTCTTTAAGGATACCAAAGTACTTCTCGGGTGCTTGAGATTACCCACCATATCTGTGGAGTGTCTAATGAAATGTCAAACCCGATCGAATCTTTAGATTCTATTAAATTTTCAGTAATCATTTGTGGTTCTGGAATCACTTCAAGTTCTACCATACCCCCACTAATGTTTTCTGAAAAAATCCATTTTTGCTAAAACAATGGAGAGTCAAGAAAAATATCACTATTGATCTTCCAGATGGTAGAAAGTTAACCCTCGTCATAGCCCAGGATAACCCATAAACTGTCATTACAGAAACGTGCCTTGAGTTATCCAGAGTCTGGTTTTAAGCATAAGCCGAACAACTCCATATACCTTAACATTGTTAAGATATGAACCATTCTATATACAATATAGAAATATAGGCACTGATTTAATTGGAACCAGATTCAAATCATGCAGCTGTCTCCAGTGCATATCAACTAAATAGAAGGAGGTCGATCAGCATTACTCAACCAGGAGTGCATCCAAATATGAGTCATCTTAAAGAGAAGCAAGTTCTCAAAACCATTACTATCAACTGAATACCAAACATAAGTATCTACATCTCAGATCACTTTGAAGAATCCCGATACTTGCAACACATGGTTCTCTACTTTATTCTTATACCTATAACTTCTCAAAACTTGGACCTTGTATTTCTACGAAACACTTGTCTAAAACTGGAGAAATCACAAGTAAACAGAATATAGTACGAGGTCCAACCTCTTTGTCCTAATGGACACTGGACAACATACAATACTTTGTATAAGTCCCCTGAGTTGAATAACTCAAACCCTGCACGTCATAGGTTGAAAACTGTACTATGGTTAAGAAGAATTACACCACTGTTTAATGCCCCTTACCTAACCATCAACTGATATAGGTAAATGTCATGGACAAAATTTCAAAAAGGTATATCTCACTTTATAAAATAAACGTATAGATATATAAGTTTGAAATTGGTGCATAACAACGGATATTCAAAACCAAATATTTGCCGTCAAGCAAACCCCAGGTGATTTCCTCAAATATCACCAATTACAACGAATTCCGATATAAAGAGGATATAATCACCTAATTTCTAATAATTTACTCCCACCCATCATCTGTAAAACCATACAAATGTGAGAATCAAACCCGGTAAATACATACCCTGGAGCAAGGATCTAATTGGGAAATCAGTTTTCAATTAACAACGCATAGTGAAACTAAAACATGAAAATGTTTCGAAGGGGTAGCCTGGTACTCCTAGTAATGCCTCTTCCATTATCCAAATTCATGACTGTAACCGTATATTTGTAGGGTTCCTAGGCACACTAATGAGGTCTCACAAGGCATCAACCATGCCAATTTCAAATTTTACAAGTGCCGAGAAACCCTAATACGGATCGTTAACTAGATTTTTAGGCGAAACAAGAAACTGGTTAACAATTTAACTAAGTGAACGGAAATACAACCTTCGTAGATCCGGTTCTCCACCTCCATTGCTCCATGATGAAGTCTCCTTGCTGTCCAAATCGAATCCCGGGCTCTAGAGTCGGCTTCATCAGAGAAATGGGAGGGCTAGGTCATCGACTACGATGCCGAAGATGATCTACGTCGAGTTATCACTAGATCAAACTCCCACTCCACCAAGTCATGAAACTTGTGAAGAAAACACCCCTTACTACTTGGCAAGAGGTAGAGGATAAAGAAATAGGAAGTGGGTTCACTTTAGAATTCGATTTCTCACTCATTTCATCAAATCACCATTGATGGAATCAAGCTTCTTCATCTTGAAGAAGAAGAAGAAGAAAATGTTTATTATGATAAGTTCTTTTTCTGAAATAGAAAAGAAAATCAATACTTATCATAATACAACCATGATTAAGTGTAGAGATTGAACTAGGGTTAAGTGGAGTGGTTAGGGTTAAGCATGAGACAAAATGGTCACTTAGTCAAAGCTTCATGAAGCTTCAAGATGCAAACAAAGAAAGCCACCATTTTCTCTTTATGCCATTTATTTTCCAAAAAGAATAAATAAATAAATAAATGAATAAGAAAACAAAACCCTAACCATTCATATAACCATGGTTTAATCTTTACACAAACCCAAGTAAACATGTATCATCAAACATGATACAATCAAGTGCACAAAAGTATATCACATATACAATGTGCACATCCGAGTGAGAAAATCCATTTAAAGTGAACCAATACTAGTTAATGCAAAGTAATATATCAAATATATAATTATACATTAAATCATTAAATCAACACTTGATTTAACGATCCGGTCATATCGCATATAACCGACTAGTATCCTATGTATCGGCTTACCGAATCAATCCTTGATTCGATAACTAGGTTATATCGCATACAACCATTCGATACATTCATCGCGAGAATGGAATACGGTATCACATACACGCATTATTCTCGGTCCTGCACATATCTCATATGCGCTCCTATTTCGTTTCGCTTGAGCCAGGAAACCTCTGTGTAGGACTCTAAAGACTCGTCAATACGCCGGCAGCAGGTGATGATCATATCAAACACCCACAAGCCGCAAGCGGTCTGCTAAACGTAACGGCCACCCGGGTATTGAGCGATCAGAAGATCGACGAGCAAGCCCGCTCATACTCCTGTGGATCCAACCAGTAACACTTACCGTACAGTCCGGTCTCGTCGTATGATATGTCGCATATCTCGCCTAGGGGTGGTAAACGTCAGACCCCAATAGCTCGATAAGTCGTGTCGATATGAGGTCTATAACAGTTCGAGAAACTACTGATAACACTTACCAGTAAATCTCAGCAACCCTGGCCAGGGATTTCCGGTTATAGCCAATCGAACACAGCGCAATATCAACTCCCTATACCGGGAGAGACGAATCCACTCCTATCGCTCATTGCCTCCATGTGATTCGGGACTGTACCCAAAAACCACCGTTTTGCACGCCCTCTTGGACGTGGTAAGGTGGAAATCAAAGCACAGTGGGAACCACACAAGACTCTATGACGATCTCGGGTCAACAGACTACTCTGTACCAGTGTCACCAGAGAACTGCCATCTGACGTAAGGTATAATACCATCTGGGAGTTCTCGGCGAGTCCGTCCAGTGTACCCAGTCTACACTGAGCACCCGTATATCATCTCTGATGTCAAACACCAATGGATATGGGATCATCCATCGCCCATCTGTATGGGTCGAGAAGGTATACACTAGTCTACTCTGGTATATCGATGCCCTGTCTCGATACACCTATAACTAGGGACCTTGAAGGATGTACTTATGGACTACCATGTCCCCACTAGTATGATCCGCATCATAGTCCAGGTAGTCAAGTACACATCCTAAGGGCTTTACCAACATGTAACAGAGAGACAATCAGTATACACGTTAAGGTAAAGAGTAACCAGATAGCATACTATCATGTCGAGCAAGAAAGTCCTCCCTATATATGTCCAAGCATCCACTACAATATACATCCTATGTATAGTAATGGCCTCTAGGGCATACATATAAGTAACAATCTCCCACTTGCACTAGGGCCATCTGATAGCAGTGGTTGAAGTATCTCATACTCAACCATCCCATAAAAGTCTCTCTCTGGGAAAAGGCCTTTGTGAGTGGATCCGCCGTGTTGTCCTCTGAGTCTACTCTCCTAACCTCGATGCCTTAGAGATCAACCATCTCCAAGATCAGGTGATACTGCCTTAGAATATGTCTGGATCACTGATGGGACCTGCGTTCCTTGGCATAAGCCACAACCCCATTGTCTCACAATGGTAGGAACGTAGTTCATCTCATGAACCAATATACACCCAAACAGCCTCTTTGGTAGCATCTTAAGTAGCGATGTATCCTGCCTTTATCGTCTAGTATGCCACGGTATATAGCTTGGTACTCTTCCAACATACCATCCCTTTACTGAGGGTAAAGACAATGCCTGCGACTGATTTTTAGTCGTCCTTATCACCCTGGAACCTTTCCAGTGATTCTCCCCAGGATCAACTGATACCATCTCACTACAACTAGTGAGTCTCCTAACATCCATTTAGATCTATCTCATAGATCCAAAATCCAGGATTTAGGAGGTATCACTTTGATACTATATGATGAATCATTGTGATAAGCGGAGATTGACCGAGCGTAGCATAGGAAACTCCTTCCCTATCAAGAGTATGTCATCCACGTACTCTACGAGGATCATCACCATACTCCCTACTACCTTTTTGTATATACAAGGTTCATCTACCATTTTGATGATTTCAAATTGTTTGACTACTACATCAAAACAGATGTTCCAACTCCGCGATGCCTGCTTTAACCTATAAAGCAACTTTTACATGTTTCCGCTGCTCCCATTGTCTACGAAGCCCTCTGGCTGTGTACTTATAGACGCCATTTTCTAAAACATCATTTAGAAAAGCAGTCATGACACCCAACCGCCAGATATCGTAGTCATGATATGTAGCCGTGGCAAGTAGGATCTGGATGGACTTAAGCATAGCCACTGAAAAAGGATTCATCATTATCCACGTCTGGTCAATGACGAAAACCTTTAACAAGTCTAGCTTTGAAAGTCTTAACTTTTACATGTACACCAAGTAATCTTCTCAAGATATACTTGCTCCTGATGGGGATTTAACCCTTCAGATATAGCAACCAAAGTCCATACTTTATTGGTGTACATGGATTCCATCTCAGATCGCTAAGCATCCAGCCATTCTTACAGAGTCCCTACTCTCGATGGCCTGCTTGAAACTAGTTGGGTCATCATCTCATGATGCAATCCTCGCTCCCACTGTCATAGAGTAACCGAAGTATCTCTCAGGTGGGTGAGGAACCCTACTAGATCGGCGGAGAGGCTGAGGTTCGTTGGTAATCTACTGAATCCTTTGGTTCTATCAAATCATCAGCTGCAATTTGTATAGCTGGAACATTTCCAGTTCTACATAATAGACCTTGCCTCGAGTTTGTCCGGATTTTGCTTTTAGACATAGGCTGGACAACCCCAAATCTTAACTAACTTAAGATATGGGCTCTTCCCATACCATATCTCATATGGAGTGGTAGGCAACTGATTTGATTCGAAGCCTTTTCAATAGGTATGCAGCTTCTCAAGTGCATAACTCCCAAAAGGAAATAGGTAACTCAGTAGTACTCATCATAGAGCACAACTTATCACATAGGGTGTTATTGCTCCGCCCCGATATACCATCGTGCTATGGTGTATACGGAGGAGTAATCCTGAGAGAGAATCCCATTCTCCTTTAGAATAGTCCAGGAATTCCGTGCTCAAGTATTCTCCTCCCTGATCACATCAAAGGACATAATACTTATACCCTTATTGGTTCCCTACTTCTAACTTATATTCTGTGAATATCTCAAAAGGTTCTGACTTGTGTTTCAACGGGAACATATGTCTGAATCTTGAGAGATCATCAGAGAATGTAATGAAGTACAAAGAACCGGTCTTGGCATATGTAGACAGGGGACCTTACATACATCAACATGTATCATCCCAAGAGTTCACTATCTCTTTCTCTGTTTCCAGTAAACAGAGCTATGGTCATCTTATCTCTGTGACATGACTGGCAAGTTTCATAAGATGTAAATTCAAACAGATTTTAAATATGCATCTATATGTAACTTCAGCTAGTCGGGTCGCATTGATATGACCCAGTCTACAATACCTCAAGAAGAATTCGTTCATATTTGAACTCTTCCTTTTGTGTGTGTTCCGTATACTTAAGAACTGTAGTTTGATTTAGAACATCAATGCTTTTAGATAACGTGCCTGAACCGATCAACTTTTGATATAGGAAATGTTCAAAACATTATCCAACAATACAAAATTTTATCATTTCTTTACTGATAAAGAGACTGATATGATTTTGTATATCAGGTTCGGTATCTAATAACATTCGTTCAGAATCAATGTATTGGTAATACAGGGTGACAGTGACCAACAGACTTGGCTGCAACACTTGCCCCGTTTTCTGCCTCATGAAACTAATCACCCGTTCTCAGTTCTCTACCTATCTGTAGCCCTATGTAACAGATTACATATCTGGAATCCTGATCCGGTATCATATACCCAGGATGCGGAGGATACTGAGAAACAGTTCTTTGTAACGAACACACCCGAAGATGATGCATCAGCATGCACTTTTTTCGTTTGGGCGGCACGGGAAATCTGGTATTCCCCTATTTCCTGCTCTGTCTTATAACAATTATAAGTTGGAGCGGGACCAACGTTCCCCAGCTCAGTATAACAAGCGGGTTCGGTCAATATTCCGTATTATTATCTTGATTAAGGCATGATATGGTCGCTACCTGGAGAGAGAGAGAAGAAAACACTCAGCGTGCGCTCTTGCAAGAATAGATTGGTTATTATTTTATCTAATCAGGATGGTTCCCACTGCTTTTTATCAAATCTTCCTTCAAACCCTAAAAGGAAAGACTAGCCGGGATTAATTACACGCTACAAGTTCGCCAATCTTTCAGCCAGGCCAGTGTCGGTACTTTGAGGGAGGTCCCCCGTGCTTTCGCACGAACCTAATTAATGTAAACCTCGTTTTCCCAGAGGCGTAACCTCGTTAACACCTTTCTAGACACCTACTTGATCGGCTAATTGTAATGTGTAAAACTCTCCCAGGAGTAACTCTTACTCGCAGTGGGTATCGGGATCCAACTATCTCATAGAAGGTATGCAATCTCATTGCAAATTTCAACACTTGAAATTCCCGATAATATTTTGCCCCGAACGATCTATGACCTTGACAAGGTCAACAAACCATAGATCGCAAGTCAAGTTCAACCCGTCATTTCTTGATTGAATCAAACCCATCCGCACGACCCTTGACAAGGTCAACAAGGCCGCACGACTACCCTAACCCAATCTGCATCATATGCATAAGCAGATAAATACTGGTTAGCTACCGTACATTGCGCCTTGACAAGGTCAACAAACGCAGCACGAATACTAAACAGGACTTATCTGAAATGACGGAGGGCTACGACAGGTTTTTCTGAAAACCTATTGCGTAATGAACTTGATATCGTTGTAGGATCGAATGAATTTTGAAATGGAGTGTCTTTGAGGCTTTTCTAGTTTTGCTAAAGGAGTCACTCCCGGTGAAGGGATCGTCGGTCCTTTCCTCGTCGAATGAGGTGCGGGATATATCATATATATCACTGTGCAAAGCAAAAACTCTTAAAAGCAATCAAAAGACAAACCGAGTGTGTACCATCTGCCAGTTATTGCTAAAGGAGTCACTCCCGGTGAAGGGATCTCGGTCCTTTCCTCATCGAATAAGGTGCAGGATATATCACATATACCTCTGTGCAAAGCAAGAACTGTAGCTACCTTTTTAATTTTGAAATTTGATTCTACAACATCTTAGGTTTCTTTTATTTCATTAATCATATTAATGAAGTCCCATCATTTAAGTACCTAAACATCACAGATAAATACAACGTACACTTATGCCATCCGCATTCGCCTCGATGTCCCCTCGTGCACCGTTAGGTTAGGTAACTAACGACAGAGTGGGGCAGGGCTAGCGCGGGTGTAAAACATAAGTAACGCCTATATAATATATCATATATACTATATACAGTATCCATCACAGAACATATCAAATGATCACATCACAGATATCGCAGCAGAAGAAATATATGAAATATTGGATATACTAGGACGTCCGTGTTTTCAATACGAGCCAGTATAAAACACGGATTCCACGATCGTGATGAATAGCCAAACCCACACCCCTAGACCCCTACGAGAGCGGCAAGCAACCCTACCAATTCTAGAGTTAGGAGACCCGGACTCGACTCCTCGAGTTGGTCTCCCACTGGACTCCAGAACCTGGTTACTTGTGCCCTCCTCCTTGGGTCTATCCTAGTGCAGAAAAGTAAATAATATACAAACGGTGACATCTTCCGCAACCTGGAAGTGCCCCAATAAAAGAATATTACATACAAGTTTTTACATGAATGAAAATGAAAAACACTCATCTCACATAAAACCCCCCGGCTATTCAAACACGACGATCCAATATAACATATCCAGCAACACATAACATCACATGTCATCAACGTAAGTAAATATGCGCATCCCAATTGTCGTTGACATATAGCATCGAAACCGGCGATATCACATATTACACTTACGGTCACAGAAAAGAAAGTATAAAACTACAACAGTTGGAATCCGCAACCTGCATAGACATCGCATGCCTAATCAAATGAATTCCTTAGACATCGCATGCCTAACAATTATAAACCCCGCATTTTAGTCTCAAAATCGAAAACTTTTTTCAATATCAAGTCGGGCAATTCAACAAGATTCCCGACATCCTGATCGAATGCTCGTCACAAAATTTTGTAGGCAGCTGCACCCCCGACGTCATCGACGAAGTGCACCAAGGCGGAACACCGCTGCCGCGAGCACCCGGACGGATGCTTTCGGCGACGGGGTTCTCCTACAGTCACTTGGTCGGGGCTATGGAGCGAGGCTGTCTATTAAGTTTACCCGGCGAGTATCCTCGTACGCTACGTGATTGCGATGGACTTTTGATCACATCAAAATTCCATGGCAACCGATCAAGTGAGACTAAACTGCTATGTTTATAACATTCATTCAGTTATCTCATAACTTACTGTGAATTCCAATTATGGTATCCCATTCCGGATAAATAGAAAATGTTAAACTTTCCGATCGAACATGCAAACACCCAAGTTTTCCCAAAACAGCTCATCATATGAAACTAGTTTAAAAACATTCACTTTGTGCCTCAGTACCAACGGTCCAGCCATAGAAGGGTCAAGCCAACGCCTCACATGTGACACGCCGTACTGCCCCAAACCCTAAGGTTCAAAGGGCAGTTCAAGACGGTCACATAATCGAGTTAAGGTTTGTTGTCTTCTAGAGGGACCATCGCGTTACTTGCACTACTTAGAACGTTATTAAACTACGAAAAAATCCAACACTTGGAAATTTCCCGACAGGGGAAAAATTGGGTATTTATATCCGGTCGAACTTTTTAACATATTCAAAAATTATCCGGAATCCACATAGACAAAATCAGATAATCCGATCGAATCATCGAATCTCCAAAACAACCCCAGAAAATTCAACTCTTGAATAAATATTAAAAATTCCCAGAAAACTCAGCACCTGAAAATATGAATTACTGTTCAAATTTTAATGGCTGACGTCATCATATTGCCGCGGAACCGCCGCAGAAGCCAAGCTTCTGCCGCGGTTCCGCCGCACAATATACACTTCATGGGGTAATTTTTGCACCGTAATTCATATAATTCCCTGCTGAATTTTTTAAACATTTTTAATCTGGAAAAAACCCAGTTTTTGAAAAAAGTCCAGAGAGCGGGTCGGATTAGGGCTTCGGGGTTTGTTCGGATTTGAAATTCCGTCTACGCATCGCCTAAGACTCTAGCTAGGCTCTGATACCACTGTAGGGTTCCTAGGCATACTAATGAGGTCTCACAAGGCATCAACCATACCAATTTCAAATTTTACAAGTGCCGAGAAACCCTAATACGGATCGTTAACTAGATTTTTAGGCGAAACAAGCAACTAGTTAACAATTTAACTAAGTGAACGGAAATACAAGCTTTGTAGATCCGGTTCTCCACCTCCATTGCTCCATGATGAAGTCTCCTTGCTGTCCAAATCGAATCCCGGGCTCTAGAGTCGGCTTCATCGGAGAAATGGGCGGGCTAGGTCATCGACTACGATGCTGAAGATGATCTACGTCGAGGTATCACTAGATCAAACTCCCACTCCACCAAGTCATGAAACTTGTGAAGAAAACACCCTTTACTACTTGGCAAGAGGTAGAGGATGAAGAAATAGGAAGTGGGTTCACTTTAAAATTCGATTTCTCACTCATTTCATCAAATCACCATTGATGGAATCAAGCTTCTTCATCTTGAAGAAGAAGAAGAAGAAAATGTTTATTATGATAAGTTCTTTTTTTGAAATAGAAAAGAAAATCAATACTTATCATAATACAACCATGATTAAGTGTAGAGATTGAACTAGGGTTAAGTGGAGTGGTTAGTGTAAGTCCACGTTGCGACCCCCGGTTCTTACGGGGAGGCGGAAACGGTATAAAAATCAAATTTTTAGCGCATGGGGCAACATGGACTAAACAAGGTCGGGATCGTGTCTAAACTAAACTAGCAAACATGCAAAGGAGAGTTAACTACTCGGCAAAGTGGTTGTACCTAACTTGAACTCCTTCTTCTTGAAATCTAGTAGAGGTTGATGGTTCTTTCCTCGTAGCCTTCTTCCGTCAAAGATGGATCCACCTGAGGGTTCAACCTTCGGGCTCTTTCTCGAACTTTGAGAGAACTAGAATATTCGGCTTGCCAAACCTTTGATCCTAGAGAGAGTAGAGAGTGTCTAGGGGGTGTTTTCTTTTCAAGGAGAGAGATTCTCAACACAAGAGAAGGATTCTCCTTGAGCTTGAGGAAGAAGAAGATGAAATGAGGAGAGAGAATGAATATGATAGAATGAGCTATTTTTCCTCTTGCAACCATAACAAAAGGAAAAAGAATTATCTAATTAATAATAATAATTCAAATGAAATAGTTGATGGTTGTATTTGGAATGACCATTATCATCACTTCATTAAATGAATGTAAGCTAGAATCAAGGAGTATCCTTGCAAAGCAATGATGATGGTCAAACATTCAACCATGGTCAACAAGTCAACCATGGTCAACAAGTCAACAAAATCAACCATGACACAATTTCATTTAATTACTATTATTAATTGATATTTCATAAATCCATTAGGGTTTGGAAAAAGACGACTGTCAACTGTGCATACGCACCCGTTCCGAAACCCTAATGAATAACCTCTTCCTCCGCCTCAAACAACTGTGCATACACACCTGCATTCTAGTTCCGAGGAACAAGAATACTGAGAGATAAAAGCAACCCTAAAACATATACCAGTATCTGACTCAAACCAGAGCCAGCCAGTAAAAACCGTCCGGACTCCAAACGTGCACAAGTGCGCGGATGAGAACGAACCCTGTCGCAAAACCATGCGACCTCTACCCTGTTTTGCCCAGAGGCGAATACCCTCTGTGTGGGACTCTAAAGACTCGACACTACGCTGGCAGTGGGTTTAACCACAGACCGCAAGCGGCACTAGCTGTGCGTAACGGTCCCCTGGTAGATGCCGACAAGAAGGCTGACGAGGTGAACCCCATCTAAACTCCTACTGAGTCTGAATGTGACAGTCTCCGTACAGTCCGGTCTGTTCGTCTGATACATCGCATGTCGGTCCTAGGGGGCGGTAAACGTTAGTCCCCCAACAGCGGTACAAGTCGTGTCGGAGTGAAGCCCAAAACACCCTGAGATAACACTGGAAGCCTACCATTATATCTCGCTTGCCCTGGCCAGGGACTACTCGTGTAATGGCTCTCCTAGACACAACGCGATGTCAACCCCCAATACCGGGAGAGACGAATCCTGTCTAACCGTCACTGCCTCCAAGTGCTTCGGGACTGCACCCAACTACCGCCTGTTTGCACGACTCCTTTGAGCCGTGGTAGGGTAGTAATCAAAATACAGTGGGAACACACTCGAGGTGAAGTGGCAGTGTCAAGTCAGCGGACTAAGCTGTACTCATGTCACCTGGGAACTGATAACTGACGATAGGTATAATACCAACTGGTCAGTTCCCGACGAGTCCTGTCCAGTGTACTCGTAACCTAACGAGCACCCGTATACTATCTCCAGTACGACGTACTGATGGCTGTGGGACAGACCATCTCCTACACTGGGATGAGAAGCGCATACGCTAGTCTACTCCGGAGTATCGATGCCCTGTCTCGATAGTCCTGCGACTAGGGACCTGTATAAGGATGTGCTTACAGATTACCCAGCCCCCACTAGTGTGACTGGCATCACAACGCTGGTAATCAAGCAAAGATCCTAAGGGCTCCACTAATGCGTATAGGTGATATCGCAAAATAAACACATGTACACATTGAAGTAGAAACAAACCAAGTAGCATACTACTATATTGAGCAAGATTGTTTATACAAGGTGAATATCCCAAGCTTCCATTAAGTAATATACAAACTAGTATGATACAGTAATGGCCTCTAGGGCATATACACTAACAATCTCCCACTTGCACTAAGGCCATGTACTGGCGTATCGAAGACCTATCATCTCGAGCAGCCGCTCGAACTGAGTCTGGGGTAGGGCCTTGCTGAATGGATCTGCAGTGTTTTCTTCTGAAGCAACCCTCCGAATCTCGATCTCCTTGCGATCCACGATCTCCCTGATCAGGTGATACCGCCTCAAGATGTGCCTGGATCTCTGATGGGACCTGGGTTCCTTCGCTAAAGCTATAGCCCCGTTGTTGTCGCAATACAGAGGTATTGGGTCAACAATGGACGGAACCACCTGAAGTTCTTTCAAGAACTTCCTCATCCAGACAGCTTCTTTTGCGGCATCAGATGCAGCGATGTATTCCGCTTCCATCGTCGAGTCTGCAACGGTTTCCTGTTTGGAACTCTTCCAACACACCGCCCCTCCATTGAGGGTAAAGACAAAACCCGACATGGACTTGGAATCATCCTTGTCACTCTGGAAGCTGGAGTCAGCAAAGGCCTCGATCTGGAGGTCTTTTCCGCCATACACCAAGAACATCTCCTTAGTCCTTCTCAGGTACTTGAGAATGTTCTTTACTGCTATCCAGTGTTTCTCTCCAGGGTTTGACTGATACCGGCTTACTACACTCAGTGCATAAGCTACATCCGGTCTGGTACACAACATCGCATACATTATAGAGCCTACCGCAGAAGCGTAGGGTATAATAGACATGCGATCCCTCTCCAAATCAGTCTTGGGAGACATCTCTTTGGAGAGGGTGATCCCGTGACAAGCCGGTAGGTTACCGCGCTTGGAATCTTCCATACTGAATCTCTTCAGTATAGTGTCGATGTACCTGGACTGTGAAAGTCCTAATATCCTCTTGGATCTATCACGATGGATCCGGATCCCCAGAATGTAAGATGCATCACCCAGGTCTTTCATGGAGAACCTGTGTGACAAGAAACCCTTGACAGATTGTAGCATAGGAATGTCATTTCCTACTAAGAGAATGTCATCCACGTATAAAACGAGGAATACTACAGTTCTCGCTACAAATCTACTATAGATGCATGGTTCATCTGGATTTTTGATAAAGCCAAATTCCTTGACTGTCTCATCAAAACAGATGTTCCAACTCCGCGATGCCTTCTTTAGTCCATAGATGGACTTAAGCAACTTGCACACCTTTCCGCTGCTCCCACTCTGAATGAAACCCTCTGGCTGATCCATATAGACACACTCCTCTAAATTTCCATTTAGAAAAGCGGTTTTTACGTCCATCTGCCAAATTTCATAATCATGGAAGGCAGCAATGGCAAGAAGGATCCGAATGGATTTCAGCATAGCCACTGGAGAAAAGGTTTCGTCATAGTCCAAGCCAGGTCTTTGACGGAAACCCTTTGCTACAAGTCTAGCTTTATAGGTCTCAACCTGTCCATCTACACCAATCTTCCTTTTGAAGATCCACTTGCATCCTACGGGTTTTACCCCGTCTGGAGCAATGTCCAACGTCCATACTTTGTTGGTGTACATGGACTCCATTTCGGTCTGCATTGCATCTAGCCATTTTACCGAGTCAACGCTCTGAACGGCCTGCTGGAAGCTAGTAGGCTCATCATAATCTATGATGCAATCCTCTCTATCCCCGTCTATGAGAAAACCGTAGTATCTCTCGGGCGGATGAGACTGCGTACTACTCCTGCGGAGCGGCGTAGGAATGTCCTGTTCATTTGAACCCTCTGGTTCCACTAAGCTTTCAGTAATAGTCTGAGGTTCTGGAATTTCTTCCAGTTCTATTGCGCTCCCACTTACTTTTTTTTCTAAGAACTGATGTTCCAGAAAATGGGCATTACGAGAAACAAGGACTTTTTGTTCCTCTGCGTAATAGAAAAGATACCCCCTGGAGTTCTTTGGGTATCCCACAAACTTGCACAGTACTGAGCGTGCCTCGAGCTTGTCCGTATGCTGCTTTTTGACATAAGCTGGACATCCTCAAATCTTCAGGTACTGAAGATAGGGTTTCTTCCCACTCCATAACTCATATGGTGTGGTAGGCACAGTCTTAGTAGGAACTCGGTTCAAAAGGTATGCAGCTGTTTCTAGCGCATACCCCCAGAATGATCGCGGTAACTCAGCGTTACTCATCATGGACCGTACCATATCCAATAGGGTCCGGTTCCGTCTCTCCGATACACCGTTATGTTGCGGAGTGTATGGAGGAGTAAGCTGAGAGAGAATCCCATTCTCTTTTAAGTAATTCAGGAACTCGGCACTTAAGTATTCTCCACCTCGATCCGATCTTAGAATCTTGATACTTTTGCCGGTTTGTTTTTCTACTTCATTCTTATATTCCTGGAACTTTTCAAAGGCTTTGGACTTATGTTTCATTAAGAAGACATAACCGTACCTTGAAAAGTCATCCGTAAAAGTAATGAAGTAAGAATAACCGCTTCGCGCATGTGTAGACATTGGACCGCACACGTCGCTGTGTACGAGTTCCAAGAGCTCGCTCGCTCTTACTCCGTGTTCAGTGAACGGAGTCTTTGTCATCTTTCCTTTGAGACAGGATTAACAAGTGGCATACGATTGATATTCGAACGGATCCAAATATCCTTCTGTATGTAACTTAGTCAACCTTCTCTCATTGATGTGACCCAGTCTACAATGCCATAAGAAAGTCTGATTGATATCTGGAGACATTCTTTTGTGTGTATTCTGGACATTGAAAATCTGTGGTTGGTTCAACACGTATATACCATTGCTCAGTGTACCTGACCCAATCAGAACTTGATTAAGGTGAATGTTTACAACATTACTTACAAACGCAAATTCATAACCTTCTTTAGAAACCAAAGATACAGAAATGATATTACAAGTTGCGTTGGGTACAAAAAAGCAATTACGCAAAACCAAAACATGTCCATCTGACATTCCCAGGTGATAGTCCCCCACGGCTTTAGCATCCATGCTAGCTCCGTTCGCAACTCTGAGGGTCATGTCACCTGCTTTCAAAAACCTACGGTTTCTCAACGCCTGCAAAGAATTACAGATATGAGATCCTGATCCGGTATCCAATACCCAGGAAGTAGAGTTTATAGAAAAACAGTTTTCAATAACATACACACCTGAAGCTGAAGCCGCAACCTGCTTCAGTTCCTGTGTCCTGGCTTTCCAAGCCCTGCAATCTTTCTTCCAGTGTCCACTCTTGTGACAATAGAAGCATTCCTCTTTACCCACCAGTTTCCCCGCAATCTTTGTTGCCTTTTCCTTTCCCTTCGTACCCACTTTACTAACACCGCCCCTTGGTTTGGCGGGGGCTTTCTTCCTCTTTCCCTTGGCTTTCGCCTTGGACCTAGAAGAAGAAGATCCTCCTACAAACAAAGCGGGTGTTTCCCTACCTTTCTGTAGGGTGCCCTCTGCGCTCCTCAGCATGTTGAGGAGTTCTGAAAGTTCAACTTCCTTTTCTTGCAAGTTGAAATTCAGTATGAACTGGGCGTAAGTGGAAGGAAGGGACTGGAGAACAAAATCCGTATAGAGTTCACTTTCCAACGTGGTCCCAAGTTCCGCGAGCTCCTCAATGTAGCCAATCATCTTAAGCATGTGGTCCGCTACCGATGATCCGACGGCCAACTTTGCCGAAAATAACTTCTTCGACACTTCGTATCTTGCGATGACTGCTCTCCATACAGTTCTTTTGTATGAAGAAATATGGATTCCAAGTCCATATTCTCGTGCCTCCTCTGATGTTCGTTGTCCATAGAGGCAAGCACGAGGCACTTGGCCTTCGCGCAATCAATCTCCCAAGTCTTACGGATTTCCTTATCCGCGACGCTGGAGGTGGGACCTGGGACGGGGGGAGCTTTGGTGGTAAGAAGATACCCCAGCTTGTCGTAAGTGATTGCCATTTTGACATTCCTGAGCTAATCTTTGTAGTTTGGCCCTGTCAGTATGTTTTTATCTAGAAGTAACTTAAGTCCAGTCATTTCGATTTGGTCGCTGCAGGGGGGAGAGAAGAAACACTTTAGCATGATGCTCTTGCAAGTTTAGAATGGTTTTTAATTTGTCTAAACAGGATGGCTCCCACTGTCTCTCGAATCCCTCCTCAAACCATAAAGGAAGAATCAGTCGGGATCAATCCCACCGCACAATACTTGCTTAACCGTTCAGCCAGGCCAGTGTCGGTACTTCGAGGGAGGTTTTCCAACGCTTTCGCGAAGTTCCTTAATTTAAGAACCTCTTTTCCCTGGGGGCGTAGCCCCGCTAACACCTTTCTAGGCACCTACTAGGTTTATAGCATTGATCGTTTGGTGAGAAATTTCCCGAGGAGTAGCATATACTCACAGTAGGATCGGGATCCAAATATCATCGCGTGACGAAACTGAAGGAATCCTACCAGAATCACCACACTCCAAATGGTATGCAAATATAGCAAGTTTCAGTACTTATGAAACTCCCGATGTGGATTTTTGCCCCATGCTCTTATGACCTTGGCGTGAGGTCAAAATGTCATAAGTCACATGTCAAGTTCTTCCCATCATTATCCCGGTTAATTTGAACCCACCCGTACCTACCCTTGACGTAGGCCAAAATGGCAGTATGACTGTCTCAAACCAACGCATTCTATCTATGCAACAGATAAATATCCGGCAGCTACCAATCACTATGCCTTGGCGTGAGGCCAAAATACATAGCTTGAATACTACCGTATATTTAACTGAAATGATGGAGGGCTACGAATGGTTTTGGAGACACCGTGAACGTAGTGAACTTGATATAATCGATGGAACGAGATAGCTTTTAAAAGGAGTGGCTCAAGCTCCGCATTTAAAAGTTAGTTTTGAAAAGAACCGAGTGGTTTTTCGAAAGTGTTCCAACGACTTTTGCTTGGTTTATTATCTTGCATTAGTTCTTTTAATGCGTGATATTCTTGCATTAGTTCTTTTAATGCGTCCCATCATTTAATCCTACCATTGCAGAAAACAACCAAAATATGACGTACGCTTATGCCATTCGCATTCGCCACGGGGTCCCGTCATCACCCGTTGGGTTACTTAACTAACGACAGAGCGGGGGCTGGGCTAGCGCGGCTGTAAAACATAAGCAACGCCAAAATATAAAGCAATGATAGACATTACAGATCACAGATGAATACATTGGATATACTAGGAATCCGCAATCCGTTCGAGCCTGCAACGAAAAGCGGATTACACGGTCGCGGTGAATAGCCAAAACCCCACCCAAGACCCCTACGGGTGCGGCAAACTACCCGCCAAGAACCCGGTAGTTTGTGCACCCCTCCATGGGTCTATCCTAGGAGCAAAAACAGTAAAAAGAATTATACAATGACGGCTACAACCCCGACCCGGTTGTGCGGCCATACAAATAATATTATTACATCAATTTACATATTACAAATGAATGAAAGAAAAACAAAAGCTCATCTCACATCCACCCCGGCTATTCACCCGCGACAGTCCAACACATTCATATACACATTCCAATATCAAATACAGATCACAGAGATGTATAACCCCGACTAATCGACTTATAGCGATTAGCCGACGTTCAATACATACAAACATCACAGATATAACCAATATAGCCAAAGTGTAGCGAAGTTCGAAAAAAATACGGATTTATAGGACCCCAAAAGTAAATTTCTTTTCTAGAAAATCTGGGCACATATAACATATTTGAAAAATCCGAAAACCCTACCAGAGGAACACTGCACAAAACACGATCACATGAAGAGCCCAAACGGCGGCGGATCCGCGGCACAGAGAATAGCTGAGGCCGCGGATCCGCGGCGGTTTGAAGGATTCATGGGATCGTTTTTGGTGGGTGTTCTCACAAAACCCTGAGCCGGTTTTAGGAGTAAAACTTTTTACTTTTAGAGCACAAAAAATTTCAACAGAAACTTAGGGTTTTTGATTTTCCGGTTTTGCGATTTTTCGGTTTCGAACTTCCATACACTTCGCTACCAAGCTACTTTAAGTTTAGTTAGGCTTTGATACCACTGTAAGTCCACGTTGCGACCCCCGGTTCTTACGGGGAGGCGGAAACGGTATAAAAATCAAATTTTTAGCGCATGGGGCAACATGGACTAAACAAGGTCGGGATCGTGTCTAAACTAAACTAGCAAACATGTAAAGGAGAGTTAACTACTCGGCAAAGTGGTTATACCTAACTTTAACTCCTTCTTCTTGAAACCTAGTAGAGGTTGATGGTTCTTTCCTCGTAGCCTTCTTCCGTCAAAGATGGATCCACCTGAGGGTTCAACCTTCGGGCTCTTTCTCGAACTTTGAGAGAACTAGAATCTTCGGCTTGCCAAACCTTTGATCCTAGAGAGAGTAGAGAGTGTTTAGGGGGTGTTTTCTTTTCAAGGAGAGGGATTCTCAACACATGAGAAGGATTCTCCTTGAGCTTGAGGAAGAAGAAGATGAAATGAGGAGAGAGAATGAATATGATAGAATGAGCTATTTTTCCTCTTGCAAGTATAACAAAAGGAAAAAGAATTATCTAATTAATAATAATAATTCAAATGAAATAGTTGATGGTTGTATTTGGAATGACCATTATCATCACTTCATTAAATGAATGTAAGTTAGAATCAAGGAGTATCCTTGCAAAGCAATGATGATGGTCAAACATTCAACCATGGTCAACAAGTCAACCATGGTCAACAAGTCAACAAAATCAACCATGACACAATTTCATTTAATTACTATTATTAATTGATATTTCATAAATCCATTTGGGTTTGGAAAAAGACGACTGTCAACTGTGCATACGCACCCGTTCCGAAACCCTAATGAAAAACCTCTTCCTCCGCCTCAAACAACTGTGCATACATACCTGCATTCTCGTTCCGAGGAACAAGAATACTGAGAGATAAAAGCAACCCCAAAACATATACCAGTATCTGACTCAAACCAGAGCCAGCCAGTAAAAACCGTCCGGACTCCAAACGTGCACAAGTGCGTGGATGAGAACGAACCCTGTCGCAAAACCATGCGACCTCTACCCTGTTTCGCCCAGAGGCGAATACCCTCTGTGTGGGACTTTAAAGACTCGACACTACGCTGGCAGTGGGTTTAACCACAGACCGCAAGCGGCACTAGCTGTGCGTAACGGTCCCCAGGTAGATGCCGACAAGAAGGCTGACGAGGTGAACCCCATCTGAACTCCTACTGAGTCTGAATGTGACAGTCTCCGTACAGTCCGGTCTGTTCGTCTGATACATCGCATGTCGGGCCTAGGGGGCGGTAAACGTCAGTCCCCCAATAGCGGTACAAGTCGTGTCGGAGTGAAGCCCAAAACACCCTGAGATAACACTGGAAGCCTACCAGTATATCTCGCTTGCCCTGGCCAGGGACTACTCATGTAATGGCTCTCCTAGACACAGCACGATGTCAACCCCCAATACCGGAAGAGACGAATCCTGTCTAACCGTCACTGCCTCCAAGTGCTTCGGGACTGCACCCAACTACCGCCTGTTTGCACGACTCCTTTGAGCCGTGGTAGGGTAGTAGTCAAAGTACAGTGGGAACACACTCGAGGCGAAGTGGCAGTGTCAAGTCAGCGGACTAAGCTGTACTCATGTCACCTTGGAACTGATAACTGACGATAGGTATAATACCAACTGGTCAGTTCCCGACGAGTCCTGTCCAGTGTACTCGTAACCTAACGAGCACCCGTATACTATCTCCAGTACGATGTACTGATGGCTGTGGGACAGACCATCTCCCACACTGGGATGAGAAGCGCATACGCTAGTCTACTCCGGAGTATCGATGCCCTGTCTCGATAGTCCTGCAACTAGGGACCTGTATAAGGATGTGCTTACAGATTACCCAGTCCCCACTAGTGTGACTGCCATCACAACGCTGGTAATCAAGCAAAGATCCTAAGGGCTCCACTAATGCGTATAGGTGATATCGCAAAATAAACACATGTACACATTGAAGTAGAAATAAACCAAGTAGCATACTCCTATATTGAGCAAGATTGTTTATACAAGGTGAATATCCCAAGCTTCCATTAAGTAATATACAAACTAGTATGATACAGTAATGGCCTCTAGGGCATATACACTAACAGTTAGGGTTAAGCATGAGACAAAATGGTCACTTTGTCAAAACTTCATGAAGCTTCAAGATGCAAACAAAGAAAGCCACCATTTTCTCTTTATGCCATTTATTTTCCAAAAAGAATAAATAAATAAATAAATAAATAAGAAAACAAAACCCTAACCACTCATATAACCATGGTTTAATCTTTACACAAACCCAAGTAAACATGTATCATCAAACATGATACAATCAAGTGCACAAAAGTATATCACATATACAATATGCACATTCGAGTGAGAAAATCCATTTAAAGTGAACCAATACTAGTTAATGCAAAGTAATATATCAAATATATAATTATACATTAAATCATTAAATCAACACTTGATTTAACGATCCGGTCATATCGCATATAACCGACTAGTATCCTATGTATCGGCTTACCGAATCAATCCTTGATTCGATAACTAAGTTATATCGCATACAACCATCCGATACATTCATCGCGAGAATGGAATACGGTATCACATACACGCATTATTCTCGGTCCTGCACATATCTCATATGCGCTCCTATTTCGTTTCGCTTGAGCCAGGAAACCTCTGTGTAGGACTCTAAAGACTCGTCAATACGCCGGCAGCAGGTGATGATCATATCAAACACCCACAAGCCGCAAGCGGTCTGCTAAACGTAACGGCCACCCGGGTATTGAGCGATCAGAAGATCGATGAGCAAGCCTGCTCATACTCCTGTGGATCCAACCAGTAACACTTACCGTACAGTCCGGTCTCGTCGTATGATATGTCGCATATCTCGCCTAGTGGTGGTAAACGTCAGACCCCAATAGCTCGATAAGTCGTGTCGATATGAGGTCTATAACAGTTCGAGAAACTACTGATAACACTTACCAGTAAATCTCAGCAACCCTGGCCAGGGATTTCCGGTTATAGCCAATCGAACACAGCGCAACATCAACTCCCTATACCGGGAGAGACAAATCCCCTCCTATCGCTCATTGCCTCCATGTGATTCGGGACTGTACCCAAAAACCACCGTTTTGCACGCCCTCTTGGACGTGGTAAGGTGGAAATCAAAGCACAGTGGGAACCACACAAGACTCTATGACGATCTCGGGTCAACAGACTACTCTGTACCAGTGTCACCAGAGAACTGCCATCTGACGTAAGGTATAATACCATCTGGGAGTTCTCGGCGAGTCCGTCCAGTGTACCCAGTCTACACTGAGCACCCGTATATCATCTCTGATGTCAAACACCAATGGATATGGGATCATCCATCGCCATCTGTATGGGTCGAGAAGGTATACGCTAGTCTACTCTGGTATATCGATGCCCTGTCTCGATACACCCACGACTAGGGACCTTGAAGGATGTACTTATGGACTACCATGTCCCCACTAGTATGATCCGTATCATAGTCTAGGTAGTCAAGTACACATCCTAAGGGCTTTACCAACATGTAACAGAGAGACAATCAGTATACATGTTAAGGTAAAGAGTAACCAGATAGCATACTATCATGTCGAGCAAGAAAGTCCTCCCTATATATGTCCAAGCATCCACTACAATATACATCCTATGTATAGTAATGGCCTCTAGGGCATACATATAACTAACAATATTTCCTTACCATCTCTCCAAGTCCCTTTATTTGTCTTTACTCATTACCTTCTGTACACCACTCTTAGGCTAAATGATTTTCTTCCTTCCCTACCGTTCGGCACCAGCCTATGGTTTGGAAGAAGACTATCCAATAAGCGTAATAGGTGTACTCTCCTAATCCTAGGAGTACTCGCAACTTGAGAGAAGATAAAGATAAAAAACAACTAAATAAATCTTATTCTATTTCTCCTGAACCAGGATCCATCCTCGAACTGGAACAAGTTCTTTTGAGTTCGTATATAACTATACGATGGATTATCCAATAAATGTGGATCTTCGTAGTGATACGGGGTGTTCTGGAGAAATTCAAAGGTGAAGTAGGAGTGGCGATGATATACGCGGTTTGGTCGTGAATAATAGCAGTCGCAATTTACTTTGCCCTCTTTCTAATTCCTTTATTTGTCTTTACTTATTACCTTTTGTACACCACACTTAGGCTAATTGGTTTTCTTCCTTTCCCACCTTTCGGCACCTGCCTCTGGTTTGGAAGAACACTATCCAATAAGCGCAATAGGTGTACCCTCTCCTAATCTTAGGAGCCCTCACAACCTGAGAGAAGCTAAAAGGAAAAGACAACTGAATAGTCCTATTCATTTTCTCCAGAACCGGAAACCATTCTCGAATCTGAAACAAGTTTCTTCGAGTTCGTATGTAACTATACGATGGTCATATCCAATAAATGTGGATCTTCATAGTGATACATAATGTTCCGGAGAAAAGCAAAGGGTAAAAGTAGACAATCCAAAAGCCAGTGTGTTTTAAGAAGGTCCGGTTAACTTGGTTACTGAGTTATAGTCTAGGGTCGGGCCATGGTCGCTGCCAAAGAGAGAGAGAAAAGAAACACTCAGCGTGCACTCTAACCTAGATCAGAATGGTTAATCATTTTATCTAATCAGGATGTCTCCCACTGTATTCTCAAATTCTCCTCCAAACCGGAAAGAAGAATTAGTCGGGATCATCTAAAATCACCCGAGGAGTAAACCAACTCATCAGTGGGAATCAGGATCCAACTATCATCGCATGATAACCTGATGGAATCCACTCAAGTTATCACACTCCAGAAGGTATGCGCATGCCTGGCAAGCTTTCTGTATGTTTGAAACTCCCGATGTGATTTTTACCCCATGCTCTTATGACCTTGACGAAGGTCAACAAATCATAAGTCACATGTCAAGTTCTACCCGTCATTGTCCAGGTTAATTTGAATCCACCCGTACATACGCTTGACGAAGGCCAACAAAGTATTACGACTGTCCCAAACCAACGTATCTATCTATGCAACAGAAAAGTAACAAGTAGCTACCATACACTATGCCTTGACGAAGGTCAACAAACATAGCATGAATACTAAAGTGCTACCCGTCTGAAATGACGGAGGGCTACGAATGGTTTTTGGCGAAAAACCTTTAACGTAATGAACATGATATCGTTGAAGGAATTGGATAGTTTTTTATAAATATATAGTAGCGAAAACCTTTGCTAAAGAGTTCATTCTCGGTGAAGAGATCTCGGCTCTTTCCTCATAGAATGAGGTGCAGGATATTCCTACTGAATATTTTGATGCGTAGCAAAAAGTAATCGACTATAGTGAAGTTATTACCCTGACGCAAACTTCTGCCCAAGAGGTCACTCCCGGTGAAGGGATCTCGGCTCTTGCCTCGTCGAATGAGGTACTGGATATTCATAACCGAATACCGCTGTGCAAAACAAAAGAAAATGCCATTGTAATAACAGCTTTTGAAAATTTGTTCCAACAACATCGAATATGTCTGTTTTATCTTTGCATTGATCTGAATCAACGCAGTCCCATCAATTAATCACACCAGAAAGAACGAAAATATGATGTACGTATATGCCATCCGCATTCGCCACTGGGCGCCATCATCACTCGTTAGGTTACTGAACTAACGACAGAGCGGGGGCTGGACTAGCGTGGGTGTAAAATATATACAACATCTACTAGTATATATATAGCAATATATAATAATCGCTCCAAGCATGATATATGCAACATCATAGATAAGCGATAAGCATCACAGAACAATACAGATAATCTGGGAGCCTCGGGTTTCCTTTGAGCCGAAACTGAAACCCGACGTTCCCCTAGTCGTGTGGATAGCCTGTGCAATGAAAACCTAGACCCCTAGGAGTGCGACAAGTTACTGAAAGTCTACCTTAACACCACCATAAGATTCTATAGGCATCAAGCATGCTACTTTTTAATTTTTATTAGGTGCTAAGTTACTAACAAGATCATTACTAGAATTTTAGGGTTTGCCTTTGTGATGTGATTAAACAAAGAGAAGAGAAGAGCATACAACCTTTGTAGTTCGAGTCATTCTCTTCTAAAACTTTGGGTTGAAGTCCACGCGACTCTACTAGGCTCCTTTTTGAGTTGAACGAATCTCCTTCGTGATTTTCGCGCCAAAGACGATACACCCGAAGTTCCTCTAGCTTAAGCTAACTCTACACTAAACTCCTTTAGTGTAGGAAACACACCACACCAAATTGCTAGTTTGGTGTAGGATGGTGAAGTAGGGGATGTTAAAAGCTCACAAGTTTGTGTTCAAGCTTCATGGTTCACATCGCACGTGAGGGTTGAAGCTTGAACTATAGTAATTGAGGAAGAAGAAGAAGCTAGAGAGCAACCATGGGAGCAACTCAAGAAAATGGCTAAGTGTTGAGAATGAGACTAGAATGAATGGTAACTCTTGACCCCCACTCATTCAAGCATGGAATTTTGCAATATAAAATTGCAACCATGCTTGAATAGTGAGTCAAGATGAATAAACTATGAATAAACCCCATGCTTGCAACCATACTCTCATTTTCCACCACTTTTCTATTTTTCTCAAAAATAGAAAATCAAGCCATGCTTCATTATATATATATATATATATATATATATATATATACATATATATATATATACATATATATATCATATATATTAATATATATATAATGAAGAATAATTAGTGAGCTAATGATATTAGTTAAGATATAATTATATCACATAAAATATATATCACATTATTAAATCAACACTTGATTTAATAATCCGGTTATATCACATATGACCGACTAATATCATTTATCTGTATATCACATTATAAAATCAACACTTGATTCGACAATCTGGTTATATCATATATAACCGAACCGATAACAGATAAATGCCAGATTACAATACGGTATCACATACACGTATTTAATCAGGCCCACACACGTATCAATATATGTGCCCTACTTCGTTTTCGCTAGAACGAGGAAACTTCTGTGTGGGACTCTAAAGACTCGCCAATACGCTAGCAGTAGATGATGATCACATCAGTCGTCCACAAGCCGTCAGCGGTACTAGCTGGACGTAACGGTTATCCGGGTATTGAGCAATATGAAGATCAACAAGCAAGCTCGTCCATACTCTCCATGAAGCTGTTTCCCTCCAATAAGAGAGCAAGTCTCTGTTCAAAATTTGAACTGAGGCAGCGCCTCACGTGCAAAGCACGAGAGCACCAGTGCTAAGAGTTAAAAACTCTGAGGCAGCACCTCACGTGCAAAGCACGAGAGTGCCAGCGCCCAGAGTTAAAAACTCCGAGGCAGCGCCAAGAGTTAAAAAACTCTGAGGCAGCGCCTCACGTGCAAAGCACGAGAGCGCCGGCGCCAGAACTAAAGTTCTCCACCCTTGGATCAAAAATCCAACGAAGATGATAAATCACCAAATTACAGAATTAAATTCTGTTGAAGAAATATTTCTCGAATCTTCCTAAACAAGAAAGGCTATATGTAAAACAGAGTATCGTTGGATTAAAGATCCAATGGTGATTAAAAATCACCAAGATACAGAATAAGCTCTGTATGGGAAAATATTTTTCCAATTTTGTTGAGAACAAGAAAAATATCTTCTGTAAAAAGAAGGCCTAGGATCAAAGATCCAACGATAGATAAAATCTCCAAATCAATTAGAGATCTCTCAATAAAAGATTTTCATAACTAAATAAACAAATCAGCCTCCATTATATAAAGGACCCAAGACTTCAAGTCTTGTACAGAGAAACCCCTCTATAAACTTCAAGTTCAAAAAAAAGAGGAGGAAGCAAAAAGAGCTTTCAGAGAGAAGAAAGAAGAAGAACTTTCTTCAAGGTAACTAGAGATCATAGTATCTCATCTGCATACCCAAGGGTTTAACCCATATAAAAGAACATAGTTCTTTTCCTGGATCCGAGATCCATGAGACAAGTCTCCCACAAATGATAATTTAGTTCTCACAGAGATGAATTTGTTCTTGGGGATTGAAGATCCAGAGAAGAACAAATAATTGAACTCTTCAGAAAAATGCACAAAGAAGGAAACAGCGCTGAGCACCTCACGTGCCCCTCACATGGACGCTGCTAATAAAATAAAGAGTGCTCTGCACTCAGTGGTTGGCGCCCAGCGCCAAGCGCCCCACGTGCCCCTCACATGGGCGCTAATAAAATAAAGAGTGCTCTGCACTCAGTGGTTGGCGCCCGGCGCCCGGCGCCAAGCGCCCCACGTGTCCCTTACGTGGGCGCTGTTTAACATAAAGCGCTCTGTAAATAGAGCCCGATAATATAAAGAGTGTTTAACACTCTATAAAAAACAAAGAAATGGGGTGAGAGTCAGAGCCCATATCAATGTTTAGCATTGTTGCACATAAAAGGGACCGAGCCCAAACAAGTGTTTAACACTTTATTCAATATTAAGTGGACTGAGTCCAAGTTGACCGAAACTCCCTAATTCAGATCAACCGAGTACATGTGCTCACATTCTTTCTAAATTGGTCTTAGTCCCAAACCCAACAACAGAACTCCCAACTGACATTGGTTTAAGGGTACATCTCCCCACACCTCTGATATATGTCGTTGTAATTCTTCAACGTCTTCAGAGAGGTGGCGGGTCCCGACAACCAACAATTCAATGGACCGAAACGTCTTTAAACTAACAATGGACCGCAACGTCGTTGTCACGACCCGAAATGGCACGTGACTGGCACTTGATTCATATGAAGTCTATAGGACCCCATCTAATTCAAGTAAGCCAAAATCCCAGAAATCTAAAGCATTTAAAAGAAGAAGTGAAGGAAAACTAGTTTTAATGTTTTCATGTAATCACTTTGAAAAGTCGTAGTAAACATTTTTAAAACATCATATCTTTTCTGAAAATTTCGACAGAGTTTCCTTTGTAAATACTGGCCCCAAACAGGTACAAACATGCATAATATGAATAAAGACATCCCCAAGCGGGTGCTAGCTCTTCGCCAATTGGCGGTCACAACCACGCAAGCAATATAATTTATAACGACGAAGGGCGAGGATAAAAACTCAAACGGATACTCAATATCATCTAGAAAACCCATAATAATACAACGCACGACTCTACGGTCGAAAAAATATACAACTGGTCTTCTAAGTCTATAAATTAATACAAGTCTGGTTGATAGAGTTTCTAGATATAACTGAATATAAATAAAGTACAATAGTGGTCACGATGCGAGTGAACCCACCTACCAAAGCAATCACCCGGAAAGAAGCAGTGTGCCAGTAAAGACGACAAGAAAAACCTGTACGGCAAAACCTGCAAGAAACTGTAGCACAACGGGGTAAATTGCCAACTCATGAGTAGAAAATATCACCGAGCAGAAATCGTATGTATGACTCTATCGTAGGGTATACGATCAAATATATCCTCAAAATGATAAAGCCTGAAGCATCTAATAATGGCATGGATAAACATCTATACATAAGTGTAATACCAAGTGCTCATGTCAGTGCCTCAGGTAACAACATATCATAAATATGAGGTAAGAATGCATTAAATGGAAAAAAATACATCATGAATGAGAAAGTTGTTTTCTCTATATAGTGAGATTTCTGTATATATAAATCGAGATATCATCAATGAAATCAACATAGAATCAGTGTCAAGCATGACACAAAACATATATCTCAATATCTCAATATCTTAGGCTCCGGCAATCCGAACTGGCATGTACCCTCAAATCTCAATATTTAGGGCTCCGACTATCCGGACTGGCCCACAACATCAAATCTCAAAACCTCAGGTTCCGGCAAGCCGGACTGGCCTATACTCCGATCGGTATCCTCCGGATATCCGTCGAGCCACAATAAAATCACCAGTCGGTAGTGCTCCCCTGCCAGGTTCAACGCCATCATCTGCGACCATCTTGCCCCGGGTACCGTACCGGGTCCACAATACACCCACAGACGGTTCCTCCACTTCCTCGAATCGGGTGTATGATATCACTCATGGGCCGAGAAAACTCATGGTGGACATATCTCAAATCATATCATGAGAAAACCGCAATTTTCTATCTTTTAAAAAGATAATAAGTTTATAAAAATTTTGCGGTTTCTCCAAATCCAGAAATCTCATGAAAATCGGAATTCCAATCTCAAGGGTAAATAAACAATGAAATAGAGGTAATAAGTTCCATAATATTGCATGACAAATGAAAGTACACATGCATGAGATATCACAGTAATACATGCAATGTCTAAGCTATCATATAAAAGCAAGCGTACTAGTACTATGTCGAAACTATTAGCTAGCAATTTATACAACGAAATAGTGTTTTCTAATGTGTCCGTGACATGGTAATTACCGATGATGATGTGTGTGAGCCGGCAAGCAGGTGTACGTGGGGCATGGGCATCATCGGTAATGGTGCTAGTGTCCTGACAGCATAATAATAGCTAATGAAAACACAATGAGCATGCAATGCGAAGCGAACAGCAAGAATATGCGTAACATGAATAATAACGCGACATATAAGAATATACATATATATATGAGTCATACAGTTTTGGCATTTGAATTAGCACGAATCGTGTGTTTAGAAAAATAGGGGCTACGGTGTTTTTAAGAAAAGGTACGCCCTTTGAAATATCTGTAGTATCTCTTGGCCTGTCTTTAAAATACTCACGATTCGTTAGTTTTGAAATGGGTATGACTCGAGTCCAGTCTAACATCTACAAGTAAACTATAGCACTAAACTAACAGATTAGTCGAAAGAGGTAAGAAAACCTCCTAAATCTGAGTCGATAAATATATCTAGCAGTCGGTGATCCCGCCTCAATAGTATCATATACGATACAATATATATATATATATATATATATAATATGACATCCTCGATTCAAGGGTGCGGATCAATCATCATAATTATATCTCATGCAGTAAATGCTATAGGTCTTAGCCAAATGAACGAAAGCGATGACGGCATTTTCTTTTTAGCAGGAATTGATCCCAGTATAAGGTGCTTGTCCAGTGGGTTATCCATCGTACGACATCCTAAATCTGGGTACGGGTCGAATATCACGTTTATCTCATTATCTATCTGGTATCCTTATCATCATATCCTGAATTAGGGGTGTTGATCTAAAGTCTAGTACACTCTGATACCATCAACATATATATATGCGTGTGTATGAAAACACATCGCCTAAGGACCCGCTATAATATCATGTCGTATCTCATAATACGAACCAAGTCACGTCACCAATCTCGTGGTATCATACCTAATCACATCGACTCATCTCCAAGTACCATATACTATCCTCATCATCCATGTTTATGTATTTATGTATGTATGTATGTATGTATATATGTATATATATACACTCACAAACATATATGTATGTATGTATGTATGTATGTGTGTGTGTGTGTGTATATATATATATATATATATATATCCTCATACACGCATAAGTAAATCAAATGTATACTTGTGTGTGCGTGTGTACAAATCATAAATCTAGGGTTCGCGACTATGAAGCAAAATTAAGTTACTTCTAATACACTAAAACTAAGCCATAAACATCTAAAACTTATCTGATAATCATTAGTCTCACAATACACACATTTATATTTATATTATAACGTAATCGTATTTTACACTACGAAACTGCGGGGGTGCTATACGCCATCCACCCGACTTCCCCCGTAAATATATTTATCTACTCACCTCAATTCTTGCTTGCCGGTGTCGATGTCGCCATCCTCTTCTTCATCGTCTTCAAATCCATGTGGGGTGCCTACATATAAACATATAGTATCGTAAACCGAAATCGTGGATAAAAACTAAAACGGCACACAAATTTCACATAGGTTAAAACCTATGGTCTGTGCATGCAAGAATAACCAACAACTCTCGACGATTGACGTATAAACGTGAATCGACCAATAAAAAACGAATATCACATCTCAAGTTATTAAAAACCTTAAAACGAAAGCAGCAACTTGGGAAAACTCTTCCAGATTTGCCTCAGGTGAGAATTTGGACATTTTGCATATAGGGGAGGTCTAATTAACAGACACTGGAGCCATGAACCAAAAACAAACCCACATGCCCCTACCCTGGCTGCAAATTGCGGCCAGAAAGAATAAATCTATGGCCAAGTCATGGGATTGGGGTCTCGGATCTTAGGGTTAGCTTCTAGGTTGCCTGCTTGTCCCACTGTGTTTGCTAAATATTTTTCAGGTCACCCGGGTTATAGCAGTTCTCCAAAACACATCACAATTTCCACAAAATACAATATCGGGGATTTCTAAGTTTGCGAAATGGGGTTTAAGTCTAATATACCATCACTATAGGGGTTGTATGGCCTCTGCTAAGCTCAATTACACAATCACAACTCAAGAATTCATCAAACCCTAACTTAGAATTTTCAAAGTTCACTAAACAACACTAAATCGGTTCTAAACATGTAAAGATGCTAAGGTGAATGAAGTACAATACTAATGGTAAAGGAATTACTTCATTTGGCAACTCAAGAAAGTTCTTGAGTTGCCTCAAGTCTCCAAAATCCTTGCTTTCTTGGTCCAAAGTGCTTCTAATGAGCTTGTACATGTTTTTAATGAAAGGGGGATGAAGTTTTGATGTTGGATTGAAGGTGTTTGTGAGGGTTTTTGAGGTGGAGATGAGGGCAGCCATGGTGAGAGGAAAGGAGAAAATGATGAAGGAAAACAATGAGGGAAACAAATGGGGCTTTGGTCAATTGACCCCTCACCTCTCTCTCTCTCTCTCATGCCCATACCCATTTCTTTATCATTTCCTTTTTCTTTTCTTTTTTCCTTTCCTTTTTTTCTTCTCTTTTCTTTTTTAAAACAAAACCAAGCAAAAGAAAAAGAAAAGCCATGGTAGAAAAATGTAAAAAGTGTAATATGACATGGTGCATGTCATGTGCACAAATAAAGCTTAATTCACGATTAGTGATATTTAATCGCGATTAGCTTTAAAATGGAATATAATTAATTATATAGCAATCCATGTGTAAGTCTACGGTAGCGCCCCGGCCGTCTGTCCGAGGCCAAAATGTGGAAACAAAAACTTTTCTTTAACTAGAAACCGGCGCTACCGCGGACTATAAACCCGGATCGGACCATTAACCAACTACTAGCTAACTAGAGAAAGGGGTAGAGAGCTATACCGAGCAATCCGTGTCCATCGGTCTTCGGCCACCATCCCGATCTCCTCGTGGCATCTCCGATCTCGATCTCCTCGTCAGAAGGGCACCACATCACCGAGTCGTTTAACGGGCTCCCACCTCTGAACCGAGGCAACTCGGACACGAAGTTGGCTAGCCGACGTGTCCAAGATTACTGTAAACTGGGTGTAGAATGCCATGTCTCAAGGGGTTATAAGAAGTTGCCATTTGGATGTGGAGAAGAGAACTATGGAGATGAGCTAGAATGATTTTGCAAGAATGAACCTCTCTCTTTTCCAACCAAGATAAACTAACTTTTCATTTACCAAAAATAATGGTGGGGCTCCTCAAGTAATGGCCGGCCATAATAATGAGAGGAGGGAAAAAAAACAAGGGGGTGAGCACAAGGTAGAGTGGGTGTAAGCAAAGTGTGATGATTATTAGGAAATAATGTCACACCACCATCCTTTCCCAATCCCATCACATAAAGCAAGCAATGATGAACAAAACAAATCATTCTCATGCTAAAACCATCATGAAGCAACCATGTGCCACATAAAAAAACTCTCCATAACAAATTGTACATTTGCAAAAAGAACCCCCTCCATCAAAGGAATTCCAGCCAAGAAGGAATAAAGAAAAATGGCCGAAATGGAATGCAAACTGGCAACTTCAAAAAAGCGATCCCGTAATAAATTACAGGAAAACCCCGTGACTGTATATACATACCCGCATTTGTATTCCGACCGAATACAAATGCAATGAGACAAAATCTACACTGCATAATACTAGGATCCGGCTTAAACCAAAGCCCGCTAGTATTATCCGTCCGAACCATAACACGTGCACAAGTGTACGCGTACGTTCGAACCCTGCCATAAATTCATACGGCTTCTACAGCGTTTCGCCCGAAACTTGAGAAACTGTCTGTGGGGGACTTTAAAGACTCGTCAATACTTTGGCTGTGGATTTAACCACTAGCACGTCAGAGGTATTAGCCGTACGTAACGGGCTACCAGGTATTGACCGAAAGGGAGGTCGATGAGCGAACTCATCCTGACACCCTACTGAGCCTGTCAGCGACAATATCCGTACAGTCCGGTCCGTTCGCCTATGAGCATCGCATGTCGGGCCTAGGGGGTTAGTAAAAGTCAGACCCCCAAAATCGGTACAAGTCGTGTCGGAGTGTAGCCCAGAACACCCTTAGATACTACTGGAATACCTACCAGTAAATCTCCTGCCTTGGCCAAGGACTTCGTGTAATGGCTCTCCTAGACACAACACGACCTCACCCCCAATACCGGGAGAGACGAACCCCTGCAGATCCGCTCACTGCCTCCATGTGGCTCGGGACTGTACCCAACTAAAACCTGTTTGCACGACTCCTTTGAGCCGTGGTAGGGTAGTAATCAAAGTACAGTGGGAACTCACACGAGACAAATGACGATCTCAGGTCGATGAACTAACCTGTACACATGTCACCAGGGAACTGCTATCTGACGTCAGGTATAAAACCAACTAGCATGTTCCCGGTGAGTCCTGTCCGGTGTACTCATAACCCAATGAGCACCTGTATACATCTTAGGTGAACCAACTGACACCAGTGGCTTGTGAGACCGGCCACCACCCCTCGTCGGGGTCTCGACTGTATACACTAGTCTACTCTGGAGTATCGATGCCCTGTCTCGAGAACACCCACGACTAGGGACCTTTTAAGGATGTGCTTATAGACCCCAGCACCCACGTATATGATCGCCATCATACTGCTGGCGGTCAAGCAAGAATCCTAAGGGCTCTATCAACGCGCAATAGTGACCTGTAAAGTCACCTGAAGCAGTACACGATGATAAAGATAAACCAGATAGCATACTATCATCTTGAGTAAGACTGTCCTATCGGCATAGGTCCTCCTTCAATCATTGCAATCATGTGCCTGTGATCCAATAATTGACTCTGAGGGCACTATATCCAACAATCTTCCACTTGCACTCAAGGCTATTTATTGCGATGTCGCATACTCACAGCCCGTGTGATACCGAACACACAACTCCTCTACTAATCAGTCTCACAAAACCAGTTTGCGAAACTATTGCGTTCGAGGAATAGCCTCAGTGAGTGGATCCGCTCTGATGTTTCTTTCTATGTCTCTCTTAATCTCAAGTTCGCGGAGAAAGCCATCTCCCGAAATGAGCAATACCTGTCTTAGAATATGTTTGAATCTCTGATGGGACCTAGTTCATAAATGAACTCCAAATCCAAACTTCTTAGACTGTATCGTCAACTGAAACCAATCAGTATCCTGCGCCATGCCTCCCTCAGTATCCGCTTGGACCACCTGTCCAAAATACTGCCCCTCGTCAGATGGAAAACTATAACTCTGACAGTCACTCTGTCATCCAGGTCATCTTGGAAGCCTAGAATGATAACTGTCTCCCGAATGAGGATGCCGTTATCATATCCCTAGAACATCCACTTATGTTCTAAAACCGCTTCCGATCGTTTCTCCAGGACTGGATTAATATCAACATATTGCATCTCTTGCAAAAACAATATCTGGTGTGGTACTTGACATCTCATGATTGACTCAATTGCCTAAGCAAGTGATCTGCCAATCATGCACACCCCTCTCCCCTTTAGTCTGTAAGACACTTTTAGAGAGGGTGACTCCATCACCTGCAGGTACACTACCGTGCCAGGAGTCGTCCATTCTAAATACATTTAGAATGCTGTCTAAGTACCCTGATTGGGACACTTTCCAAATCTAGATCTAAAACCATAGATCTAGTAACCAGAATGTCTGATATAATATCAATTCCCATGTGGAGAAACCACTGTGTGACAACCAAAGTATAACCGATCGTAGTATTGGAATTTCACTTCCTACTCTGTGTATGTCATGCAAATACCAGTACATCACACCCTACTACCTTTTTAACAGATCCATCCCCTATTCTGATGAAGTCAAACCTATGACTATCACATCAGAAATAGATGATCTATATCTGCTATTTCTACTTTAGTCTATAAATATACATAAGACACTTGTCCACCATGCTTCCGCTGCTCCCACTGACTACGAAACCCTCTGGCAGAGTCATATACACGTGCACTTATAAAGCCAGTTCAGAACGATGCTATACTCATCCTCCTGCCGGGTCTCATAGTCTGGAACAACAGCAATGGCAAGTCTGGGTAAACAAGAACCTCCCTGTCACCGTCCTTGAGGCTACCGGAGTACCTCTCGGGTGCCTGAAGTTACCCACCATATCTGCGGAGTGTCCAATGGAATGTCAAACCAGATTGAATCTTTAGGTTCTTATCAAATTTTCAGTAATCGTTTGTGGTTCTGGAATCACTTCCAGTTCTACTATACTCCCACTACTGTTTTCTGAAAAATCCATTTTTATTAAAACTGTGGAGAGTCAAGAACAATATCACTATTGATCTTCCAGATGGTAGAAAATCAACCCTGGTCATAGCCTGGGTCAACCCACAAACAGCCATTACAGAAACGTGCATTGAGTTATCCAGAGTCTGGTTTTAAGCATAAGCCGGACAACTCTCCATACCTTAACATCGTTAAGATATGAACCGTTCTATATCCAATATAGAAACAGAGGCACTGATTTAATTGGAACCAGATTCAAATCATGCAGCTGTCTCCAGTGCATGTCAACTAAATGGAAGGAGGCCGATCAGCGTTACTCAACTTAGGAATGCATCCAGATATGAGTAACCTGAAAAAGAAACGAATTCCTCAAAACCATTACTATCAACTGAATACCATACACAAGTATCTACATCTTCGATCACCTTGAAGAATTCTGATGCTTGCAACATCTGGTTCTCTACTTTACTCTTATACCTATAACTTCTCAAAACTCAGACCTTGTGTTTCTACGAAACACTTGTCTAAGAACTAGAGAAGTGATAAGTAAACAGAATAAAGTACGAGGACCAACCCCTTTGTCCTAATGGACACTGGACAACATACAATACTCTGTATAAATCCCCTGAGTTGAATAACTCAACCGCTGTGCGTCGTAGGTTGAAAACTGTACTATGGTTATGAAGAATTACACCGCTGTTTAATACTCCTTACCTAACCATCAACTGATATAGGTAAATGTCATCGACATAATTTCAAAAAGATATATCTCACTCTATAAAAATAGACGTACAAATATATTAATTTGAAATTGGTGCATAACAACGGATATTCAAAACCAAATATTTGCCGTCCGGCAAACAGCCCAGGCGATTTCCTCAAATATCACCAATTACAACGAATTCCGATATAATGAGGATGATCACCTAATTCCGAATAACTTACTCCCTCTCATCATCTGTAAAACCATACAGATGTGAGAATCAAAGCTGGTAAATACATACCCTGGAGCAAGGTCTAATTGGGAAATCAGTTTTCTTTTAACAATACACAGTAAAACTGAAACATAAAAATGTTTCGGAGGGGTATCCGGGTATTCTTTAGTAATGCCTCTTCCATTATCAGATTCACAACTGTAACCGTATATTTCTTTTCCATCTCTCCAAATACCTTTATAAGTCTTTAGTCATTACCTTCTGTACACCTCCTTAAGCTAAATGGCTTTCGTCCTTCCCTACCTTTCGGCACCAGCCTATGGTTTGGAAGAAGACTATCCAAAAAGCATAATGGGTGTACTGTCCTAATCCTAGGAGCACTCGCAACCCGAGAGAAGGTAAAGATAAAAGACACCTGAATAAACCTTATTCCTATTTCTCCTGAACCAGAATCCATCCCTGAACTGGAACAAGTTCCTTCGAGTTCGTATATAACCATACGATGGAGTATCCAAATTACTGTGGATCTTCGAAGTGATACGAAGTGATCAGGAGAAATACAAAGGTGAAGTAGGAGTGGCGATGAAATACCTGGTTTTGGTCGTGAATAGCAATCACAATTTACTCTGCCCTCTTTCTAATCCCTTTATTTTGTCTTTGCTTAATACCTTCTGTAAACCATCGTTAGGCCAATTGGTTTTCTTCATTCCCCACCTTTCGGCACCTGCCTATGGTTTGGAAGAAGACTATCCAATTAGCGTAATAGGTGTACTATCCCCTAATCCAAGGGGCACTCGCAACCTGAGAGAAGGTAAAAGGAAAAGAAAACTGAATAGTCCTATTCGTTTTCTCCAGAACCAGAAACCATCCTCGAATCTGGAACAAGTTCCTTCGAGTTCGTATATAACCATACAATGGTTTTATCCAATGGAAGTGGACGTTCGTAGTAATACGGGGTGTTCTGGAGAAAAGGGTAAAGTAGGAGTGGCAATGAGGTATGCAACTCTGACAATCCAAAAGCCAGTGTTTAAGAAGGTTCGGTTAATTTTTGTCACTGAGTCATAGTCAAGGGTCGGGCCATGGTCGCTGCCAAAGAGAGAGAGAAAAGAAACACTCTACGTGCACTCTAGCCTAGATCAAAATGGTTATCAATTTATCTAATCAGGAAAACTCCCACTGTAACCTCAAATTCTCCTCCAAACCTGAAAAAAGAATTAGTCGGGATCACCCGAGGAGTAAACCAACTCATCAGTGGGAATCGGGATCCAACTATCATTCCATGATAACGTGATGGAATCCACTCACGTTATCACACTCCAGAAGGTATGCGCATGCCAGGAAAGTTTCAGTTTCTTTAGAAACTCCCGATGTGATTTTTACCCCCATGCTCTTATGACCTTGACGAAGGCCAACATATCAAAAGTCACATGTCAAGTTCTACCCGTCATTATCCAGGTTAATTTGAACACACCCGTATATACCCTTGACGAAGGCCAAAATAGTAGTACGACTGTCCCAAACCAACGCATCTATCTATGCTGTAGAAAAGTAACAAATAGCTACCATACACTATGCCTTGACGAAGGCCAACATACATAGTATGAATACTAAGTGCTACCTTTCTGAAATGACGGAGGGCTACGAATGGTTTTTGGCGAAAAACCTTTAACGTAATGAACTTTATATCTTTGAAGGAACCGGATAGCTTTTTATGAAAATATAGTGGCGAAAACCTTTGCTAAAGAGGTCACTCTCGGTGAAGGGATCTCGGCTCTTTCCCCGTAGAATGAGGTGCAGGATATTCCATCTGAATACCACGATGCAAAGCAAAAAGTAATCGGCTATAGTGAAGTTATTGCCCTGACGCAAACTTCTGTCCAAGGGGTCACTCCCGGTGAAGGGATCTCGGCCCTTGCCTCGTCGACTGAGGTGCTGGATATTCATAACCGAATACCACTGTGCAAAACAAAAGAGAACATCCTTGCAATAACAACTTTTTGAAAAATGTTCCAACAATATCAGAATAGGTTTGTTTAGCTTGCATTGATCCGAATCAATGCAGTCCCATCAATTGATCACACCAATAAAGAACGAAAATACGATGTACGTATATGCCATCCGCATTCGCCACTGGGTCCCGTCATCACCCGTTAGGTTACTTAACTAACGACAGAGCGGGGACTGGAATAGCGCGGATGCAAAACATATACAACATCTACTAGTATATATATCAATATATAATATTCGCTCAAGGCGTGATAAAATGCAACAACACAGAAATGTAATAAGCATCACAGAACAATACAGATATCTGGGATCCCTAGGTTTCATAGAGCCGCTACTGAAACTCGACGTTCCCCTGGTCATGTGGATAGCCTGTGCAATGTAATCCTAGACCCCTACGGGCGCGGCAAGCTACCCGCCAAAACCTGAAGCGAGGCAGCCCCCTTCAACAATGTGAATGGACCACCCAGCACTTCACAGATTCCGGTAACTTGAGCACCCCTCCTTGGGTCAACCTGTACCCCCTACGAGTGCGGCGAATAGCCCGCCAATTCTAGAGTGAAGCCCCCTCCGTCTCAAAACCATGAGATGCGGGCCCGTTGCCCTCTAGAACCCGGCTACCCGTGCACCCCTCTGCGGGTAATCCTAGTACAGAAAGTAAAATATACAACGGGTACATCGACCTCAGCCCGGTCGTGCCCCAAAAGAATAATATACAAACAGACAGTGACGACAGTCCACATGTCGGACGCTCGCCCCGCAATATCAAATGTACAAATACAACCAAACTGTACTACCATTTCATCCAGGCTATACACCACGACAAATCCGCATCATCACAGCACAACACAGAACATCAACGTGAATGTCACGTTCGCAAATCCGTCTAAAAGGGCTATAGCAGTTAGACAGGATTTACCGATCAAATGACATTCACGATCGCAGATATAGTGTAAATACTGTGAACTAACATGTTTAAAATTTTCGATCGACTAAAATTCCTGAAGTGGGCCCCAAGCACAACTGTAGCACTCAAAATAAATCTGGGCCCAAACAGAATATACCAAAAACCCCAATTCCAACACAGAGAACACTGTACAAAATTTGGTGGATTGTTGACTTGGAATGGCGGCGGAACCGCGGCCAATGCATGGGTTTGGCCGCGGTTCCGCGGTGGAACAGTGAAACCATGAAACCAAATTTTCACAGATCTCTTAGAATCGGCTGCACAAATTTCTGCAACACACCAAAAAAAATTTTGACAACTAAAAAATTTCGACAGAAACTGTCAAGTTGGAAATGCAGTTTTTGAAATTTTCGTCCGATCGAAGTTCTAAACACGCTAGAGCAAGCTAGTAAAGGTTAATGGCGTGGCTCTGAAACCATGTAAGTCTACGGTAGCGCCCCGGCCGTCTGTCCGAGGCCAAAATGCGGAAACAAAAACTTTCTTTAACTAGAAACCCGCGCTACCGTGGACTATAAACCCGGATCAGACCATTAACCAACTACTAGCTAACTAGAGAAAGGGGTAGAGAGCTATACCGAGCGATCCGCGCCCTTCGGTCTTCGGCCACCATCCCGATCTCCTCGCGGCATCTCCGGTCTCGATCTCCTCGTCGGAAGGGTGTTCCCGCCAAAAATTTCTGCGCAAAAGAGTCCAAGGTATGAAATGGCAGCGATACGCTTAAGGAAAATGCGAACCAGTATCTTCCGGGCTGTTTTTTGACAAACTGCCGAATGAGAAACAGCTAAATTCTGATGGTATTGGAAGCATCTCGAAAACCCCTTCGATTTGATATATTATGGGCCTCATGATTCATCCGGGATCAAACGTTATGAGCAAATATGCTATGCACTGTTCCTTGATCAAAAAATCAGGAATTACCTCAATGAGGTATCACGTGCTCGCATGTGATCGATGGTCACATGTTAGCACATGATAGTTAAAACAGAAATAAAAACAAACGGCTGAAGAAGGACCCAATTGGGGGTCACGTGCTCACACGTGACCAATAGTCACGTGTTGACACGTGATAGTTAAAACAGAAATAAAAAACCAAAAGGCTGAAGGAAATACCTCAATGAGGTATCACGTGCTCACACGTGACCAATGGTCACGTGTTGACACGTGATGGTTAAAACTGAAGTATAAATAAACGCTGAGAAAAGAACCAATTGGGGGTCACGTGCTCGCACGTGACCAAGGGTCACGTGCCAGCACATGCCAGGCTTTGAAAGCCTTACAGTTTAATAGAATTAAAATTCTAAATTTCTCTAAATCTTTCCAAATAGAATTAAAATTCTAAATTTCTCTAAATCTTTCCAAATGGAAAAGGATTATGGGGACCATTGTATTAAAGATCCAAGGGTGATTAAAAATCACCAATTTAAGGAAAGATTTGATACAAGGAAAGATTTCCCTTAAATCTCACCAGAAATTACAAATATAATATCTTTGGATTTAAAATCCAACGGTGAATAAAATTCACTGTGTGATCTAAAGGATCATATTAATTATGAAAAACAAACAAAATCTTTCAACGAAAGATTTACTAAACAAATTGATTCTTTTCTTTCTCTTATAAATAGGAACCAAGAAGAGAAGAAAGAGAGAGAATTCTGGGATCTTGAAATTAGAGAAAGAAAAGAGAGGAGAATTTAATTCTCAACAAAGAAAACCCTAGGTAAGAAAAGAAAGGGGATAAAAACTTCAAAAAAGAGAATTTAATTCTCAAATCTAAGAGTTTAACTCTTCTGCACAAAGAACTTAGTTCTTCCTCTGGTTGAAGATCTGCAAAGAGCACATCTCTCCATAAGTTGAGAATTTAATTCTCATCGGGTTGAGATCCTGCCATGCAGATCCAAAACTTAGAGGGGGAATGGAGTTTAGAGAATTTAATTCTCCCAAAACAAAACTAGGGTTTAACTCTATATGAGAATTTAATTCTCCTGAAAATATAGGAATTTAATTCCTTCAAGATGGACAGAACTAGGGTTTAACCCTATATAAGAATTTAATTCTTTTACATATATGGGAATTTAATTTCTCTAAAAGAAATTAGGGTTTAACCCTACATAAGAATTTAATTCTTTCATAATAGGAATTTAATTCCTCCAAAATCATGATTAGGGTTTAACCCTACAGAGAATTTAATTCTTAAAATAAAGAGACTTGAAAGATCTCCATGCACATGAAGAATATTGGTCACGTGATGGCATGTGACCCCAATCCGTAGTGATCAGAAAAGAATGAATAAAACTAGGTCACGTGTCCCCATGTGACCCCTAAAAAGATCCCCAAAAATAAAAAGGAAACAGTTTTGAGGCAATGCCTCACGTGCTCCCACGTGACTCCCAAAACGCAGAAAGAAAAAGCAAAGGAAATGAAGGCTTTGGGCGCTCTCACGTGTTACCACGTGACCCCTTAGCAAACGCTTTAACAGTCAGCGCACAGATGACCATCACATGCCAACACGTGATGCTCAAAAGATAAAAAGTGTGTAACACTTATTTGCAGAACGAAGTGAGGAGATCTGGCCCCACCTTTGGGCGCCCTCACGTGTCACGACGTGACCCCTAATGAGTATTCTAATAAACCAGAGCATGAGCCCCCATCACGTGCCCATACGTGATGACTGTGAGAATTAAAAAAGTGTTAAACACTTATCTGCAGAACAAAATAAAGGGGATCTGGCCCCACTTTCTGAGACCATCACGTGCTCCCACGTGATTCCCCTCCTCTGTTAACGTTTAACACTAAACTGATAATTTGGTTGCCAGTGTCTAACACTGTTATTTGTTAGTGTTTAACACTAATCTGATAATTACAATTTCTAGTGTTTAACACTAATTTGATAATCTTATCTCCAGTGTTCAACACTGTTGGTCTTTAGTGTTTAACACTAGCTTTAGCCCAATTGGCTAATTTTCTAGAGGCAAAGCCTCTCCTTCAATTGAATCTCAAAATTGAGGAATTTAAAGATGAGAACAATGTGGACTAAAACCAGACAAATATCAAAGAGTCCAATGGAGGGTCAAACTTAGTTGGACTTAGCCCAAGTTGGCCATAAGTCCTCAATTCAGACTTAACTGAGCCAATAGGCTCACAATATAATTAATTGGTCTTGGTTCCAAATTGGGCTACAGATCATTTAACCTACCTTGGTTCAAGGGTACATCTCTTCACTCTTTTGATATTTGTCGTTGTAATTCCTCAACGTCTTCAATGATGTGACGGGTCCCAACAACCACACACTAATACGGACTGTGGGGTCCTTAAACTCACGGACTTATGCGTCCTTAAACCAACAATACGGACTGTGGGTTCCTTAAACTCATGGACTAATGCGTCCTTAAACCAACATGCATCCTCAAAATGGGAAATGGACCACCATGTCCCTAAACTGGCGATGGACCACCGTGTCCCTAAACTGGCAATGGACCACCGTGTCCCTAAACTGGAACAATAGAGCCCAAATGCTCTTTTGTCGGATCTAAATAATCATGTTAAGTCGATCTTGGTCTTAAATTAGGCTAACGTATCCTTAACAAACGTTTAAGTTGATCTTAGCCTCAAATATGGCTAACGCATCCTTAAACCAAAACTTTCAAAACAGACTTTAGTCCCAAATTGGACTATAGATCTCCCAACCAACTTTGGTTCAAGGGCACATCTTTGAACTCCTCTGACATCTGTCGTTGTAATCCTTCAACGTCGTCAGAGAGGTGATGGGTCCCGACGGCCATACATTCAATAGACCACTATGTCCCTAAACTGGAACAATAAAGCCCGAACGCTCTTTTGTTGGATCTACACGATCCTGTTAAGTTGATCTTAGTCTAAAAATTAGACTAACGTGTCATTAACAAACGTTTAAGTTGATCTTAGCCTCAAATATGGCTAATGTATCCTTAAACCAAAACCCGAAACCCAAATCTAAGAAAATACGGATTTGGACTAATCCACGTCCTACGGGCGACAACACAAATTAGTCTCCGTATACAATCTATGGGCAACCACAAACAAAACAAACATCCACGACACGAAGTAACCAGCTGGAGAAGGATAAAGTTGTTACCGCGATGCGTAGCGTAATTAACTGCAGGGGCTTGCGCCTGCAGGGAAGAGCGTCCCCACAATCAAAAACCCCTCAGACGAGGGGGAATCTGACGAAGTCTGCTACATCGGCCGCATCCGTCTAAACCTCCGATACACGGTGCCATAAATCAACTTGGCATTTTCGGAGAGGCGGACGGATATCACCAATTAGCATCTGCCTCGAGTCTCAGACAAGACGTCTCTCGTCGCGCCGCCATTCGGAGGGGAACGGATTCTGGCACGCCCGGTGGGACCTCTTCCTCTTTCCACTCCACACTTCGTGTGTCGTGTTCACGAACGAATCGCGGTTTGCTGTGGTTGCCTGTGGATTCGAGGTACTAAGATTTGGTGTCTTGCTCCGTGTAGAAAACAGAAGATCAATGGCTTCAAACTGCACTACTTGCAACTGCAACTCTCGCTCCGTCCTTGCTGGAGGAATGACTTATGGGCCCCAAGCGGCCTCCCTTTTCAAGATGCCAGTGGAGCAGGTAACTCAAGCCACCGCTGGACTATTCTTCGGGACCCTGCTCCCACCAATGAGCTTTAATGCCCCAATGACATCGCAAGAAGCTCCAAAGAAGTCGGTCTTTGATCGGCTTGCTACTGCCGCGGCCCCTCTCAACGGGTCGCCCAACTTCAATACCTCAGTTTTCAACAGACTGGGCCAGAACGTCTACAAGCCCGTATTACCCGAAGCTGCCATCCCAAAGCGGATAGCCATCCCGGCTCAAGCAGACGAAATTGTTGGAAAGGCTCCTCCTTCCAAGAAGTCAGTTTTTACAAGGCTGGCCATTTCGGTTGCTGCTCCAGGTGAGGTCCTCAAAGCTGCTTCCCCTGCCCAGAGGGGGCACGACAAAGTCACCCTTATAGATGAAACAACTCCATCCGCACGACACGCTCGACGTCGCCACTAGCGCCGAGTGAGGAAGGCTGGGGGCAACTCCCCCTCTGGGATAACTCCGCCAGCTCCAACGGTGGGGATCGATGCTGATGTTCCAACCGGGAACAGCTTTGAATTGCTGAACAAGGTACGCAGAAATTCGCCAACTGCGGTGCTCAAAATATCTCCTCCACCGGTAGAGGCCGTCGTGGAAGCAAAACCAGAAAATCCGGAGCAGTCTCCTCAACGGCTGTCTTCCAGGATTTACAAGACTTGGCGACGGGTCCGAGAATCAGTGATTGATCCGAATTTTTCTCATCGACAGAAAAAGATGAAGGTCCGGCAGGAAGAAAATCCCCCTGTCAAGCAACGAAAGATGACGACCACCTGGGTGCCCAAAGCAACGGTCCCCTCAGCTTTGACCGCTCATAGAAGAAGGAGACCGGAGAAGATCCCTGTGTTTTTGGCAAATCGCAAAGACACTGAATCTAAATGCCCCTAGTCTGGGGGCATGGTGGTGCACACCGTTTATATGGCTTCCGGAAAAGAGGAAAGCCGTGCTTCGACAGGTCACCGACCGCTCACCCGATCCGTGACGAAAGCCCAGGAGCAACAACAGAAGCTTCAAGAGATGCTGACTACAATGGCCGCACTCACCGGGCTAAAAGAAAGCCCGGAGGTATCATCAGAGCAGCGTCACGAACAAGAAACCGATGCTAACTTCTTACGCAGAGTCCTCGAAAAGAAGGACAAAGAAACCGCAGAGCAAGCGGCTAACATAAAACAAATGGCGCTCCTCTTCCAAGATATGGTAGTGATGATGTTACAGCCGGACCCTCCAGCTGAAGAACCTCCGATCATTATTGAAGACGATAAAGAGGAGAAATCTAATCCTCCGCCGGCTCTTTCAGCAGCCAAGGAGGAGACAATTTCCAAGGCCGCACTGGACGACTATATAGCTCAGCAAATACGAGCTCATCAGGCGAATGAAGCGGTTGGGCAAATTGTTAAAATGGGACGACCATATCCGAGCTGGTATGATCAGATCAAGTACCCGCCGGGCTACACGATCCCAAAATTTCATGTCTACAAGGGAACAGGCAATCCCCATCAACATATTGCCCAGTTCAGGGCTTTTTGAAGCAACACCGGCGGCGATGATAAGCTCCTGTTTCGCCAATTCGTCGGCAGCTTATCGGAGACGGCGTTTGAATGATACTCCGAGCTCCCGAACGACTCTGTTAAAACTTTCGTTGAAATGGAGTTGTTGTTTACCCAACGTTTCGTAAGCGCCAGCGAGCACACCCCGATAACAGTACTGATCAACACTAGGGTAAGGCCAGGCGAAACGTGGGTTCAATATGCAACCCGATGGCGGAACTTATGGTCAAAATGCGAACAACGCATTGAAGAAGCGCCAGCGGTGGGCATGTTCATGGGCACTCTTGATCCTCAAGCGACCATCTCCCAATTCATGATGTTCTTCAAGCCGACCACCTTCCAGGCCTTGATTGATAAGCTGTCCCAAATGGACCAGATGGGCCATAAGCCTTCCCCTTCAAAGACGGAACCTTGGAATGAATAGGGCAAAGGGAAAGCAACCTTCGTCGCCAACGCTCAACAACAGCCGAGCAACTTAAAGCTGATTGTTCGCCAAAACAACATGCGTCCACGCCCATCCCTCGAGGAGAGACTGGGACGTTCTTACTCGTTCCCTCAAGACAAAACGAGAAGATTGTTCGAGTTGGCAGTGCGCAACAGACTCATCAATCTGCCGAGTCCAAAACGTCCGTTGCAGCCAGGCGATCTCAACAATCCTAATTACTGCCCTTACCATCAAGCAGTAAGCCATCCAATCGAAGATTTCTTCGTTTTCAAAGGCTGGATTGAGGACCAATACCAGCAAGGCAAGTTCGCATTATCCGAAAACTGGAAGGTGAACCCGCCACAACCTCATGCCCTTAAAAAAGTGAACATGCCGGGGGCAACATGCTCTTTTGTTGAAGAAGCCCCATGGGAGGTGGCCCTTTCGGCCAAAACCAAAAAGATGTTGAATGATCTCCAGACATGTCCGGCGATCAGGTAGAAGAATCCGCTAGAACCCCAGATCATCGAAGGGATGCTAAAGCCGCGCCCAACTCCAAAGATCAGTGGTGATAGCCAAAGCTCGCACACCCAGTCGTCGAAATCTTCGAAAAAGAAGAAGAAATCCAAAAACCCAGTGAAGCCTGGCGACAAGCGCACGGACCTGCAGAAACAAATCGACGCGGTGGAAGAGTATAATCAGAAGGCGCGGACTCCAATCACGCTCCAAGAATTCCTCGGCCACATCCATGAAGACGGAGATGATGGAGAAGACTCGTCAGATGAACCTAAGGATTATGTGGCAAGCTGCCACGTGATCTCTCACTCGTCAATAAATGACGAAGAAGCTCCTTATACAGAGAAGCTGGGGGCAGATCCTGAGCCAGAACTTCTAGGACCATCAGACGAAATGATTGATGCATTCCTGAACGAAGCCCGTCTTAAAAGCAAAGCTGATCGAGAGCGCGAGATGGTCATATTCGAGAAAGCCAAACGCCGGCGACTAGATGAAAGGGTCGAAACACTCCCACCAGATCAAGGTACATCCGACGCAAATGAAATCAGGATTAAGACTAGGAAATGATTCGCCAAAGCCATATCGATGGGGATGAAGCTGCCCTCTTTCAGAGAAAATTCTCCTGGCGGTATACATCTTGATGGAGCGTACGTACATCCTAACTTCTGCTTATATCATCAGAAGATCGCACATCCTACTGAAGACTGCAACTCCTTTAAGTGTTGGTGGCAAGGGTATGTCGCTCACAGGCAACACTTCAACAGGACAAAGCGTGAAGCTCGTAGACAGCGGAAAAATGCGACAGATGAGCGTAAAAGAATTGCAGGCAATTTTCATAGGGTTAATCCCGGAGGATCACGAGTTCTCACCTTCAGGAGCGACTCCGAGGAAAAAGTAGCCCTCGGCCCTCTATTCAAGGAATCCATCTCTGAAATGAAATAATTGAGGAGTTGCGAGAACATTCAGCCGTGCAATTGCATGATACCCGGAAAGAATCCCGGACCCGCAAACAAGGGATCGAACAAAAAGGATAAAGGAAAGGGGAAAATGGCCTTCGTCGCCAACACTCAACAACAATCGAGTGGCCCTAGACCGGTTACTCGCCAAAACAACAAGCGGCAACCCCTCTATGAGAAGTTGAAACGTCCTTACTCATTTCCCATGGATGAAACAAGGAGGCTATTCAAACTAGCAGTGTGCAACAGGCTTATCAATTTACCGGAGCCGAAACACCAGCTACAACCGAATGATGTCAACAATCCTAATTACTGCCCTTACCACCAAGTATTGGGCCATCCGATCGAAAACTGCTACGTTTTCAAAAACTGGGTTGAAGACCAATACCAACATGGCAGATTCGCGTTGTCCGAAAACTGGAAGGTGAGCCCGCCATAACTACATGCTCCGAAAAAGATGGATATGCCGGGGGCATCATGCTCATTCATAGAGAAAGCCCAACGGACCATTACGTCCTAAAACTAGCCGTGGACCGAAACGTCCTTAAACTAATGATGGACCACTATGTCCTAAAACTAGCTATGGACCGAAACGTCCTTAAACTAACAATGGGCCGCAATTTCCTAAAACTTGCTAATGACCGAAACGTCGTTAAACTACTACCAACCCGCGGCATCCCCAGGCTGACGTGGTGTTAAAAAAACGGTATGTCCATAAGCAAAATGGGCACGGATGAAAACCTGAAAGGGCTCCGTGAGTAAAAACAGCAGGGCTACCGGCGAGTCTTGTGAAAACCCGAAAGGGCGCAACCTCGTTAGAAAAAAGAATAAAAAGAACAAAAAATAATAATAATAATAAAGACGTTATATCCATAAGCAAAAGTGGGCACGGATGAAAACCCGAAAGGGCTCCGTGAGTAAAAACAGCAAGGCTACCGGCGAGTGTTTGTGAAAACCCGAAAGGGCGCAATCTCGTTAAAAGACACTTACAGGGTCCTCTCGACCTTCTAAGGAGAAACCACCCGCGTGAGATCCTTACGACTCACAGGGAAGTAACACACTTAGGGATCCTCACGATTCCTAAGGAGAAATTACACTTACGGGATCCTCACGACTCGTAAGGAGAACTCTCTTATGGGACCCTCACGGATCATAAGATTTGAAAGTCTTAAGTTACAGAGACCTGAACCTGTTCTTAAGCAACCCCCACAACCTCCGATACTGCCCTACAAGCGGCTCAATACTGGCCCTTGTATACAATCCACGGGCGCGAATAAATATTTCCCTAACAAAGTCCCACCCGTGACTAGGGATATGACCATATGGCGAACAACCCTTGTAAGTCCTCTCGACTTATAAGGAGAAAACCCTTTTGTAAGATCCTTACGACTTACAGGGGAACATACACTTAGGAATCCTCACGATCCCTAAGGAGAAAACACACCTACGAGATCCTCACGACTTGTAGGGAGAAATACCTTTGTGAGACCCTTACGGCTCATGAAGTCAAAAGCCTTAGTCTACGGGATCCTAACCCTGTCCGCTAAGCCACCTTTGTTCGACATCGACAGAGGCAAATGATGTTTCTCTCCTGGCAACATTCCAGTTGTAGCGATGCTGATGCTGAGATCGGCACAAGATTCCAAGTTCCACACTCGTGATAAAAAAAATCAGCGAGCTAAAAATGCATATGAAATAACCAAAATGATGGGGCAACTTGCAACAAAATCAGCAAGTAAAAATGTATGCATGCAAAATAGCCGAAATGATGGGGAAACTCGCAATAAAAAGCAGCGCGTAAAAATAAAACAAATAGCCGAAATGATTGGGCACCACGAAAAATAGCCGAAATGATTGGGCAATCGCGACCTTCGCGATATAAAAGCTAAAATGATAGAGCATCGCAGAAAGAATAAAAGAAATGATGAAAGAATGAAACTTTTTGCCCTACAGGCGATTCACATCAATCCCTGTATACAATCCAGGGGCACAAACAAAGATGGAACCATACCTTCCTACCAGGCTCCATCAGGAAGCGAAGCCAAATCTCGACGGTTCATAGACAACCTAGAGACAATCTCGTCATTCGTCGCAATATTGCAGACACAATGTCAGCAAATGAAGCAAAGGAAGATTCCTAGCTTCAGGGGCTCGACGTTAACATCGACAACTTAGAGATCACCAACGGCGTGTCTCCTCACTCTAACCAGATGCAGGCGTGATGTCAACAACCGACCTCAGAGTCGCAATGAAATGAAACCATGGAAAAGTCCCTAGTTCCAAATCTCAATGGCCACATCTACAGCCTGGAGACCAACAACGATGGGCCTCCTCATTCCAGCAGGACACGGATGTTACACCATCAAACGGAGCCACGGCATAGTCCCTAGTTCCAAATCTCAACGGTTCACAGACAACCTAGAGACCATCTCAGCATTCGTCTCGTTACTGCAGACACAATGTCAACAACGGCGTTCCTTCGTGGTCCATCAGGATGCAGATGCAACGTCAGCAAAAGACCTCATGGTCGAAACAAAGCAGAGTGACGGAAAAATCCTAGCTCCACCTCAGCGTTCGTCTCGACACAACAGACAAAATGTCACTACAGCGTCCTTCCTCCAACAGTATTCGGACATGCCAATAAACAAAGCGAAGGCCAAATTCCTAGCTTCAGGGTCTTGACGGTAACTCATATAAAACCTGAAAGATCATCGGAGATCATCTCACACCATCATAGAGTGGTCACCGCCTCGACGTTCATCTCGATACAGCAGACGAGATGTCACCTCAGCGTTCTTCCTCCAACAGGATTCAGACGCGACAAAGCAAACAAAGCAAAGGCCAAATTCCTAGCTTCAGGGTCTTGACGGCAAGTCATATAAAACCTGAAAGACCACCAGAGATCATCTCACCCCAGCGTGGAGTGGTCACCACCTCGACGTTTGTCTCGATACAGCAGACGAGATTTCACCCCAGCGTTCTTCCTCCAACAAGATTTAGACGCGACAAAGCAAACGAAGCAAAGGCCAAATTCCTAGCTTCAGGGTCTTGACGGCAACTCATATAAAGCCTAAAAGACAATCGGAGATCATCCCACAGCAGCGCGGAGTGGTCGCCACCTCAACGTTCGTCTCGATACAGTAGACGAGATGTCACGACAGCGTTCTTACTCCAACCGGATTCGGACGTGACAAAGCAAACGAAGCGAAGGCCAAATTCCTAGCTTCAGGGTCTTAACGGCAAGTCATATAAAGCCTGAAAGACAATCGGGGATCATCTCGCACCAGTGCGGAGTGGTCACCACCTCGATGTTCGTCTCGATACAGCAGACGCAACATCACCAAAAGGAGTCACGGCAAAATCCCTAGTTCCAAACCTCGACGGTTCACCAGCAACCCAGAGACAACCACGACATTCGTCTCGATACAGCAGACGTAATGCCAGCAAACGAAGTGAAGGCCAAATTCCTAGCTTCACGGTCTTAACGGCAAGTCATATAAAGCCTGAAAGACAATCGGAGATCATCTCGCACCATTGTGGAGTGGTCACCACCTCGACATTCGTCTCGATACAGCAGACGCAACATCACCAAAAGGAGCCACGGCAAAATCCCTAGTTCCAAACCTCGACGGTTCACCAGCAACCCAGAGACAACCGCGACATTCGTCTCGATACAACAGACGCAATGCCAGCAAACGAAGCAAAGGCCAAATTCCTAGCTTCAGGGTCTTAACGGCAAGTCATATAAAGCCTGAAAGACAATCGGAGATCATCTCGCACCAGTGCGGAGTGGTCACCACCTCGACGTTCGTCTCGATACGGCAGACGCAACATCACCAAAAGGAGCCACGGCAAAATCCCTAATTCCAAACCTCGACGGTTCACCAGCAACCCAGAGACAACCGCGACATTCGTCTCGATACAGCAGACGCAATGCCAGCAAACGAAGCAAAGGCCAAATTCCTAGCTTCAGGGTCTTAACGGCAAGTCATATAAAGCCTGAAAGACAATCGGAGATCATCTCGCACCAGTGTGGAGTGGTCACCACCTCGACGTTCGTCTCGATACAGCAGACGCAACATCACCAAAAGGAGCCACGGCGAAATCCCTAGTTCCAAACCTCGACGGCTCACCAGCAACCCAGAGACAACAGCGACATTCGTCTCGATACAGCAGACGTAATGCCAGCAAACGAAACGAAGGCCAAATTCCTAGCTTCAGGGTCTTAACGGCAAGTCATATAAAGCCTGAAAGACAATTGGAGATCATCTCGCACCAGTGTGGAGTGGTCACCACCTCGACGTTCGTCTCGATACAACAGACGCAACATCACCAAAAGGAGCCGCGGCAAAATCTTTAGTTCCAAACCTCGACAGTTCACCAGCAACCTAGAGACAACCGCGACATTCATCTCGATACAGCAGACGCGATGCCAGCAAACGAAGCAAAGACCAAATTCCTAGCTTCAGGGTCTTAACGGCAAGTCATATAAAGCCTGAAAGACTATCGGAGATCATCCCACACCAGCGCGGAGTGGTTATGACTCATCGGGGCTCTCTAAAATGAGCCTAACCTCAAGTAAAAAGCGGCATGGCAAAATTCCTAACGCTTGTTCTTCCAACGGTCAAACTTCCTAGGAGAATTGCTTGAAGACGTCTTGTCCAGCCCCCGAAGGGATCAGAGACACGACAGTCGCAAGGCTACTCGAACAGCAAGATTGCCTATCGAGGAATACATCAGCCAACGCGACGGTACGACGGCCAAAACCCTAAGTACCACAGACCCTAACAGACCTCTGTCGTAAAGAGCAGAGGTTAACTGTGACGTTAGGATATTCTTGCAAGAAATGCTCGATTCGTCTCGACTCGTGAGGAAAAGCCTTAGGCAGCGGGGATTAAAAAACCTGTTTCCTAAGCACTAGGGCCCTGCAAGTCGGTCCAAAATGGACTTTTGCATACTATTCACGGGCCACACTCTCTAAAGTCGAATCTCGACATGGAGGGAAACAACCACTTACGAGTCCTCTCGACTTATAAGCAAAAAATTCTCCTGTGAGATCCTTACGACTCTCAAGAGAAAACACACTTAGGAATCCTCACGGCTCCTAAGGAGAAAAGACACCTACGAGATCCTCACGACTCGTAGGGAGAAAAGTCTTTATGAGACCCTCACGGCTCGTAAAGTTGAAAAGTCTTAGGTTGCAGATCCTACCCCTGTCTCATAAGCCATCACTGCCTTGCAAATGAGGTCAGGATGGACCATTTATGAGCCACACTTGCCAAAACTACATGCCACTGAAATGGAGAACTTACTCATGAGCGCATAAACTACTTCACGCTAGAGTAAGACATAAAGAAATAGAAGGGTGCAGCTCATGGAGTTGAAAGTTTGGAACTATATCTCTTAAGAGTCGAGATTTGAGTCAATGATAAATGACGACGCTTGTGTCCGCTCGTTATCTTCTCAGATCAAGATTCTGAAAGTTATATACCAATCCAAAACTGGTCATACGCTATGCATTACTCTGCACTACTTCACCCGCGTATATACTTACATGGGCAAAGTAGTGTGGGACATTTGTTCCCGCCAAAAATTTCTGCGCAAAAGAGTCCAAGGTATCAAATGTCAGCGATACGCTTAAGGAAAATGCGAACCAGAATCTTCCGGGCTGTTTTTTGACAAACTCCCGAATGAGATACAGCTAAATTATGATGATATTGGAAGCATCTCGAAAACCCCTTCGATTTGATATATTATAGGCCTCATAATTCATCCGGAATCAAAAGTTATGCGCAAATATGCTATGCACTGTTCCTTGATCAAAAACCAGGAATTACCTCAATGAGGTATCACGTGCTCGCACGTGAACGATGGTCACGTGTTGACACGTGATAGTTAAAACAGAAATAAAAACAAACGGCTGAAGAAGGACCCAATTGGGGGTCACGTGCGCACACGTGACCAATGGTCACGTGTTGACACGTCATAGTTAAAACAGAAATAAAAAACAAATGGCTGAAGGAAATACCTCAATGAGGTATCACATGCTCACACGTGACCAATGGTCACGTGTTGACACGTGATGGTTAAAACTGAAGCATAAATAAACGCTGAGAAAAGAACCAATTGGGGGTCACGTGCTCACACGTGACCAAGGGTCAGGTGCCAGCACGTAACAGGCTTTGAAAGCCTTACAGTTTAATAGAATTAAAATTCTTAATTTCTCGAAATCTTTCCAAATAGAATTAAAATTCTAAATTTCTCTAAATCTTTCCAAATAGAATTAAAATTCTAAATTTCACTAAATCTTTCCAAATGGAAAAGGATTATCGGGACCGTTGGATTAAAGATCCAAGGGTGATTAAAAATCACCAATTTATGGAAAGATTTGATACAAGGAAAGATTTCCCCTAAATCTCACCAATAATAACAAACATAATATCTTTGGATTTAAAATCCAACAGTGAATAAAATTCACTGTGTGGTCTAAAGGATCATATTAATTATAAAAAACAAACAAAATCTTTCAATGAAAGATTTACTAAACAAATTGATTCTTTTCTTTCTCCTATAAATAGGAACCAAGAAGAGAAGAAAGAGAGAGAATTCTTTGATCTTGAAATTAGAGAAAGAAAAGAGAGGAGAATTTAATTCTCAACAAAGAAAACCCTAGCTGAGAAAAGAAAGGGGATCAAAACATCAAAAAAGAGAATTTAATTCTCAAATCTAAGAGTTTAACTCTTTTGCACAAAGAACTTAGTTCTTCCTCTGCTTGAAGATCTGCAAAGAGCACATCTCCCCATAAGTTGAGAATTTAATTCTCATCGGGTTGAGATCCTGGCATGCAGATCTAAAACTTAGAGGGGGAATTGAGTTTAGAGAATTTAATTCTCCCAAAATAAAACGAGGGTTTAACCCTATATGAGAATTTAATTCTCCTGAAAATATAGGAATTTAATTCCTTCAAGATGGACAGAACTAGGGTTTAACCCTATATAAGAATTTAATTCTTTTACATATATGGGAATTTAATTCCTCTAAAAGAAATTAGGGTTTAACCCTACATAAGAATTTAATTCTTTCATAATAGGAATTTAATTCCTCCAAAATCATGATTAGGGTTTAATCCTACAGAGAATTTAATTCTTAAAATAAAGAGACTTGAAAGATCTCCATACACATGAAGAATATTGGTCACGTGATGGCACGTGACCCCAATCCGCAGTGATCAGAAAAGAAGGAATAAAACTAGGTCACGTGTCCCCACGTGACCCCTAAAAAGATCCCCAAAATTAAAAAGGAAACAGCTTTGAGGCAATCCTCACGTGCTCCCACATGACTCCCAAAACGCAGAAAGAAAAAGCAAAGGAAATGAAGGCTTTGGGCGCTCTCATGTGTTACCACGTGACCCCTTAGCAAACGCTTTAACAGTCAGCGCACAGATGACCATCACGTGCCAACACGTGATGCTCAAAAGATAAAAAGTGTGTAACATTTATTTGCAGAACGAAGTTAGAAGATCTGGCCCTACCTTTGGACGCCCTCACGTGTCACCACGTGACCCCTAATTAGTATTCTAATAAACCAGAGCATGAGCCCCCATCACGTGCCCACACGTGATGACTGTGAGAATTAAAAAAGTGTTAAACACTTATCTGCAGAACAAAATAAAGGGGATCTGGCCCCACTTTCTGAGACCATCACGTGCTCCCACGTGATTCCCCTCCTCTGTTAACGTTTAACCCTAAACTGATAATTTGGTTGCCAGTGTCTAACACTGTTATTTGTTAGTGTTTAACACTAATCTGAGAATCACAATTTCTAGTGTTTAACACTAATTTGATAATCTTATCTCCAGTGTTCAACACTGTTGGTCTTTAGTGTTTAACACTAGCATTAGCCCAATTGGCTAATTTTCTAGAGGCAAAGCCTCTCCTTCAATTGAATCTCAAAATTGAGGAATTTAAAGATGAGAACAATGTGGACTAAAACCAGACAAATGTCAAAGAGTCCAATGGAGGGTCAAACTTAGTTGGACTTAGCCCAAGTTGGCCATAAGTCCTCAATTCAGACTTAACTGAGCCAATGGGCTCACAATATAATTAATTGGTCTTGGTTCCAAATTGGGCTACAGATCATTTAATCTACCTTGGTTCAAGATTACATCTCTTCACTCCTTTGATATTTGTCATTGTAATTCCTCAACGTCTTCAAAGAGGTGACGGGTCCCGATAACCACACAATAATACGGACTGTGGGGTCTTTAAACTCATAGACTTATGCATCCTTAAACCAACAATACGGACTGTGGGGTCCTTAAACTCATGGACTAATGCGTCCTTAAACCAACATGCATCCTCAAAATGGGAAATGGACCACCATGTCCCTAAACTGGCGATGGACCGCGATGGACCACCATGTCCCTAAACTGGAACAATAGAGCCCATATGCTCTTTTGTCGGATCTAAATGATCCTGTTAAGTCGATCTTAGTCTCAATTTAGGCTAACGTATCCCTAACAAATGTTTAAGTTGATCTTAGCCTCAAATATGGCTAACGCATCCTTAAACTAAAACTTTCAAAACAGACTTTAATCCCAAATTGGATTATAGATCTCCCAACCAACTTTGGTTCAAAGGTACATCTCTGAACTCCTTTGACATCTGTCGTTGTAATCCTTCAACATCGTCAGAGAGATGATGGGTCCCGACGGCCATACATTCAATGGACCACTATTGTAAATCCCCGTTTCCATCTTAATAGAAATTTCCCATTTCCAGTGATTTCTTTTCTTCTACTTCATATTTTGAATTGAGTGTCTAAGCCTAATATTTATTTTTCCTTAACCCTAAAGTTAAAACCCAAAAAACTAAAGCGAATAAAACTAATGTAAATTAACTTTTTCCCACTAAATCCTCAGCCCAAAATCCCTTTTTATTAACAATTAAAATTTCCCTGGCCCACTCTATTTTTGATATAAGGAATTCTATTTTTTAACCCAGCCGGCCCTTCTTTTCTCCCCAGCCCACTCGAAATTTTTCTTTAAATCCTTTTATAATTTCCCCGGCCTGTTGCCCATCGCAGCCCACCAAGAATTCCTTTAAGAGAAAGGAAGTGAATATTTTTTTACGAGCCCAGCCCATCTCTTTTCCCCACTTCCTTGGCCCGCTCCCGCTTCTTTCATCAAACCCGACCGTTACTTCTTCTTCCCACTTCTTTCCCGCTCACGTCTCCATCTTCGTGACCCCCACGTCGTGCCGTTACGCCCACGTTGCCCTCGCCGTCGCCCACGACCCGACCACGACTCCCGCGAACTCTTGCTCTCCAACTCCTCACCCCCTCTCACCTCCAAACCACTCAAGTTTTCTCCCACGAACCCACTGCAAAAACTTCCGACCTCCATCCTCGACGACGACGACGATTCTCCTCGTTCCACCGTTCTCTTCCCTCGCTCTCTCCTCTTCAGAGCTCATCCCTCACCAAGCTCCCCTGCACCTTCAGCCACCAAACTTTCCTGCACCTCCACCCACTCGCTACCGAGCTCGGCCACCTTGCGACCGACGCCGACGAGCCTCCCCACTTCGCCTGAAATACTCTGAGACTCCCTAACCTCCTCAGCATCATCACCATCACCACAATCCAAGCCCCCACTCTCTCTCTCTCTCTCTCTCTCTCTCTCTCTCTCCAAAAGAAACCCACTCCGTGCACTGTGCACATCGTCGGAGCCACCGTTGTTGACCCCAGCAAATCCCAAGAGATCCACAGAGCACCCCTCCATCTCCGGTGATCGCGCGATATCTCCGGACAACTCCGACGCAAAAACCCGTGTTTCGATCGAAGCTCGCGCAAACTCGTTCCGCAGCGTACAACGCGCGTTCGTGACGACGTTGCTGCCTCGCGACCCCGAGACGTTACCAGGCAAGTGTTTACTTGCTTCATGCTAAAATATTAGTGGTATAAACCTAAAATATCTAGTTTACGGATTTACCGAATACCGATACTTAATATGACATAAGTGTTTGATGCTAGTCTCTCATGGAAATAATAGTGTATTTTGACGGAAACTGATACCTTTTATTGGCCCACTTGATAATGAATATTGTGTATAAATATCGCTGGAAAATACGATCGTTCGTGACAAAAATCGATATCCCCAAATATGCCGTTAAAACTAGAATTTTCTCGTGTCTGAAAACGAATAAAATCACCATAAATTGTATTCAAACTGGATTGATGTGTTCTAGGCCTTAAATCGAATACGACTTGACAAACTTTAACCCTATGGAAAATCCTAATGATTTATGTTCTGTAATCATGATGATAACTGGGTCGGAACACGACTCTGGACTGCAGTCCAGAGCGTTTCTGATTATTGTGCTCTGTTCAAAGATCTGCACCACTGTGTTTCTTGAAGTCGTATGTTACGGAATCCTACTGTAGATTAAAGATATTTCTGTTGGTTTAACGAACCAAGTGGTTCCATTCCATTTCATCGCCGTTTGCTATTTTAAAATGTATTTAAAAGGGCAGAACGTATATCTGTCCAGAACAGGTTTTGAAATGACACACTGAGATTAAACTGGTTATAACTTTCAACGTACAGATGCGATTGAGGATCCGTCTGTTGCGTTGAATATTTTATCGAAAACCCTAAATTTCATTTAACTGTGACATCACTAAATTCTGAGCCCAACTGGGTGCAATTCGTGCCGCGAAATGGACGTTCAGTTCTGAAACTGAATTTCCAGCCGCGAGCACTTAAAACTGAAATAGCTATATCTTGAGAACCGAAACTCCGATTGAACTGAAACAAATTTTGGTGAATTACCGACTGATTGTTCTATGTATCTTACCTACATCATTTGTACTGAATTCTTAACATGTTAATTGGTACAATTTATTTTCATGACATGCTTGCTAATTCATAACATACAGAGCTTATTGGTAGCATATAATACATATACCATACCCTTGCCATATACTCAGTGTTAGTACGTGTGGACATTGCATTATCGTGCGTGATAGATGTTGGTTTAGGAGTGACAAGTACATCAATGGAAAGTGAATATTCGTGACAGTGATTGATACAGTGAACAGTGATAAAAATCGTTCCATTGGTATACTTGTACACTACTAGATCAATATCATACATAGTGAGAACCTGGGGAAAAAGGGGAAATCAAAGTGGAAAGAGTATCGTATTTAGCGGGACCGTGTTTAGCGGATGATCATTCGAACAGAGATACTGATACATGTAGGACAGGATCTAGCGATCCGGCTGACAGGGTTATGTCCCGGGCATGTGGGCCGTTGTCTCGGGTATGTACGAGACTCCTGTTAAACATGATCCTCCTTCGACTATGTGATTTCAAACTTGATCTAGAGACCGATAGGGACACATAACATATTCTGCATTATATAGTGACTTAGTGATTACTCGCATTGTTCTTACACCAGTATTACCTCATATGCCTGTTTCGCCTCATTATAATATAATTGTTATGGTGTCCCTCTGACGACCTGAGTATGCATGCTCAGATCCCGCAGGAGAACCAGCACAGGAGACGGATCTACCCTTCGAGTTCACGGAGATTTAGACTGGTGTACTTTTTATTTTCTGCTTTCCATAAAAGTGATCGTAAGTTTGACTTTTATTAGTACTTGTTCTTGTTATCCGAAATTTGTGAACAATGGAATATTAATGTAATAGATTAGTGATGTGATTCCTTTACCACTGCGCTTTACTTACTGATTACCATGTAATGCTAGAAGCCGAAGTGTGACTACGGCGGGATGATTCCTTGACCGTAGGAGCATGGCTGGCCTAGTCATCCCTCGTTTTCCGTATTTTGGGAAGCGGGGCGTGACATGGTTTAGTTGGTATCAGAGCCTGTGTTTAGTATCAAGGGATAACATTAACTATGCAATATTACGTTATTCTTGGTTCACTACTCTTGATTTCCATCCTTGAATCTGATCCTATCCTTTTGAATCTTCCAGTGATATGACGTCCCCGAACGACCCCTCCTCGGACTCCAGCTCTCAGGACCGCACGGAAAGGATGCTCAGCGCACTGACTACTCTCGCGGAAGCTCAAGAGAGGAAGACCGACTTGCTCACTGAGGGACTCATGGCGATTACCGCCACAGGAGGACCCTCCGCATTTATTACCGCCCCCGAGGGCGTTGTTCCTCCAGCTTATCATGCTAGGGCTGGTACAGTAGCAGACTTCCGACGGTTACACCCAGCTGCGTTCACAGGGCTAACTGAACCCCTTGAGGCGGAGCAATGGCTGGTGAATATGGAGAATCTATTGACTGCTGCCAGGGTTCCAGAGGAAGACAGAGTGAACGTGATAAAGATACAATTAGAAGACGAGGCCCGCACATGGTGGTCGGTGGAGGAGAGCAGACTTGACAGGCCGATCGAATGGAGCAAGTTTAAGGAGTGCTTCCTAGATCATTACTTTCCTTCCACAGCCAAGGCAGAAATAGAGGAGAGGTTTATTCTTTTGAAGCAGAACGGACGCCCAGTGGATGTTTATGCGGCAGAGTTCAACCGCTTGAGCCGCTTCGCTCCGTACATGGTCGCCTCAGAGGTCACCAGGGCTAGGCGTTTCCTTCAGGGGTTAGATTTTGAGTTGCAGCAGTTGATTGCTTCGTTGGATCTGCAGACTTTCGCATAGGTACTCAACGCGGCGAGAGTTCAGGAGCAACTGATTAACAAGTTCAGGAGACCCCCAGTCGTTCCAGCACGTACCCACACGCCATCTCGAGGAGCCATACCGGTTCACAGGCCAGGGACGACGCAAATGAAGCGCCCGTTCGTACCACAGCAGCGCCCCCAGAGACAGGGCGTGACTTGCGGCTATTGCGGTAGAGGAGGACATACCCAGAAGGACTGTCGCCGTGCCAAGGGACAGTGTTTGATTTCCGGTTCTAGTCAGCACAAGATTGGCAGTTGCCCTGAGCGAGCAGAGGCACAGGCAGGTTCTGGACCGTCACAGCAGAGGCCGCAGGAGCAGAGACAACCATTTACAGGTCGCGGTCAGGGACGGGCTTTCACCTTGACCGCCGAGCAGGCGGAAGCGTCAGGAGATGTGGTTACAGGTACTCTACTCGTGCATTCTTTACCAGCTAGAGTACTTTTTGATTCGGGAGCATCGCATTGTTTCTTGTCTGAGCATTTCACTACTACACACTCAATACCACATGAAACACTAACTAAGGGATGGGAAATTCATACGGGTAATGGCATCATTATATCTAGCCGAGAATGTAGATTATGCCCGGTTGTAGTGTGTGGCAGGGAATTCTATGCGAATTTCCTCTTAATCGGGACAGGCAGTTACGACGCAATTCTTGGGATGGATTGGATGAGCACTTTTCATGCCGTTATCGATTGTCGTGCAAGGAATGTGATCTTCCGCATTCCCAATCACCCGGAGTTTGTTTTCGAGGGAGGAAGCGAATCTTTGGAGCCAGCTAAATACAGAGAAAAGCCTAAGGAGCTGACAGCTATGGAGATTGATAGGAGCCCGGACCCAGAAATTGTTCGGGACTTTCTGGACGTTTTTCCCGAAGATCTACCAGGTCTACCCCCTCCTCGAATTTTGGAGTTCTCAATCGATTTGATTCCAGGTACAGCCCCAGTATCCAGGGCCCCATACAGAATGGCACCGGTTGAATTGTCGGAATTGAAGAAACAGGTTGAAGAACTATTGGAGAAAGGATTCATTCGGCCAAGCGCTTCACCGTGGGGTGCACCAGTTCTATTGGTAAAGAAGAAGGATGGATCGTTGCGAATGTGTATAGATTACCGGGAGCTGAACAAGGTTACCATAAAGAACAAGTACCCAATACCGCACATTGATGACCTATTTGATCAGCTAAGTGGAGCCAAGGCATTCTCGAAGTTGGACCTCCGTTCTGGGTATCATCAAATCAGGGTAGCAGCCGAGGACGTGTGCAAGACGGCTTTCAGGACCCGATACGGACATTACGAGTTCCTTGTAATGCCGTTCGGCGTTACCAACGCCCCAGCAATATTCATGGACTTGATGAACAGGGTGTTCGCAAAATACTTGGACACGTTTGTCGTTGTGTTCATCGACGACATACTTGTCTATTCGAAGACTCAGGAGGAGCACGCTGAACATTTGCGCACAGTCCTACAAATTCTTCGGGAGGAGAAGCTGTATGCGAAGCTAAGCAAGTGTGAATTCTGGCTCGATAAGGTACAGTTTTTGGGACATATTGTTTCGGGCGAAGGCATCTCGGTGGACCCGGCAAAGATAGAATCCGTCAGAGATTGGCCGACGCCGAAGTCAGTGGCCGAGATCAGGAGTTTTCTGGGATTAGCAGGTTATTATCGGAGATTCGTCCAAGATTTCTCAAGAATCGCGGAACCATTGACGAGGCTGACACGGAAGGACGTGCCGTTTACATGGACAGAGGAGTGCACTCAGGCTTTCGACACACTAAAGCAGAAGTTAACCACGGCGCCTATTCTTACTGTACCAGATGATTCAGGTGGTTTGGTGATACACAGTGATGCCTCAGGGAAGGGTTTAGGCTGTGTTTTGATGCAGCACGGACGTGTGGTTGCTTACGCCTCTCGACAACTGAGAAACCACGAGAAGAACTATCCCACACATGACTTGGAGTTAGCTGCGGTAGTCTTTGCATTGAAGATTTGGAGGCACTATCTATTGGGTGAGAAAGTGGAGGTGTACACAGATCACAAAAGTTTGAAGTATGTTTTCACCCAGAAGGAATTGAATATGAGGCAGCGCCGATGGCTAGAGCTGATGGCAGATTACGACTTGGACCTTCAGTACCACCCGGGGAAGGTGAATGTTGTACCAGATGCGCTCAGTCGCAAGCCAGCGGTCATGATGTTGACCGATCAGAGGAGCATTATTGAGGATTTCCAGAGACTTGCACTTGAGGTCGTTACGCCGAACGCACTCAGTCAACTTTGGCAACTGCAGGTGCAATCTTCTCTGGTGGACCGCATCAAGACTGCGCAAGCGGACGATCCCCGATTACAAAAGTTTAGAGAGGAAGTGAAAGCTGGACTAAGAACGGATTTGATTATACATGAAGATGGCTCTCTGAGATTCGGTAGCAGAATCTGCGTACCTAAAGGAGGTGTTCGAGAAGAAGTTTTGGCTGAAGCACACAGTTCAGCTTATTCAGTGCATCCGGGAAGTACAAAAATGTATCAGGACCTAAAGCAGCACTTTTGGTGGAACGGAATGAAGCGGGAAATTGCGAGGTTCGTATCCAGGTGCTTAGTATGTCAGCAGGTGAAGGCGGAGCATCAGAGGACAGTAGGACTGTTACAACCCCTGCCAATACCGGAGTGGAAGTGGGAGCACATTACTATGGATTTCGTGACGGCCTTACCACGGAGCCCTAGGGGCAATAACGCCATTTGGGTTATCGTCGACCGCCTCACAAAAGCTGCACACTTTCTACCGTTCCGAGTAGGACAGTCGACAGAATCATTGGCAGAAAGATATATGCAGGAGATTGTACGACTTCACGGTGTTCCAGTCAGCATTGTGTCAGACCGGGACACGAGATTCTTGTCGCACTTTTGGAAGAGCTTACAGGAGAGCTTGGGTACCCGCCTTATTTTCAGCACAGCTTATCACCCACAGACGGATGGACAATCCGAGCGTACGATTCAGACGTTCGAGGACATGTTGAGGGCCTGTATGTTGGACTTTCAAGGTTCCTGGGAAGACCATCTGCATCTAGTCGAGTTCTCTTATAACAATAGTTATCAAGCTAGTATTCAGATGGCTCCTTTTGAAGCATTATACGGGCGGAAATGCCGATCACCAGTATGTTGGGATGATGTGGGAGAACGAAGACTGCTAGGCCCCGAACTCATTGTTCAGACAGTTGATAAAGTCCAAATGGTCAGACAGCGTATCAAGGTGGCTCAGGATCGACAGAAGAGTTGGGCAGATACCAGCAGAAGGGCACTTGAGTTCGAAGTCGGAGATCATGTATTCTTGAAGATTTCCCCTACTCGTGGAGTTATCAGGTTCGGAGGTCGGGGAAAGCTTAGTCCCCGCTTTATCGGACCTTTTGAGGTGCTAGAGCGAGTAGGAGAGGTGGCTTATCGACTTGCCTTGCCTCCATCGCTAGCTGGTGTGCACAATACCTTCCATGTGTCACAGTTGAGGCGTTACGTTCGAGACGAGAGCCATGTTCTGGACCATTCAGAGTTAGTTTTAGGGACTGATCTGTCATACGAGGAGCAGCCTACTATCATTCTCGACCGCAGAGAGAAAGTGCTGAAGAATAAGGTCATTCCGTTAGTCCGAGTGTCTTGGTGCGGTCGTTCCCCAGGAGAATCCACCTGGGAGCGGGAGGAAGACATCCGTGATCGTTATCCACATCTCTTTGTTTAGTACTTTTGTTTCTTTGTATCCTTGTTAAATTTCGAGGACGAAATTTTTGTTAAGGGGGGTATGATGTAAATCCCCGTTTCCATCTTAATAGAAATTTCCCATTTCCAGTGATTTCTTTTCTTCTCCTTCATATTTTGAATTGAGTGTCTAAGCCTAATATTTATTTTTCCTTAACCCTAAAGTTAAAACCCAAAAAACTAAAGCGAATAAAACTAATGTAAATTAACTTTTTCCCACTAAATCCTCAGCCCAAAATCCCTTTTTATTAACAATTAAAATTTCCCTGGCCAACTCTATTTTTGATATAAGGAATTCTATTTTTTAACCCAGCCGGCCCTTCTTTTCTCCCCAGCCCACTCGAAATTTTTCTTTAAATCCTTTTATAATTTCCCCGGCCTGTTGCCCATCGCAGCCCACCAAGAATTCCTTTAAGAGAAAGGAAGGGAATATTTTTTTACGAGCCCAGCCCATCTCTTTTCCCCACTTCCTTGGCCCGCTCCTGCTTCTTTCATCGAACCCGACCGTTACTTCTTCTTCCCACTTCTTTCCCGCTCACGTCTCCATCTTCGTGACCCCCACGTCGCGCCGTTACGCCCACGTTGCCCTCACCGTCGCCCACGACCCGCCCACGACTCCCGCGAACTCTTGCTCTCCAACTCCTCACCCCCTCTCACCTCCAAACCCCTCAAGTTTTCTCCCACGAACCCACTGCAAAAACTTCCGACCTCCATCCTCGACGACGACGACGATTCTCCTCGTTCCCCCGTTCTCTTACCTCGCTCTCTCCTCTTCAGAGCTCATCCCTCACCAAGCTCCCCTGCACCTTCAGCCACCAAACTTTCCTGCACCTCCACCCACTCGCTACCGAGCTCGGCCACCTTGCGACCGACGCCGACGAGCCTCCCCACTTCGCCTGAAATACTCTGAGACTCCCTAACCTCCTCAGCATCATCACCATCACCACAATCCAAGCCCCCACTGCACTTTCTCTCTCTCTCTCTCTCTCTCTCTCCAAAAGAAACCCACTCCGTGCACTGTGCACATCGTCGGAGCCACCGTCGCCGACCGTTGTTGACCCCAGCAAATCCCAAGAGATCCATAGAGCACCCCTCCATCTCCGATGATCGCGCGATATCTCCGGACAACTCCGACGCAAAAACCCGTGTTTCGATCGAAGCTCGCGCAAACTCGTTCCGCAGCGTACAACGCGCGTTCGTGACGACGTTGCTGCCTCGCGACCCCGAGACGTTACCAGGCAAGTGTTTACTTGCTTCATGCTAAAATATTAGTGGTATAAACCTAAAATATCTAGTTTACGGATTTACCGAATACCGATACTTAATATGACATAAGTGTTTGATGCTAGTCTCTCATGGAAATAATAGTGTATTTTGACGGAAACTGATACCTTTTATTGGCCCACTTGATAATGAATATTGTGTATAAATATCGCTGGAAAATACGATCGTTCGTGACAAAAATCGATATCCCCAAATATGCCGTTAAAACTAGAATTTTCTCGTGTCTGAAAACGAATAAAATCACCATAAATTTTATTCAAACTGGATTGATGTGTTCTAGGCCTTAAATCGAATCCGACTTGACAAACTTTAACCCTATGGAAAATCCTAATGATTTATGTTCTGTAATCATGATGATAACTGGGTCGGAACACGACTCTGGACTGCAGTCCAGAGCGTTTCTGATTATTGTGCTCTGTTCAAAGATCTGCACCACTGTGTTTCTTGAAGTCGTATGTTACGGAATCCTACTGTAGATTAAATATATTTCTGTTGGTTTAACGAACCAAGTGGTTCCATTCCATTTCATCGCCGTTTGCTATTTTAAAATGTATTTAAAAGGGCAGAACGTATATCTGTCCAGAACAGGTTTTGAAATGACACACTGAGATTAAACTGGTTATAACTTTCAACGTACAGATGCGATTGAGGATCCGTCTGTTGCGTTGAATATTTTATCGAAAACCCTAAATTTCATTTAACTGTGACATCACTAAATTCTGAGCCCAACTGGGTGCAATTCGTGCCGCGAAATGGACGTTCAGTTCTGAAACTGAATTTCCAGCCGCGAGCACTTAAAACTGAAATAGCTATATCTTGAGAACCGAAACTCCGATTGAACTGAAACAAATTTTGGTGAATTACCGACTGATTGTTCTATGTATCTTACCTACATCATTTGTACTGAATTCTTAACATGTTAATTGGTACAATTTATTTTCATGACATGCTTGCTAATTCATAACATACAGAGCTTATTGGTAGCATATAATACATATACCATACCCTTGCCATATACTCAGTGTTAGTACGTGTGGACATTGCATTATCGTGCGTGATAGATGTTGGTTTAGGAGTGACAAGTACATCAATGGAAAGTGAATATTCGTGACAGTGATTGATACAGTGAACAGTGATAAAAATCGTGCCATTGGTATACTTGTACACTACTAGATCAATATCATACATAGTGAGAACCTGGGGAAAAAGGGGAAATCAAAGTGGAAAGAGTATCGTATTTAGCGGGACCGTGTTTAGAGGATGATCATTCGAACAGAGATACTGATACATGTAGGACAGGATCTAGCGATCCGGCTGACAGGGTTATGTCCCGGGCATGTGGGCCGTTGTCTCGGGTATGTACGAGACTCCTGTTAAACATGATCCTCCTTCCACTATGTGATTTCAAACTTGACCTAGAGACCGATAGGGAAACATAACATATTCTGCATTATATAGTGACTTAGTGATTACTCGCATTGTTCTTACACCAGTATTACCTCATATGCCTGTTTCGCCTCATTATAATATAATTGTTATGGTGTCGCTCTGACGACCTGAGTATGCATGCTCAGATCCCGCGGGAGAACCAGCACAGGAGACGGATCTACCCTTCGAGTTCACGGAGATTTAGACTGGTGTACTTTCTATTTTCTGCTTTCCATAAAAGTGATCGTAAGTTTGACTTTTATTTGTACTTGTTCTTGTTATCCGAAATTTGTGAACAATGGAATATTAATGTAATAGATTAGTGATGTGATTCCTTTACCACTGCGCTTTATTTACTGATTACCATGTAATGCTAGAAGCCGAAATGTGACTACGGCGGGATGATTCCTTGACCGTAGGAGCATGGCTGGCCTAGTCATCCCTCGTTTTCCGTATTTTGGGAAGCGGGGCGTAACAACTATGTCCCTAAACTGGAACAATAGAGCCCGAACGCTCTTTTGTTGGATCTACATGATCCTGTTAAGTTGATCTTAGTCTAAAAATTAGACTAACGTGTCCTTAACAAACGTTTAAGTTGATCTTAGTCTCAAATATGGCTAACGTATCCTTAAACCAAAACCCTAAACCCAAATCTAAGAAAATACGGATTTGGACTGATCCACGTCCTACGGGCGTCAACACAAATTAGTCTCCGTATACAATCCACGGGCAACCATAAACAAAACAAACACCCACGACACGAAGTGACCAGCTGGAGAAGGAGAAAGTTGTTACCGCGATGCGATAGCGTAATTAAATGCAGGGGCTTGCGCCTGCAGGGAAGAGCGTCCCCATAATCAAAAACCCCTCAGACGAGGGGGAATCTGACGAAGTCTGCAACATCGGCCGTATCCGTCTAAACCTCCGATACACGGTGCCATAAATCAACTTGGCATTTTCGGAGAGGCGGATGGATAGCACCAATTAGCATCTGCCCCGAATCTAAGGCAAGACGTCTCTCGTCGCGCCGCCATTCGGAGGGGAACAAAGGGCACCACATCACCGAGTCTTTTTACGGGCTCCCACCTCTGAACCGAGGCAACTCGGATACGAAGTTGGCTAGCCGACGTGTCCAAGATTGCAGTAGACTGAGTGTAGAATGCTATGTCTCAAGGGGTTATAAGAAGTTGCCATTTGGATGTGGAGAAGAGAACTATGGAGATGAGCTAGAATGATTTTGCAAGAATGAACCTCTCTCTTTTCCAACCAAGATAAACTAACTTTTCATTTACCAAAAATAATGGTGGGGCTCCTCAAGTAATGGCCGGCCACAATAATGAGAGGAGGGAAAAAAAACAAGGGGGTGAGCACAAGGTAGAGTGGGTGTAAGCAAAGTGTGATGATTATTAGGAAATAATGTCACACCACCATCCTTTCCCAATCCCATCACATAAAGCAAGCAATGATGAACAAAACAAATCATTCTCATGCTAGAACCATCATGAAGCAACCATGTGCCACATAAAAAACTCTCCATAACAAATTGTACATTTGCAAAAAGAACCCTCTCCATCAAAGGAATTTCAGCCAAGAAGGAATAAAGAAAAATGGCCGAAACGGAATGCAAACTGGCAACTTCAAAAAAGCGATCCCGTAATAAATTACAGGAAAACCCCGTGACTGTATATACATACCCGCATTTGTATTCCGACCGAATACAAATGCAATGAGACAAAATCTACACTGCATAATACTAGGATCCGGCTTAAACCAAATCCCGCTAGTATTATCCGTCGGAACCATAACACGTGCACAAGTGCACACGTACGTTCGAACCCTGCCATAAATTCATACGGCCTCTACAGCGTTTCTTCCGAAACTTGAGAAACTGTCTGTGGGGGACTCTAAAGACTCGTCAATATTTTGGCTGTGGATTTAACCACTAGCACATCAGAGGTATTAGCCGTACGTAACGGGCTACCAGGTATTGACCGAAAGGGAGGTCTATGAGCGAACTCATCCTGACACCCTTCTGAGCCTGTCAGTGACAATATCCGTACAGTCCGGTTCGTTCGTCTATGAGCATCGCATGTCGGGCCTAGGGGGTTGGTAAAAGTCAAACCCCCAAAATCGGTACAAGTCGTGTCGGAGTGTAGCCCAGAACACCATGAGATACTACTGGAATACCTACCCGTAAATCTCCTGCCTTGGCCAAAGACTTCGTGTAATGGCTCTCCTAGACACAGCGCGACCTCACCCCCAATACCGGGAGAGACGAACCCCTGCAGATCCGCTCACTGCTTCTATGTGGCTCAGGACTGTACCCAACTAAAACCTGTTTGCACGACTTCTTTGAGCCGTGGTAGGGTAGTAATCAAAGTACAGTGGAAAATCACACGAGACAAATGACGATCTCAGGTCGATGAACTAACCTGTACACATGTCACCAGGGAACTGCTATCTGACGTCAGGTATAAAACCAACTAGCATGTTCCCGGCAAGTCCTGTCCGGTGTACTCATAACCCAATGAGCACCTGTATATATCTTAGGTGAACCAACTGACACCAGTGGCTTGTGAGACCGGCCACCGCCCCTCGTCAGGGTCTCGACTGTATACACTAGTCTACTCTGGAGTATCGATGCCCTGTCTCGAAAACTCCCACGACTAGGGACCTTTTAAGGATGTGGTTATAGACCCCAGCTCCCACGTATATGATCGCCATCATACTGCTGGCAGTCAAGAAAGAATCCTAAGGGCTCTATCAACGCGCAATAGTGACCTGTAAGGTTACCTGAAGCAGTACACGATGATAAAGATAAATCAGATAGCATACTATCATCTTGATTAAGATCGTCCTACCGGCATAGGTCCTCCCTCAATCATTGCAATCACGTGCATGTGATCCAATAATTGACTCTGAGGGCACTATATCCAACACTATGAATGCTCAAATTTTATAATCTCTTTCTAATTCAATAATTTACATAATTTTCAAATATTTCCCAATTTATCGGTAATTAATTATACCGCATTATCAAAATATTCATAATATTTATTATTTAATTATATAAATTCCCAAAAATAATATTTTATTTTTCTGAAATGTTACAATCTTCCCCCCTTAAAAAAATTCGGTCCCAGAATTTAAATTTAAACCCCTCAAATACTAAAGCATTTCAGTAAAAGATCAAATCGTCAGGGCTCCGAAATCATAAATACATAAAAACACATTGTAGCGCAATGCATGCACATGAAAAACGAGTATATAAACCAAAACCAAAAATCCGTCAAGCATCTCGCAATCATCGGAGTTATGGTGAAGACATTAATGTCAAAGCCCAATACGAAAACCAACAAGATGTACGTCAAAACTATGCATGTACATATCGTTGTAAATTCGTTAAAACCACTAAAAGAAATGCATGCTAAATCTTTCATGTTGTTGTGCAATGCGCGTATCACGGAATAGTGGCAGACGTTTATTGTAAGAAAATAACTATATATATACACACCCTTTGTTTAACATACACGTCCCGCCGTTTTAGAAATAATTTAGAAAGGTTTCCCTGTAACTGTTTCGTGTCATCTCGGACACGTCGGTAAATACTGAGACTATAGCTCCTTTTTGGAAATCCCTTCGATAACTATCAATGCATGCAAAAATATATTCGGGTACTGTCCTCGGAATAGTCCTGCTCAGCTACTATACCATATAATAAATATCATAAAACATAATGTTCCAAAAGAAATCAATCCCAAAATGTACATAAGAATGTCGCGTGCGTCTGGTGTGCACAGAAATCGAAATCCATGAATGTGCCATACACGTGCACAGAAACAAAAACTAAGTGCAACGGATGTGCACGAAACACCTGTCAAAGGCAACGGGTGTGCCTGACAGCAATATTAGATGCATCTGATATGCACGAAGAATCCCGATTTAGTGCATCTAGCGTACACCAAAATCGCATCAAGCGTGTCAAATATGCGTAAGAATCCAAGTCAAGTGCATAAGGTGCACGAAAATAATATCAAATATCACAATCGAAATCGACAGTATACAACACATCTCAATCCAAATCAGGTATACCGTGGTATATAATCTCACAACCATGTGCATCAGCGTGCACAAAATCGAATCTAATACTAAAAGTGCATGAAAACTATGCCGAAAACACAAGTCAAATCACATGCATACCATAGGCATGAAATCAAAATCAGCATCTTGAATGACATCAAATCGAAGTCAAGTGCAACTGTGGTGCACAAATTCTCAATCATGCAAATAAATCGTCCAAAATACCGAAATCAAAGATAACAGAAACCGTCCCACTCTGGCACATCCTCTAAAGATCTCTGGCCAACTATCGTGGTCACTCATAACATGTCTCGTCGACGATGTCGAACTCTGGCCTGCTGGGTGTGCACAATATGACCGATCCTGGGTCCAAATCTTCTCGTTTAGTATCTCCAGAAAGATCTTGTCGAAGTCTCTCCCAAATCTTGTTCCTGCCGAACTATCCGTAAGTAATCACCCTTTACTAAATCTAATTCTTGTTCCGTAACGGCTGCATACTCATCACGACTCCTTCTGGAAGATATATCCATATTCAACGCCTCTGCATGCGTATCACATCTCTGGTGTCAGCGGAGTGGAACGTCATCTCGTCGAACTCTCGTATGAACCCCTTACTCCACTTTTCTCTAATGTCGACTGATTCGGACTCATCTCTTCGTGGCTGCATGGACTGTGCTCCAATGGCTATACTCATATCTGGAATCTCCCAAGCAATATATCCCATCACATGATATCCGAACGACGTCGAACTTTTCGATCGATTCGTCAAAATTCCATAATCCCCCAAAAGCTCAACTCTTGAGTACAGTTTAATAATATCTAGTACATACCACAGAATCTGTGGACCAACCGTAGAAGGGAAAACCCAAGCCTCATAAATGGCACCGCGGAACTGCTGCAAACCCTAAGGTTTCAAAGCGTTCTCATGGTCATTATATCGAGTTAGGGTTTCATTCTTCTAGAGAGTCCATAGAATTACATGCATGTTTTTCCGAAGACTTTAAACTTGGAAAAATGGGTTTTTGACATTCGATCGTTTTCTTTCGACTCCCAACGTACTTGCGTGAAGTCTTCTCTAGCAGGAATCAATCAATATGATGACCTCGCATTGGAGTGTGCAAACGAACCACATGTCCTAGTCATTCATCCTTGGTGACTAGCGATCTTCTATCATATCTCTAAATATAAGCTCGTACTACAACAGCTCCAAACATCTGGGGCGATATCTTGTCATTCGTAGCAACAACTGGCTCATTCGTCCGCCCGCTGAACAGTGTCTCAATCATCAAGAATAATCGGTGTATTGACGGTCATCATATTCTGGTTGGCCTCTATCAGTGGCCCAATCCTCTGGTGCCGATCTGCACGTTCGAGAAATTTTGTAAAATCAATCCATCAAACGCTCATGGTGCGAAAACCCAATAAAACAATGCATCTATGCAATCGTATGTCCCATGAATCATGCCCTGGTCAGTCCTCGTCCATGATGAGCTCGTGCTGACCGCAACTCTAGCCGCAGCTCTCGCTGCCCATGTAATCGTGGCAGCAAAAACCATAAACTGATATCGATAAGGATAGATCATGAATGAATATAATACCGTGCAAGGAAATGTACATCCTAATGCCTCTTAAGCGGAGTAGCGTATCGTAAGTATGCCACGGAACATACACACGGTACGTCACTCTCCTTAAGTAGCCTACTCCATCAACCAAGGTCAACCTATGCGACGAAAGTTTGGGTCTAATACCCTCTCGACCAAGTCTAGATTCCGTAAGGTCAAGCCTAGGTTCCGAAGATATATAAACGCCCTAGACTCCGCATAGTCAAACCTAGAATCGAATCAAGGTTAACCCAGCGCTCTAATACCAACTTTGTCTTGAATCATATGAAGTCTATAAGACCTCATCTAATTCAAGTAAGCCAAAATCCCAGAAATCTAAACCATTTAAAAGAAGAAGTGAAAGAAAACTAGTTTTAAAGTTTGCATGTAATCACTTTGAAATGTCGTAGTAAACATTTTTAAAATATCATATCTTTTCCGAAAAATTCGACAGAGTTTCCTTTGTAAATACAAGCCCCAAATGGGTAAAAACATGCATAATATGAATATAGGCATCCCCAAGCGGGAGCTAGCTCTTCGCCAGTTGGCGGTCACAACCACGCAAGCAAATATAATGTACAACGCCGAAGAGCGATGATCAAAACTCAAAGGAAACTCAATATCATCTAGAAAACCCATAATAATACAACGCGCCACTCTATGGTCGAAAGAATATACAACTGGTCTTCTAAGTCTATAAATTAATACAAGTCTGGTTGATGGAGTTTCTAGATACAACTGAATATAAATAAAGTATAATGGTGGTCACGATGCGAGTGAACCCACCTACCAAAGCAATCATCCGGAAAGGAGCAGTGTGCCAGCAAAACCACCAAGAAAAACCTGTACGGCAAAACCTGTAAGAAACTGTGGCACAACAGGGGTGAGTTGCCAACTCGTGAGTAGAAAACATCACCGAGCAGAAATCGTATGTATGACTCAATCCTAGGTCATACGATCAAATATATCCTCAAATTGATAAAGCCTGAAGCATCTAATAATGGCATGGGTAAACATTTATATATAAGTGTAATACCAAGTGCTCGTGTCAGTGCCTCAGGTAACAACATATCATAAATAAGAGGTAAGAATGCATTAAATGAAAAAAGAATACATCATGAATGAGAAAGCCGTTTTCTTTATATAGTTAGATTTCTGTATATATAAATCAAAGTATCATCAATGAAATCAACATAGAATCAGTGTCAAGTATCGACATAAAACATATATCCGAATATCTCAATATCTCAGGCTCCGGCAATCCGGAATGGCCTGTATCCTCAAATCTCAATATCTAGGGCACCGGCTATCCGGACTGGCCCATATCATCAAATCTCAAAACCTCAGGCTCCGGCAATCCGGACTGGCCTATACTCCGATCGGTATCCTCCGGATATCCGTCGAGTCACAATAAAATCACCGGTCGGTAGTGCTCCCCTGCCAGGCTCAATGCCATCATCTGCGACCATCTTGTCCCGGGGTACCGCACCGGGTCCACCAAGCACCCACAGACGGTTCCTCCTCCTCCTCGAATCGGCTGTATGATATCGTTCAAGGGCCGAGAAAACTCATGGTAGACATATCTCAAATCATATCATGAAAAAACCGCAATTTTCTATCTTTTAAAAAGATAATAAATTTATAAAATCTTTGCGGTTTCTCCAAATCGAGAAATCTCATGGAAATCCGAAATCCTAATCTCAAGGGTAAATAAACAATGAAATAGCGGTAATAAGTTCCATAATATTGCATGACAAATGAAAGTACACATGCATGAGATATCACAGTAATACATGCAATGTCTAAGCAATCATATAAAAGCAAGCGTACTAGTACTATGTCGAAACTATTAGCTAGCAATTTATACAATGAAATAGTGTTTTCTAATGTGTCCATGATATGGAAATTACCGATGATGATGTGTGTGAGCCGGCAAGCAAGTGTACGTGGGGCATGTGCATCATCGGTAATGGTGTCGGTGTCCTGACATCATGATTTTAATAATAACTAATGAAAACACAATAAGCATGCAATGCGATGCAAACTGCAAGAATATGAGAAACATGAATAATAACGCGACATATAAGAATATACATATAAATATGAGTCATACAGTTTTGGCATTTGAATTAGCATGAATCGTGTGTTTAGAAAAATAGGGGCTACGGTGTTTTTAAGAAAAAGGTACGCCTTTTGAAATATCCGTAGTATCCCTTGGCCTGTATTTAAATACTCATGATTCTTTAGCTTTGAAATAGGTATGACTCAAGTCCAGTCTAACATCTACAAGTAAACTACAGGACTAAATTAACAGATTAGTTGAAAGGGGTAAGGAAAACCACCTAAGTCTGAGTCGATAAATATATCTAGTAGTCGGTGATCCCGTCTCAATAGTACCATATACGATACAATATATATATATAATATGACATCCTCGAGTCAAGAGTGCGGATCAATCATGATAATTATATCTCGTACGGTAAATCAATCGTACAGCATCCCAAATCTAGGTATGGATCGAATATCACGTTTATCTCATTATCTATCTGGTATCCATATCCAGAATTAGGGGTACTGATCTAAAATCTAGTACACTCTGATACCATCAACATATATATATGCGTGTGTATGAAAACACATCGCCTAAGGACCCGCTATAATATCATACCGTATCTCATAATACGAACCAAGTCACGTCACCGATCTCGTGGCATCATGCCCAATCACATCGACACATCTCCAAGTACCATATACTATCATCATCATCCATGTATATGTATACATATATATATATAAATACATACTCACAAACATATATGTATATATATATATACATATATATATCTCCTCATATACGCGCAAGTAAATCAAATGTATACATGTGTGTGTGTGCGCGCGCGCGCGTGTGCGCAAATCATAAATCTAGGGTTCGCGACTATGATGCTAAACTAAGTTACTTCTAATACACTAAAACTAAGCCATAAACATCTAAAACTTATCTAATAATCATTATTCTCACAATACACACATTTATATTTATATTATAACGTAATCGTATTTTACACTACGAAACTGCGGGGGTGCTATACGCCATCCACCCGACTTTCCCCATAAATATATATCTACTCATCTCGATTCTTGCTTGCCGATGTCGATGTCGCCATCCTCTTCTTCATCATCTCGAAATCCACGTGGGGGTGCCTACATATAAACATATAGTATTGTAAACCGAAATCGTGGATAAAAACCAAAACGGCACACAAATTGCACATAGGTTAAAACCTATGGTCTGTGCATGCAAGAATAACCAAAAACTCTCGACGATTGATGTACAAAAGTGAATCGACCGATAAAAACACGAATATCACATCTCAAGTTATTAAAAACCTCAAACGAAAGCAGCAACTTGGGAAAACTCTTCCAGATTTGCCTCAGGTGACAATTTGGACATTTTGCATATAGGGGAGGTCTAATTAACAGATACTGGAGCCATGAACCAAAAACGAACCCACCTGCCCCTACCCTGGACGCAAATTACGGCCAGAAAGAATAAATCTACGGCCAAGTCATGGGATTGGGGTCTCGGATCTTAGGGTTAGCTTCTAGGATGCCTGCTTGTCCCACTGTGTTTGCTAAATATTTTTCAGGTCACCCGGGTTATAGCAGTTCTCCAAAACACATCACAATTTCTACAAAATACGATATCGGGGATTTCTAAGTTTGTGAAATGAGGTTTAAGTCTAATATACCATCACTACAGGGGTTGTATGGCCTCTATTAATCTCAATTATACAATCACAACTCAAGAATTCCTCAAACCCTAACTTAGAATTTTCAAAGTTCACTAAACAACACTAAATCGGTTCTAAACATGTAAAGATGCTAAGGTGAATGAAATACAATACTTATGGTAAAGGAATTACCTCATTTGGCAACTCAAGAAAATTCTTGAGTTGCTCCAAGTCTCCAAAATTCTTGTTTTCTTGGTCCAAAGTGCTTATATTGAGCTTGTGCATATTTTTAATGAAAGGGGGATGAAGTTTTGATGTTGGATTGAGGGTGTTTTTGAGGGTTTTTGAGGAGGTGGAGATGAGGGCATCCATGGTGAGAGGAGAGGAGAGAATGATGAAGGAAAACAATGAAGGAAACAAATTGGAATTTGGTCAATTGACCCCTCACCTCTCTCTCTCTCTCTCTCTCTCTCTCTCATGCCCATACCCATTTCTTTATCATTTCCTTTTTCTTTTCTTTTTTCCTTTTCTTTTTTTCTTCTCTTTTCTTTTTTAAAACAAAACCAAGCAAAAGAAGAATACCCATTTCTTTATCATTTCCTTTTTCTTTTCTTTTTTCCTTTTCTTTTTTTCTTCTCTTTTCTTTTTTAAAACAAAACCAAGCAAAAGAAGAAAAAAAACCATGGTAGAAAAATATAAAAAGTGTAATATGACATAGTGCACGTCATGTGCACAAATCAAGTTTAATGCACGATTAGTGATATTTAACCGCGATTAGCATTAAAATGGAATATAATTAATTATATAACAATCTATGAATGCTCAAATCTTATAATCTCTTTCTAATTCAATAATTTACATAATTTTCAAATATTTCCCAATTTATCGGTAATTAATTATACCACATTATCAAAATATTCATAATATTTATTATTTAATTATATAAATTCCCAAAAATAATATTTTATTTTTCTGAAATGTTACAGTCTTTAAACTAGCTATGGACCGTAATGTCCTTAAACTGGTTTTGGACCGTAACGTCTTTAAACTAAAACGATAGAGTCCAAATTCTCTTTCATTGGATCAAAAATGTTCCCGAACCCCCGTTAAGTAGATCTTAGTCCAATATCGGATTAACGTATCCTTAACAAATATTTAAGTTGATCTTAATCTCAAACGAGATTAATGATTCTTGAATCAACCCAAACCCAAATCTAAGAAAATATGGATTCAGACTAATCCACGCCCTATAGGCGACAACATAAATTAGTCTCCATATACAATCCACGGGCAACCAAAAAATAAAACAAACACACACGACACGAAGTGACCTTCTGGAACCAGAGAAAGTGGTTACTGTGATACGGTAACGTAATTAATTGCAAGGGCTTGCGCCTGCAGGGAAAAGCGTCCCTACAATAAAAAAAACCCTCACAATGAGGGGGAATCTGACGAAGTCTGCTACAACGGCCAAATCTATCCAAACCTCAGATACACGATGCCATAAATCAACTTAGCATCTTCGGAGAGATGGACGGATAAAAACAAATAGCATCTGCCCCAAAAATTCAGCGCCAGATGTCCTAATGTCCCGGTCGCGTCTTTCGGCGGTAAACAGATTTTGGCACGCCCGGTGGGACATTTTCCTCTTTCCACTCCACACTTCGTGTGTCGTATTTCGCGAATAAATCGCGGTCTGGTTTGGTTGCCCCTGGATTCAAGGTACTAAGATTTAGTGTCTTGCTCCTATGAAGAAGAGAAGATGACATCGATAGCTTCCAACTGCACCAATTGCAACAACAACTACCACTTCGTCCCTACTGGAGGAGTGACTTACAGGCCCCAAGCGGCCTCCATCCATGCAATGCTGGTGTAACAGGTGACACAGGCCACCACTGGATTGTTCTTCGTGACCATGCTCCTACCAATGAGCTTCAACGCTCCAGTGTCGTCACAGGAAGCTCCAAAGAAGTCGGTCTTCGATTGACTTGCAACTACCGCGGCCCTACTCAACGGGTCGTCCAAGTCTACTACCTCAGTCTTCGATAGGCTGAGCCTAAACTCAAATAGGCTCGCGAAGAGTTTCGCAATACCGGAGAAGGCTATCCCAACTCCTGGTGCAGGTGAAGTCATCCAAACAACTTCCCCTACTCGAAAGTCGGCCTTCGACAGGTTGACCATTCCTTCCCAGCGGATGTCAGTCTTTGATAGGCTGACTCCAATAACAGCCTCTCCTCAAAGCAGGTGGCATGACGAAGCTACTCCGACGATAGAGGTGATCCGAGCAACACGACATGCTCGACGTCGTCACTGGCGCCGAGTGAGGAAAGCTGGGGGCAGTTCCCCTTCTGGACTTACCCCACCAGCTCCAATGGTGGAAGTTGATGCTGTTGTTCTAACTGGGAACAGCTTTGAGCCGCTCAGGAGGGTGCGCAAGAACTCTCCAACTGCCGTGTTAAAAAGGTCTCCTCCGCCTGCAGAGAACATCACAAAAGCAAAGCCGGAACAACCCCCTCAGCGGATGTCCTCCAAAATCCACAAGGTCTGGTGGAGAGTCCAAGACTCTGTAATCGACAAAGACTACTCCTGCTGACCAAAGAAAATCCGCAAGAGAAGGACCATCCCGTCGTACCAAAGAAGGTATCGTCTGCATGGGTGCCTATTGCAACAACCCCCTCAACTTCGACCGCCCACAAAAGGAGAAGGCCAGAGAATCAACCACCACCGGCGACAAATTCTGAGCATGATGGATCCAAACAACCCTAAGTCTGGGGGCGTGGTAGTGCACACCATCTACATGGCTTCCGGAAAAGAGGAAAGCCGTGCTTCTGGGGGTCATCGACCACTTATGCGGTCCGTAACAAAGGCTCAGGTGCAACAACAGAAACTCCACGAGATGCTGACAAAGATGGCCGCACTTACTGGGCAGAAAGAAAGTCCGGAAGCGTCGTCGGAGCAACGCCAGGAAAAAGAAACCGACACCGAGTTCCTACGAAGGATGCTCGAGAAAAAAGATAAAGAGGCCGCGGAACAAGCGGCTAATATAAAACAAATAGCGCTCCTGTTCCAAGATATAGTGGGCATGATGATCCAGCCGGACCCTCCAGCCGAAGATCCCCCAATAATCATTGAAGACGACAGAGGGGAGACATCAAACCCTCTTCTGGCTTTATCAGCAGCCAGGGAGGAGACGATCTCGAAATATGCGCTTGATGACTGCATAGCTCAACAAATACGAGCTCATTAGGCAAGCGAAGCTGCTGGCCAAGTCGTTAGAACTGGGCGACCATATCAAGGCTGGTATGAACAAATTAAGTACCCACCGGGATATATGATCCCTAAATTCCACGTGTATAAGGGGACAGGCAATCCCCATCAGCACGTCGCTCAGTTCAGGGCTCTATGCGGCAATACAGGAGGCGACGACAAATTGCTACTTCACCAGTTCATCGGCAGCTTAGCGGAGACGGCATTTGAATGGTACTCGGAGCTTCCGAATGACTCCATCAAAACATTTACAAAAATGGAGTTGCTATTCATCCAGTGTTTCGCAAGCGCCAGTGAACGTACCCCGATCACGGCATTGATCAATGCCAGGGTGAAGCAAGGAGAGACTTGGGTTCAGTATGCAATTCGGTGGCGGAACCTATGGTCGAAATGCGAACAACGCATAGAAGAAGCTCCTTCCGTGGGCATGTTCATAGGGACCCTTGATCCGCAGGCAACTATATCCCAATTTAAGATGTTCTTCAAGCCGACCACTTTCCAGGCCTTGATCGACAAGCTAGCCCAAATGGACCACATGGGCCATAGACCGTCCTCCTCGAAAATGGAGCTTCGAAATGAAAAGGGCAATTTGTCGCCAACTCTCAGCAACAACCGAGTGATCCGAAACCAGCTGAAAACCAAAACGATAAACAGCGATCACTCGGAGAAAAGCTGAGACATCCTTACTCATTCCCTCGGGATAAAACGAGAAGACTGATCAAACTGGCAGTGCGCAACAGGCTTATCACTCTACCAGATCCGAGACGCCAACTACAACCGGGCGACGTCAACAATCCTAATTACTGCCCCTACCATCGAATAGTGGGCCACTCAATTGAAGATTGCTTCATCTTCAAAAACTGGATTGAGGACCAGTACCAACATGGCAAGTTCGCATTGTCTGAAAACTGGAGGGAAACCCGCTACAACAGCATGCTCCTAAAAAGGTGGACACGCCGGGGGCATCACGCTAATTCATAGAGGAAGCTCCATGGGAAGTTTTTCTTTCAGCTAAGACTAAGCGAATGCTGAAGGATCTTCAAGCATGCCCGGCAATTAGATGGAAAAGCCTGCTGGAGCCCAACATCATTGAGGGGATGCTGAAATCGCGCCCAACACCGGGAGTTGGTAGCGATGGGCAAAATACCCAGGCCCAGCCGTCGAAGTCTTCGAAGAAGAAGGAGAAGACCAAAAAAACCGCGCAGTCTGACGACAAATGCATGGACCTGCAAAAGCATATTGACGCACTGGAGGAATATAACCAGAAGGCGCGAACCCCGGTCACACTCCAAGAGTTTCTCAACCATATCCTTGAGAGCGAAGATAATGACAATGATGAGGGAGAAGACTCGTCAGAAGAACCCGAGGATTATGTGACAAGTTGTCACATGATCTCTCATTCACCAATAAATGACGAAGAAGCTCACTCGGCATCAGAAGATAATATAGAGGAGCTGGGGGCAGGATCGGTGCCAAAATCCTTAGAACCGTCAGACGAGATGATTGACATGCTGCTGAACGAAGCCCGTCAGAAGAGCAAAGCTGATCGCGAACGTGAAATGGCCATATTCGAAAGAGCCAGGCGTCGGCATCAAGTTGAAGAAACCGTAGTAGGGATGGGTCGCAACACACTCCAACCAGATCGAAGCATGCCTGTGGCAGACAAAAGCAGGCTTAAGACAAGGAAACGGTTCTCTAAAGCCTTGTCGATGAGAATGAAGCTGCCATCTTTCAAAGGTTATACTCCTGGTGGTATACACCTTGACGAAGCAGATGTACATCCTAACTATTGCTTATACCATCAGAGGATTGCGCATCCTACCGAAGAATGCATGGCCTTTAAAATGTGATGGCAAGGATGCATTGCTCACCGACAACATTTCAAGCGGATGAAGCGCAAAACTCGTCAGGAGCAGAGAAGCACGACAGATGAGCACAAAAGAACTGTCAGCAACTGTCACGTGATTGATACCAGGGGATCGCAAGTTCTCACCTTCGGAAGTGATTCTGATGAAGAAATAGCCCTCGGCCTTCTCTTCAAGGAATCCACCTCAGCAAAAGAGGAAGAGATAAAGAACTGTGAAAACATTCAGCTGTGTAATCGTATGTTGCCCGAAAAGAATCTCGGACCTACATACAAGGGATCGAACAAAAAAGATAAGGGTAAGGAAAATGTCCCTGAGGATATCGCCCTTGATGATTGAGTCATCGAAGAGCTGGCAGCCAAGGACCCGCCCAAGAAAAACAAAGTGGATTACAATGTCCTGGCACACCTGGGGAAGATACCCTCACAGCTAAGCATTTTGGACGCCCTTCCGTTGTCTAAAGAGGCACGAGATTCTCTGATCAGGGCACTATAAGAGCCCGAGCAGTTTCAAGCTTTCCTTGCCGAAGAAAAGATGAAGAACGAGCTGGAAGAAGTGCACACAGCTGACATCACTTTGGCGATGAAGATCTCCTTCTCGGAACGTGCGAGCACAACCGTCCCATGTATGTCACCGGGTACTGCCATGACATCAAGATAGGAAAGATCTTAGTTAACAACGGCTCCTCTGTCAACCTCCTAAATGTGAAGGTGCTAAAAGAAATCTGCATGAGCGTTCATCACCTCGCTCGGGATAAAATCACCATCCCGGGTTCGACTCCTGGTCATCACAGATGCTTGGGTCTGTAATACTGACGTTACGCTTTGGGTTGCTCGTCACTGACATCAAATTTCATTTCATTGACGATAAGACCTGCTACAACGCTTTGCTCGATAGGCCTTAGTTACATGAGTACAACATCATCCTTTCTACACAACATCAGTGTATGAAGTATTTCAAAGATGGTCTCGAGTATACCGTGACGGGGGAACTAAAACCATTCTCCGTAAATGAAGTCCGAAAGTACGAAGATGCAAAGTATTTCCTACCAGACTTCGAAGACACGGAAAAATGCCATAAACCGGTGACTAAGCAAAAAGCCATCACCACTATTCCGGTCTTCGAGAGCGATACCAAGGAGGAAGAAGAGATAGTCTATTCGGGGTCGCCCCAATGCAACAGGCCGGGACCATCTACCCCTATTCTGGTCTTTGGCAGTGACTCTGAAGACGAAGTCAACGCAGTGTTCTTGGTCCGTCCATCAATGCAGGCCCTCACTGGAGATGATCAGAGTTTGCAAATCGCCATAGTTCCGCGGCAGCATTACAGAGAGCTTGATGCGCTTGAGACATATAGCGTGCAAGAGCTGCAGACATTCCACGTCCCTTCTAGACGAAGAGGTGAAAAGGCGATCCTATTCTATCGATCCATGGAGACTAAAGTCGAAAGGCATAGTGCCGATTTTGCGCTCGACAGGCTCCAACCCATCCGTTTGCCCAGATACTACACGGAAGGATTAAGAAGGTTATTAAGATGCCAAGGCGTGCCTTTCAAACAAACTGCTCGACAAGCTCAGTTCTACAACAGGATCTGGAATGTCCCCGGAATTCAGCAAAAAATTCCTAACGGGAGAATGGAAACGATCGGGCTTGGATATGTCCAATCCAAGAAACGAGAGCGATTCCTTGGCTACCATGTCATAAATGACCTCGATGAAGAAGGAGATGCTCTTTTAGAAGACACTGACGTTGAACCAGAATGAGGTCCTGCCATAAAAATACCAAGTCCGTCGTTTGAAGAACACATGGACAAGCTAATAAGGGAAGCGGTTCAAAAGGTCCGGGATGACCACAGCCGTGAAATGGCCATTTACGAGAAAGTCAGGACACAACGTCTTCTTCAGCAGGCCATGAAGGATGACAATGCCCTTCACCGTCAGCCCACCATGAATTCCCTAAGTAAGAAAAAGGCCCGACGCGGAGGCAAAAACAAGTTAAAGAATGGAAAAAACGTTCGATAGCGGAGAAGCGGGTCCAAGAAGCCACACGATCGAGAAAAGGTCAGCCGAAATCCATCGCTAATGAAGAAGATGGATCGGGAATATTCTTTCCCTCAAGACAAGACAAGGAGAATCTTTGACCTTGTCATGAAACATCAAATGATTATGCTCCCGGAGTCCAAGCACCCCGAACAAGCAAACGAGGTTTATCAACCGGATTATTTCTCCTATCACCGAGCAATAGGGCATCCTCTTGAAGACTGCTTCACCTTCAAAACTGGATCAAAGACCAATACCGACTCGGCAGGTTCGCTCTATCCAACAGTTGGAGGGTAGCCCCACCACAAAGGCATGTTCCAAAAGCAACGTATATGGCAAGAGTAGAACCAGATCAACATCAGTCTTGGAAACGATCTCGTACCTGTCATGTGATAACGCTGTCGGAAGAAGGAAAGCATGAGAATATGGATGACCTCTCCTGGTGCTTCGAAAATAAGGATGGAGACGAGATGATCTCAGAATTTCCACCGGCGCAAAAAGAATTAGAAGATGGGATACACACCACAGCGGAAAACCTGAGAAAAATCGACTTGGGGACGACAAACGACCCGCGACCAACGTTCGTCGGTGAGCTGCTGTCTAAAGAACAGGTGGCTACGCTAAAAGATGTGCTCATGCAATATAAAGACTGCTTCGAATAGAACTATTCCGAGATGCCGGGATTAGATCCAAAAATAGTTGTGCATAAATTGGCGATATCTCTAGACGTCATGCCAGTCAAACAAGCACCAAGAAGAATGCGGCTTGAACTTGAAATGAGTATCAACGCTGAAGTCAAGAAGCTAATCAATTCTGGCTTCATCCAAGAAGTTCAATACCCTAACTGGATCGCCAACATTGTCCCAGTGATGAAGAAAAATAGGACGGTGGGCATCTGCGTGGACTTTCAGAACCTCAACAAAGCCTGTCCGAAAGATGACTTTCCCCTACCGGTTACCGAGCTGATGATAGATAACACGTCCACTCACGAAGTCTTCTCCTTCATGGACGGATCATCAGGGTACAATCAAATAAAGATGCATCCCGAAGGCCAAAAGCATACCACTTTCCGGACTCCTCTGGGCATATTTTGCTATAAAGTGATGCCTTTCGGTCTGAAGAATGCAGGCGCTACCTACCAGAGGGCCATGACGAAGATCTACGATGACCTCATACATGAGATTGTCGAATGTTACATCGACGACCTTGTAGTGAGAAGCAAATCGTATAAGGAACACTGGGAGCATTTGAAAATAGTGTTCCAACGTCTTCGTAAGTATAACCTGAAGATGAACCCTCTAAAATGCGCATTTGGAGTCTCCTCAGGCAAATTTCTAGGGTTCATCATACAACATCGGGGCATCGAAATAGACCCATCGAAGATCAAGGCGATTATGGAAATGCCCACTCCAAGAACTTTAAAACAATTGCGGTCTCTACAAGGGAAGCTCGCGTATATCTGACGGTTCATAGCCAACCTCTCCGGAAAATGCCGTCCCTACAGTCACTTGATGAAGAAGGGAACCCCGTTCGTTTGGGATCATAAATGCCATAGTGCACTCGACGAAATCAAGCAATACCTGCAGAATTCGCCGGTATTGACCGCTCCGGTCAAAGGAAAGCCCCTTATCCTGTACACAACCGTTCTTGAAGGTTCTTTGGGCGCGCTATGGGCACAGGAGAATGACCAAGGGAAAGAGAGAGCCCTCTACTATTTGAGTCGAGTTCTCTTGGGGGCAGAAAAAAACTACTCCCCTATCAAAAAACACTACCTGGCGTTAAATCTTCGCGATTCAGACACTATGCTTTGGCGCATGAGATCCATCTCATATCAGAGGTGGATCATCTCAAGTATTTTATGTCAAGATCCATACTAACAGGACGACTCGCTAAATGGGCCCTCCTCTTGATGGAGTTCTCGATAATCTATCGACCCCTCAAGGCAGTGAAAGGCCAAGCCATCGCCGACTTCCTCGCTGAGCATCCAATACCTGGCAACTCACCTTTAAATTGCGAACTTCGAGACGAGCACACGTTTGACATGATCGACGGGGAGAAAGGAGGGAGTGATACCCGATAGGAACTTTATTTCGACGGAGCATTTTCCGTGAAGAAGCGACATCACAACACCCCCATAATCAAATCTGGGGTAGGCCTTATCTTCGTGACTTCGCAATGTGGGATAATGCGCTTTGCCTTTTCCTTAACAGAGACGAAGACAAACAATGAAGCAGAATATGAGGCTTTGATAACAGGTCTTGAGATCGCTGTCGACATGGGAATCGAAAACCTCCTCATATATGGAGACTCCCAGCTGGTCGTTAGCCAAGTAAATGGTGACTATAAGACGTGCAACCCAGAGTTGGTAAAATATGGCAAAAGAGTGCAATAGTTACTAACTCAAATTCCCTCCTACACCCTAAAAATCATACCGCGTACAGAAAATAGCAAAGCGGACGCATTAGCCAAACTCGCTAAAAAACTGGCTGACAAAAACCTCGATGACGTAAGGATCATTGTACAAAGCCGTCAGGTTCTTGCACCAGAAGAAATATCTCCGGAGTCGTCTGAAAAAAGGAAGAGGCTAAGCAAACGACCCTATAAATAGAGGACCAAGAAAAAGCTAAGGATTGGAGAGAAATCTTCATAGACTGCTTCAAATCCCGTCGAACACCTGAAGATCCATCCTCAAGACATCAGCTCATGAAACGAGCTCTGTCTTTCATACTCTATATAAGAGATCGTTCGACTCTCTATGGCTGAGATACCTGGGACCGGAAGAAGCAAGGAGAGTCATCCAAGAAACTCACGATGGACTCTGCGGTTCTCATCAAGCCGGGCCAAAGATGAAGCTGAAGATCAAAAGAATGGGTTACTATTGGCCCACGATGATTCAGGACTGCCTCGAATACGTGAAGCAGTGCCACTCGTGCCAAATTCATGGGTACTTCATCCACCAGCATCCAAATCCGCTACATCCAACAGTGGCTAGCTGGCCGTTCGAAATGTGGGGAACCGACATAATTGGGCCCATCGAACCGGCGTCGTCCAAAGGGCATCGGTTCATATTGGCGACAACCGATTACTTCTCTAAGTGGGCAGAAGCCATACCGCTAAGAGAATTGAAGATGGAGAACATCCTCCATTTCTTCAAGACACACGTCATCTATTGGTTCGGCACTCCGCGACGGATTATCTCTGATAACGGGCCGGCCTACAGAAGTCATAGAATCAGCCGCTTTGCACAACAGCATAATATAGACTGGAGATACTCTTCGGTCTATAATCCCCGAGCTAACGGTCTAGCTGAGGCTTTCAACAAAACCTTGACAAAGATCATAAAAAAAACGGTGTCCAGAAACAAAAAGACTGGCACGAGAGACTACATGAAACTCTCTAGGCTTATCGGACCACGTTCAAAACGGCCATAAATAAACGCCATTCGCATGGTATTCGGCACAGAAGCGGTACTCCCCCTCGAGATAGAGCTACCCTCTCTACGAGTGGTGGTTCATTACGAGCTAACAAACGAAAAGAATACTCATCGTCGGCTTGAAGAGCTAGACGCCCTCGATGAAACTCGTCTTATGGCACAGCAAAACTTGGATGCTTACAAAGCAAAGATGACACGCTCATACGAAAGATTGACTGCGTCGAGAACATTCCGCCAAGGCAAACTCGTGCTAGTTGTCAAAATACCTATGATCCCCAATCGTGCCAAACCGGGGAAATTCGAGCCAAACTATGTGGGCCCGTACATCATAGACAAAGTCTACCAAGGTGGGGCATACTTGCTCATGGATATGCATGGCGAAAGACCCTTTCGGCCAATAACCGGACGATTCTTGAAAAAGTACTACGGCTGATGAGTCACGACTTAGGTCAATGATAGATAACGACTCCTATGTCCGCTCTCTATCTTATTGAATCAAGACTCTAAAAGTAGTATCAAATGATACCCCATCCCAAACACGGAAAACAACGGACCGAAACGTCCCTAAACTAACAACGGACCGAAACGACCCTAAGCTAACAAATGACCGAAACGTCCCTAAGCTAACAACGGACTGAAACGTCCCTAACCTAACAACAGATCGAAACGTCCTGAAACTAGCTACGGACCGTAACGTCCTTAAACTACTACGAACCGCAGCATCCGTAGGCTAACGCGGCAAAAAAAACGGTACGTCCATAAGAGAAATGGGTACGGATGAAAACCCAAAAGGGCACCGTGAGTAAAAATAGCAGGTCTAACGGCGAGTTTGTGAAAACCCGAAAGGGCGCGGACTCGTAAAAAAAATTCCTGTGCACTTTCAGGCTCCTCTCAACCTTGTAAGGAGAAAATACTCGCGTGAGATCCTTACGACTCACAAGAGAGCAAAACACTTAGGAATTGTCACGATCCCTAAAGAGAAATTACACTTACGAGATCCTCACGACTTGTAAGGAGAATTCCCCCCCCCCCATAAGACCCTCACGGCTCACAGGATTCAAAAGTCTTAACATACAGGGACCTGAACCTATTCTTAAGTCATCATATCCCCCAAACTGCCCTACAGGCGGTCAATATTGACCCTTGTATACAATCTACGGGTATAAATAAGCGTTCCCTCGCCCAGTTCCACCAATGATGTGAGATTCCCCTATTTGGTGAACAGCACTTGTAGGTCCTCTCGACTTGCAAGGAGAAAATTTTCTTGTGAGATCCTTACGACTCTCAAGAGAAAACGCTCTTAGGAGTCCTCATGACCCCTAAAAAGAAATTACACCTACGAGATCCTCACGACTCGTAGGGAGAAATACCTTTATGAGACCCTTACGGCTCACGAAATCAAAAGCCTTAGTCGTCAGGTCCTTAACCTTGTCTACCAAGCCACTTTTGTTAGATAGCGGCGAAGGCAAATGATGATTTGCTCCTGGCAACGTTCCAGTAGTAGTGATACCGATGCCTAAATCGGTAACAAATTCCAAGTCCTTTCACGGCAAGTGATGATTCGCTCCTGGCAATATTCCAGTCGCAGCGATACTGATGCTAAGATTGGTATCAGATCTCAAGTCCATACTCGCAACAAAATCAGCTAGCCAAAAATACATATAAAAATAGCCGAAATGATTGGGCAACTCGCAATAAAAAGCAGTGAGTAAAAAGAAAAATAGCCGAAATGATTGGACACCGCGAAAAATAGCCGAAATGATTGGGCAATCGCGACTTTCGCGATATAAAAAGCTGAAATAATAGAGCATTGCGGAAAGAAATAAAAATATGAAAGAATGAAACTTTTGCCCTACAGGCAAGTCCATACTGTAAGTGCACGGCGGCGCCCCGGCCGTCAATCCGACGCCGGAATGCGGAAGCGGTGATAAACTTTAAATTTTTTGCGGACTTTGCAAACCGGCACCACCGCGCACTAAACTCCGGATCGTAACCATTAACAAGTCTACGCTACTAACAAGAAAGGGAAGAGATATACCCACTGATCCGAGTCCTCCGGTCTTCATCTCCACTCTGATTTCCTCGCGGGATCTCCGTCCGTCTCCTCCTCGTCGGAAAGGGCACCACGAAGCCGGGTACTTTTACGGGCTCCCGCCTCTATACCGAGGCAACTCGGGCATGAAGCCGGCAACTCGACATGCCCAAGGTTTGCTGTAGGATGTGTAGGGTCTATGTCTCATTGGGGTTTTGGTTGCCTTTTGAAGATGGAGGAATGAAGGTATGAAAAATGGTGCTTTCATTTTTCTTGGCATGAAAAGAGATCAAGAATGAAAAACACTCTCAAGGATGAAGCTCTCTCCTTCTCTTTTCTTCTTCTCACTCAACCATTAAAAAACTTATGAACTTAGAAATGGAGGAGGAAAGAATATGAAGCAATAAGGGAGGTGAGTGTAGGAGATGAGAAGAGGTGACCACATCAAGGGACAAGAAAACATCAACCATGCTTGCACTTTTTTTTCAAACCATACCCTTTCCAATCACAAGTAAATGCAAGTCATGGTGCAAAGAAATGAAAGCTATCATAATCAATCATTATGCAATAAAACCCTCCACAAAGTGTTATTTGCACAATTGCAAATAACTCCCTCCATCGGAAAAGTCCGGCCGGGAAAGAACAAAGGAAAACCGGCCAGAACAGAATGCAAACTGGCAACTCCAGAAAACTGGTCCCGTAATAAATTACAGGAAAACCCCGATACTGTGCATACACACCCGCATCTGTATTCCGTCCGGATACAAATGCAAAGAGACAAAATCTACACTGTACTAAACTAGGACCGGCTTAAACCAAAGCCGGCTAGTATTATCCGTTCGATCCTGATCCGTGCAATACCGCACGTATCTGATCGAACCCTGCCATAATCCTATACGGCTACTAGTACAAACCGTCTGATCCTGATCCGTGCAATACCGCACGTATCTGATCGGACCCTGCCATATCTCCATACTGCCTCTACAGCGTTTCGCCCGAAACTTGAGTAACTGAAAGTGTGGTGGACTCTAAAGACTCGTCAATACTATGGCTGTGGATTTAACCACTAGCACGTCAGAGGTATAAGCCAATACGTGACGGGCCACCAGCTATTGACCAAAAGGGACGTCGATGAGCGAACTCATCCTGACACCCTACTGAGCCTGTCAGTGACAATATCCGTGCAGTCCGGTCCGTTCGTCTATGAGTATCGCATGGCGGGCCTAGGGGGTTGGTAAAAGTCAGACCCCCAAAAGCGGTACAAGTCGTGTCGGAGTGTAGCCCAGAACACCCTGAGATACTACTGGAATACCTACCAGTAAATCTCCTTGCCTTGGCCAAGGACTTTGTGTAATGGCTCTCCTAGACACAGCACGACCTCACCCCCAATACCGGGAGAGACGAACCCCTGAAGATACGCTCACTGCCTCCATGTGGCTCGGGACTGTACCCAACTAAAACCTGTTTGCACGACTCCTTTGAGCCGTGGTAGGGTAGTAATCAAAGTACAGTGGGAACTCACACGAGACAAATGACGATCCCCAGGTCGATGAACTAACCTGCACACATGTCACCAGGGAACTGCCATCTGACGTCTGGTATATGACCAACTAGCATGTTCCCGGCGAGTCCTGTCCGGTGTACTCATAACCCAATGAGCACCTGTATACATCTTAGGTGATCCAACTGACACCAGTGGCTTGTGAGACCGGCCACCGCCCCTCGTCGGGGTCTCGACTGTATACACTAGTCTACTAATGGAGTATCGATACCCGGTCTCGAAACTCCCACGACTAGGGACCTTTTAAGGATATGCTTGTAGACCCCCAGCTCCCACTTATATGATCGCCCTCATACTGCTGGTGGTCAAGCAAGAATCCTAGGGGCTCTATCAACGTGTAATAGCGACGTGTCAGGTCACCTAAAGCAGTACACGATGATAAAGGTAAACCAGATAGCATACTATCATCTCGAGTAAGACTGTCCTACCGGGATAGGTCCTCCCTCAATCATTACAATCACGTACCTGTGACCTAATAATTGACTCTGAGGGCACTATCTCCAACAATCTCCCACTTGCACTCAAGGCTAATTATTGCGATGTCGCATACTCACAGCCCGTGTGATACCGAACACCCAACTCCTCTACTAGTCAGTCTCACAAAGCTCGTTTGCGAAACTATTGCGTTCGAGGAATAGCCTCAGTGAGTGGATCCGCTTAGTAGTTTCTTTCTATGTCTCTCTATATCTCAAGTTCGCGGAGAAACCCATCTCCCGAAAAGAGTAATACCAGTCTCAGAATATGTCTGGATGTCTGATGGGACCTAGCTCATAAATGAACTCCAAATCCAAACTTCTTAGACTGTATCGTCAACTGAACTTAATCAGTATCCTGCGCGCCATGCCTCCCTCAGTATTGCCTTGGACCTGTCCAAAATACTGCCCCTCATCAGAAGGAAAACTATAACTCTGACAACCTCCTTGTCGTCCATGTCACCTTGGAAGCCTGGAATGATAACTGTCTCCTGAATGAGGCTGTCGTTATCATATCCCTAGAACATCCACTTATGTTCTATAACTGCTTCCGACTGTTTCTCCAGGATTGGATTAATGTCAACTTATTGCATCTAGTGCAAGAACAACATCTGGTGTGGTACTTGACATCTCACGATTGACTCAATTGCCTGAGCAAGTGATCTGCCAATCATGCACGTCCCTCTCCCCTTTAGTCTGTAAGACACCTTTGGAGAGGGTGACTCCATTACCTGCAGGTACACTACCGTGCCAGGAGTCGTCCATCCTAAATACTCTTAGAATGCTGTCAAGTACCCTGATTGGGAAACCACCCAAATCTAGATCTAAAACCATAGATCTAGTAACCAGTATGTCTGATATAAAATCCATTTCCTTTGTGGAGAAACAACTGTGTGACGACCAAAGTATGACCGATCGTAGTGTAGGAGTTTCTTTTCCTACTCTGTGTATGTCATCCAAACACCATGACATCACACCCTACTACCTTCTCAACAGATCCATCCCCTATTCTGATGAAGTCAAACCCATGACTGTCACGTCAGAAATAGATGATCTATCTCCGCTACTTCTGCTTTAGTCTATAAATAGACATAAGCTACCTGTCCACCAATGCTTCCGCTGCTCCCACTGACTACGACAACCCTCTGGCAGAGTCATATAGACGTACACTTCTAAAACTAGTTTAGAACGACGCTATACTCATCCTCCCGCCGGGTCTCGCAGCCTGGAACAACAGCAATGGTAATTGTGGGTAAACAAGAACTTCCCTGTCACCGTCCTTGAGGCTACCGTAGTGCCTCTCGGGTGCCTGAAGTTACCCACCTTATCTGCGGAGTGGCCAATGGAATGTCAATCCAGATTGAATCTTTAGGTTCCTTATCAAATCTTCAGTAATCGTTTGTGGTTCTGGAATTACTTCCAGTTCTACCATACTCCCACTACTGTTTTCCTGAAAAAATCCATTTTTAATTTAAAACTGTGGCGAGTCAAGAACAATATTGCTATTAATCTTCCAGATGGTAGAAAATCAACCCGCGTCATAGCCTGGGTCAACCCACAAACAGCCATTACAGAAACGTGCCTTGAGTTGTCCAGTGTCTGGTTTTAAGCATAAACCGAACAACTCCCCGTACCTTAACTATGTTAAGATATGAACTGTTCTATATCCAATATAGAAAACAGAGGCACTGATTTAATTGAACCAGATCCAAATCATGCAACTGTCTCCAGCGCATGTCAACTAAATGGAAGGAGGCCGATCAGCGTTACTCAACTTAGGAATACTTCCAATTATGAGTGACCTGAAAAAGAAGCAATTTCTCTTTATCATTACTATCAACTGAATACCATACACAAGTATCTACATCTTCGATCACCTTGAAGAATCCCGATACTTGCTACACCTGGTTCTCTACTCTATTCAAATACCTATAACTCCTCAAAACTTAGACCCTGTGTTTCTACGAAACACATGTCTAAGAACTAGAGAAGTTAAAAGTAAACAGAATATAGTATGAGGACCAACCCCTCTGTCCTAATGGACACTGGACAACATACAATACTCTGTATAAATCCGCCGAGTCTAACAACTCTTTCACTGTGTGTTGTAGGTTGAAAACTGTACTTATGGTTAAGAAGAATTACACCGCTGTTTAATACTCCTTACCTAACCATCCACTGATATAGGTAAATGTCATCGACATAATATCAAAAGGTATATCTCACTCTATGAAAATAGACGTACAGATATATCAATTTGAAATTGGTGCACCATAGCGGATATTCAAAACCAAACATTTGCCGACCGGCAAACAGCCCAGATGATCTCCTCAAATATCACCGATTACAACGAATCCCGATATAATGAGGATGATCACCCAATTCCCAATAACTTACTCCCACTCATCATCTGCAAAACCATACAGATGTGAGAATCGTACCTGGTAAATACATACCCTGGAGTAAGTATCTAATCGGGAAATCAGTTTTCCTTTAACATTACACAGTGAAACTGAAACATTGAAATGTTTCGATGGGGTATTCTGGTATTCCTAGTAATGCCTCTTCCAGATTTATGACTGTAACCGTATAGTTCTTTGCCACCTCTCCAAATCCCTTCATATGTCTTTAGTCTTTACCTTCTGCACACCCTTTTAGGCCAAATGGTTTTCTTCCTTCCCTACCGTTCGGCACCAGCCTATGGTTTGGAAGAAGACTATCCAATAAGCATAATGGGTGTACTGTCCCAATCCTAGGAACACTCACAATGAGAGAGGGTGAAGATAAAAGACAACCGAATAAACCTTATTCCTATTTCTCCTGAACCAGAATCCATCCCCGAACTGGAACAAGTTCCATTCGAGTTCGTATATAACCATACGATGGAGTATCCAAATAAACTGTAGATCTTCGTAGTGATACGGAGTGTCCTGGAGAAATACAAAGGTGATGTGGGAGTGGTAACGAAATATTTGGTTTGGTCGTGAATATCTGTTGCAATTTACTTTGCCCTCTTACTAATCCCTTGCTTTGTCTGAACTTAATACCTTCTGCACACCATCGTTATGCTAATTGGTTTTCTTCATTCCCTACCGGTCGGCACCAGCCTAAGGTTTGGAAGAAGACAATCCAATTTGCGTAATAGGTGTACTACCCCTAAACCAAGGAGTACTCTTAACCTGAGAGAGGGTAAAAGGAAAAGACAACTGAATAGTCCTATCCGTTTTCTCCAGAACCGGAAACCATCCTCGAATCCCTTCGAGTTCATATCTAACCATACGATGGTTTTGTCCAAATAAACTGTGGATCTTCGTAGTAATACGGGGTGTCCTGGAGAAAAGGGTAAAAGTAGGAGTGGCAATGAGGTCTGCAACTCTGACAATCCAAAAGCCAGTGTTTAAGAAGGTTCGGTCAACTTGGTCACTGAGTCATAGTCTAGGGTCGGGTCAATGGTCGCTGCCAGAGAGAGAGAGAAAAGAAACACTCAGCGTGCACTCTATCCTAGATCAGAATGGTTACCAATTTATCTAATCTGGAAACCTCCCACTGTACCTCAAATTCTCCTCCAAACCTGAAAGAAGAATTAGTCGGGGTCACCCGAGGAGTAAACTAACTCATCAGTGGGAATCGGGATCCAACTCTCATCGCATGACAACGTGACGGAATCCGCTCACGGTATCACACTCCAGAAGGTATGCGCATATCTGGCAAGTTTCAGTACTTTTGAAACTCCCGATGTGATTTCTGCCCCATGCTCTTATGACCTTGACTTTGGCCAACATATCATAAGTCACATGTCAAGTTCTACCCGTCATTCTCCAGGTTAATTTGAATCCACCCGTACATACCCTTGACTTTGGCCAACATGGCAGTACGACTGTTCCAAACCAACGCATCTATCTATGCTGCATATGAATAACCAACAGCTACCAAACACTGTGCCTTGACTTTGGCCAACATACACAGCTTGAATACTATTGACTATCCATATGAAACGACGGAGGGCTACGAATGGTTTCTGGCGAAAACCTTTAACGTAAAGAACTTGATATCGTCGAAGGAACGGATAGCTTTTAAAAATATAGTGACGAAAACCGTTGCTAAAGAGGTCACTCCCGGTGAAGGGATCTCGGCTCTTTCCCCGTAGAATGAGGTGCAGGATATTCCAACTGAATACCACGATGCAAAGCAAAAGCAATCGGCTATAGTGAAGTTAATGCCCTGACGCAAACTTTTTGTCCAAGGGGTCACTCCCGGTGAAGGGATCTCGGCCCTTGCCTCGTCGACTGAGGAGCAGGATATTCTAAATGAATACCACGATGCAAAACAAAAGTGAACGTCCTTGCAATAAGAGCTTTTTGAAAAGTGTTCCAACAACATCAGATTAGGTTTGTCTTTAACTTTGCATTGATCCGAATCAATGCAGTCCCATCAATTGATCACACCACAAAGAACGAAAATATACTGATGTACGTATATGACATCCGCATTCGCCACTGGGTCCCGTCATTACCCGTTAGGTTAGCTTACTAACGACAGAGCAGGGACTGGACTAGCGCGGATGCAAAACATATACAACATCTACTAATATATATACCAATATATTATATTTCGCTCAAGGCGTGAAAGAAATGCAACATCACAGAGAATGAACAGCATCACAGAAACTATACAGATATCTGGGATCCCCGGGTTTCACAGAGCCGCTGAAACCCGACGTTCCCCTGGTCGTGTGGATAGCCTGTGCAATGAAATCCTAGACCCCTACGGGCGCGGCAAGTCACCCGCCAAAACCTGAAGCGAGGCAGCCCCCTTCAGTGCCGTGAATGGACCACCCAGCACTTCACGGAATCCGGCAACTTGGGCACCCCTCCTGGGTCAACCTGTACCCCATACGAGTGCGGCGAATAGCCCGCCAATTCTAGAGTGAAGCCCCCTCCGTCTCAATGCCATGAGATGCGGGCTTGTTGCCCTCTAGAACCCGGCTATCCGTGCACCCCTCCGCGGGGCAATCCTAGTACAGAAAGTAAAATATACATACACCGGGTACATCGACCGCAACCAGGTCGTGCCCCAAAAGAATAATACAAACAGGCAGTGACGGCAGTCCACATGTCGGACGCTCGCCCCGCAATATCAAATGTACATAATACAACAAAACTGTACTAGCATTGCATCCAGGCTATCCCCCACGACCGATCCGCAACATCACAGCAAATACATAGAACATCAACGTGAATGTCACGTTCGCAAATCCGTCTAACCGGGCTATAGCAGTTAGACCGGATTTACCGATCGAGTGACATTCACGGTCGCAGATATAATGTAAATACTGTGAAAAATGTGTTTAAAATATCCGATCAATCAAATTTTAACAAGCGGGCCCCAAAGCAATACTGTAGCAGTTAAAGAAATTCTGGGCCCAATGTTAATGTTCCAGAAACCCTAAAATATCCCCAGAAGCCCACTGTAGAAACCCAACCCACTGATTCCTTAATTCGGCCGCGGAAGCGCGGCCACAAGTGGGTTTTGGCCGCCCTTCCGCGGTCTTGTCAGAATATCAGTGGATCGAATTTGAACAGTGGTCTTATAATTTTTAGTACATCAATATTTTACAACCTGAAAAAATTTTCGACACTAAAAATTTCCAACAGAAAACTGATGCGACAAAATACGGGTTTTTGGACTTTTTGATCGATCGGAAATGCAAACACATTACACAAAGCTAGACTAAGTTAATGGCGAGGCTCTGATACCACTGTAAGTGCACGGCGGCGCCCCGGCCGTCAATCCGACGCCGGAATGCGGAAGCGGTGATAAACTTTAAATTTTTTGCGGACTTTGCAAACCGGCACCACCGCGCACTAAACTCCGGATCGTAACCATTAACAAGTCTACGCTACTAACAAGAAAGGGAAGAGATATACCGACTGATCCGAGTCCTCCGGTCTTCATCTCCACTCCGATTTCCTCGCGGGATCTCCGTCCGTCTCCTCCTCGTCGGAAAGGGCACCACGAAGCCGGGTACTTTTACGGGCTCCCGCCTCTATACCGAGGCAACTCGGGCATGAAGCCGGCAACTCGACATGCCCAAGGTTTGCTGTAGGATGTGTAGGGTCTATGTCTCATTGGGGTTTTGGTTGCCTTTTGAAGATGGAGGAATGAAGGTATGAAAAATGGTGCTTTCATTTTTCTTGGCATGAAAAGAGATCAAGAATGAAAAACACTCTCAAGGATGAAGCTCTCTCCTTCTCTTTTCTTCTTCTCACTCAACCATTAAAAAACTTATGAACTTAGAAATGGAGGAGGAAAGAATATGAAGCAATAAGTGAGGTGAGTGTAGGAGATGAGAAGAGGTGACCACATCAAGGGACAAGAAAACATCAACCATGCTTGCACTTTTTTTTCAAACCATACCCTTTCCAATCACAAGTAAATGCAAGTCATGGTGCAAAGAAATGAAAGCTATCATAATCAATCATTATGCAATAAAACCCTCCACAAAGTGTTATTTGCACAATTGCAAATAACCCCCTCCATCGGAAAAGTCCGGCCGGGAAAGAACAAAGGAAAACCGGCCAGAACGGAATGCAAACTGGCAACTCCAGAAAACTGGTCCCGTAATAAATTACAGAAAAACCCCGATACTGTGCATACACACCCGCATCTGTATTCCGTCCGGATACAAATGCAAAGAGACAAAATCTACACTGTACTAAAGTAGGACCGGCTTAAACCAAAGCCGGCTAGTATTATCCGTTCGATCCTGATCCGTGCAATACCGCACGTATCTGATCGAACCCTGCCATAATCCTATACGGCTACTAGTACAAACCGTCCGATCCTGATCCGTGCAATACCGCACGTATCTGATCGGACCCTGCCATATCTCCATACTGCCTCTACAGCGTTTCGCCCGAAACTTGAGTAACTGAAAGTGTGGTGGACTCTAAAGACTCGTCAATACTATGGCTGTGGATTTAACCACTAGCACGTCAGAGGTATAAGCCAATACGTGACGGGCCACCAGCTATTGACCAAAAGGGACGTCGATGAGCGAACTCATCCTGACACCCTACTGAGCCTGTCAGTGACAATATCCGTGCAGTCCGGTCCGTTCGTCTATGAGTATCGCATGGCGGGCCTAGGGGGTTGGTAAAAGTCAGACCCCCAAAAGCGGTACAAGTCGTGTCGGAGTGTAGCCCAGAACACCCTGAGATACTACTGGAATACCTACCAGTAAATCTCCTTGCCTTGGCCAAGGACTTTGTGTAATGGCTCTCCTAGACACAGCACGACCTCACCCCCAATACCGGGAGAGACGAACCCCTGAAGATACGCTCACTGCCTCCATGTGGCTCGGGACTGTACCCAACTAAAACCTGTTTGCACGACTCCTTTGAGCCGTGGTAGGGTAGTAATCAAAGTACAGTGGGAACTCACACGAGATAAATGACGATCCCCAGGTTGATGAACTAACCTGCACACATGTCACCAGGGAACTGCCATCTGACGTCTGGTATATGACCAACTAGCATGTTCCCGGCGAGTCCTGTCCGGTGTACTCATAACCCAATGAGCACCTGTATACATCTTAGGTGATCCAACTGACACCAGTGGCTTGTGAGACCGGCCACCGCCCCTCGTCGGGGTCTCGACTGTATACACTAGTCTACTAATGGAGTATCGATGCCCGGTCTCGAAACTCCCACGACTAGGGACCTTTTAAGGATATGCTTGTAGACCCCCAGCTCCCACTTATATGATCGCCCTCATACTGCTGGTGGTCAAGCAAGAATCCTAGGGGCTCTATCAACGTGTAATAGCGACGTGTCAGGTCACCTAAAGCAGTACACGATGATAAAGGTAAACCAGATAGCATACTATCATCTCGAGTAAGACTGTCCTACCGGGATAGGTCCTCCCTCAATCATTACAATCACGTACCTGTGACCTAATAATTGACTCTGAGGGCACTATCTCCAACAGATACTGACCTTTGTATACAATCCATGGGAATAAACGAAAAGGGAACCACATTTCACAACAGACTCTGTCAAAGGGAGAGTCGGATCTCGACGGCAGCATCTGCATCCCAGAAGATCAACATGGCGTTCCTTCTCGACACCGCAGAAAGCAGAGCAAGCCATCCTCGACACTGCAGAAAGTGGAGCAAGTCAACCAATGATCTCCCCGCCGGAACATTGCTCCGTCTCGGAAACAAGTCAACCGATGACCTCCCCGCCGGAACAACGCTCCATCTCGGAAAAAAGTCAACCGATGACCTCCCCGCCGCAACAAAGCTCCATCTCAGAAACAAGTCAACCGATGACCTCCCCGCCGAAACAACGCTCTGTCTCGGAAACAAGTCAACCGATGACCTCCCCGCCGGAACAACGCTCCGTCTCGGAAACAAGTCAACCGATGACCTCCCCGCCGGAACAACGCTCTGTCTCGGAAACAAGTCAATGCTCCATCTCAAAAACAAGTCTACCAATGACCTCCCTACCGGAGCAATGCTCCATCTCGGAAACAAGTCAACCAATGACCTCCCCGCCGGAGCAATGCTCCGTCTCGGAAACAAATCAACCAATGACCTCCCCGCCGGAGCAATGCTCCGTCTCAGAAACAAGTCAACCAATGACCTCCCCGCCGGAGCAATGCTCCGTCTCGGAAACAAGTCAACCAATGACCTTTCCGTCGGACCAATGCTTCGACTTGGAAACAAGTCAATCAATGACCTCCCCGTCGGAGCAATGCTTCGACTCAGAAATAAGTCAACCAATGACCTCCCCATCGGAACAATGCTCCGACTTGGAAACAAGTCAACCCACGAACCTCTAAACTCGCGCAAAAGAAAATTCTCTTGCGAGATCCTTATGACTCTCAAAAGAAAATGGACTTAAGAGTCCTCATGACCCCTAAGGAGAAATTACACCTACGAGATCCTCTCGACTCGTAGGGAGAAAAATTTTTATGAGACCCTCATAGCCCATAAAATTGAAAAGTCTTAGGTAGCAGTCTTGAACCTGTTTCCTAATCCATCGCTACCCTACAAGGAGCTCAAGATGGACTATTATATACCATCTACGGGCCACATTAGCTAAAGTAACATGCGCAAAACATGTGAATTCCAATAATAGTATAACGACACTTCATGTAGAATACATGTAAAAAAAGGTGGGGTAAGAAAGTTCTGTCATTCATACTCCAAGAACTTATACAAAAACAAAAGAAAATGTTTACAATGGCAAAACACTAAATCCGGGACATGGATCGAAGAATTCAGAAGCAAGGCCGTCTAAAATGCTTCTAGCTTTTCTGACCATTTTTGTGTGCACCTTCTCACGAATGCAAGCGTCAGGATCCTCGCTGATGTCATCCGTCCTCTGGTAGGCAGAGATTATCTTCGTCTGTTGGAAAACTTGAAGCAAGATATCAACTAGATTATCTCGCCACCTCTTCGAGATCAGGCCCATCAGATATACTGAGTGCACCTTGTCTTCGGCATCGTCAAGTGCCTTAAGCGGCATAGCCTTGTAAAATCTAGGAAGTGCTTCCCAAATCGCTCCAACGATGATCTTCAAAAGAGAGGAACGACGGGGAAGTAGTCGATCGTTGTACTCATCGAAGCGAAGCATAACCTCAGCGCATTGGGCGTTTGTAAACTCCTGCTTATGGCAGCGGCCTTGGACGTGAATGTCTTCATAAGAAATAATTCCGTCAAGATCATACAGATGAGCGGCCATAGTATCTGAAAAGAAAAATCAGTGAAAGTTTAGTGATCAAACTGATCAAGAAAATTCTCATTAAACAGACACGGGAGATTAAACAACTCTTGACATCCCTATAAAGAAAACGAGTTCTGTTAAAACACCCAACAAATTTAAAATTGTGCAACCTTATGAAAACGCTCAAGAACACCAGGGAATGAAATTCCTGAAAGGCCCTTTGATCTTTCAGGGCTAAGCTCTTATGTAGGTGATTGATCTTTTCTTCGTGTGTATTTAGAATGTTTCACAACCAAAGAAATTTATACCATAATCAATTGACGGTATCTATTGTAGTTTCGTCGGTGAATGCGGATCGTCCACTGAGAAAGTGTGATTTGTTCGTTATCGTTTCAGTTGAGTTGAAAATTAAAAGATAAAAGAAAATGCAAGAAAATTGATTCAATATTTATGAAATTTAGTTTCAAGAATCATAAAGAAATAGATCTAAAATCAAGAAATGATAGAGATCAAGAAAATGTCCAAATCGTTTGAATTATCAAGATTTGTAAAGAGGCTTGTCGGAATCGATCCAATTGATAGTGATGATGAATACTAATGATTACAAATTCTTATCTATTGAGGATTTGTTGCTAGATCGATGACAATCAACCAGAATTAGGGAACTATTGAAGAAACTAGGGTTTCTCCTTCATCATCCATAATCCTTTCATTGATTATCATTCAAATTCTAGCCTCTAGCAAATTAAATCACCGATCGTTGATCTCTAATTTGGAGCGAAGAAATCGATCTCGCTCAAATTAGGTTTTCGATGATTCAATTTCCTAAAGTTTACAAAACTCATAAGACTTAAGAATCGTTCAAGGATTTAATCATCATCATCTACCTATTTTCTCAATTCCGCTACAAGCGGAGATTTCACTCACACATCATGAAAAAGGAAAGAATCAAGAATCGATAACTTTTCATAATGCAACAATATAAAGAAAAGCAATATTTATAATATTCACATTTATTAATCGACGATTAGTTACAATTCACTCAACTCGAGATTACAAGATTTGAGGAGGTAACTAGATCCGCCGAAATTAGCTTCGTATCGATCTTCTTGAGTCGCGAATCACCGTGGATCTCTTGCTCGGATGAAGGTCGGCGTTGCTTCAAAGGATCTTCATTTGCTTGCATGATTCACTTCTCGATGGATCTTGATTTGGCTTTTGAATTTGATTTGGGCAAGGGTTTTGAATCACAAGTTGTGTCACTCAACTTGCGGATGAATTGATATAGAATGATCAACAACTCAATTAATGAACAACCTTTGTAATGAAGCCATAGGTCCCTTCTTATAGTTTTTTCTTTTAGCTTCCCCTAGAAGCTTGGCTTATCTTCTACTACAAACTAGGTTGTTATGAAGCTTGCATAAGAAGCTTGGTAGGTATTAAGCTTGGACAAGAAGCTTGGCCGTTAGCAGGGAAGCTTCTGGAGAAATCTACACAATTCAAAGCGTCTTGGAGAAGCTTGGCAGTTGAAAGGAGTGCCCTGCAAAAAGTTTTCACCACCGATGAGTCAACTCGGCCGCGGATCCGCGGCGGATCGGCCTGACTCGGCCGCGGATCCGCGGCCATTTGGTGGACTCAGTGCATGGAAATTTCTGTATTGTTTCCTGTTAGCTTTATGGTTGTTTCCTGATGTCTAGAATCTTATAATTCTTTCTAGTTTACTGCCAGATCTCAAGTCTTGGACTTGGTGTATTTTATCAGCACTTTTAGCAGTTCCGGCTTTTTAACCTAGAGAATTTCCTTCACACAATCTCGAGACAAGTGTTGATATACAAAATATCATGCGTGTAATAATAAACACACAATTTCCCTCATAATGCCGGTTATAATGTATAACACATGTTATTTGATATTTTGCAAACAAATTGCTAATATGTGCTCTATTTATACTAAACACCTTTAGATGATTACAAAGAGTAGGGAAATTGATGTGTTAAAGATGCAATATTTTCGACTGATCAAATTCCCCCAAACTTAATTTTGGTCGTCTCGAGCAAATATCTTTTATTTAAGAGAAGGAGAAAATATAAGAAAAAGAAAAACTAACTAGCACACTTTCGTAGGCAAACACGATTACACTGAGCACGTGCAACAAGCCTTTAAACCTCTAGGTGTCCCTAGTAGGAGGAGTAGTGTCTTCTGAGGGTTTTCAGTGGATTGCACCCAAAAAATCCCATAATAAAAGGAAGACCGTGAAAATTACATGTAAAGATAAGAATTTTAAAAGAAAGACTTTGAAAATTAGAATTTCCCACTACACTAGCTTTTCGGTTGTCATGAGCCCTATCTTAATGGTCATGAAAAGATGTTAGAAATCACATCATCCCACAATAAAACATCGTCTTTATTCTTCATTCTTATCTTTCTTGCAAACATCGATCATATAACCCTACGTGTGTGTAAAGAACATCCCTACACTCGGAGAATTCAATTCAACCTATCATACTCTTATCCATCTACCTCAGTACTTTTTAATCGAAGAATATTTAGATGGATTTGCTCACACATTTTTCATGCGACTGTTAATACTTCTTGAGGTACTAACCGACCGATTACTCATGTGTTCACTGATTAGGCATAAGTAGCATTTTCCTCGTCTTGCAACACGTAAGGCTTAGCAGTGACTCCCAAACCAGTTGGTTTAAGGCACTAAGTGATGAAGCACCCTCGCTATATTTTTTTTATTGCTGCCTTGGTGATAACAAAACCAGTGTTCATTTTTTTCTTAACACCATTTTATCTTTTATTCATTTATTATTTCCTTCATATTTTGGCTTTTAGACAAGAACATTTCAAGGTATCCTCTACTATCCCGAGTTTCAAGACGTGTGTAAGTGCGAATAGTAGGGTATCAACATTCAAATGTTTGGCTTTCAGAATAGGAACTATTTTTCAGACTTATTTTTATCCTCAGATTAGTGACTTCTCTCATCTTACTAACTCTTGGGACAACGGCTCATAACTACTTATTACTAGTTTCGTTTGAGAAAACTTCTAACTTTCTAGGTTTTCTTAAATTTTCCAATTTTTTGGATGTAATTTTTAACTATCTAATCTTTTATTATAAAATTAATTATTAAATATTTTTATCTTTTTTTTAAAAAAAAATTTAATTTTTATATGTTTTAAAAGTTGTGTTTATGCAAAGTATGATGCAAAATGATGCGAAAATAAGCACAAACCTCCCCCAAACTTGTTTTCAACAGTGTTCTCACTGTTGCTATCTATTAAAGCTCAGAACCTGTAAACTTGGGAGAAAAAAATTGTTAAAGGGAACATGAAATATGATCGTGAAAATCTCCCCCAAACTTATTCTTTTATTTATGTACAATTTTTTTTTTATTATATATATATTTTTTTTTTTTTTTAATAAAATGTATGTACAAGTTGACTCACCTCCATTCTAAAGATATGACAAAATTACCAAGTCATGGAGGTGAGGTGGAGGAAAATCAGTCATTATAAAGCGGCTCCTGTAGAAACAGGAGCTCCTCCAAGGGGTCAGTGGAAAAATACGGTTTTAGTCTATGTCCATTTACTTTGAAAATTGTACCGTTTTCAATATTTTCAACCTCAACTGCCCCATGCGGGTATACATGCCGCACAACAAAAGGTCCTTTCCACCGAGATCGTAGCTTACCCGCATGGAGATGGAGTCGTGAATCATAAAGAAGGACTTGTTGACCAGGTGTAAATGTTTTTCTCAAAATGTTTTTATCGTGAAATAGCTTAGTCCGATTCTTTACAATTACAGCATTATCATAAGCTTTATCGCGGAGTTCGCTTAGCTCGTTTAATTGCAGCTTCCGAAAGTTGCAGGCTTGATTTAAGTCAAAGTTAAGTTCTCTAATGGCCCACATTGCTTTGTGCTCAATCTCGACTGGCAGGTGACAAACCTTTCCAAACACTAGTCTGTAAGGAGACATACCTAGATCGGTTTTATATGCAGTACGAAATGCCTAAAGAGCATCCGTCAATTTGTTTGACCAATCTTTTCTATTTTTAGAAACAGTTTTCTCCAAAATTTGTTTGATTTGTCTGTTTGAAATGTCAGTTTGCCCGCTCGTTTGGGGATGATAGGGTGTAGAAAGTTTGTAGTTGATTGCAAATTTCCGCATCAAAGTCTCGAAAGACCGGTTGCAGAAATGCATCCCGTTATCGCTAATGATAGCACGTGGGTGTCCAAATCGCGAAAAGATGTTTTCTTTTAAGAACTTAATGACAACCTTTTTGTCATTAGTGCGACAAGGAATAGCATCAACCCATTTCGAGACGTAATCAACAGCAAACAGTATGTACAAATTCCCAAAGGAGTTGGGAAAAAGACCCATAAAGTCAAATACCCCAAACGCCAAAAATTTCAACCACCAAGATGGGTTGAAGTGGCATCTCATTTCTCCGGGAAATCCTCCCCGTGTGTTAACAGTGTGCACAGGTTTTGCAATGATCAAATGCATCTTTAAACAAAGTCGGCCAATAGAAACTGCATTGCAAAACTTTTTCCGCCGTCTTTCGAGGACCGAAATGACCCCCCCATGCCTGATCATGACAAAAAAATAGAACACTCTTGAATTCATCATTAAGGACACATCTGCGAATGATCTGGTCAGGACAATACTTAAACAGATAGGGTTCATCCCAGTAAAAGTGTTTTACTTGGGATAGAAATCGATGTTTGTCCTGTTTTGACCATTCGCGGGGAATAAGTCCCGTAGCAAGATAATTTACAATATCCCCGAACCAAGGTTCGTCGGATACATTCAAGAGTTGTTCGTCTGGAAAAGAATCATTGATCGGCAGGGTCACAGGTGAAGAAGAGATGCGCGAAAGATAGTCGGCTACAACGTTTTCACATCCTTTCTTATTTTTAATAACAAGATCAAATTTTTGTAACAGAAGGATCCAACGTATTAACCTACCTTTAGCATCCTTCTTCGCCAAAAGATGTTTCAAGGCGGAATGGTCAGTGTACACAACAATTGGTAAGCCAATCAAGTAAGGCCTGAATTTTTCTAATGCGAATACAACTGCCAAAATTTCTTTTTAGGTAGTTGTATAGTTAATTTGATCATCGTTCAGGGTCTTACTTGCATAATAGATCACGTGTGGCATCTTTTCAATGTGCTGTCCTAAGACTACACCAACTGCAAAATCTGATGCATCACACATAAGTTCAAAAGGGTGGTTCCAATCTGGAGAATATAGAACGTGAGGTGTAGTGAGAGAGTGTTTAAGTGAGTCAAATGCTGCCTCACAATCCGAGTCAAAGTGAAAGGTTGTGTTCTTAGCCAAGAGAAGAGTTAAGGGTCTAGCAATTTTACTAAAATCCTTAATGAATCTCCGATGAAAACCTGCATGGCCAAGAAAGGATCGTATATCATTGACGCATTTGGGATGAGGAAGGTTTTGAAAGACATCTATTTTAGCTTTGTTAACCTCAATGCCTTTCCGTGAAATAACATGTCCAAGCACAATTCCCTCTTGGACCATGAAATGGCATTTTTCCCAATTCAAGATTAAGTTCCTCTCCTTACAACGAGTAAGAAATGCGTCAAGATGAGATAGGCAATCAGCAAAAGAATTTCCGAATATCGAGAAATCGTCTATGAAAATCTCTAGAAAATTCTCGACCATATCCGAGAATATCCCCATCATACACCGCTGAAATGTAGCGGGAGCATTGCATAACCCAATGGGCATGCGTCTATAAGCAAAAGTACCAAAAGAACAAGTAAATGTGATTTTGTATTGATCCTTTTCGGCAATAGGGACTTGGTTATAGCCAGAGTATCCGTCCATGAAGCAGTAATATTCCCATCCAGCTAAGCGTTCTAGCTTCTGGTTAATAAAAGGTAGAGGAAGTAGTCTTTCCTTGTTGCGGCATTGAGTTTTCTATAATCAATATATACACGCTACCCGGTTTGAGCGCATGTCTGGATTAACTCATTTGCCTCATTTGTTATGACCGTGATGCCAGATTTCTTAGGGACGACATAAATTGGACTTACCCATTGGTTATCGGAGATTGGGTAAATGATACCACTGTCAAGGCATTTGACGATTTCTTTCTTCACTGCCTCCTTCATGACGGGGTTTAACCGTCTCTGTGGTTTTCGGGTTGGCTTGGTTTCATCCATCAGATGTATGTGATATTCTACAATCAAAGGACTAATCCCTTTGATGCCAGCCATAGTCCAACCAAATGCCTGCCTATTAGATCTCAATACTGTCGAAGCGCATTCTCTTACTCTGAGGCTAGAGAAGCGGATATGATCACAGGTAAAGACTCATTCTCACCTAAATATGCATATTTAAGATGAGAAGGTAGCAGTTTGAGATCTAATGTGGGCGGAGAAACTATAGAAGGTAGGGTTAGCGAATAATATTCGGAGTCACAAAGAAGCTCGTAGCCTACAAAGGATACAGACTCGGAAGGTGAAGAGTCAAGAGTGTCAGACTCAGGAGTGGAAAGAGTGTCATCACTAAGATGTGCAAGATCAAACATTGATGTGCTAATGTCATCGAGATCATCAAAGCAAAGTTCATCAACTTCACAACTTTCGGGAGCAATCTCGTGGACAGAACAGACATCAAGTATGTGAGCAGAGGGTTCAGACGGCTGACTTCCAATTTTATAGATGTTCAGTTCAATTGTCATTTTTCCAAAAGATAGGTTCATTGAACCATTTCGACAGTTAATGACAGCATTGGAAGTGGCAAGGAATGGTCGACCCAAAATCACCAGAATTTGGTTATGTGGGTTCGCTACAGGTTGTGTATCGAGAACAATAAAGTCCATAGGGAATATGAATTCCCCGACTTTAATCAACACATCCTCCAGTTCACCCCTAAGTTTGGTGATTGAACGGTCTGCCATTTGGAGAGTGCAATGAGCTGGTTTCAACTCTCCAATCCCTAACTGCTCGTAAACAGAATATTGAAGCAGGTTAACACTTGCGCCCAGGTCAAGTAAAGCACGGTTAATGTTTTTACCCCCAATAGAAATCGATATCGTAAGACATCCTGGGTCCTTACGTTTCTTTGGTAACTGTAGGGTAAAAGCAGTGCTAACATTATTAGTCATGAAAACCTTTTTTGGCACTTGAGTCTTTTTCTTCCTAGTGCACAAGTCTTTGAGAATTTTCGCATAAGCGGGGACTTGTTGAATAGCATCTAGGAGAGGGATATTGATGTTAACCTGTTTAAACATTTTCATAATTTTCTCCATATGTGGACTCGATTTGTCACCCCTTAACCGATTCGGATAAGGAGCTTTAGCAATAATAGCTGGGTCCAACATTAGAGAAGGTGGTGTGTATGAAACTGATCCCAGAATAGAAGTGGGGATCGTCTTTGGTGAACTAGAAGAGGTATGCTGAGGGTTCAAGCCTTGGGGAAAACGAAGAATAGGCTCGCAAGAAGGTGGTGGGGTAGACGAAGTAGGATTAGAAGTAGAAGTGGATGTGGAAGTGGAAGGAAAAGTGGAAGTGAAAGCCAGGGTATTATTAATTAATTCCTCATGATTATCAATCTATTCCCCAACTTGATTATTCAGCACTCTTCCAGATCTCAATGTTGTAATGGCATTCATATTGTAGTGTTGTGAATGCCCAGGATTCGGTAGGGGTTGAGACGGAAGTTTCCCTTTCTCTCTAGCACTCATTTCGGCTTTTAATTATGCAATTTGTGCTTCCATCGATTTAATACTCTCATCATGGGAGTCGGAGTTTTTCTAGATTTTTTCGACAGAAGTCTTTATTTCAGCCGAAACTTGCATGAAATTTTTCAGAATCAAATTCATGGTTTGTGCGAGTGAAGAGGATTCATCAGTACCGATCAACTGCAAAGGATTATACGGTGCAGGTGTGTTAACCGGATTTTGAAAGTTTTGTGATTGATAGGGGTGCTGAGTCAGTTGTAGTGGTTGCTGTTATGGTGGAGGACCCCTTTGAAAATTGTTTTGGTTTGGAACCGTGTTTTGAGTTTGTTGTTGGTTCCAAGCAAAGCTAAGGTGATTCCTCCAACCCTGATTATAAGTGGAAGAATACGGATCGTTTCTAGGTCTTTGTTGGAAAGCAGCATTGGTATGCTCTTGACCTTGAAATGGAGAATTTAAAGGACATTCTTCCGTAAGATGAGATTGATCAGAACAGTATCCACAGATAGTTTTGGGGAGTGACATCTGATTTAGGGTGGCTACTAAAAATTTATGTTCCATAGCTTTGAGTTTCTTTTGCATTGCTGCCATTTCAGCTCTAACTCCTATGGAAACATCAAGTTGATGAATGCCACCCCTAGACAATGACTGGTTTACACTCTCCCACTGTAAGGTTTTCTCAGCGAAATCTTCTAAAAATCTCCAGGCTTCACCATCATCTTTATTCATGAAGGTGCCTTGACACATGGATTCAAGATTCTATTTTGTTGTAGGATTAATGCCCTCATATATGATTCTGCACAGATCCCATCTAGGAATTCCGTGATGAGGACATTGAACTAACAGATCTTTGAAGCGTTCAAAACACTTCGAGAATGGTTCATTTGGAAGCTGGGTAAATTGATTTATTTCGCTACGGACTCGAGCTGTCTTATGATTAGGGTAGAATTTCTTTAGGAAAGCTGTTACGAATTCTCCCCAGTTCGAAATAGAATGCGCGGCTGTGTTATAAAGCCACTTCTCGGCTATATCGTACAAAGTGAATTGGAGAAGACGTAATCTCATAACATTCACAGAAAGCTGTGAAGTACCCATCATAGCACATACATTTTCAAATTTGGTAATAAAGACATGCGTCTTCAGACTCGAGACCGTGATATTTGGGTAAAAGATTGATGTATTGGGGTTTTATTTCAAAATTGTCCCCATTGGCTGGTGGAATGGTGAGACAGGTCGAAAGAGGACCTCGCATAGGGTAACATCTCTCTTGGAGAGAGATGCGGGGCAGATTCTGCGCACCTGTGGACGGTGGTAGAGTAGTATTAAAGAAGTTCGATGGAGAACCGTCCATCGAAGTGGGTGTGGTAGTAGGTGAAGAAAAAGAAGACGTAAAATTACCGACTTCGGAGTCGATAGAAGGAATGCGGACAAGACGAGCACTAGAATCCCGTGTCCAGCCGAGCATGCACTAAATGGTTTAGCACAAGTGGCAGCGTTGTGATAATTAGAGAAAAGTTTGGATTGTTGTTTGTTTTGAAAAAGAAGGATTTTTGAAAAATTCACACAAACAATGCACAAGCAACCCTAAGTCTAATGGTCACCGAGGTCAAGTCTCTAGACCGCTCCTAGATTTCCAGAAGACAAGCCGCAAGATAGATCCTCTACTGCCTCTTTTCCCCTTCTGTGGCCAGGTAAGTGGAAGATTCTCCACTACATAAGTAGTGGGCCTAAATAAGTAACTACTTTCCTTAGACACACTTGCCTTAGACACCATAAAAGAAACGTGGATAAGCAATAGATTACCCACGACCTCCTTCTGTCCTAATTGAGCGCGACGGTCCTTAGAGTTTTGTCTAGATATTTTTTAGTTAATAAGGGTGATGCGGATGCAAGTTTGTGATTTTTGGGGCTTAGGAAGGGTAATGAACTCCCCACCTAATCTGAATTTGGTCTTTGCCCCTTAATTTCCGTATTAAAAATGCTAACAAATAAGATCAAACACGCACAATTTTTTTTTCTTTTTGTGGCGATGCGAATTTTTGCAAAGAAACCTGCAGAAAATTGGCTAATGGAGCAGATCAGGTTGGAGATAGTGCCCTCAGAGTCAATTATTGGATCACAAGCACGTGATTGCAATGATTGAAGGAGGACCTATCCCGGTAGAACAGTCTTCCTCGAGATGATAGTATGCTATCTGGTTTACCTTTATCATCGTGTACTGCTTTAGGTGACCTTACGAGTCGCTATTACACGTTGATAGAGCCCCTAGGATTCTTGCTTGACTACCAGCAGTATGAGTGCGATCATATAAGTGAGAGCTGGAGTCTATAAGCACATCCTTAAAAGGTCCCTAGTCGTGGGAGTTTCGAGACAGGGCATCGATTCTCCAGAGTAGACTAGTGTATACAGTCGAGACCCTGACGAGGGGCGGTGGCCGGTCTCACAAGCCACTGGTGTCAGTTGGTTCACCTAAGATGTATACAGGTGCTCATTAGGTTATGAGTACACCGGACAGGACTCGCCGGGAACCTGCTAGTTGGGATTATACCAGACGTCAGATAGCAGTTCCCTGGTGACATGTGTACGGGTTAGTTCATCGACCTGAGATCGTCATTTGTCTCGTGTGAGTTCCCACTGTGCTTTGATTACTACCCTACCACGGCTCAAAGGAGTCGTGCAAACAGGTTTTAGTTGGGTACAGTCCCGAGCCACATGGAGGCAGTGAGCGGATCTGCAGGGGTTCGTCTCTCCCGGTATTGGGGGTGAGGTCGCGCTGTGTCTAGGAGAGCCAGAACATGAAAAGTCCTTGGCCAAGGCAGGAGATTTGCTGGTAGGTATTCCAGTAGTATCTCAGGGTGTTCTGGGCTACACTCCGACACGACTTGTACCGCTATTGGGGGTCTGACTTTTACCAACCCCCTAGGCCCGCCATGCGATGCTCATAGACGAACGGACCGGACTGTACAGATATTGTCACTGACAGGCTCAGTAGGGTGTCAGGATGAGTTCGCTCATCGACGTCCCTTTTGGTCAATACCTGGTAGCCCGTTACGTATTGGCTTATACCTCTGACGTGCTAGTGGTTAAATCCACAGCCATAGTATTGACGAGTCTTTAGAGTCCACCACACTCAGTTACTCAGGTTTCGGGCAAAACGCTGTAGAGGCCGTATGGAGATATGGCAGGGTTCGATCAGATACGTGCGGTATTGCACGAATCGTGATCGGACGGATTTTACTAGCCGGCTTTGGCTTAAGCCGGATCTTAGTATTAGATAGTGTAGTTTTGTCTCTTTGCATTTGTGATCAGTGGAAATACAAATGCGGGCATGTATTTACAGTAGTGGGGTTTTCCTGTAATTTATTACGGGATCAGTTTTCTGAAGTTGCCAGTTTGCATTCCGTTCCGGCTGGTTTTTCTTTGTTCCTTCACGGCCGGACTTTTCGTTGGAGGGGGTTAATTGCAAGTTTGCAATTAATTTACTTGTGAGGGGCTTTCTTGCTTTTATGGCTATGTGATGAGACTAGCATAATCATGAGATTCTCTTCTAGTCTTTTCCATTGACTTTTTCATGATGGTTTTGTGAAAAGATTTAGATGAGAAAGAAGTGTGACCATTTTCTCATTATCATTTCTTTTTCCCTCATATATCTTTGTGGCTTTTCTTTTTCCTTGACCACCATTCTCATCTTAAGGGGCCGGCCATTCTTGAGAGGGAGAGAATGAGAGGTTTTCATTTTTTGGGGTGGTGACATTATTCTTCATCTCATTATTTTTCCTTGCTAGAAAATTGAAAGCACCAATTTTCTTAACCTCTTCCTCCATCCTCCATGGCAACTAAACACCAAAAGAGACAAAGACTACTACACTATTCTACAGCACATCTTGGACGCGTCGGCTAGCCAACTTCGCGCCCGAGTTGCCTCGGTCAAGAGGTGGGAGCCCGTAAAAGATTCCGGCTACGTGGTGCCCTTTCCGACGAGGAGGTGACGGACGAAGTATCCGCGGGAGATCGGAGTGGAGACGAAGACCGAAGAACACGGATCGCTTGGTATACTTCTCTACCCGTACTTTACTTTGCTAGTTGCTAAGTTAATGGCCCGATCCGGGTGAAAAGTGCGCGGTGGTGCCGGTTCAATAGTTTTTGAAAGTTTTTGTTTCCGCGTTTCCGGCGTCGGTTCGACGGCCGGGGCGCCCCCGCGGACTTACATTGGTATCAGAGCCACGCCATTAACCATGCCTAGCTTGCTCTAGTATGTTTAGAACTCGATCGAACAAAAATCCCCAAAAACCGTATTTTCAATGCATTGTGTTTTCTGTCGAAATTTTTTCTGCTCCAAAAATTTTTCAGGTTGTTTCAGAATACTATGCATGAAAATCTAAGAATTCTGTGAAAATTTGGTTGCGAGATCACTCCATACCGCCGCGGAACCGCGGCCAAACTCATGCTTGGGCCGCGGTTCCGCCGCGCTTTTAACTGATCAGCATGCCAAATTTTTCCAGAGGGCTTTATGTTGGAGATAGTGCCCTCAGAGTCAATTATTGGATCACAGGCACATGATTGCAATGATTGAGGGAGGACCTATCCCGGTAGGACAGTCTTACTCGAGATGATAGTTTGCTATCTGGTTTACCTTTATCATCGTGTACTGCTTTAGGTGACCTGACATGTCACTATTGCACGTTGATAGAGCCCCTAGGATTCTTGCTTGACTGCCGTCAGTATGAGGGCGATCATATAAGTGAGAGCTGGAGTCTATAAGCACATCCTTAAAAGGTCCCTAGTCGTGGGAGTTTCGAGACAGGGCATCGATTCTGCAGAGTAGACTAGTGTATACAGTCGAGACCCCGACAAGGGGCAGTGGCCGGTCTCACAAGCCACTGGTGTCAGTTGGTTCACCTAAGATGTATACAGGTGCTCATTGGGTTATGAGTACACCGGACAGGACTCGCCGGGAACATGCTAGTTGGTCTTATACCTGACGTCAGATAGCAGTTCCCAGGTGACATGTGTACAGGTTAGTTCATCGACCTGGGGATCGTCATTTGTCTCGGGTGAGTTCCCACTGTGCTTTGATTACTACCCTACCACGGCTCAAAGGTGTCGTGCAAACAGGTTTTAGTTGGGTACAGTCCCGAGCCACATGGAGGCAGTGAGCGGATCTTCAGGGGTTCGTCTCTCCCAGTATTGGGGGTGAGGTCGCGCTGTGTCTAGGAGAGCCATTACACGAAGTCCTTGGCCAAGGCAGGAGATTTACTGGTAGGTATTCCAGTAGTATCTCAGGGTGTTCTGGGCTACACTCCGACACGACTTGTACCGCTTTTGGGGGTCTGAGTTTTACCAACCCCCTAGGCCCAACATGCGATGCTCATAGACGAACAGACCGGACTGTACGGATATTGTCACTGACAGGCTCAGTAGGGTGTCAGGATGAGTTCGCTCATCGACGTCCCTTTTGGTCAATAGCTGGTGGCCCGTTATGTATTGGCTTATACCTCTGACGTGCTAGTGGTTAAATCCACAGCCATAGTATTGACGAGTCTTTAGAGTCCACCATACATTCAGTTACTCAGCTTTCGGGCGAAACGCTGTAGAAGCCGTATGGAGATATGGCAGGGTCCGATCAGATACGTGCGGTATTGCACGGATCAGGATTGGACAGTTTGTACTAGAAGCCGTATGGAGATATGGCAGGGTCCGATCAGATACGTGCGGTATTGCACGGATCAGGATTGGACAGTTTGTACTAGAGGCCGTATAGTTATATGGCAGGGTTCGATCTGATACGTGTGGTATTGCACGGATCAGGATCGGACGAACATTACTAGCCGGCTTTGGTTTAAGCCGGATCCTAGTATAGTACAGTGTAGATTTTGTCTCTTTGCATTTGTATCCGGACGGAATACAGATGCGGGTGTGTATGCACAGTATCGGGGTTTTCCCTGTAATTTATTACGGGACCAGTTTTCTGGAGTTGCCAGTTTGCATTCCGTTCCGGCCGGTTTTCCTTTGTTCTTTCTCGGCCGGACTTTTCCGATGGAGGGGGTTATTTGCAATTGTGCAAATAACATATTGAGGAGGGGGTTTCTTGCATTTGTCTTCATTATGATTTGATTATGATATCTTTCATCCATGCTTTTGCATAAATGAGATGGTATGGGTTTAAAGTGAGAAGTATGGTTGATGTTGTGGTCACCTCTTGCTTTTTCCTACACTCACTCTCCTTCTTGGTTTTAATCATGGTTGATTTCTTTTTCCCTCCACCATTCTCACATGATACAATGGCCGACCACAATTTTGAGTGAGGGAGAGAGAGCTTTGATTTTTGTGGTGTGGCAAAATTCATTCATCTCATCTTTGATACAAGGAAAAATGAAAGCACCATTTTTCATACCTTCATTCCTCCACATCCAAAGGCAACCAATACCCCAAAGTGAGACACAACTCTATACTATATTCTACAGCACTTCTTGGGCATGTCGACTTGCCGGCTTCATGCCCGAGTTGCCTCGGTATTGAGGTGGGAGCCCGTAAAAGATGCAGGCGATGTGGTGCCCTTCCGGCGAGGCGGCGACGACCGAAGTTTCCGCGAGGAGATCGGAGTGGAGATGAAGACCGAAGGACTCGGATCAGTTGGTATATCTCTAACCCGTCTTGTTGTTAGCTAGATCTAGTTTAATGGCCCGATCCGGGTGTTTAGTGCGCGGGGGGTGCCGGTTTGCTAAGTCCGCAAAATTAAAGTTTATCACCGCTTCCGCATTTGGCCGTCGGATTGACGGCCGGGGCGCCGCCGTGCACTTACACTTTAGACTTGGAAATAGGGGTTTTGGGATGTTCTTTTTAGGCCCAGATTTTCTGTAAGTGCTACAGTACTGCTTGGGGCCCACTTGATAAAATTTGGTCGATCGGATATTTTAAACATGCTAGTTCACAGTATTTACATTATATTTGCGACTGTGAATGTCACTTGATCGGTAGATCCCGTCTAACTGCTATAGCCCGGTCAGACGGATTTGCGAACGTGACATTCACGTTGATGTTCTGTGTGTTGTGTTGTGATGTTGCGGATCGGTCGTGGGGATAGCCTGGATGCAATGTTAGTACAGTTTTTGTTTTATATGTACTTTTGATTTTGCGGGGCGAGCGTCCGACATGTGGACTGCCGTCACTGCCTGTTTGTATTATTCTTTTGGGGAACGACCAGGTTGCGGTCGATGTACCCGTTGTATGTATATTTTACTTTCTGTACTAGGATTTCCCCAAGGAGGGGTGCACGGATGCCAGGTTCTAGAGGGAAACGAGCCCGCATCTCATGGCGTTGAGACGGAGGGGGCTTTACTCTAGAATTGGCAGGATATTCGTCGCGCTCATAGGGGGTATAGGTTGACCTAGGAGGGGTGCCCAAGTTACCGGATTCCGTGAAGTGTTGGGTGGTCCATTCACGTTGCTGAAGGGGGCTGCCTCGCTTCAGGTTTTGGCGGGTAACTTGCCGCGCCCGTAGGGGTCTAGGTTTTTCATTGCACAGGCTATCCACACGACCAGGGGAACGTCGGGTTTCAATGGCTCTGGGAAACCCGGGGATCCCAGATATCTGTATTGATCTGTGTTGCTATACATTTCTGTGATGCTGCTTTTTATCACGCCTTGAGCGAAATATTATATATTGGTATATATATTAGTAGATGTTGTATATGTTTTGCATCCGCGTTAGTCCAGTCCCCGCTCTGTCGTTAGTTAGCTAACCTAACGGGTAATGACGGGACCCAGTGGCGAATGCGGATGGCATATACGTACGTCAGTATATTTTCGTTCTTTGTGGTGTGATCAATTGATGGGACTGCGTTGATTCGGATCAATGCAAGTTAAACAAACCTATTCTGATGTTGTTGGAACACTTTTTCAAAAAGCTGTTATTCCAAGGGCATTCTCTTTTGTTTTGCACAGTGGTATTCAGTTGGAATATCCTGCTCCTCAGTCGACGAGGCAAGGGCCGAGATCCCTTCACCGGGAGTGACCCCTTGGACAAAAGTGTGCGTCAGGGAAATAACTTCACTATAGCCGATTACTTTTGCTTTGCATCGTGGTATTCAGTTGGAATATCCTGCACCTCATTCTACGGGGAAAGAGCCGAGATCCCTTCACCGGGAATGACCTCTTTAGCAAAGGTTTTCGTCACTATATTTTTACAAAGCTATCCGTTCCTTCGACGATATCAAGTTCATTACGTTAAAGGTTTTCGCCAGAAACCATCCGTAGCCCTCCGTCATTTCAGTTAAATATTCGATAGTATTCAAGCTATGTATTTTGACCTCACGCCAAGGCATAGTGTTTGGTAGCTGCCGGGTATTTATCTGTTGCATAGATAGATGCGTTGGTTTGGGACAGTTGTACTACTATTTTGGCCTACGTCAAGGGTATGTACGGGTGGGTTCAAATTAACCTGGACAATGACGGGTAGAACTTGACATGCGACTTATGATATTTTGACCTCACGCCAAGGTCATAAGAGCATGGGGAAAAAATCCACATCAGGAGTTTCAAAAGAACTGAAACTTGCCAGATATGCGCATACCTTCTGGAGTGTGATAGCGTGAGCGGATTCCGTCACGTTATCATGCGATGATAGTTGGATCCTGATTCCCACTGATGAGTTGGTTTACTCCTCGGGTGATCCCGGCTAATTCTTCTTTCAGGTTTGGCGAAGAATTTGACGTTACAGTGGGAGGTTTCCAGATTAGATAAAGTGATAACCATTCTGATCTAGGTTAGAGTGCACGCTGAGTGTTTCTTTTCTCTCTCTCTTTGGCAGCGACCATTGACCCGACCCTAAACTATGACTCAGTGACCAAGTTGACCGAACCTTTTTAACACTGGCTTTTGGATTGTCAGAGTTGCAAACCTCATTGCCACTCCTACTTTTACCCTTTTCTCCAGGACACCCCGTATTACTACGAATGTCCACTTCCATTGGACAAAACCATCATATGGTTATATACGAACTCGAAGGAATTCGAGGATGGTTTCAGGTTCTGGAGAAAACGAATAGGACTATTCAGTTGTCTTTTCCTTTTTCCTTCTCTCAGATTGCGAGTACTCCTTGATTTAGGAGATAGTACACCTATTACGCAAATTGGATAGTCTTCTTCCAAACCATAGGCAGGTTCTGACCGGTAGGGAATGAAGAAAACCAATTAGCATAACGATGGTGTACAGAAGGTATTAAGTTCAGACAAAGCAAGGGATTAGTAAGAGGGCAAAGTAAATTGCGACTGCTATTCACGACCAAACCAAATATTTCTTCGCCAATCCTAAATCACCTTTGTATTTCTCCAGGACACTCCGTATCACTACGAAGATCCCAGTTTATTGGATAATCCATCGTATGGTTATATACGAACTCGAAAGGAACTTGTTCCAGTTCGGGGATGGATCCTTATTCAGGAGAAATAGGAATAAAGTTCATTCAGGTTGTCTTTTATCTTCACCTTCTCTCGCATTGCGAGTGCTCCTAGGATTAGGACAGTACACCCATTATGCTTATTGGATAGTCTTCTTCCAAACCATAGGCTGGTGCCGAACGGTAGGGAAGGAAGAAAACCATTTGGCCTAAAGGGGTGTACAGAAGGTAATGACTAAAGACATATAAAGGGATTTGGTGAAATGGCAAAGAATTATACGGTTACAGTTGTGAATCTGGATAATGGAAGAGGCATTACTAGGAATACCAGGATACCCCATCGAAACATTTCAATGTTTCAGTTTCACTGTGTACTGTTAAAACAAAACTGATTTCCCAATTAGACACTTGCTCCAGGGTATGTATTTACCAGGTATGATTCTCACATCTGTATGGTTTTACAGATGATGAGTGGGAGTAAGTTATTGGGAATTAGGTGATCATCCTCATTATATCGGGATTCGTTGTAATCGGTGATATTTGAGGAAGTCACCTGGGTTGTTTGCCGGACGGCAAATATTTGGTTTTGAATATCCGTTGTTATGCACCAATTTCAAATTGATATATCTGTACGTCTATTTTTATAGAGTGAGATATACCTTTCTGAAATTATGTCTATGACATTTACCTATATCAGTGGATGGTTAGGTAAGGAGCATTGAACAGCGGTGTAATTCTTCTTAACCATAAGTACAGTTTTCAACCTACGACACACAGTGAATGAGTTGTTAGACTCAGCGGACTTATACAGAGTATTGTATATTGACCAGTGTCCATTAGGACAGAGGGGTTAGTCCTCTTACTATATTCTGTTTACTTTTAACTTCTCTAGTTCTTAGACATGTGTTTCGTAGAAACACAGGGTCTAAGTTTTGAGAAGTTATTGGTATAAGAATAAAGTAGAGAACCAGGTATTGCAAGTATCGGGATTCTTCAAGGTGATCGAAGATGTAGATACTTGTGTATGATATTCAGTTGATAGTAATGAGAACTTGCTTCTCTTTCAGGTTACTCATAATTGGAAGTATTCCTAAGTTGAGTAACGCTGATCGGCCTTTTTTCCATTTAGTTGACATGCACTGGAGACAGCTGCATGATTTGAATCTGGTTCAATTAAATCAGTGCCTCTGTTTCTATATTGGATATAGAACAGTTCATATCTTGACATTGTTAAGATACGGGGAATTGTCCGGCTTATGCTTAAAACCAGACTCCGGATAACTCAAGGCACGTTTCTGTAATGGCTGTTTGTGGGTTGACCCGGGCTATGTCGAGGGTTGACTTTCTACCATCTGGAAGATCAATAGTGATATTGATCTTGACTCCCCACAGTTTTAATAAAAATGGATTTTTTTTCAGAAAACAGAAGTGGGTGTATGGTAGAACTGTAAGTGATTCCAGAACCGCAAACGATTACTGAAGATTTGATAAGAACCTAAAGATTCAATCTGGTTTGACATTCCATTGGCCACTCTGCAGATATGGTGGGTAATCTCAGGCACCCGAGAGGTACTTCTGTATGCTCAAGGACGGTGGCAGGGAGGTTCTTGTTTACCCAGACTTACCATTGCTGTTGTTCCAGACTGTGAGACCCGGCAGGAGGATGAGTATAGCGTCGTTCTAAACTTGCTTTAGAAGTGTACGTCTGTATGACTCTGCCAGAGGGTTGTCGTAGTCAGTAGGAGCAGCGGAAGCATTGGTGGATATCAGGCTTATGTCTATTTATAGACTAAAGCAGATATAGCGGAGATAGATCATCTATTTCTGATGTGACAGTCATAGGTTTGACTTCATCAGAATAAGGGATGGATCTGTTGAGAAGGTAGTAGGGTGTGATGTCCTGGTATTTGATGACATACACAGAGTAGGAAGTAATATTCCTATACTACAATCGGTTATACTTTGGTCGTCACACAGTGGTTTCTCCATATAGGAATTGGATCTTATATCGTACATTCTGGTTACTAGATCTATGGTTTTAGATCTAGATTTGGGTGGTTTCCCAATCTGGGTACTTAGACAGTATTCTATGAGTATTTAGAATGGACGACTCCTGGCACGGTAGTGTACCTGCAGGTAATGGAGTCACCCTCTCTAAAGGTGTCTTAGAGACTAAAGGGGAGAGGGATACGCATGATTGGCAGATCACTTGCTTAGGCAATTGAGTTAATCATGAGATGTCAAGTACCACACCAGATGTTGTTCTTGCAGTAGATGCAATAAGCTGATATTAATCCAATCCTGGAGAAACAGTCGGAAGCAGTTTTAGAACATAAGTGGATGTTCTAGGGATATGATAGCAGCATTCTCCTTAGGGAGACAGTTATCATTCCAGGCTTCCAAGGTGACCTGGACGGCAGAGTGGCTGTCAGAGTTATAGTTTTCCCTCTGACGAGGGGCAGTATTTTGGACAGGTGGTCCATGGCAATACTGAGGGAGGCATGGCGCAGGACACTGATTAAGTTCAGTTGACGATACAGTCGAAGAAGTTTGGATTTGGAGTTCATTTATGAGCTAGGTCCCATAAGACATCCAGACATTCTAAGACAGGTATTGCTCATTTCGGGAGATGGCTTTCTCCGCGAACTTGAGATAAAGAGAGACATAGAAAGAAGCACCATAGCGGATCCACTCACTGAGGCTATTCCTCGAACGCAATAGTTTCGCAAACGAGCTTTGTGAGACTGACTAGTAGAGGAGTTGAGTGTTCGGTATCACACGGGCTGTGAGTATGCGACATCGCAATAATTAGCCTTGAGTGCAAGTGGGAGATTGTTGGAGATAGTGCCATCAGAGTCAATTATTGGATCACAGGCATGTGATTGCAATGATTGAGAGATGACCTATCCCGGTAGAACAGTCTTACTCGAGATGATAGTATGCTATCTGGTTTACCTTTATCATCGTGCACTGCTTTAGGTGACCTTACGAGTCGCTATTACACGTTGATAGAGCCCCTAGGATTCTTGCTTGACTACCAGCAGTATGAGGGCGATCATATAAGTGAGAGCTGGAGTCTATAAGCACATCCTTAAAAGGTCCCTAGTCGTGGGAGTTTCGAGACAGGGCATCGATTCTCCAGAGTAGACTAGTGTATACAGTCGAGACCCCGACGAGGGGCGGTGGCCGGTCTCACAAGCCACTGGTGTCAGTTGGTTCACCTAAGATGTATACAGGTGCTCATTGGGTTATGAGTACACCGGACAGGACTCGCCGGGAACCTACTAGTTGGGATTATACCAGACGTCGGATAGCAGTTCCCTGGTGACATGTGTACAGGTTAGTTCATCGACCTGAGATCGTCATTTGTCTCGTGTGAGTTCCCACTGTGCTTTGATTACTACCCTACCACGGCTCAAAGGAGTCGTGCAAACAGGTTTTAGTTGGGTACAGTCCCGAGCCACATGGAGGCAGTGAGCGGATCTGCAGGGGTTCGTCTCTCCCGGTATTGGGGGTGAGGTCGCGCTTTGTCTAGGAGAGCCAGAACATGAAAAGTCCTTGGCCAAGGCAAGAGATTTGCTAGTAGGTATTCCAGTAGTATCTCAGGGTGTTCTGGGCTACACTCCGACACGACTTGTACCGCTATTGAGGGTCTGACTTTTACCAACCCCCTAGGCCCGCCATGCGATGCTCATAGACGAACGGACCGGACTGTACGGATGTTGTCACTGACAGGCTCAGTAGGGTGTCAGGATGAGTTCGCTCATCGATGTCCCTTTTGGTCAATACCTGGTATCCCGTTACGTATTGGCTTATACCTCTGACGTGCTAGTGGTTAAATCCACAGCCATAGTATTGACGAGTCTTTAGAGTCCACCACACTCAGTTACTCAGGTTTCGGGCAAAACGCTGTAGAGGCCGTATGGAGATATGGCAGGGTTCGATCAGATACGTGCGGTATTGCACGAATCGTGATCGGACGGATTTTACTAGCCGGCTTTGGCTTAAGCCGGATCTTAGTATTAGATAGTGTAGTTTTATCTCTTTGCATTTGTGTTCAGTGGGAATACAAATGCGGGCATGTATTTGCAGTAGTGGGGTTTTCCTGTAATTTATTACGGGATCAGTTTTCTGAAGTTGCCAGTTTGCATTCCGTTCCGGCTGGTTTTTCTTTGTTCCTTCACGGCCGGACTTTTCGTTGGAGGGGGTTAATTGCAAGTTTGCAATTAACTTACTTATGAGGGGCTTTCTTGCTTTTGTGGCTATGTGATGAGACTAGCATAATCATGAGATTCTCTTCTAGTCTTTTCCATTGCCTTTTTCATGATGGTTTTGTGAAAAGATTTAGATGAGAAAGAAGTGTGACCATTTTCTCATTATCATTTCTTTTTCCCTCATATATCTTTGTGGCTTTTCTTTTTCCTTGACCACCATTCTCATCTTAAGGGCCGGCCATTCTTGAGAGGGAGAGAATGAGAGGTTTTCATTTTTTGGGGTGGTGACATTATTCTTCATCTCATTATTTTTCCTTGCTCGAAAATTGAAAGCACCAATTTTCTTAACCTCTTCCTCCATCCTCCATGGCAACTAAACCCCAAAAGAGACAAAGACTATTACACTATTCTACAGCACATCTTGGACGCGTCGGCTAGCCAACTTCGCGCTGTAAGTGCACGGCGGCGCCCCGGCCGTCAATCCGACGGCCAAATGCGGAAGCGGTGATAAACTTTAAATTTTACTTTAACTGGCAAACCGCCGCGCACTAATACCCGGATCGAACCATTAATTAGTCCTAGCTATCTACAAGAAGGGGAAGAGAGATATACCGATAGATCCGAGTCCTCCGGTCTTCTCGTCATCGTCCCGATCTCCTGCGGAATGTCCCGTCTCCTCCTCGTCACCGGAAGTGCACCACATCGCCTACTTCTTTTACGGGCTCCCACCTCAATGCCGAGGCAACTCGGGCACGAAGCCGGCTACTCGACGTGCCCAAGATTCGCTGTAGAATATGTAGTCCTCAAGTCTCACTTTGGGGTTGTGGAATTGCCATTTGGTGGAGGAATGATACTTGAAGCTTTTGGGATTGATCTTGTGGGATTTTTGCAACATGAAATGAAGCAAAATCCCACCCTCAAAATTTTGGACAGCCCACTCAAGGGGGAGGCCGGCCATGACCATATGAGAATGAGAGGGAGAGCCAAACTCAAGAGGGTTTAATCAAATCAATAATGCAAGGTGGAGTGTCATGGAAAAAGCAAGTGATGATGAGAGGCAATGATCACTCCCAAAACCAATACACTACCAACTAATCATCAACAACCATGATGCTTACAAAGTCAAGCCATCATGAAGCTAGAAGTCAAGGTCAATGAGAGACTATCATGATACAACAATAAGCAAAGACCCCCCTCCACAAATGCCTATTTGCAACAATGCAAATAAGCCCTCCTCCACCAATCTTCGGCCAATGAACGGAACAATGGAAATCGGCCGAAACGGAAAGCAAACTGGCAACTCCAGAAAACTGGTCCCGTAATAAATTACAGGAAAACCCCGATACTGTGCATACACACCCGCATCTGTATTTCGACCGAAATACAAATGCAATGAGACAAAGTCTACACTGTACTATACTAGGATCCGGCTTAAACCAAAGCCGGCTAGTAATATCTGTTCGATCCTGATCCGTGCAATACCGCACGTATCTGATCGAACCCTGCCATATATCCATACGGCCTATAGTACAAACTGTCCGATCCTGATCCGTGCAATACCGCACGTATCTGATCGGACCTTGCCATATCTCCATACGTCCTCTACAACCTTTCGCCCGAAAGCTGAGTAACAGAATGTGGGGGACTCTAAAGACTCGTCAACACCATGGTTGTGGATTTAACCACTAACACGTCAGAGGTATAAGCCAATACGTAACGGGCTACCAGGTATTGACTAAAAGGGACGTCTGTGAGCGAACTCAGCCTGACAACCCTACTGAGCCTGTCAGTGACAATATCCGTACAGTCCGGTCCGTTCGTCTATGAGCATCGCATGGCGGGCCTAGGGGGTTGGTAAAAGTCAGACCCCCAAAAGCGGTACAAGTCATGTCGGAGTGTAGCCCAGAACACCCTGAGATACTACTGGAATACCTACCAGTAAATCTCCTTGCCTCGGCCGAGGGCTTCGTGTAATGGCTCTCCTAGACACAGCACGACCTCACCCCCAATACCGGGAGAGACGAACCCCTGAAGATACGCTCACTGCCTCCATGTGGCTCGGGACTGTACCCAACTAAAACCTGTTTGCACGACTCCTTTGAGCCGTGGTAGGGTAGTAATCAAAGTACAGTGGGAACTCACACGAGACAAATGACGATCCCCAGGTCGATGAACTAACCTGTACACATGTCACCACGGAACTGCCATCTGACGTCTGGTATATGACCAACTGGCATGTTCCCGGCGAGTCCTGTCCGGTGTACTCATAACCCAATGAGCACCTGTATACATCTTAGGTGATCCAACGGACACCAGTGGCTTGTGAGACCGGCCACCTCCCCTCGTCGGGGTCTCGACTGTATACACTAGTCTACTCTGGAGTATCGATGCCCTGTCTCGAAACTCACACGACTAGGGACCATTTAAGGATATGCTTATAGACCCCAGCTCCCACTTATATGATCGCCCTCATACTGCTGGTGGTCAAGCAAGAATCCTAGGGGCTCTACCAACGTGTAATAGCGACTTGTCAGGTCACTTAAAGCAGTACACGATGATAAAGGTAAACCAGATAGCATACTATCATCTCGAGTAAGACTGTCCTACCGGGATAGGTCCTCCATCAATCATTACAATCGCGTACCTGTGACCTAATAATTGACTCTGAGGGCACTATCTCCAACAATCTCCCACTTGCACTCAAGGCTAATTATTGCGATGTCGCATACTCACAGCCCGTGTGATACCGAACACCCAACTCCTCTACTAGTCAGTCTGACAAAGCCTGTTTGAGAAACTATCGCGTTCGAGGAATATCTTCAGTGAGTGGATCCGCTTTGATGTTTCTTTCTATGTCTCTCTATATCTCATGTTCGCGGAGAAAGCCATCTCCCGAAATGAGCAATACCTGTCCTAGAATATGTCTGGAAGTCTGATGGGACCTAGCTCATAAATGAACTTCAAATCCAAACATCTTAGACTGTATCGTCAACTGAACTTAATCAGTATCCTGCGCCATGCCACCCTCAGTATTGCCTTGGACCACCTGTCCAAAATACTGCCCCTCGTCAGAAGGAAAACTATAGCTCTGACAACCTCCTTGTCGTCCATGTCACCTTGGAAGCCTGGAATGATAACTGTTTCCCGAATGAGGCTGTCGTTATCATATCCCTAGAACATCCACTTATGTTCTAAAACTGCTTCCGACTGTTTCTCCAGGATTGGATTAATGTCAACTTATTGCATCTAGTGCAAGAACAATGTCTGGTGTGGTACTTGACATCTCATGATTGACTCAATTGCCTGAGCAAGTGATCAGCCAATCATGCACATCCCTCTCCCCTTTAGTCTGTAAGACACCTTTAGAGAGGGTGACTCCATCACCTGTAGGTACACTACCGTGCCAGGAGTCGTCCATCCTAAATACTCTTAGAATGCTGTCAAGTACCCTGATTGGGAAACCACCCAAATCTAGATCTAATACCATAGATCCAGTAACCAGTATGTCTGATATAATGTCCAAGTTCTGTGTGGAGAAACCACTGTGTGACGACCAAAGTATAACCGATTGTAGTATAGGAGTTTCCTTTCCTACTCTGTGTATGTCATCCAAATACCAGGATATCACACCCTACTACCTTCTCAACAGATCCATCCCCTATTCTGATGAAGTCAAACCTATGACTGTCACGTCAGAAATAGATGATCTATCTCCGCTACTGGTGCTTCAGTCTATAAATAGACATAAGCTACCTGTCCACCAATGCTTCCGCTGCTCCCACTGACTACGACAACCCTCTGGAAGAGTCATATACACGTACACTTCTAAAACTAGTTTAGAACGACGCTATACTCATCCTCCCGCCGGGTCTCGCAGCCTGGAACAACAGCAATGGTAATTGTGGGTAAACAAGAACCTCCCTGCCACCGTCCTTGAGGCTACCGTAGTACCTCTCGGGTGCCTGAGGTTACCCACCATATCTGCGGAGTGGCCAATGGAATGTCAATCCAGATTGAATCTTTAGGTTCCTTGTCAAATCTTCAGTAATCGTTTGTGGTTCTGGAATCACTTCCATTTCTACCATACTCCCACTACTGTTTTCAGAAAAAATCCATTTTTAATAAAACTGTGGCGAGTCTAGAACAATATCGCTATTGTTCATCCAGATGGTAGAAAGTCAACCCTCGTCATAGCCTGGATCAACCCACAAACAGCCATTACAGAAACGTGCCTTGAGTTGTCCAGTGTCTGGTTTTAATCATAAGCCGGACAACTCCCCGTACCTTAACATCGTTAAGATACGAACTGTTCTATATCCAATATAGGACCAGAGGCACTGATTTAATTGAACCAGATTCAAATCATGCAGCTGTCTCCAGTGCATGTGAACTAAATGGAAGGAGGCCGATCAGCGTTACTCAACTTAGGAATGCTTCCAATTATGAGTAACCTGAAAGAGAAGCAATTTCTCTTAATCACTACTATCAACTGAATACCATATACAAGTATCTACATCTTCGATCACTTTGAAGAATCCCGATACTTGCTACACCTGGTTCTCTACTCTATTCAAATACCTATAACTTCTCAACATTCAGACCCTGTGTTTCCGCGAAACACCTGTCTAAAAACTAGAGAAGTCATAAGTAAACCGAATATAGTGCGAGGACCAACCCCTCTGTCCTGATGGACCCTGGACATCATACAATACTCTGTACAAGTCCCTTGAGTCTGATAACTCACTCATTGTGTGTCGTAGGTTGAAAACTGTACTTATGGTTAAGAAGAATTACACCGCTGTTTAATGCTCCTTACCTAACCATCCACTGATATAGGTAAATGTCGTAGACATAATTTCAGAAAGGTATATCTCACTCTATGAAAATAGACGTACAGATATATCAATTTGAAATTGGTGCATAACTGCGGATATTCAAAACCAAATATTTGCCAACCGGCAAACAGCCCAGGTGATTTTCTCAAATATCACCGATTACAACGAATCCCGATATAATGAGGATGATCACCCAATTCCCAATAACTTACTCCCACTCATCATCTGTAAAACTATACAGATGTGAGAATCGTACCTGGTAAATACATACCCTGGAGTAAGGACTAATTGGGAAATCAGTTTTTCTTTAACAGTACACAGTGAAACTGAAACATTGAAATGTTTCGATGGGGTATCCCGGTATTCCTAGTAATGCCTCTTCCAGATTCACGACTGTAACCGTATAATTCTTTGCCACCTCTCCAAATCCCTTCTTATGTCTTTAGTCTTTACCTTCTGCACACCCCTTAGGCCAAATGGTTTTCTTCCTTCCCTACCGTTCGGCACCAGCCTATGGTTTGGAAGAAGACTGTCCAATAAGCATAATGGGTGTACTGTCCTAATCCTAGGAACACTCGCAATGCGAGAGAAGGTGAAGATAAAAGACACCTGAATAAATCTTATTCCTATTTCTCCTGAACCAGAATCCATCCCCGAACTGGAACAAGTTCCTTTCGAGTTCGTATATAACCATACGATGGAGTATCCAATAAACTGTGGATCTTCGTAGTGATACGGAGTGTCCTGGAGAAATACAAAGGTGATTTAGGATTGGCGAAGGAATACTTGGTTTGGTCGTGAATATCTGTTGCAATTCACTTTGCCCTCTTACTAATCCCTTGCTTTGTCTGAACTTAATACTTTCTGTACACCATCGTTATGCTAATTGGTTTTCTTCATTCCCTACCGGTCGGCACCTGCCTATGGTTTGGAAGAAGACTATCCAATTTGCGTAATAGGTGTACTATATCCTAAACCAAGGAGTACTCACAACTTGAGAGAAGGTAAAAGGAAAAGACAACTGAATAATCCTATCCGTTTTCTCCAGAACCTGAAACCATCCTCGAATAAATTCTTTCGAGTTCGTATCTAACCATACGATGGTTTTGTCCAATGGAAGTGGACGTTCGTAGTAATACGGGGTGTCCTGGAGAAAAGGGTAAAAGTAGGTGTGGCAATGAGGTTTGCAACTCTGATAATCCAAAAGCCGGTGTTAAGAAGGTTCGGTCAACTTGGTCGCTGAGTCATAGTCTTAGGGTCGGGTCAATGGTCGCTGCCAAAGAGAGAGAGAAAAGAAACACTCAGCGTGCACTCTAACCTAGATCATAATGGTTACCAATTTATCTAATCTGGAAACCTCCCACTGTACCTCAAATTCTTCTCCAAACCTGAAAGAAGAATTAGTCGGGGTCACCCGAGGAGTAAACTAACTCATCAGTGGGAATCGGGATCCAACTATCATCGCATGACAACGTGATGGAATCCGCTCACGGTATCACACTCCAGAAGGTATGCGCATATCTGGCAAGTTTCAGTTCTTTTGAAACTCCCGATGTGATTTCTGCCCCATGCTCTTATGACCTTGACTTTGGCCAACATATCATAAGTCACATGTCAAGTTCTACCCGTCATTCTCCAGGTTAATTTGAATCCACCTGTACCTACCCTTGACTTTGGCCAAAATGGCAGTACGACTGTCCCAAACCAACGCATCTATCTATGCTGCATATGAATACCCAATAGCTACCAATCACTGTGCCTTGACTTTGGCCAACATACACAGCTTGAATACTATTGACCACCCATATGAAACGACGGAGGGCTACGAATGGTTTCTGGAGAAAACCTTTAACGTAATGAACTTGATATCGTTGAAGGAACGGATAGCTTTTTAAACTATAGTGACGAAAACCATTGCTAAAGAGGTCACTCCCGGTGAAGGGATCTCGGCTCTTTCCCCGTAGAATGAGGTGCAGGATATTCCAACTGAATACCACGGTGCAAAGCAAAAGTAATCGGCTATAGTGAAGTTAATGCCCTGACGGAAACTTTTTGTCCAAGGGGTCACTCCCGGTGAAGGGATCTCGGCCCTTGCCTCGTCGACTGAGGAGCAGGATATTCCAACTGAATACCACGATGCAAAACAAAAGTGAACGTCCTTGCAATAACAGCTTTTTGAAAAGTGTTCCAACAACATCAGATTAGGTTTGTTTTTAACTTGCATTGATCCGAATCAACGCAGTCCCATCAATTGATCACACCATAAAGAATGAAAATATACTGATGTATGTATATGCCATCCGCATTCGCCACTGGGTCCCGTCATTACCCGTTAGGTTAGCTAACTAACGACAGAGCAGGGACTGGACTAGCGCGGATGCAAAACATATACAACATCTACTAATATATATACCAATATATTATATTCGGTCAAGGCGTGAAAGAAAATGCAACATCACAGAAAATGTACAGCATCACAGAAACAATACAGATATTTGGGATCCCCGGGTTTCACAGAGCCGCTGAAACCCGACGTTCCCGTGGTCGTGTGGATAGCCTGTGCAATGAAATCCTAGACCCCTACGGGCGCGGCAAGTTACCGGCTAAAACCTGAAGCGAGGCAGCCCCCTTCAGCACCGTGAATGGACCACCCAGCACTTCACGGAATTCGGTAACTCGGGCACCCCTCCTGGGTCAACCTGTACCCCCTACGAGTGCGGCGAATAGCCCGCCAATTCTAGAGTGAAGCCTCCTCCGTCTCAATGCCATGAGATGCGGGCTTGTTGCCCTCTAGAACCCGGCTATCCGTGCACCCCTCCGCGGGGTAACCCTAGTACAGAAAGTAAAATATACATACAACGGGTACATCGACCGCAACCTGGCCGTGCCCCAAAATAATAATACAAACAGGCAGTGACGGCAGTCCACATGTCGGACGCTCGCCCCGCAATATCAAATGTACATAATACAACAAAACTGTACTAGCATTGCATCCAGGCTATCCCCCACGACCGATCCGCAACATCACAGCAAAAACAGAACATCAACGTGAAAGTCACGTTCGCAAATCCGTCTAACCGGGCTATAGCAGTTAGACCGGATTTACCGATCGAGTGACATTCACGGTCGCAGATATAATGTAAATACTGTGAAATAATGTGTTTAAAATATCCGATCAATCAAATTTTAACAAGTGGGCCCCCAAGCATTACTGTAGCAGATCAAGAAATTCTGGGCCCAATAATTATTATTCCAAAACCTCACTTTTCACCCCAGAATGCCTCTGTAAAAAATTGGTGCAGCAAACCCAAAGTAGTGCGGCGGAACCGCAGCCCAAGGGGGTGTTTGGCCGCGGTTCCGCGCTCCTACAGTGGAGTTACGTCATCGAATTTTCACAGAACTCTTAGATTTTCCAGTACATCACTTTTCTGTAACCTGAAAAAAATTTCGACACCAAAAAATTTCAACAGAAAACTGATGTAAACAAAAATGTAGATTTTGGAATTTTGGTCGATCGGAAATGCAAAACACATTAAACAAAGCTAGACTAAGTTAATGGCGAGGCTCTGATACCACTGTAAGTGCACAGCGGCGCCCCGGCCGTCAATCCGACGGCCAAATGCGGAAGCGGTGATAAACTTTAAATTTTACTTTAACTGGCAAACCGCCGCGCACTAATACCCGGATCGAACCATTAATTAGTCCTAGCTATCTACAAGAAGGGGAAGAGAGATATACCGACAGATCCGAGTCCTCCGGTCTTCTCGTCGTCGTCCCGATCTCCTGCGGAATGTCCCATCTCCTCCTCGTCACCGGAAGTGCACCACATCGCCTACTTCTTTTACGGGCTCCCACCTCAATGCCGAGGCAACTCGGGCACGAAGCCGGCTACTCGACGTGCCCAAGATTCGCTGTAGAATATGTAGTCCTCAAGTCTCACTTTGGGGTTGTGGAATTGCCATTTGGTGGAGGAACGATACTTGGAGCTTTTGGGATTGATCTTGTGGGATTTTTGCAACATGAAATGAAGCAAAATCCCACCCTCAAAATTTTGGACAGCCCACTCAAGGGGGAGGCCGGCCATGACCATATGAGAATGAGAGGGAGAGCCAAACTCAAGAGGGTTTAATGAAATCAATAATGCAAGGTGGAGTGTCATGGAAAAAGCAAGTGATGATGAGAGGCAATGATCACTCCCAAAACCAATACACTACCAACTAATCATCAACAACCATGATGCTTACAAAGTCAAGCCATCATGAAACTAGAAGTCAAGGTCAATGAGAGACTATCATGATACAACAATAAGTAAAGACCCCCCTCCACAAATGCCTATTTGCAGCAATGCAAATAAGCCCTCCTCCACCAATCTTCGGCCAATGAACGGAATAATGGAAATCGGACGAAACGGAAAGCAAACTGGCAACTCCAGAAAACCGGTCCCGTAATAAATTACAGGAAAACCCCGATACTGTGCATACACACCCGCATCTGTATTTCGACCGAAATACAAATGCAATGAGACAAAGTCTACACTGTACTATACTAGGATCCAGCTTAAACCAAAGCCGGCTAGTAATATCTGTTCGATCCTGATCCGTGCAATACCGCACGTATCTGATCGAACCCTGCCATATATCCATACGGCCTATAGTACAAACTGTCCGATCCTGATCCGTGCAATACCGCACGTATCTGATCGGACCTTGCCATATCTCCATACGGCCTCTACAACCTTTCGCCCGAAAGCTGAGTAACAGAATATGGGGGACTCTAAAGACTCGTCAACACCATGGTTGTGGATTTAACCACTAGCACGTCAGAGGTATAAGCCAATACGTAACGGGCTACCAGGTATTGACTAAAAGGGACGTCTGTGAGCGAACTCAGCCTGACAACCCTACTGAGCCTGTCGATGACAATATCCGTACAGTCCGGTCCGTTCGTCTATGAGCATCGCATGGCGGGTCTAGGGGGTTGGTAAAAGTCAGACCCCCAAAAGCGGTACAAGTCGTGTCGGAGTGTAGCCCAGAACACCCTGAGATACTACTGGAATACCTACCAGTAAATCTCCTTGCCTCGGCCGAGGGCTTCGTGTAATGGCTCTCCTAGACACAGCACGACCTCACCCCCAATACCGGGAGAGACGAACCCCTGAAGATACGCTCACTGCCTCCATGTGGCTCGGGACTGTACCCAACTAAAACCTGTTTGCACGACTCCTTTGAGCCGTGGTAGGGTAGTAATCAAAGTACAGTGGGAACTCACACGAGACAAATGACGATCCCCAGGTCGATGAACTAACCTGTACACATGTCACCAGGGAACTGCCATCTGACGTCTGGTATATGACCAACTGGCATGTTCCCGGCGAGTCCTGTCCGGTGTACTCATAACCCAATGAGCACCTGTATACATCTTAGGTGATCCAACTGACACCAGTGGCTTGTGAGACTGGCCACCTCCCCTCGTCGGGGTCTCGACTATATACACTAGTCTACTCTGGAGTATCGATGCCCTGTCTCGAAACTCACACGACTAGGGACCATTTAAGGATATGCTTATAGACCCCAGCTCCCACTTATATGATTGCCCTCATACTGCTGGTGGTCAAGCAAGAATCCTAGGGGCTCTACCAACGTGTAATAGCGACTTGTCAGGTCACATAAAGCAGTACACGATGATAAAGGTAAACCAGATAGCATACTATCATCTCGAGTAAGACTGTCCTACCGGGATAGGTCCTCCATCAATCATTGCAATCACGTACCTGTGACCTAATAATTGACTCTGAGGGCACTATCTCCAACACGCGCCCTAATTGCCTCGGTCAAGAGGTGGGAGCCCATAAAAGATTCCGGCTACGTGGTGCCCTTTCCGATGAGTAGGTGACGGACGAAGTATCCGCGGGAGATCGGAGTGGAGACGAAGACCGAAGGACACGGATCGCTTGGTATACTTCTCTACCCATATTTTACTTTGCTAGTTGCTAGGTTAATGGCCCGATCCGGGTGAAAAGTGCGCGGTGGTGCCGGTTCAATAGTTTTTGAAAGTTTTTGTTTCCGCGTTTCCGGCGTCGGTTCGACGGCCGGGGCGCCCCCGCGGACTTACAGATCAGAGAGGAGATAAGAAAGAAAGAAATTCACCTAGAAAATTTGGTGCAGTGAAACCCTAAATTCACTGCGGAACCTCCGCGATATGCTGCAATGTGCCGCGGATGCGCGGTCTTATGACAAGATCCCTGCACAAAAATTTTAGGAACTGTTCCAATTGCCTCTCTGGACTTTTTGAGATGCTCTGAAAATTTTTCCTCTCGCTCCACTGATTCCAGATCTCCTTACAACAAATCACAACAAATCGTTAACCGCTTGTGCGAATTTTGATCTAAAAATTCTGATGGAATAATAAATTTTCCAACTCAAATTACAAAAACGAACAAATCAGTACACTATCCCCGGCAACGGCGCCATTTGATTGATCTTTTCTTCGTGTGTATTTAGAATGTTTCACAACCAAAGAAATTTATACCGCAATCAATTGACGGTGTCTGTTGTAGTTTCGTCGGTGAATGCGGATCGTCCACTGAGAAAGTGTGATTTGTTCGTTATCATTTCAGTTGAGTTGAAAATTAAAAGATAAAAGAAAATGCAAGAAAATTGATTCAATATTTGTGAAATTTAGTCTCAAGAATCATAAAGAAATAGATCTAAAATCAAGAAATGATAGAGATCAAGAAAATGTCCAAATCGTTTGAATTATCAAGATTTGTAAAGAGACTTATCGGAATCGATCCAATTGATAGTGATGATGAATACTAATAATTACAAATTCTTATCTACAGAGGATTTGTTGCTAGATCGATGACAATCAACGAGAATTAGGGAACTATTGAAGAAACTAGGGTTTCTCCTTCATCATCAATTGTCCTTTCATTGATTATCATTCAAATTCTAGCCTCTAGCAAATTAAATCACCGATCGTTGATCTCTAATTTGGAGCGAAGAAATCGATCTCGCTCAAATTAGGTTTTCGATGATTCAATTTCCTAAAGTTTACAAAACTCATAAGACTTAAGAATCGTTCAAGGATTTAATTATCATCATCTACCTATTTTCTCGATTCCGCTACAAGCGGAGATTTCACTCACACATCATGAAAAAGGAAAGAATAGGTAACTTTTCATAATGCTAGAATGTAAAGAAAAGCAAGATTTATAATATTCACCTCTATTAATCGACGATTAGGTACAATTCACTCAACTCGAGGTTACAAGATTTGAGGAGGTAACTAGATCCGCCGAAATTAGCTTCGCATCGATCTTCTTGACTCGCGGATCGTCATGGTTCTCTTGCTCGGATGAAGGTCGGCGTTGCTTCAAAGGATCTTCATTTGCTTGCTTGATTCACTTATCGATGGATCTTGATTTGGCTTTTGAATTTGATTTGGGCTAAGGTTTTGAATCACAAGTTGTGTCACTCAACTTGCGGGTGAATTGATGTAGAATGATCAATAACTCAATTAATGAACAACCTTTGTAATGAAGCCCTAGGTCCCTTTTTATAGTTTTTTTCCTTTTATCTTCCCCTAGAAGCTTGGCTTATCTTCTACTAAAAGCTAGGTTGTTATGAAGCTTGCATGAGAAGCTTGGTAGGTATTAAGCTTGGACAAGAAGCTTGGCTGTTAGCAGGGAAGCTTCTGGAGAAATCTACACAATTCGAAGCGTCTTGGAGAAGCTTGGCAGTTGAAAGGAGAGCCCTGCAAAAAGTTTTCACCGCCGACGATTCAACTCGGCCGCGGATCGGCCTGACTCGGCCGCGGATCCGCGGCCGTTTGGTGGACTCATTGCATGAAAATTTTTGTATTGTTTCATGTTGGCTTTTTAGTTGTTTCCTGATATCTGGAATCTTATGATTTTTTCTAGTTTACTGCCAGATCTCAAGTCTTGGACTTGGTGTATTTTATTAGCACTTTTAGCAGTTCCGGCTTTTTAACCTAGAGAATTTCCTGCACACAATCTCGAGACAAGTGTTGATATACAAAAGATCATGCGTGTAATAATAAACACACAATTTCCCTTATAATACCGGTTATAATGTATATCACATGTTATTTGGTATTTTGCAGACAAATTGCTAATATGTGCTATATTTATACCAAACACCTTTGGATGATTATAAAGTGTAGGGAAATTGATGTGTTAAAGATGCATTATTTTCGACTGATCAGTAGGAATTAAATTCCTTTTATGCGATGGAATTAAATTCCAGAAACCCCCATGATAAGGAAATGAAAAATAAAACCCCAATGAATCCTCAAGAATCATAGGGGAATGTCCAAGACATTGAGGTTTACTACTCCAAGATCATGTCTGTGGATCTTTAAGAGATGGGCTTCAGCAAAATGCAAATCCTTTTGCAGAGTAAAAACTCTGAGATCTTTAAGATCTACAAAACGAACTCTAAGAGTTCTTCATAGAGATGAACAGTGTTCCAATTAATGGGTTAAGTAACCCTAAAAATCCATTTTAAGATCTACAATCTGAGAAGAGCAAAGCTTTGTTAATGGATTCGATCCTTACCAAATTTGGGCAGAGTTCTAACTCTAAAAGGGATTTCCTTGGGTAGAGATCTAAGCACTGAAGGGAGAATTAAATTCTCATAAACAAGAAATGAAGAAGATGAACAGAAGTCATCTCAAGGGTCAAAGGCCCTACTTATAGGCGCTAGAAGACAATCCAACTTCCAAGATAATCCAACGGTGAAAAGGTTGTCACCGTTGTACTCACGTGTGAGCCACAAGAGCACAACGGTGGGGAGGCATTTGTTTCCCCCCAATAAGAGAGCAAGGCTCTGTTCAAAATTTGAACTGAGGCAGCGCCTCACGTGCTAAGCACGAGAGCGCCAGCGCCAAGAGTTAAAAACTCTGAGGCAGCGCCTCACGTGCAAAGCACGAGAGCGCCAGCGCCTAGAGTTAAAAACTCTGAGGCAGCGCCAAGAGTTAAAAAAACTCTAAGGCAGTGCCTCACGTGTAAAGCACGAGAGCGCCGGCGCCAGAACTAAAAGTTCTCCACCCTTGAATCAAAGATCCAACGAAGATGATAAATCACCAAATTACATAATTAAATTCTGTTGAGGAAATATTCCTCGAATCTTCCTAAACAAGAAAGGTTAATCTTTGTAAAACAGAGCACCGTTGGATTAAAAATCCAATGGTGATTAAAATTCACCAAGATACAGAATAAGCTCTGTATGGAAAAATATTTTCCCAATCTTGTTGAGAACAAGAAAAATATCTTCTGTAAAACAGAAGGCCTAGGATCAAAGATCCAACAGTGGATAAAATCTCCAAATCAATTAGAGATCTCTCAATGAGAGATTTCCTTAACTAAATCAACAAATCAATCTCCACTATATAAAGGACCCAAGACTTCAAGTCTTGTATAGAGGAACCCCTTATAAACTTCAAGTTCAAAAAAAAGAGAGAAGATCAAGAAAAAAGAGCTTTCAGAGAGAAGAAAGAAGAAGAACTTTCTTCAACGTAATTAGAGATCATAGTGTCTCATCTGCATACCCAAGGGTTTAACCCTTATAAAAGAACATAGTTCTTTCGTTGGATCCAAGAAAATGCATAAAAAAGAAAACAGTGTTGAGCGCCTTACGTGCCCCTCACGAGGGCGCTGCTAATAAAATAAAGAGTACTCTACACTCAGTGGTTGGCGCCCAGTGCTAAGCGCCCCACGTGCCCCTCACATGGGCGCTAATAAAATAAAGAGTGCTCTGCACTCAGTGGTTGGCGTCCGGCGCCAAGCGCCCCACGTGCCCCTCACGTGGGCGCTGTTTAACATAAAACGCTCTGTAAATAGAGCCCAACACCATAAAGAGTGTTTAACACTCCATAAAATCAAAGAAGTGGGGTGAGAGTCAGAGCTCATATTAATGCTTAGCATTGTTGCATATAAAAGGGACCGAGCCCAAACAAGTGTTTAACACTTTATAGAATACAAAGTGGACTGAGTCCAAATTGACCAAAAGTCCCTAATTCAGATCAACCGAGCCCATGTGCTCACATTCTTTCTAAATTGGTCTTAGTCCCAAACCCAACTACAGATCTCACAACTGACATTGGTTCAAGGGTACATCTCCCCACACCTCTGATATATGTCGTTGTAATTCTTCAACGGCTTCAGAGAGGTGGCGGGTCCCGACAACCAACAATTCCATGGATCGAAACATCCTTAAAATAACAATAGACCGTAATGTCCTTAAACTAACAATGGATCGCAGCGTCCTTAAACTAGCTATGGACCGTAATGTCCTTAAACTAGCTGTGGACCGTAACGTCCTTAAACTAAAACGACAGAGTCTAAATTCTCTTTCATTGGATCAAAAATGATCCCGAACCCCCGTTAAGTAGATCTTAGTCCAATATTAGATTAATGTATCCTTAACAAATATTTAAATTGATCTTAATCTCAAACGAGCTTAACGATCCTTGAATCAACCTAAACCCAAATCTAAGAAAATACGGATTCGGATTAATCCATGCCCTACGGACGACAACATAAATTAGTCTCCGTATACAATCCACGGGCAACCAAAAAATAAAACAAACACACACGCAAAGTGACCTTCTGGAGCCGGAGAAAGTGGTTACCGCGATACAGTAACATAATTAACTGCAGGGGCTTGCGCCTGCAGGGAAAAGCGTCCCCACAATAAAAAAAAACCTCACAATGAGGGGGACTCTGACGAAATCTACTACAACGGCCGCATCTGTCCAAACCTCCGATACACGGTGCCATAAATCAACTTGGCATTTTTGGAGAGGTGGACGGATAAAACCAAATAGCATTTGCCCCCTAAATTCAGCGCCAGACATCCTAACGTCCCGGTCGCGTCTTTCGGCGGTAAAAAGAAGCCTATCAGTAACACTACCATACATTTTGGTCTCTTCGTCTGATATGTCGCATATCATATATAGGGGTGGTAATCGTCAGTCCCCAGTAACGTGATAAGTCATGCCGATGTCTGGCCTTTAATGGTTTGAGAAACTACTGAGAACTCTTATCAGTAAATCTCAGCAGCATCCCTGGCAAGGGAATTCTAGTTATAGCCAATCGAGCATAGCGCAACATCAACCCCCAATACCGGGAGAGACGAAACCCCTCCTATCGCTCATTGCCTCAATGTGACTCGGGACTGTACCCAAAATCCACATGTTTGCACGACTCCTTTGAGCCGTGCACTACTACAATATGGGGTTCCCCTACGGATTTACCCGTAGGGGAAAACCACTGCACCTACGGATATATCCGTAGGGGCGAAAATATAACCTGTATGTGAAAACGCCATAGGTGCAAGTTGAAGCCCTGAACTTGCCCCTACGGGCAAAAACATGCCCCTACAGATTTCTGTGTAGGTCCATTTTCACCTACGGAGTTGGCCGTAGGGGGGAAAAAGTTATTTTATTTACGGTTTTTTTAAATATATTAGATGTACCTACGGATATATCCGTAGGGGAAAGTAATATCCCCTACGGATAAATGCGTAGGTACATATCCGTAGGGGATTTTGTTTGCCCCTACGGTTATATCCGTAGGGGCAAGCCTAACCCCCTGATACTGAGATCATGGGGGAAATATCAGTTAATGCTGATATTTTGCCCCTACGGTTGAATCCGTAGGGGCAACATGTGTACCTACGGATTAATCCGTAGGTACACATTATCTGATTTTTTTTTTAAAAAAAGGGCAGCCTGATTTTTTCTCGCCCTGTGCACAATAATATATATATATCAATAAAATATAAAATTAATCGCAGTATTCATAATCACATCTCACGCATATAATATACAAAAGAAACCCAAATACTGAATATGTTATAAATATAAATCAATATCAATATCGTTTCAAAATGTAGTACAATATGTATGATATAAATAAATACATGTTTCAAAAAAAAAGAATCAAAAAGCTACCCTAACTCGGTCCAGCTCCACCTCTGATAAATGATAGAATAAGGCGCGCCTGCTCCTCGGTCAATAAACCATGCAATTCGGCGCGAGCGGGAGTCTGAGCGTCCTGTGGAGCTGGCGATGTGGTCTGCACAGCCGCCGTCGAGGTAGTAGCTTGCGGAGCCGCTGCTGCGGGAGTCTGAGCGGGCGGTGGAGCTATAAGAGCTGTCTGTGGAACCGCAGCCGATGTAGTGGCTTGCGGAGCCGCAGCCGAAGGAGATGCATGTGGAGGCTCGGCCGGTATACCCTGTCGCGTCTGGACCTAACGTGCGTAAGAAGCGTGTAAGAACTGTGTATTATTCGAATTCATATCATTATCAAGTTATTTCGAAATCCCATTTGGATATCTAGTTTGGAAAACCATTGTTTATTTTAATTACATATGTATGTATGATTAATCAAACCTAAGTCTAAAACCAAATAAGCTCAAGCTACCTACTAATTATGGATATGTTGATATCTATAATATGACATGATATTTTACTATAAAGTAGTATACATACCAGCATCTCCTTCAACTCCTGAACGGTGGCCCTCAAGCTCTCCAGTTCCTGCTGGACACGTCGCTCACTGGAGACGGAGGAAGTAACCGCCGGGGTGGAGTCCATCCTCATATGGGCCCTGCTAGGGCCCAGTCCCTGGCCTCTCTCCCAACCTCCGTGGTGCCCTCCGTGTGCGGCGTCCAGAACTGGGGTCAGCAGCCTCGGATCGCTCTGTCCGGTAAAATCGATCCCCGAGGCCTCGGCCTGCTCAACCACCCGCTCCTACACCCACATTAAGCAGTAAAGTATAAGTATAAAATTTAAACTTGAACCTTCCAAAACTAAAATTTCAAATATGGGTAGAATAAATATTAACACTTACGCAATACTCCTGGGTAGCGACGTCGGGATATCGAAGCTTGCCCATGGCGGGATCTGTCGAGGTGCCGTGGACGGCAAGATATGCGGACAGCACGCTCGGTGTACCACCTTGCGCCACGGTCTGAGCTGTCTGCAATATTAGAAAATAACTCTTAATATTAGAAATATTAGAAAATAACTCTTAATATTGCAGAATATCACAAAGGTCGGTCTATTGTAATTTACCGATAACTACATGGCTCGAGTAATATTCCTCGAGCCACCTGTGTAAGTGGGGCGACCCCTCTTCGCCGACTTCCTGTTCTCTGTATTCTGAGCGGCCTGTTTCCGCACAACGCATTAACATTTAGTTTTCTAATTAAGGAACACAAAAAAATAAATTATATCCTAAACAATGAATTACATTTAAAATACATACATGTTTGCATTGGGAGTCGAAATATTCGCACAATAGAGGCCATGTCTCTACGTCGACTCTCGCAAACGCCGGAGTAGATAGGAGGGCCGCTCTCTCTGCCTCGGGGGTCGCCATCCACAGGGAGTAGCAGTCGGCCTTCAGCTCATTCCTGTTGTATCGGACCTTGATCTGCATGTTCTTCATCAGGCCATTGTACAGAGCATGAAGGTCGAGCACCCTCCCAGGGTGATCAGGGTCGGGTACAGGCTAAAAATCGTAATCCGACTGAAAATACAAAAAAAAACATTGTTATTAGATTGCAAGTGTTAATAATAAATGTATTGGATAAATCAAATGAAAATATATATTAATACGTACCCGAGCCTGATCAAAGAAGAGGGCGAATGAGTGCCGGTGCTGCTCGACCCACTCAACGTGAAGTGGATAGTTCTTCACGAGCTGGCTCTCGTCCCGCATATACCGGTCGAACCTCTCGGCATGAGGACCGGTATAGAGATAGTCAAGGGTAAAAAAGAGGGGAATGCTGCCTCCCCCCTAGCTCTGTCAGACCTCAGCCTATAGGACTGATTCGGGCCTCGAGTCCCCCTCTGGGATGGGGAGGCCCTGCGTCTGCACGAAATATCAAGACAATCAATATCAAGACAAAGTTGTATTAAGAAATCAAGATTAAACGAAAATTGAAGTGTGATATATACCTCCGGTGACTATCGCATGAGCCTGGGCCCGGGCAGCAGCACGAGCGGGACGATAGTTCCTCCGGTGAGGAACAACTGGGGTCCCGGATGGGGTCGCATCCCCTCCAACTATAAAATAAACATTGACGCTAAATTTCCATGAAGGTCATATTTATTATATAGAGCATATGTAAAATGAATAAATATTTTATATTTATTCATACTAACCTGCAGACGATGCGGATGGTATGGAAGCGGCAGCAGTGGCCCCTGCGGAAGATGTGGACGCACCACCTATAATTAGATAATTAAAAATAGATTATATAAGTAATTGCAAAAAGAATGTGTAGATCAATAATATAACGTTCTAAATCAATATGCATGCACTATAGGATATATAAACATACCCGCAGGTGCGGTGGTGTCACCACCTACAGCTAGACAATAATAAAAATTGCTAAGTAAGAGCAAAAGAAATGTATGTATATTTATGATATAGCATTCTAAATCAATATACATGCACTATATGATATATAAACATACCTGGAGGAGCGGGAGTGGCCTCTGTCCTAGATGTGGACGCACCACCTATAATTAGACAATTAAAAATAGATTATATAAGTAATTGCAAAAAGAATGTGTAGATCAATAATATAACGTTCTAAATCAATATGCATACACTATAGGATATATAAACATACCCGCAGGTGCGGTGGTGTCACCACCTACAGCTAGACAATAATAAAAATTGCTAAGTAAGAGCAAAAGGAATGTGTGTATATTTATGATATAGCATTCTAAATCAATATACATGCACTATATGATATATAAACATACCTGGAGGAGCGGGAGTGGCCTCTGTCCCAGATGTGGACGCATCACCAACAACTAGACAATCAAACATTGACAATATAAGTTTTTTTGACATAAACAGGCATGAATATCTGTAATATTACATTCAAAATGGATATGCGTGTAGTATACCTGGAGGTGTGGCAAAATCCACACGGAAGGAGGCATCCGAAGGGGTCTCCGATCTGGGTGCAAGACCGGCCCTCTGAAGCTCCCTACGAAGCTCTCCGGGTGGCAGAACCGCTCTGCCTCTGCCTCTGCCGCGGCTGGAGCTCCTGCCGCCCCTCGCTGCTCCCGACATCGTCATCAAATCTAGATAAACGGTTCGTGGACGCATTAGACAATCATTAAAATTATTGACTATATATGTATAGAGCGTAAAATGTGAAGTAATAATATAACATTACAGATAACCTTTTTCGTTTCGTGGGCGCATTATACATATCTACTTGGATTTCATCGTCGATGTCATTTCTAACCCACGTAACTTCATGATCGGTCGAAGACAACCCGTCCTTCGAAACAGACGGTCGGAGCACTTTAAGCCTTCTCTCTTCTTCGTCCTCATCGCTGTCCTCGTATTCTGGGACATCGTAGACATCTCTGGGTTTCCATCGGCATACAACACTCCACCCCGGATGCTTCAAACACTGTGAGTAGTATACTTGGAACGCTTGGTTCGGAAAGATAAACAGATCTTCCTGACCGTAAAATCGAAGTGTGTTCACACTGGTCAATCCATATTCATCTTTCCATGTCCCAAGATTGCTTCTCCACCTGTCCGTATCGGTTCGCGTATCGTACCAAGTACACTGGAATATATAAAAGGGTTCTGATCATCCGGGATAGTGGATGCCGAGTATACAATTTAAGTACCCATAATAAATCACACCGTCCGATCCTACCGTCGCAATCCCACTATTCTGAGTGGTTCTAGATGTTTTTATGTCCTTAACTTCGAATTTGTATCCAAGGACACCAAATCCTTTGTAATATGCAAGCTCTGTACTAGGAAATTGAGCTAAACATCTTGAATCACTCTCAAATGATGCAAACAAGTTCAGATCGTGGATCTAACAAAACAAATTTTACGACAAATACATAACGATACAAGTTTAGATTAAAACTGCTAGCAATAAAATATTATTCGAATAACTTACATGATCTGTGACCCAATCACAAAAATTATCCTGATGATATTTTTCAAATTGTTCTTCATTCCAATCAGGATGCCCCTCACATACCTCGTTAAAATGAATTCTGTTTTCGAAAAATAATGGTGACATTAATATTATATCATTTCATAAACACACAAACACAGATATAACAATTAATCCAAAAACACTTACTCTCTAATTTGTTCAAGACATGCGCAATTAAGCAAGATAAACCGGTATATCTTGTTGATAAACATAGTGTCTACCCTCTTATACTCGGCTTTACCATATGGCCCGTCTTGAATTCTTCGTGGTCGGTTAAGCCTTGTCTCAATGTTCTCGTCCAGATAGCGGGAACAAAATGTGGTTGCTTCATCAAGAAGATAATCTTGCATGATAGAACCCTCTGGTCGATTTTTATTGCGTATATACTTCTTAAGAGTGTAGAGGTACCTAATGAAAATATGTTGAATAAATAAATACGGGCATACAGGACAACAATAAATTTATAAACTGCGCGAAATGAAAAATTACACGTACCTCTCGACGGGATACATCCATCGATATTGTACCGGTCCGGCTAACTTCGCCTCAGTTGCAAGATGAACCGTCAAGTGTATTATGATATCGAAGAATGACGGTGGGAAAATACGCTCAAACTTGCAAAGTATCAACGCAATAGAATTTTCTAGTTTATCCAGCGTCATAACCTCCAGTGTTTTAGCACACAACTCCCTGAAAAAACAACATAGGTCGTTGATTACTATACCAACCGAGTCGGGGAGAGAAGTCCTGAGGGCTAATGGAAGAAGGTGCTCCACGATAACATGGTGATCATGACTTTTCAGCCCATCGATCTTGCCCTTCACAATTTTTATTTTCTTGCTGAATGATCCTGAGAAACCTGTGGGGACTTTCAAATTATGCAACACCTGCAGGAATCTTTTCTTCTCCGGTTGTGACATATAATAAGCGGCATTGGGAAGTACAAACTTTCCCGGTTTACCCGCTACCGGTCTAGGGTGCAATTCACTTCTTATTCCCCACTCTTGTAGATCCATCCTAGCATTCATGTTGTATTTCGATTTCTCGTCTTTACAAAGAAGCAAGTTAAGTATGTGCTCTGATACTCCCTTCTCTATATGCATGACGTCCAGACAATGACGCACTGAATTTGTAAACCGGTACGGAAGCTCGAAGAAAATGCTTAACTTGTTCCAATATGGTGGTTTGACCTGTTTCGTCGGATCCATCCCGAAGGTCACGTTATTGTAACCATCCCATTTAGCAGTCACGTCCTCTCCGGACAATGGGGATGGAGGTCCAAGAAGCTCCTGATGACCATCAAAGTGAACCGTGTCTAACCTATAGGGGTGGTCTGGAGGCAGGAAACGTCGATGGCCGCAATAACAAACCTTCCTGCTAAAATTCAAGAATTTAGATGTTGTGTGTTCATGGCAATGAGGACATGCTTTGTGACCATGTATGGACCAACCTGGTAGCATTCCATACGCAGGAAAGTCATTAATTGTCCACATTAAAGCCGCACGCAGTATGAAGGTTGTATTTGTGTTTGCATCATATGTCTCTACACCATCAATGAATAAAGATTTCAACTCCTCGATCAGAGGTCGGAGATAGACGTCGATATTGTTCCCCGGTGAGTTTGGTCTGTCGATAAGAAGAGGCATCATAAAGTATGATTGGTCCATTGCCAACTAAGGCGACAGATTATTAACTATCATTACAACGGGCCATGTGCTGTGACTTCCAGCCATATAGTTGAATGGGCAGAAGCCATCAGTAGCCATTCCGAGCCGGACATTGCGACGATCACTACTGAATATTGCATGCCTCCTATCGAAATCCTTCCATGCCGGTGAATCTCTTGGATGGCTCATTTTTCCATTTTCACTTGGAGGAGCACGGTGATGCCAAATCATTGCCTCGGATGTTTTCTTGCACCTGAATAGCCTCTGTAGCCTCTGTGTTATGGGAAAGTATCGTGCTATCTTCACAGGTATATCAGGCTTCTTATCAGAATCTTTCGGCTTATACCTGGCCTCTCCGCATATTGGACACTCTTTCAAATCTGAATTCTCTTTCCGGTACAACACGCAATTTTTAGGACATGCTTGAATCTTCTTGCACTTTAGACCCAAATCAGACATCATCTTCTGGGCTTCGTACCAGCTGTCGGGCACATTATTTCCCGGAGGCATAGAATCTTTCAAGAACGAAAGAAGCATTGTGAATGACTTGTTGCTCCATCCATTTAGGCACTTAATCTGGAAAAGTTGGACGAACCATGAGAGGGTGGAATACTTCGCATTCTCATAAATTGGTTTCCTAGCATCATTCAAGAAATTTTCATATTTATCCGCATGCGGTTCTTGACCGGAAGGAATGTCATCTTCGGTACGAATAGATTCACCTAGGGCAGCCTCTACCATATCCTCCATTTCTTCTGATGGAAATAAATTACCGTCTTCTCCTTCTGTCGCATTACCGAATTTTTCTTCTTCTCCTACCGCATTATTGTGTTCTCCTTCTTCTTCTGCCGCAGTACTGCATTCTTCTCCTTCCCTGTGATATTTCCAAGTTGTATAAAGTCTAGTAAACCCATGTTTGACAATATGAAGCTCTACCAATTCTACCTTCTGCCAGTACTTATTGCCACATCTATCGCACGGACAGAGAATCTTCTCTATTATGATCTTATTATGTGCACGTGCAAATTCAAGGAAAGCAGCAACTCCTGCGACAAACTTAGGTTGCATACGTTGTTTCCAATCCACATACATCCAGTCCTTAACTCTGACGTACTCATGGGCCATGTTAGACTGTATAACATATAAATTATAGGTTATGCTGACTATATTGAGATATATAAGAACGCGATAGTTACTGACAAAGGAGAAAATCCGTGTATATGCTTTGTGTGTGCGTTTGTCGTTGAAAAGAATAAATTATCGCACGTATGTTAACCGATAGACGGGGACTAAGTGGCGCTTTTAGTTTCATATATGAGTATTGATGAGAATATGAAGGTTTCATATTATCATATATTGGTTTTAACTTGAACATCTCGAATCACTCTCTAATTATGCGTTTGTTGTGTATTCTTGTTGTATGTGTGTGTTCCGGCTGTCAGGGGTAGGCTTCTATCCCATTAAGAATGTATAGTGCGAACACCCATCACTTGTGCTTTCAACCGTTTTGAGTAAATTTCGGCAGCACCGACCCGCTGTTCTCCGAGTACACTGTAATAGAATAGATAATCATTTCAAAGCTGTGAAACAACGTTGAAATGAACATCTAATCTATCTTTGTACATGGAGAACCAGCGGAAAGGTACCGACGAAATATCTCAAAACGGATGAAAACACAAGTGAATGAAGGCGTTTGCTTTATACATTCTTAACTTGTCCACACGGGACAAATCTATGGGTTACCATACGATTGAATTTTCTCGTCGCGTAGACTATACGACGGTTGTTAGTATCGAGCTATACTATCCGATATTTAACAACCTTCGTATAGTTCTATGTCACGACGAGCATCGCACGTATGTTAACCGATAGACGGGGACTAAGTGGCGCTTTTAGTTTCATATATGAGTATCGATGAGAATATGAAGGTTTCATATTATCATATATTGGTTTTAACTTGAACATCTCGAATCACTCTCTAATTATGCGTTTGTTGTGTATTCTTGTTGTATGTATGTGTTCCGCCTGTCGGGGATAGGCTTCTATCCCATTAAGAATGTATAGAGCGAACACCCATCACTTGTGGTTTCAACCGTTTCGAGTAAATTTCGGCAGCACCTCCCCGCTGTTCTCCGAGTACACTGTAATAGAATAGATAATCATTTCAAAGCTGTGAAAAAACGTTGAAATGAACATCTAATCTATCTTTGTACAAGGAGAACCAGCGGAAAGGTACCGACGAAATATCTCGAATCGGATGAAAACACAAGTGAATGAAGGCGTTTTCTTTATACATTCTTAACTTGTCCACACGGGACAAATCTATCGGTTACCATACAATTGAATTTTCTCGTCGCGTAGACTATACGATGGTTGTTAGTATCGAGCTATACCGTCCGATATTTAACAACCATCGTATAGTTCTATGTCACGACGAGCATCGCACGTATGTTAACCGATAGACGGGGACTAAGTGGCGCTTTTAGTTTCATATATGAGTATTGATGAGAATATGAAGGTTTCATATTATCATCGAGTATCATATATTGGTTTTAACTTAAACATCTCGAATCACTCTCTAATGATGCGTTTGTGTGTATTTTTGTTGTATATGTAACATGATTTTAAACCATTGAGATCAAGATTGATAGAACTGATCATCCTACATTGCAATAGCATTCATCAACCAAAAAATATTATTGCAATGGCATTCATCTATAACAATCAACAATTAAAACTATAAATGTAGGATACTGATATCATAAAGCGTTATACGCAACATATGAATTCACATGACTGAAACATGCATCAAAAAAACATGTTCATCCAAAAGAAAGGCCATTGTCAACAAATATAGACAAATACGTTATAAAAACAGTAACTAATTAACAAGTTGATTAGCATCTGGATCAAGAAAATCATAGGAAAAATAATTGACTATGATCTATAATGACAAGTCTATTACCATGACTCTCGACTAACAATGGTGGCTTTTCGTCCTCGGTAGCTTGATAATTGGGATTTCATGGCGAATAAAAATATGCATATGCCGTTTGACCGGGAACTTCAATAGGAAACTCAATGAGGTCGGATGTACTGAAGTACGCTTTGTATTTCGCTATATCAGGTGATGAAGCCCAAGCCCTAGCTAGCCCCAGCCCCACCCCAACCGAACCCTATCAAAGGTAAAGAACGTCCTTACACTTTCATATTTCTATTAATGATGCAAGTTTCCACCAAGTCAAATTCTTGCAATATCATTCTTTTTAGAGTATGTCTAATTTAATAGATAGAATTTTCAAAGTTGGGCAACCAAGAAAATGTAACAAGGGATTTTACATGCATGCCAAAGCTTTGATTATTTATTTATTTATTTTCCATTTCATATTAGTACTTTTATATGTTTGATGATGGCAAGAAATACAAATTATATTAGAACATTGTACATACCTAATTTCAACTTGAAATCGGTTTTTTCTTTTATCAGTACTCGTTGACTTATAGTAACAAACAATGTTTGATTAGAAGGACCCAAGATTTTCTCGATCAACAATAATTTTAGTAATCAAACTAGGCTAAAATTGCTGGAAATTCCTCTCAGGTTTGCCAAATTCAGCAAACCCCAACCCCAACCTAACCCTAACCCCAGACCCAGCCCTACCCCAACCCAAACCTAACCCTAGCCCCAGCCCCAGCCCAGCCCCAGCCCCAGCCCAGCCCCAGCCCCAGCCCAGCCCCAACCTAACCCTAACCCTAGCCCCAGCCCCAGCTAAACCCCAACCCCAACCCTAAGCCAAACCTTAACCCCAGCCCCAGCCCCAGCTGAACCCCAACCCTAACCCTAACCCCAACCCCAACCCCAACCGTAACCCCTGCCGAACCCCAACTCCAACCGCAACCCCAGCCCCAGCCATGAACCCTAGCCCTAAATAATCAAAATTTTGTTTAATTTAGCTGAAGATTTACTGACAAGAACGGCGGTGGCGACGACGAGAACGGCGGTGGCGACGACGAGAACGACAGGAATGATTTGGGGATTTTGGTTCGTGCGCGATCGAGAAAGAGAGAAAGAGATAAGGAGCGTAGGCGATCTGTGCCCTTTATTAAATCGCTATTTAGTTGCCCCTACGGATTTGTCCGTAGGTCCTTGGTTTGCGGCTTCGTAGGGGCAAACACCAAATTAAGAATTAATATTTTTATTCTTGAACGTCTTGGCCCATAGGGGCAACCTTCTAGCCCTACAGATTAATCCGTAAGGCCAACATAAATCTGCCCCTACGGATTTCAATATCCGTAGGGGCAACCCCTTATTTTAGTAGTGGTGGTAGGGAGGAAATCAAAACACAGTAGGAGCCACACAAGGCTCTATGACGATCTAGGGTCTACAGACTAACGTGTACCAGTGTCACTAGAGAACTGCTATCTGACGATAGGTATACTACCACATAGGAGTTCTCGGCGAGTCCTGTTCGGTGTACCCATTCTCCAATGAGCACCTGTATACAATCTTTGATGTCACACACCAATGATTGTGGGATCAACCATCGCCCTCTAAGGGACAAGAAACGTACACACTAGTCTACACTGGAATATCGATGCCCTGGTCTCGATATTCCCACGACTAGAAACTGATTAAAGGATGTACTTGTGGACCACCCCGACCCCACTAGTATGATCTCATCATAATCCTAGTAGTCAAGTACATATCCTAAGGGCTTTATCAACATGTGAGAGCATGACAGTAAAGAATACCAGTCAATATGTTAAGATAAAGAGTAACCAGATGGCATACTATTATGTCGAGCAAGAAAGTCCCCCCTCTCTCTCTCTCTCTCTCTCTCTATATATATATATATATATATATATATATATATATAAGCATCCACTATAATATACATCACATGTATAATAATGGCCTCTAGGGCATATATATAACTAACAATCTCCCACTTGCACTAAGGCCATGTGTTGTAGTATCTCATACCTAACATCCTAAAAAGTCTCTCAAATTGTATCTGGGGGAGGGCCTTTGTGAGTGGATCCGCTACGTTGTCCTTCATGTCAACTCTCCTGACCTCGATCTCCCGGCGATCTACTATCTCCCTGATCAGGTGATACCGCCTCAGAATATGTCTGGATCTCTGATGGGACCTGGGTTCCTTAGCCAAAACCACCGCTCCATTGTTATTACAATATATAGGTATTGGATGCTCAATGGATGGAACCACACCAAGTTCAGCAATGAACTTCTTCATCCAGACAGCTTCTTTGGCAGTATCGTTGGTAGCGATGTATTCAGCCTCCATCGTCGAGTCTGCTACGGTGTCTTGCTTGGAACTCTTCCAACACACCACCCCTCCGTTGAGGGTAAAAAAAAAACCCCGAGACCGACTTATTGTCTTCCTTATCACTCTGGAAGCTCGAATCGGTAAAGGACTCCACTTGAAGTTCACCGTTACCATACACCAAGAACATTTCTTTAGTCCTTCTCAAGTACTTAAGAATGGTCTTCACAGCTGTCCAGTGTTTCTTCCCAGGATGTGATTGATACCTGCTCACTACACCTAGTGAGTAAGCAACATCCGGTCTGGTACATAACATCGCATACATGATAGAGCCTACTGCCGAAGCATAGGGTATGCCTTGCATGCGAGCCCTCTCCAAATCAGTCTTGGGAGACATCTCTTTGGAGAGAGTGATTCCTGAACAAGTGGGTACATTACCTCGCTTAGAATCTTCCATACTAAACCTCTTTAGTATGGTGTCTATGTACCTGGATTGGGACAATCCCAACATCCGTTTAGATCTATCTCTATATATCTTTATCCCCAGAATGTAGGAGGCATCACCAAGATATTTCATGGAAAACTTGAGTGATAAGAAGAGCTTGACCGAGTGTAGCATAGGAACATCGTTTCCTATCAAAAGTATGCCATTCACATACAATACGAGGAAGACCACCTTACTTTCTACATCCTTCTTATATATATAAGGTTCATCTACAATTTTGATGAAGTCAAACTCTTTGATAGCTTCATCAAAACAGATGTTCCAGCTCTGCGATGCCTGCTTTAACCCGTAGATAGATTTAAGCAGCTTGTAAACCTTTCCGCTGCTCCCACTATCTACGAAGCCCTCTGGCTATATCATGTACACGCTCTCTTCTAAATCACCATTTAGAAAAGCGGTCATGACGTCCATCTGCCAGATTTCGTATTCATGGTATGCAGCAATGACAAGTAAGATCCTGATGGACTTAAGCATAGCGACAGGAGAAAAGGTTTCATCATAGTCGACGCTAGGTCATTGACGAAAACCTTTTGCTACAAGTCTAGCTTTGAAAGTCTCAACTTTTCCATCTACAAATATCTTCTTTTTGAAGTCCACTTGCTCCCAATAGATTTTACCCCTTCAGGAGCAACTTCCAAAGTCCATACTTGTTTGGTGTACATGGATTCCATCTCGGATCGCATACCATCCAGCCATTTCACAAAGTCCCCACTCGTGATGACCTGCTCGAAACTAGTAGGGTCATCATCTTCCATGATGCAATCCTCGCTCCCACCATCTATGAGAAAACCGTAGTATCTCTCAGGTGGATAAGAAAACCTACTAGATCTGCGGCGTGGCTGGGGTTCGTTGGGTACTATTAGATCCTCTGGTTCCACCAAATTGTCCATTGTGGTTTGTATTCCTGGAACTTCTTCCAGTTTTAACTCATTGCCACTAATTTCTTTTACAAGAAATTCCTTTTCTAAAAAATTGGCATGTCGAGAAACAAACACCTTTTGTTCCTCGCTGTGGTAAAATAGATATCCATGTGAATTCTTTGGATATCCTACAAACTTACAAAGAACTGATCGTGCCTCGAGCTTGTCCGGATTTTTCTTTTTGACATAGGCCGAACAACCCCATATCTTAACTCATTTAAGACATGGCATCTTTCCATTCCATATCTCATATGGTGTTTTAGGCACAGATTTTGATGGAACTTTATTCAATAGGTATGCGGCTTTCTCAAGCGCATAACCCAAAAAGAAATAGGCAACTCAGTAGTACTCATCATAGAGCGCACCATATCTAATAGGGTGCGATTCCTCCGCTCCGATATACCGTTGTGTTGTAGCATATACAGAGGAGTAAGCTGAGAGAGAATCCCATTCTCTTTTAGATAATCACGGAATTCCCCGCTCAAGTATTCTCCTCTCCGATCAGATCGTAGGATTTTAATACTTTTGCCCGTCTGGTTCTCTACTTCGCACTTATATTTCTTGAATTTCTCAAAAGTTTCAGACTTGTGTTTCAATAAGAACACATGTCCGAACCTTGAGAGATCATCGGTGAATGTAATAAAGTATGAAAAACCATTCCTGGCATGTGTAGACATAGGACCGCATACATCACTGTGTATCAGTCCTAAGAGTCCACTAACTCTTTCTCCGTGTCCAGTAAACGGAGTTTTGGTCATCTTACCTTTGAGACATGACTGGCAGGTTTCATAAGATTAAAATTTGAACGGATTCAAATATCCATATTTATGCAACTTAGCCAGTCTTGTCGCATTGATATGACCTAGTCTACAGTGCCACAAAAAGGCTTCGTTCATTTCTGAACTTTTCCTCTTGTTTGTGTTCTGTACGTTAAGAACTGTACTTTAATTGAGAACGTATATACCGTTACATAATGTACCAGATCCAATCAACACTTGATTCTAGAAAATGTTCATAACATTATCCTCTAATGTGAGATTATATCCTTCTTTAGTTAGCAAAAAAACCGATATAATGTTGCACATCATCTTTGGTACGTAAAAACGGTCAATTAGAATCAATGTATTACCAGTTGGTAATACAAGGTGATAATCGCTAACTGCCTTGGCTGCAACAATTGCACCATTCCCTACTGTTAGGGATTTATCACCCTTTCCCAGTTCTCTACCTTTCTTTAGCCCATGTAACAAATTACATACGTGGGATCCTGATCCGGTATCCAATACCCAGGACGTAAAACAAAATGAGAAACAGTTCTCGGTAATGAACACACCCGATGAAGATGCATCAACATGTTGTTTCTTCATACAGGTGGCGCGGGAATCCTGATATTCCCATATCCCTTGCTCAGACTTATGACACTCATAAGATGGAGCGGGACCAACGTTCCTCTTCTCAGTATAACAAGCGGGTTCGGTCAATATATCGATATTATTATCTTGATTAAGGCCTGACATAGTCTCTACCTGGAGAGAGAGAGAAGAAAACACTTAGCGTATACTCTTACAAGATTAGATTGGTTATTATCTTATCTAATCAGGATGACCCCCACTGGTTTTATCAAATCTTCCTTCAAACCCTAAAAGGTAAGACTAGCCGGGATTAATTACACCCTACAAGTTCACCAATCTTTCAGCCAGGCCAGTGTCGGACGGACCTAATTAAAATAAACCTCATTTTCCCAGGGCGTAACTCCGTTAACACCTTTCTAGACACCTACCTGATCGGCTAATTGTGATGTGTAAAACTTTCCCAGGAGTAACTCTTACTCTCAGTGGGTATCGGGATCCAACTATCATATAGAAGGTATGCAATCTCATTGTAAATTTCAACACTTGAAATTCCCGATAATGGTTTTTACCCCTAACATTCTATGACCTTGACAAAGGCCAACAAACCATAGGGCGCTAGTCAAGTTCAACCCGTCATTTCCTGATTGAATTAAACCCACCTGACGACCCTTGACAAAGGACAACAAGGTCGCACGACTACCCTAATCCAATCGCATCATAGAGTTGCAGATAAGCACTAATCAGCTACCGCACACTACGCCTTGACAAAGTCCAACAAACGCAGCATGAATATTAAATAGTACTTATCTGAAATGATGGAGCGCTATGCAGAAAACCATGAGCGTAATAAACTTGATATCGTCGTAAAATCTAATGATTTTGGAAAAAAAGGAGTGTTTTTTAGGCTTTTGCCAGTTTCACTAAAGAGATCACTCCCGGTGAAGGGATCTCGGCTCTTTCCTCATCGAATGAGGTGCAGGATATTCAGCAATACCACTATGCAAAGCAGGAACTAGAGAAGCTATCAAAAACAAAACCGAGTGAGTTATAGCATTTTCTAGTTTCTCTAAAGAGGTCACTCCCGGTGAAGGGATCTCGGTTCTTTCCTCATCGAATGAGGTGCTGGATATTCATCAAGGAATACCACTATGCAAAGCAAAAACTAGAGCTGCCCTTTTTGAAAATTTGATTCAACAACATCTTTTGGTTTCTTTCTTTTCATTAATCTCATTAATAAAGTCCCATCAATTAATACTTCCTAAATATTACAGAAAATGAAACGAAAATAGAACGTACGCTTATGTCATCCGCATTAGCCATGGGGCCCCGTCATGCACCGTTATGTTACATAACTACCGGCAGAGCGAGGGCTGAACTAGCGCGGGTGCAAAACATAAGCAACGTTTATTATATATCATATATATAATATTACATTCGTCTCACGCAGTTATATAATCAACATCACAGAATCAAGCAGCAGAAGCAACATATGAAATATTGGATATATTAGGATGTCCGTGTTTTAAATTTAGCCAATAATGTAAAACACAGATTCCACAGTCGTGATGAATAGCCAAACCTACATCCCTAGACCCTTACGAGAGCGGCAAGTAACCCTGCCAATTCAAGAGTTAGGAGACCCGGTCTCAACTCCTTGAGATGGTCCCCCACTGGACTTTAGAACCTGGTTACTTGTGCTCCCCACCTTGGGTCTATCCTAATGCGGAAAAGTAAATAATATATTGTTAGTGTATATGCCCTAGAGGCCATTACTGTATCATACTAGTTTGTATATTACTTAATGGAAGCTTGGGATATTCACAGTTGTATAGACAATCTTGCTCAAAAATGGTAGTATGCTACTTGGTTTGTTTCTACTTAAATATGTGCATGTGTTTCTTTTAGCATATCGCTTAAATATATTAGTGGAGCCCTTAGGATCTTTGCTTGATTACCAGCGTTGTGATGGTAGTCACACTAATGAGGGCTGGGTAATCTACAAGCACATCTTTATACAGGTCCCTAGTCGTAGGATTATCGAGACGGGGTATCGATACTCCGGAGTAGACTAGCGTATGCGCTTCTCATCCCAGCGGGGGAGATGGTCTGTCCCACAGCCATCAGTACGTCGTACTGGAGATAGTATGCGGGTGCTCGTTAGGTTACGAGTACACTGGACAGGACTCGTCGGGAACTGTTGGTTGGTACTATACCTATCGTCAGATAACAGTTCCCAGGTGACAGGAATACAGCTGTTCACACCATAATATTGTATTATTATATTCCCCATTCTTATTCTTTTTATAAATAAACATGTGCTTTTGACGCATGTCTGCTACATATTACAGGTTATAGGTTCTTGGACAGAAAACAGTGAAAACGATGAAAAGACGATGCAAAAGTGGACTTTGACCAACAAACAGAAGACTCTTGATCAAGCCTACATCAAAGATAAAATTCACAAAGTACAAGGCAATGCAAGGTCTAAGATTACAAAGCAAACGGTTAAAAGTCCACCGCAATTGTTCACTGGAGATCTGGAAGAAACATAGAAGCTATTTTAATAAAAAGAACCAAAGAATAAGGAAGCCCAAAAACAGAAGAGACAACAAAGGAAATTTCAAGGCCCAATACTTCCTTTTGGCCGCGGAACCGCGGCCAAACCAGGCCTCGGGCCGCGGTTCCGCGGCCTTCCAGAGCAATTACAGAATAAAAATCTTACCAAAATAAAGTGCGGCTCTGACTAAGTCTTCCTACGGGTATTCTTGTAAATGCAGACGTACGAATCAATTGTAACCTAGGGTTTCCTATCCTCTATAAATAGGAACTCTAATTATTGTATTAGGTTATGCCTCCCTATGCCTCCTTTCATTAATAAAATTCAGATTTCTTTTGGAGAGCATCGATGCCTCTTTTCATCTCATCTATTCAGATCTGACAACCCTGTGTAAATGTTTGGAGAGAGCCATCTGTAAAATAAGTAGCTTTAATTTAATTGCCCTAGTTTAGATTTAATTCCTTGCCCTAGTTAGATAGATAGAAAGTTTTTCAATTCCCTAATGAGCGAGTAGTCTCCTCGCTTGTTAGGGTTAGCTTTGGGGAAGGCTTTTGAGAGATGAGATCTCTCATCCCTTTCTTACCCATCACATATAATCAATAGGACTCTATGCATACATGCACACACTGCTCCCTACGGCACCCTATCCCACGAGGTAGCGGTGATACCATAGTATAAAGACCCGGTTGTGCGTGTTTTCCATGGAGGTTAGGGTAAGGATCGATAAAGGAAGGATAAGAATCTAGAGCAAGAAACACCTTCCCGAATGGATCTAATCCCCTTTATTAATAATTACCATTACTCCTCATAGATCTTAATTTGGGTATAGAAAGCGGTGAGATTTATTTACATTTCCAAACCTACCCTAAACCTAACCCTAGCAAGATTTAGATCTAGATTAATTTAGTTTTTAGATTTAATCAATAAGATCCAACACCATCGGAATTAACTCGTTAGCGCGACTAGAAAATTCACAACATCCCTATGGACCGACCCGTACTCACCGGCTAGTTACCAAGCGACACCGTTCTTGATTGCGGTTACTAAATATTTTTGATCTATAAAATCTCTCTAAATCAAATGGCGCCGTTGCCGGGGATGGCGTGTTATTTCCTTTTTGCAATTTCAGGTTAATAAAAATTAAAAATCTGAAAAATCACAAAAAAATATAAAAATATATCATCTGTTATTTTTGGAAAGGGTATTTTGTTGTTTGAATTTTGCAGGATCTATTTACAAATTCGGATCTGGAAATCTACAGAAAGCGAAACAGAAATCAGAAGATCAGAACAGAGGAGGATTTTCAAAACAGAACAGTAGAATTTTTCCCGCACCCTGAAACCTCCAATGTGCCGCTAAACCGCGGCCTAAACCTACCTTAGACCGCGGAACCGCGGCCACCTTGCTGATTCGTCACGTACAAAAAAATTTCAGGATCCGAGCCCGCTCCTTCACCGCGGAACCGCGGCGGGAGACCCCCTTTTGCCGCGGAAAGGCTGCCTTCTGGTGATGTCATCTGGTGAAAAATTCTCTGTAAGCTCCTCTGTTCTTCCTCTGTAATTCTAGATATATCTTCTTTAAAATTCCTGCAGGATTCTGTGCGTTTAATAAATCTTCCCCCTTTCAAATAACAAGTCTTGTGCAGGATTCTTTGCGCCGCGCATAAAATAAAAATTGATTGCAAGAAATATTTTTTATTTGCATATCTTTTCTCGAAAATCTTTTTGCAAAAGAGAAATTTCCAAATATATAGCAAACGGAAAAAGGAAATTTTTTACAACTTGCAAATTTTTGCCGCTAAGAAATCCTTGCACCACCCGATCTTCTTTCTTTTCCCCTTTCTTCTTACATGGGTACCCCACATTATAAATCACTTTCCGAACTTTGGTATCCCGAACCTAATTTTGCCTCGTACGTCAATTGTTTCGGTCGATTTCAAGAAAATCCCTCCATGCCAAAAATATCTTTGAAAGATCAAATAGAAGCGTCTAGGAGAAACAGTTCGACTTTGCAACCCACTTTGTGTCAACCAAGTCAACCTTTATCACCTTCATATGTTGATACCACTTTTTCAAGTCCTGCTGTCACTCCTAAACCGATGTCCATTGCTGAGCATATTGCTCAATCTCGCAGCCGATCTTCCACCCTTCTCCACACATCTAGTTCTAGGGATCAACAAGCCCATTCACCTTTTTATCCACATGTTGACCCTACTCCTGTCCAACCATCCAATTCCTACCAGTCCTACCCGACTTTCCCACCTTCACTAGACATTCTTTATACACAGCCATTCGGGAGTTTCACGTATCCAAACAATTTCGAATCTTTTACCGAAACCCCTCCACAACCCATGTCTAGTTTGGAACAGTCGTTGGAGGCGTACATTGCAGCAACAAACAAAATGATTAGGAATGTGGATACGTCCGTGGCCGACCTTATGCAACCTAGTAAACCGGTAGCTAGTTTCCCGCTAGCTCCAAATTTTCCAACGTATGAGGAGACGGTTGGACAGAGTGAGAATGTGAGAGGATTACCAAATCAAACCTACCCATACCCAATTGAATCCAACAACTCCAATTTTCAAACATGTGTCCAAAATGATGAGTTGTATGATTTTGTAGTGCTTGATTTGCCAAATTGTGAAGAACCCCTTTCGAGTGAAACCACACTTAATCCTTTCGACCTTTACACCTCCACTCTAGAACCTAAATCGATAAATATCCATGCATTTGATGAGGTGTCAGACAAAATTGATTTTCACTTGATTGAGGATATAGACGCCGAGAATATTTCGGATGATGAACCTGTCGATTTGATTGAAATTTTATGTCCAAGTCATCATCCCGAGTCATTAAATGTTTCTCCCGAATTTCATATGCATCTTGATTTTGATGATAATGGCATGGATGAGTTAAATATTGAAGAGAATTATGAGGATAGTATTGAGGAGAGTATTGAGGATAATATTGAGGTTGAACCATTTTTGTTTGATGTGTCAGATTTTGCAATTCATCCTCTTGAACCTTTAACTGTTATATCACCCTCCCTCCTTTCCATCGTTCCGACCACGCCTAATATCATACTTGAAGACTGTGAGCTTGAAAAATTTTCCTTTGAATCTGACACAGTTCTCACAGCCGCTAACACGTACGAGTGTTTCACTTTTTCGGACGATGTTGATGACTCACCGCCCGAGTTTGAGTCATTTACATTTTCAGATGAGTTAGTTAAACCATCAGACTCGGTTGCTTACAGTCGTTTCGAACCATTGATGGAATCTTTTAAGTTCGAGACAGTTTACTACGGTGAGAATGAGACTATCCATAATTCACTCCCTTTCGTCCTTCCTATCGTTCCGACCGTACAAGAGACCGTTACGTTTTCATCTCCTATACCAAGTTCGGCGTACCCATGCCTTCTTGCAAATCTTGAGGGATTTGACCCCATTTCTCGACGGGGTGACAGGTTAGCACAATCGCTTTTAACACATCGCAAATTGTGCTAATTTATTCACTCAATTTACACCCTCAAGATCGTACTCAACTTCTTTCTCTTTTCCGCCCCTCTTCTCCTCCACCGAGACCATATTCTACCCTTCTTCCCATACGGTCTCGTGTGTTTCTCATTTCTTTCCTTTACACCCCATTCTTTCACCAACCCTTCCATTACCACGATAAGATCTTTGAATGGTTGGTGCTAACCTTTGGCTTGTGTAAGGCCAAGCTTAAGTTTAGGGGGACCTTGTTGTATATATGTATATATTTTTTTGTTTTCTTTTTCTATAAAAAAAATTCAAAACATTAAAAAAATATTTAAAAAATTTATAAATAAATAAACAGGGGAGTGGCGGCATTTTGACCCTCTTGGTGTAGCATGACAGTGAGAACACTGTCAAGTTTAAGTTTGGGGGTATGCTCGGTACGTCTTCTTCCTTCGCATTCATTTGTACATATTTTTGCATTTGCATACTTATTTGAAAGCCCATAAAAATTAAAAAATCTCAAAAACTATAAAAATTAATGTATTCAATTGTGGCCTATTTGACTTAAGTTTGACAGATAGGTTAACTAGCTAGGAACAACTAGATCTTAGACTTAGTAAATTAAAAACCCTAAAAATAACCTTCCTTTTAGTTTAACGGTAGAAAGTATATGCCTTTGTAGTTTATTTAGAAATAGGCAAATTTTGGGTTCACTTATTGGGCTAAGTTAAAACAGGAGAAGAGTATTGATGTTTTTATTAAAGTATAAGTTTGAAAAATAATTCCTAAGCTTAAGTCTAGATTCTGAAAATATATACCCTACAATTTGCACAATCACGCACCTTGAAACTTGGAATAGTAGAGGAGACCTTGAAATGCTCTTGTATAAAGTCCTTAGTACGAAGAAAATAAAAAAAAATATACAAGTGTGAATAAAGAAAAAAAAATGAACACTGATTTTTGTGATTACTTAAGGCTAAAAAAATAGAAAAATATTTAGCAAGGGTGCTTCATCACCTAGTGCCTTAGACCAACTGGTTTGGGAGTCACTGCTAAAGCCTTGGATGTTGCAAGACTAGGAATTACGCTTTAATGTGCAAACACATCTTGTAATCGGTTGTTGGTACCTCAAGAAGTATTAACGGTCGCATGAAAGATGTGTAAGCAAAATTCATTTAAAAATTCACCAATTAATAAGTACTTTGGACAACGGACAAGAGTATGATTGCTTGATTTGAATTTCCAAGTATAGGGGTGATTTATACACACACGTAGGGGTATGTGATTGGGATTTAGATAAGAGAGAGGAATGAAGAATACAACTTGTATCTTTAATAGAGTTGATAAATATTCCTAAGTGGAGATGGAACCCTAGAAGGAAAACTTAAGAGATGCCGAAAGCTAAATAAATCTATAGAACATATATAATCTTAAGTTAAATGATGAGGAAGTGTGAAGAATATGGGTGGATAATTTACGAGTCGACGATAATATAATTCCTTGTTAGAAAACCTAATTGGAGAATTAAAGTCTAAAAAGCCAAATTGATAGGATTTTGTGGGTAGTATCCGCTGAAAACACTCAGGAGACAACACTCTTCCTACTAGGGACACCTAGAGGTTTAACGGCTTGTTGCACGAGCTCAGTGCAATCGCGTTTCCCTGCGAAAGTGCAGTTAGGTTTTTTGTCGAGAATAAAAATAAGTTTGCTCGAGGACGAGCAAAAGATAAGTTTGGGGGTATTTGTTCACACCATAATATAGTATTATTATATTCCCCATTCTTATTCTTTTTATAAATAAACAGGTGCTTTTGACCCATGTCTGCTACATATTACAGGTTACAGGTTTTTGGACAGAAAACAGTGAAAACGATGAAAAGACGATGCAAAAGTGGACTTTGACCAACAAACAAAAGACACTTGATCAAGCCTACATCAAAGATAAAATTCAAAAAGTACAAGGCAATGCAAGATCCAAGATTACAAAGCGAACGGTTAAAAGTCCACTGCAATTGTTCACTGGAGATCTGGAAGAAACATAGAAGCTATTTTAATAAAAGAACCAAAGAATAAGGAAGCCCCAAAACAGAAGAGACAACAAAGGAAATTTCAAGGCCCAATACTTCCTTTTGGCCGCGGAACCGCGGCCAAACCAGGCCGCGGTTCGGCGGCCTTCCAGAGCAATTACAGAATAAAAATCTTACCAAAATAAAGTGCGGCTCTGACTAAGTCTTCCTACTGGTATTCTTGTAAATGCAGACGTGCGAATCAATTGTAACCTAGGGTTTCCTATCCTCTATAAATAGGAACTCTAATTATTGTATTAGGTTATGCCTCCCTATGCCACCTTTCATTAATAAAATTCAGATTTCTTTTGGAGAGTATCGATGCCTCTTTTCATCTCATCTATTCAGATCTGACAACCCTGTGTAAATGTTTGGAGAGAGCCATCTGTAAAGTAAGTAGCTTTAATTTAATTGCCCTAGTTTAGATTTAATTTCTTACCCTAGTTAGATAGATAGAATGTTTTTCAATTCCCTAATGAGCGAGTAGTCTCCTCGCTTGTTAGGGTTAGCTTTGGGGAAGGCTTTTGAGAGATGAGATCTCTCATCCCTTTCTTGCCCATCACATATAATTAATAGGACTCCATGCATACATGCACACACTGCTCCTTACGGCACCCTATCCCACGAGGTAGCGGTGATACCATAGTATAAAGGCCCGGTTGCGCGTGTTTTCCATGGAGGTTAGGGTAAGGATCGATAATGGAAGGACAAGAACCTAGAGGAAGAAACACCTTCCCGAATGGATCTAATCCCCTTTATTAATAATTACCATAACTCCTCATAGATCTTAATTTGGGTATAGAAAGCGGTGAGATTTATTTACATTTCCAAACCTACCCTAAACCTAACCCTAGCAAGATTTAGATCTAGATTAATTTAGTTTTTAGATTTAATCAATAAGATCCGACACCATCGAAATTAACTCGTTAGCGCGACTAGGAAATTCACAACATCCCTATGGACCGACCCGTACTCACCGGCTAGCTACCAAGTGACGCCGTTCTTGATTGCGGTTACTAAATATTTTTGATCTATAAAACCTCTCTAAATCAACAGCTTAGTCCGTCGACTTGACACGGCTACTTCGCCTCGAGTGTGTTCCCACTGTACTTTGATTACTACCCTACCACAGCTCAAAGGAGTCGTGCAAAGAGGTAGTAGTTGGGTGCAGTCCTGAAGCACTTGGAGGCAGTAGCGGTTAGATAGGATTCGTCTCTTCCGGTATTGGGGGTTGATATCGCGTTGTGTCTAGAAGAGCCATTACACAAAGTCCCTGGCCAGGGCAAGCGAGAATTACTGGTAGTGTTTCCAGCAGTTTCTCAGGGTGTTCTGGGCTACACTCCGGCACGACTTGTACCGCTATTAGGGGTCTGACGTTTACCGTCCCCTAGGCCTGACATGCGATACTCATAGACGAACAGACCGGACCGTACAGAGATTGTCACATTCAGGCTCAGTAGGAGTTCGGGTGGGTTTACCTCATTGGCCTTCTTATTGACATCTACCTGGGGACCGTTACGTACAGCTAGTTCCGCTTGCGGTCTGTCATTAAACCTACTGCCAGCGTAGTGTCGAGTCTTTAGAGTCCCACACAGAGAGTTTCCCTGCACTGGGCAAAAGGTGTAGAGGTCGTATGGTTTTACGGTAAGGCTGCGATCACTTACGTACACTTGTGCGTGTATGATGTTCGGGCAGACAATACTAGTGGGCTTTGGTTTAAGCCGGATCCTGGTATTGTATAGATGGATTGGTTTTGTCTTCTGTGCATTCGTATTCTACGGAATGCGGATGCGGGTGTATATGCACGGTTGTGAGGAGCGAAGAAGGAGGTGCCTCATTGGGGTTCTGATCGTTGATTCGGTCAAAACCATTATGAGGTGAGGAAAATATTTACTAATATTTTTAATGATAATTATGTTATGGCTAATTGCTTTGACCATTTGACCATGCTTGACAATTTGACCTAGTTGACCATTGTTGACTTGGATATTTCTTGTGAGCTCTAGACTCTTCTTTGCTTTATCAAGACATGATAGTGGTCAAATCAAACTTAGCCATCATAATTATTATGATAAAAGATTAGTTTTTATTTTTTTCTATGGCTTATTATCTCTTGCTCATTCTCTCTCATCAAAAGAGAGCTTCCATGGTTGCTTCATCTTCCTCCTCACTACAAAATCCTTTAGCTCTCATGTGTTGAGAAAATAAGGATCCAAATAGACAAAAAAATCCATCTTCTTCCTCTACATCACCTAGGATATCAAGAGTAGCAAACTTATTGTCCTAGTTACCTCGGCTTGAGGTGGGGCTCGGACTATAGACTCTCGGGTGGATCGTCTTCAACTCAAGGAGGCCGCGGAGGTGACCAAGATCCGGATCGACCCATGGAGCCTACGGAGACGAGCAGGATAGCGGAGAAGACCCGAAGGACTAGTAGCATGAGGTATAATCTCCTTGTATAGTAGATAGAACCCCATATAGTTTGTTAGCAATGGTTTGGCAAAGATCCTCAAGTTTTAGTCTATGTTACCTTGTGATAAAAATTTGATTTTTACTCTTTCCGCCTCCCTGTAAGTACCGGGGTGGGTTACATAGACTTACAGTGGTATCAGAGTCTCACTAAACCATTACTAACTTGTTAGCAAAATGTTAGAAATTCAATCGCAGGAAAAATCGCAAAATTTCGTCAAAAATGCACGTTTTCTGTCGATTTTAAAATCTGGTCCAAAATTTTTTCCAGGGACCTTAAAAATATGTGAAGGCTTTTTGAAGGACACACAAGAAAATTGAGACCATGAATCGGTCAAACCACCGCGGATCCGCGGCCGAGTCGACGCCGAGTCAACTCTGTTTTCCTGCAGCCTGTCCAGATTTGTATTTTGTGATTTTTCTGATAGTTTGTTTCTGTCCAGATTTTGCTGAGTACTGTGTTGTGCTTGGGGTAGTTTCAAATCAAGTTATCGATCGAAATTCTAAGTAATTTAGCTAATCGGATCTTCTGTGATGTGATATATGTATTGAACGTCTACTAATCGCTATACGTCGATTAGTGGGGGTTGTACATATCTGTGATCTGTGATGTTGGTTTATGTATATGAACTTGTTGGATTGTCGTGATGAATAGCCGGGAATGTGAGATGAGAGTTTTCATTTTTCATTCAATGTAAAATTTGTAATTTGATGTAATATTATTTTATGGCCGCACATCCGGGTTGAGGTTGTAGCTGCCATTGTATATTATTTCTTTTACTATTTTTGCTCAGAGGATAGACCCAAGGTGGGGTGCACAAACTACCGGGTACTTTGAAGTGTCGAGTGGCCTACTCACGTTGTTGAGGGAGGTTGCTTCACTTCGGGTACTTGGCAGGTAGTTTGCCGCACCCGTAGGGGTCTAGGGTGGGGTTTGGCTATTCATCGCAACCGTGTAATCCGTTTTTCGTTGCAGGTTCGAACGAAACGCGGATTCCTAGTATATCCAATGTAGTCATCTGTGATCTGGAATGGCTATCATTGCATCTGATGAATGTATATATCTATATATGATATCTAGTAGGCGTTGTTTATGTTTTGCATCCGCGCTAGTCCAGCCCCCGCTCTGTCGTTAGTTAAGTAACCTAACGGGTGATGACGGGGCCCAGTGGCGAATGCGGATGGCATAAGCGTACGTCATATTTTCGTTGTTTTCTGCAATGGTAGGATTAACTGATGGGACGCATTATATTAATGCAAAGAAAATAAACCAAAGCTGAATCGTTGGAACAATTTCAAAACCACTCGGTTTTTTCAAAAACAGAAAACTTTTAAAACGCGGAGCTTAAACCACTCCTTTTAAAAACTATCAGGTTCCTTCGATTATATCAAGTTCACTACGTTCACGGTTTCGCCAAAACCATTCGTAGCCCTCCGTCATTTTGGTTAAATATTCAGTAGTATTCAAGCTATGTATTTTGACCTTCGCCAAGGCATAGTGATTGGTAGCTTCCGAATATTTATCTGTTGTATAGATAGATGCGTTGGTTTGAGACAGTCGTACTGCTATTTTGGCCTTCGTCAAGGGTATGTACGGGTGGGTTCAAATTAACCTGGATAATGACGGGTAGAACTTGACATGTGACTAATGATATGTTGGCCTTCGTCAAGGTCATAAGAGCATGGGGCAAAAATCCACATCGGGAGTTTCTAAAGAAACTGAAACTTGCTAGCGTTGCATACCATTTGGAGTTTGATAATGTTGGTAGGATTCCTTCAGTATTATCTCACAATGATATTTGGATCCCGATCTTACTGTGAATATCCGCTACTCCTCGGGAGACTTTTTCACTTAACGATCAATGCTATAAACCAAGTAGGTGTCTAGAAAGGTGTTAGCAGGACTACGCCCACAGGGAAAAGAGGTTATTTAATTAAGGAACTTCACGAAAGCATTGTAAAACCTCCCTCGAAGTACCGACACCGGCCTGGCTGAACGGTTAAGCAAGTATTGTACGGTGAGATCAATCTCGATTAATTCTTCTTTTATGGTTTGGGGAAGGATTCGAGAAACAGTGGGAGTCATCCTGTTTAGATAAACTAAAAACCAATCTAAACTTGCAAGAGCATCATGCTAAAGTGTTTTCTTCTCTCTCTTAATTGCAGCGACCTAGTGACCAGACATAGGTTACATCAAGATAATAAAATGACTGAACCTGACTGTTATGACTGGAAAAGGTCTGTCATATATCCATTACCCATGACAAGCTGGGACACCTCCTAACTAATCAAACCCCTGCCGTCTCAGGACCAGTTTCCCCTGTCACGGATATTGATATCCATTAGACATCGGAAAAAGACTGTGCGAATGCCAAGTGCCTCATGTTGGCCTCGGTTGATGGTGCATACCAAAGGCAGCACGAGAAGATGGACTTAGTTTCTGTCTTCCTCCATAACAAAAATTTATATGGAGAGCAATATCGTATCGCAAGATATGAGATCTCGAACGAATTACTTCAAGCGAGGTTGGCTTTCGGGTCATCTGTAGCGGACAACGTCCTTACAGAGACTAGCTATTTTGATGAGCTCACGGACCTGAAGACCACGTTGAAGAACGGGTCAAATACTGACTTGATTCTACAGTCTCTGCCCTCTACTTATACCCTGAAGGAAACCAGGGAAGAAGAAGGAAAGGGAAGGGCAAAAGATTCGGGACTGGATGTAGTAAAGGAGGGACGTTCCTATTGTTACGGGAAAGGACATTGGCAGAAGGATTGCAGGGCTAGCAATGCCAGTAGCTAGGATTCGAAACATGTTGTGGCTTCGGCTTCGGGTGTGTTTGTAATAGAAAACTGTATGTCAATTAACCCTACTTCCTGGGTACTGGATACCGGATCAGGATCTCACATCTGTAATTCATTACAGGCTTTGAGAAACCGTAGAGTTATAAGGATAGGTGATATAACTCTCAGGGTTGCCAACGGAATGAGCATGGACGCTGAATCCGTAGGGGAATATCACCTTGGATTGACAAGTGGGCAGATATTGATTCTGCGTAACTGTTTGTATGTACCTAGTATGGCTTGTAATATCATATCTATATCCTTACTTTCTAAGGAAAGATATGATTTTACTTTTGTAAGCGATGTGGTCCACATCCACCTAAATCAAGTTCTGATTGGGTCTGGTACATTAGAAAACGGAATATACGTATTAAATCAAGCTCAAGTTTTCAGTGTCCAGAACACACTTAAAAGAAAGTCTCCGAACATAAATCAGGCTTTCTTATGGTATTATAGACTGGGTCACATTAATGAGACACGGTTAACAAAGTTACATAAAGAGGGATACTTGAATCCGTTCGAGTATCAATCTTATGCTACTTGTGAATCTTGTCTCATGGGAAAGATGACAAAGACTCCGTTCACTGGACACGGAGTAAGAGCGAGCGAGCTCTTGGAACTCATACATAGTGACGTGTGTGGTCCAATGTCTACACATGCGCGAAGTGGTTATTCATACTTCATTACTTTTACGGATGATTTCTCCAGGTATGGACATGTCTTCTTGATGAAGCATAAATCCGAGGCCTTTGAAAAATTCCAGGAATATAAGAATGAGGTAGAAAAACAAACAGGCAAAAGTATCAAGACACTGAGATCTGATCGAGGTGGTGAATACTTAAGTGCCGAGTTACTGGACTACTTAAAAGAGAATGGAATTCTCTCTCAGTTTACTCCTCCATACACACCACAACACAACGGTGTATCTCAAAGGCAGAATCGAACCCTATTGGATATGGTTCGTTCCATGATGAGTAAGGCTGAGTTACCGCGATCTTTCTGGGGTTATGCACTAAAATCAGCTGCATATCTTTTGAACAAGGTTCCCTCCAAGACTGTGCCTACCACACCATATCAGATGTAGTATGGGAAGAAACCCTATCTTCAATATCTGAAGATATGGGGATGTCCAGCTTTTGTTAAAAAACAGCATGCGGACAAACTCGAGGCACGCTCAGTACTGTATAAGTTTGTGGGATACCCAAAGAACTCTAGGGGGTATCTCTTCTATTACGCAGAGGAACAAAAGGTTTTTGTTTCTCGACATGCCCACTTTCTGGAACATCAGTTTTTAGAAAAGGAAACAAGTGGGAGCGCAATAGAATTGGAAGAAATTCCAGAAGCACAAGCTATTACTGAAAGCTTGGTAGAACCAGAGGTTTTAGGAGAACCAGACATCCCAGCGTCACTCCGTATGAGTAGTAGGCAGTCTCATCCGCTCGAGAGATACTACAGTTTTCTCATAGACGGGGATCGAGAGGATTGCGTCATTGAAAATAATGAGCCTGCTAGCTTCCAGCAAGACATTCAGAGCGGTGACTCGGTAAAATGGCTGGATGCAATGCGGACCGAGATGGAGTCCATGTACACCAACAAAGTTTGGACTTTGGACATTGCTCCAGAAGGGGTAAAACCCGTAAGCTGCAAATGGATCTTCAGAAAGAAGATTGGTGTAGATGGACAGGTTGAAACCTATAAAGCTAGACTTGTTGCAAAGGGTTTTCGTCAAAGACCTGGTTTGGACTATGACGAAACCTTTTCTCCAGTGGCTATGCTCAAATCCATTCAGATCCTTCTTTCCATTGCTGCCTTCCACGATTATGAGATCTGGCAGATGGACGTAAAGACGGCTTTTCTAAATGGAAATTTGGAAGAGTGCGTCTATATGGATCAGCCGGAGGGTTTCACTCAGAGTGGGAGCAGCGGTAAAGTGTGCAAGTTGCTTAAGTACATTTATGGACTGAAGCAGGCATCGCGGAGTTGGAACATCTGCTTTGATGATACGGTCAAAGAATTCGACTTTATCAAAAATCCAGATGAACCATGCATTTACAGTAAGATTGTAGGGAGAACTGTGGTATTCTGTAGGGTTACTAGGCACTCTCACAAGGGTCTACAAGGTATCAACCATGCCCTATTTAAAATTTAGACGTGTCGAACAACCCTAACCAAGATCTTTAAACTATAGATTAGGCGAAACAAAGCATGTTAAACACTTTAACATCTAAGAGTTTATGATTACAACCTTTGTAGTCCGGTCCTTCACTTCATAAGCTCCGTGTTGAGGTCCTTTCGCTGCGATCATCGAATTTTCGGACTCTAGAGAGGCTCCACGAAGAGAAAGATGCAAGCTTGCTTCCGATCTTCGATAACTAAGATGATCTACCTTGAAGTTTCTATAACACAAGCTCTCACTCACTAAATGAAGTGAACACCCTAATCTAATTGGCAAGAGTAGATTAGGATGATGAAGTAGGAATTTAGCACTCTTTTGTTTTCTTAATCTCACTCAAAATCATCACTAATGAAAAAGCTAGTAAGCTTTTCCATGAAAGAAGAAGAAGGAAGAAGAAGATCTAATCCTTTGTGATGAATAATGAAACTCAAGTGTGAGGTTAGAAATGCAACCATGATATATGTAACCCTTGTAGAGATTTAACTAAGGTTAAACGGTTGGGTTGGGTTAAAACAAATATCTTGCAAAATATCAAAACAAATATCTTTGCACAAAACAAAACAAAACCTTCTAGAAGGTTCTAGAAAAGATTAACCCAAATCAAACCCTAACCATGTTTAATCTCCACTAAACATGTTGCATTAATAATCCTAACATGTTACAATATTATATATCGCATATACAATATTTATTGTAACAAAATAAAATAATACAATTAACATATATCGCATATATATCAATTTATTACCCAAGTAAGAAAAAGAATCTTTTAGTGAGCTTATATCAGTTAATGTAATTTAATATATCAAATATATAATTATACATTAAATTATCGAATCAACACTTGATCCGATAATCCGGCTATTTCTCAAATAACCGACTAATATAATCTGTATCAGTTCATCGAATCAACACTTGATCCGATGACCCGGCTATATCTCATATACCCGGTCGATATCTCATATCGCGAGAATCTAATACGGTATCACATACACGTATTGTTCTCGGTCCCGCACATATCATATATGTGCTCCTACTCCGTTTTTCTTGAGTCAAGAAACCTCTGTGTAGGACTCTAAAGAATCGTCAATACGCCGGCAGTAGGTGATGATCATATCAAACACCCACAAGCTGCATGCAGTCAGCTAAACGTAACAGCTACCCAGGTATTGAGTGTTATTGTATATGCCCTAGGGGCCATTATTCTATCATACTAGCTTGTATATTACTTAATGGAAGCTTGGGATATTCACAGTTATATTAACATTCTTGCTAAATATGGTAGTATGCTACTTGGTTTATATCTATCTTAATATATGTATACGTATTGATAGAGCCCTTAGGATCTTGCTTGACTACCAGCGTTGTGATGGCAGTCACACTAGTGGGAGCTGGGTAGTCTACAAGCACATCCTTTTTCAGGTTCGTAGTCGTAGGATTATCGAGACAGGGCATCGATACTCCGGAGTAGACTAGTGTGTACGCTTCTCATCCCAGTTGGGGAGATGGTCTGTCCCACAGCCATCAGTACGTCGTACTGGAGATAGTATACAGGTGCTCGTTGGGTTACGGGTACACCGGACAGGACTCGTAAGGAACTGTTGGTTGGTATTATACCCGTCGTCAGTTAACAGTTCCCAGGTGACATGAATACAGCATAGTCCGCAGACTTGACACTGCTGCTTCGCCTAGAGTGTGTTCCCACTATTCTTAGATTGCTACCCTACCACGGCTCAAAGGAGTCGTGCAAACAAGTAGCAGTTGGGTGCAGTCCCGAAGCACTTGGAGGCAGTGGCGGTTAGACAGGATTCGTCTCTCCCGGTATTGGGAGTTGATATCGCGCTGTGTCTGGAGAGCCATTACGCAATGTCCCTGGCAAGGGCAAGCGAGATTTACTGGTAGGTTTTCCAGTAGTTTCTCAAGGTGTAATGGGCTTCACTCCGACACGACTTATACTACTTTTAGGGGAATGACGCTTGCCGCCCCCCTAGGCCCAATATGCGATAGGCCTAGATGAACAGACCGGACTGTACGGAGATTGTCACATCAGGCTCAGTAGGAGTTCGGATGGGTTTCTTCATCGGCCTTCTTGTCGACATCTACCTGGGGACCGTTACGTACAGCTAGTGCCGCTTGCGGTCTGTGGTTAAACCCACTGCCAGCGTAGTAGTCGAGTCTTTAGAGTCCCACACAGAGAGTTTCCCTGCTTCGGGCAAAATGATATAGAGGTCGTATGGTTTTACGACAGGGTTCGGACGCATACGTGTTTTTACGCACGTACGATGTTCAGACAGTTTTTACTAGCGGGCTTTGGTTTAAGCCGGATTCTAGTATCGGATTATTGGATTTATACGGTCTAAAGTATTTCCGTGTTTTCACGGATAGGAGGGGCGTTCTCGTAAATTGTCGAGAAGCTTCTAGAAGGATGATGAGGTGGAGGCTAAGGTAGCATTTGCATTAAATGATTTAATGACTCATGGTGTGATTCATACAAAAGAGTTAGTGTTGCATTTAATGATTAATGACTCATGAGATGAATCACACAAAGTGAATAAATGAAGCATGGTTGATATTATCATTTGATTATTCATTTAATAATTATTATGCTTCGTATATATTCAAGATGAGATATTATTTCATTTCATTCTCATTCTCACATTCTCTCTCCTCAAGCTCTCTCTCTTCAAACCCTAACCCTAACCTCTCATGTGTTGAGATCAAGGGTTAGCAAGACTTATTAATCCCTAATCCTACTCTATATTCCTTAAGTTGCTTTGATTAGCACTTTGAATAAGCTAGTTACCTCAAGTTAGAGGTCAAGCTTGAAGTAGTAGCTCTCGGGTGAATCTTCTATCACAAAGAGGAGGCCGACGAGGAAGTGGTCATCGAGAACAAGAAGAACTTGATTCATTAGGTATAATTTTCTTTCATAGTAGCTAATCCCTCCTAGATGTTGTTAGTTAGGGTTTGGCAAAGATCCGTAAGTTAGTCGATGTTTGTTTAAAGAAAAATGATTGTTTTACCTATTTCGCCTCCCCGCAACTCGTGGGGTGTATAACGTCGACTTACAGTGGTATCAGAGCCTCGCTAAACCATAACTAACTTATTAGAAAAGTCGTTAGAAATTCGATCGCGAAAAAATCCCGAAAACACGACTTTTTCACCAAGTTTCTGTCGTTTTTAAAACAGGGTCTAAAAATTTTTCAGGGACCCTTATAATTACAAGAAGGAAAATATAAGAATACTGGTGAAATTTGGGTTCCTGACTCGGCCAAACAGCCGCGGAACCGCAGCCGATCCAAGCGATCCGCCGCGGATCCGCGGCCGAGTAGAAGCCGAGTCACCCCAAAATTCCCCAGTAATTCTTCTGTGTTAATTTTGGTTTTTCTGGGATATGTTTTTTCTGCTCAAGTCTCAGGTGCACAGAGAAGTTTTTGGAGTAGAATCAATTGCGTTTGCTTGATCGAAATTCTAAGATGTTTGGCTAATTTGATTATATCTGTGATTTGTATAATGTGTTCATAAACCTTCCCTAACTGCTAGTATGTCCGTTGGCAGGGGTTGCATATTTCTTTAATGTTTTTACTGTTTGTGTTTGTGGACTTGTTGGATTTTCGTGAATGGATAGCCGGGGATGTGAGACGAGCGTTTCTTTCATTCAAATGTAATTTGTAAATTGTTGTAATATTCTTTTGCGGGCACATCCAGGTTGCGGTTGTAGCCACCGTTGTATTATTTCATTTACTGATTTTTGCTCCTAGGATAGACCCAAGATGGGGTGCACAAACTACCGGGTACTTTGAAGTGTTTAGTGGCCTACTCACGTTGTTGAGGGGGACTGCTTCACTTCGGGTACTTGGCGAGTAGTTTGCCGTACCCGTAGGGGTCTAGGGTGAGGTTTTGGCTATTCATCGCGACTGTGTAATCCGTCTTTCTTTGCAAGCTCAAAAGAATACGGATTCGTAGAAAATCCAATATGTTCATTTGTGATCTGGAATGCCTATTATTGCGTCTGACGAATGTACAATATCTATATATGATAGCTATTTAGACGTCACTTATGTTTTACACCCGCGCTAGCCCAACCCCCGCTCTGTCGTTAGTTAAGTAACCTAACGGGTGATAACGGGACCCAGTGGAGAACGCGGATGGCATAAGAGGACGTTGTATTTTCGTTGTTTTCTGCAGTGATAAGTTAATTGATGGGTCGCATTATACTAATGCAAAGAAAATAAACCAAAGTTGAATCGTTGGAACAGTTTAAAAGAAACCACTCGGTTATTTTAAAACAGAGGATATTTTTTAAATTGCGGAGCTTTAACCACTCCTTTTAAAAGCTATCAGGTTCTTTCGATCATATCAAGTTCATGACGTTCACGGTTTTGCCAAAACCATTCGTAGCCCTCCGTCATTTCATTTGGGTATTCAGTAGTATTCAAGCTATGTATTTTGACCAAAGCTAAGGCATAGTGTTTGGTAGCTGCTGAGTATTCATTTGTTGCATAGATAGATGAGTTAGTTTGGGGCAGTCGTATTATCATTTGACCAAAGTCAGGGGTATGTACGGATGGGTTCAAATTAACAAGATAATGATGTGTATAACTTGACATGTGACTTATGACATTTTGATCAAAGCTAAGGTCATAAGAGCATGGGGCAAAAATTTATATCGGGAATTTCTAAAGAAACTGAAATTTGCAAAGAGATGCATACCATTTGGAGTTTGATGAATGTTGGTAGGATTCCTTCAGCATTATCACACGATGATATTTGGATCCCGATCCTACTGTGAGTATCCGCTACTCTTCAGGAGATTCGTCACTTAACGATCAATGCTATAAACCAAGTAGGTGCCGAGAAAGGTGTCAGCGGGGCTACGCCCCCAGAGAAAAGAGGTTATTTAATTAAGGAATTTCGCGAAAGCGTTGGAAAACCTCCCTCAAAGTACCGACACCGGCCTGGCTGAACGGTTAAGCAAGTATTGTACGGTGAGAATAGTCCTGGCTAGTTCTTCCTTTTTGGTTTGAGGAGGGATTCGAGAAACAGTGGGAGCCATCCAGTTTAGATAAACTAAAAACCACTATAAACTTGCAAGAGCATTATGCTAAAGTGTTCCCTCTCTCTCTCATTGCAGCGACCCAAAACATGACAAGCCTTAAGTTACTACTAGAAAAAAATATATTGACAGGGCCAAACTATAAAGATTGGCTGCGGAATGTCAAGATGGCTTTAACTTATGACAAATTGGGGTATGTCCTTACCACTAAGGCACCTGCTGTCCCTGGTCCTAAATCCAGTAATGCGGATAAGGAAATTCACAAGACCTGCGAATTAGATTGTGCGAAGGCCAAGTGAATCGTGCTTGCCTCGATGAATAATGAACATCAGAGGAGGCACGAGGATATGGATCTTGAATCCATATTTCTCCATACAAAGGATCTGTATGGGGAGCAATCTCGTATAGCAAGATACGAGAGCTCAAAGAACTTGTTTCAGGCGAGGTTGGCCATCGGATCATCTGTAGGAAAACATGTCCTAAAGATGATTGGCTATATAGAAGAGCTCGCAGACCTTGGGACGACTTTGGAGAACGAGCTCTATACAGACTTGATTCTCCAGTCCCTTCCTTCCACCTACGCCCAGTTTATTCTGAATTTCAACATTCAAAGAAAAGAAGTTGAACTTCCAGAACTCCTTAACATGTTGAGGAGTGCAGAGGGAACCTTGCAGAAGGCAAGGGAAACACCCACTATGTCTGTTTGTGGTGCTTCTTCTTCCAGGTCCAAGGCTATGGCCAAAGGAAGGAAGATGAAGGCCACTACCAAACCAAGAGGTGGTGTTAGTAAGGTAGGAGCTAAGAGAAAGACAAAGATTGCGGTGCCAGTAGTGGCAAAGGACGAGTGCTTCCACTGTCGTAGAAAAGGCCATTGGAAGAAAGATTGCGAAGCTTGGAATGCCAAGAACCAGGAACCGAAGCAAGCTGTGGCTTCGACTTCAGGTGTGTTTGTAATTGAAAAATGTCTGTCAATCAACTCTACTTCCTGGGTATTGGATACCGGATCAGGATCTCATATATGCAATTCATTGCAGGCACTGAGAGACCGTAGAGAGCTGAAGGTTGGTGATATGACCCTCCAGGTTGCTAACAGAGCTAGCGTGGGTGCGTGTCCGTAGGGGATTATCACCTTGGATTGACGAGTGGACATATTTTGGTTTTGCATAACTATTTTTGTGTACCCAGTTTAACGTGTAATATCATATCGGTTTCGTTGTTATCAAAAGAAGGTTATGATTTCACGTTTGTAAGAGATGTTGTTAACATCCACATTAATCATGGTTTGATTGGGTCCGGTACACTAGATAACGGTATATATGTCTTAAACCAATTACAGATTTTCAATGTCCAGAACACACTAAAAAGAAAGTCTCCAGATATAAATAAAACTTTCTTATGGCATTGTAGACTGGGTCACATCAATGAGACAAGGTTAACTAAGTTACATAGAGAAGGATATTTGGATTCATTCGAATATCAATCTTATGCCACTTGTCAATCATGTCTCAAAGGAAAGATGACAAAGACTCCATTCACTGGACATGGAGTAAGAGCGAGCGAGATCTTAGGACTCATACACAGCGATGCATGAGGTCCAATGTCTACACATGTAAGAGGTGGTTTTTCCCATTTCATTACTTTTACGGATGTTACTCTAGGTACGGATTCATTTTCTTGATGAAACATAAATCCGAGACTTTTGAGAAATTCCAAGAGTATAAGAATGAAGTAGAAAACCAAACCGGCAAAAATATCAAGACACTGAGATCTGATCGAGGTGGTGAATACTTAAGTGCCGAGTTCCTAGGTTACCTAAAAGAGAAAGGAATTCTCTCTCAGCTTACTCCTCCATACACTCCACAGCATAACGGTGTATCGGAGAGACAGAATCGAAACCTATTGAATATGGTATGTTCCATGATGAGTAATGCTGAGTTACCACGATCTTTCTGGGGTTATGCGCTAGAATCAGCGGCATATCTTTTGAACATGGCTCCTACCAAGACTGTGCCTACCATGCCATATCAGAAGTGGAGTGGGAAGAAACCCCATCTTTAGCATATGAAGATATGGGGATGTCCAGCTTTTGTTAAAAAGAAGCATGCGGACAAACTCGAGGCACGATCAGTACAGTGTAAGTTTGTGGGATATCCAAAGAACTCCAAGGGGTATTACTTCTATTACGCAGAGGAACAAAAGGTTTTTGTTTCTCGTAATGCCCATTTTCTAGAACAGCAGTTTATAGAAAAGGAAACAAGTGGGAGCTGATTTTTTTCGATTCTCGGATGAGTTTGTAGAAAGTAAGTATCGAATCAATTTTTTCCCGATAACGGTTTCATTTGATCGATAATAGTATTTTGTATCGGTATTTAGAAAATTGTATAAAGAACTCACTATCAAAGTATTATATTTGACCGCAATCAACTACGGTGTCAGTTGTAGATCGTAAGCGAGTGCGGATCGTCCACAGGGATTGTGCGATTCGTTTTTATATTTGCATTGTTTGAATCGAAAAGTTAATTGAAAAGAAAACAAAACATGATTCAAGAATTTATCAATTGATTCAGGTGTCACGATGTTTAATCAAGAATCAAGAAACTGATAAACAATCAAGAATTGGGTTTCGATAATATTTCCAACCAAAAATGCCAAGAATCTAAATGAGGCTCGTAGGAATCGATCGGATCTATAGACGTGATGTAATATCAAGATTTCGTGTTCTTGTCCTTCGAAGGATTGATACTAGATTGATGATGGTCGATGAGAGTTAGGTCTTTCTTGATGAAACTAGGGTTTCATCGTTTAACCCTTGTTCTTTCATTGATTATCATTCACATTCTAGCCTCTAGCAATTTCAAGAAACAATCGTAACTCCCCAATCTCGAGCGATATCAATCAAGAAAGCATCGCAATGAATTGGGTTGTCGATTCTTGATCTTGCTAGGGTTTACAAAACTCGTGGGATTCAAGAATCGATTTACAGTATATTACATCATCATTCTATTGATCGTCTCAACTCCTCGACGAGCGGAGTTTTACTCAGACATCACGACAAGAATTATAACTAGAAATTTATATTGACTCATGATGCAAGAATTTAAAGAGAACAAGATAAAAGAATATCACCTTTTATTTATATCAACAATTTGATTACAGTCGCTCAAGAACTACAAGAGGAAGAATTAAATTGTCGACTTGGCTTTGCTCGGCTCCGTGAGTCGCGAATCGGCTTGGACCACTTGCTCTGTTGAAGACCGGCTCGGCTCCTAAAAGGTTGCCAGGCTTCTAGCTTGAATGGGTACTCGGGATCTTGACTTTTGATTGGAATTAGGGTTAGGGTTTCACACAAATCCTCTCACTAGATTTGTGGAAGAAAGAGAGAGATAGAATGGCTCTAAATTGACTAAAATCAACTAATCAAAAGATCAAGTCCCTTTTACAAGTGAGCCTAGGGTCTTATTTATAGATCTCCCAAAACCTAAGCGTTCTTGTGTTCCCTCCAAAAGTTTGTTGAAAGACTTCTAGAAGTAGTTTGTTAGGCTTAGCTTAGGGTTTAAGCTAGGGTTTAGGAAGAAGTTTCTAGAATGATAGGCTAGTTTAGTGTTGAACCCAAAGCTTGCTGATCTGGCAGTAGTATCTGGAGTCTTCTGAAATTTGAGGTACATTTCTGAACTGTAGCCACTATGAGAAGCATTGTGCACTAAAATTGAGAGGATGACGTGGCAAGATGGCCGCGGAACCGCGGCTCAAGCAGGCTCTGGCCGCGGTTCCGCGGCCATGTTGGAGGCTTAGAGCTAGGGGCTTCTGGTGTGGTCTTTTGATGGTATTTGGGGCTTCATCTGATATGTTGATTTTTGGATTGCCTTTTGGATTGATACCAGAACTGAAATCATTGAGTTGGCGTAACGTTTTAGCTGTACCCTGTAAGTTTTGGCCTTTCTGCTGGATTTTCCTGCACAGATCTCAAAACAAGTGTTGCGCAATATAGGGATGATGCGATGCCATGAAATGCAGTCAATTTCCTTCATAGTGTCGGTTTTAGAGTCTAATACATGTAATCTGATATTTTGTGACAGTTTTGCTAATATGTGAGATATGAATGCCGAACACTTCTATATGAATGCAAATGATGAGGAAATTGCCGTGTTAAAAATACAATATTTTTGACTAATCAAATTCCCCCAAACTTAATTTCGATCGTCTCGAGCGAACTGTTTTATTAAAAAGAGAAGGAGAAAATAAAGAAAACTATCTAGCACACTTTCGTAGGCAACACGATTGCACTGAGCACGTGCAACAAGCCTTTAAACCTCTAGGTGTCCCTAGTAGGAGGAGTGTTGTCTCCTGAGGGTTTTCAGCGGATTGCACCCACAAAATCCAATAATAAAAGAAAGATCGTGAATATTACATTTAAAGACAAGAATTGTAAAAGAAAAGCTTTGAAAATTAGGGTTTCCAACTAAGCTAGCTTTTCGGTTGTCATGAGCCCTATCTTAATGGTCATGAAAAGATGTTAAAAATCACGTCCTCCCTCAATAAAACATCATCTTATTCTTCATTCCTATCTGTCGTCCAAACATCGATCATATAACCCTGCGTGTGTGTAAAGACATCCCTACACCCGGAGAATTCAATTCAAGCTATCATACTCTTGCCCATCAGCCTCAGTACTTTTTAATTAATGAATATTTAGATGAGATTGCTCACACACTTTCATGCGACCGTTAATACTTCTTGAGATACTAACCGACCGATTACTCATGTGCTTGCTTATTTGGTGTATTTTCCTCGTCTTGCACCACCTCAGGCATAGAAGTGACTCCCAGACCAGTTGGCCTTAGGGCACTAGGTGAAGAAGCACCCTCGCTATATATTTTTTATTGCCCTTGGTGATAAAAAAAACCAGTGTTCATTTTTCTCACCACTTATATTTTCTTTATTCATCATTTTTTTTCTTTTTATTTCCTTCATACATCAGCTTAAAGGCAAGAGCATTTCAAGGTATTCTCTACTATCCCAGGCTTTAAGACGTGTGTAAGTGCGAATAGCAGGGTAGCCACGTTCAAAATATTTGGCTTCCAGAATAGAAACTATTTTTCAGACTTATTTTTATCCTCAGATTAGTGACGTCCTTCGTCTTACTAACCCTTGGGACAACGGCTCATAACTACTTATTACTAGTTCGTATAAGAAAACTTCTAATTTTCTTAGTTTTCTCAAATTTTTCTAATCTCATGGATGTAATTGTTCATTATATAAACTTTTATTATCTTATTTATGTACAAAAAGTGTAAATATTAAAATTATTTTTATACTTTGAAAAAAAATTTTAAATTTTTATGGATTTTTAAAGAAATGTTTTGTGCTTATGCAGATGATATGCAAATGATGCGAAAATAAGCACAAACCTCCCCTAAACTTGTTTTCAACAGTGTCCTCACTGTTGCCAAACGCTACACCTACAAAAACTGTAAGCCTGGGGAGAATTATTAGTGGGGGCAAAATATATAAGTGAAGAACTTCCCCCAAACTTACTCTTTTCACTCACCTTCATTCAAAAATTGATGAAATGATATACTGGACATGAAGGTGAGACGGAGGAATTTTAATCTAAATAAACTGGCTCTTGTAAGAACAAGAGCTCCTCCGTGGGGTCAGTAGAAAAATACGGTTTTAGTCTATGTCCGTTTACTTTGAAAAAGGTGCCGTTTTTAACATTTTCTAATTCTACTGCCCCGTGCGGGTATACAAACCGCACAACAAAAGGTCCCTTCCATCGAGATCGGAGCTTACCCGCGTGAAGGTGTAATCGTGAATCATAAAGAAGGACTTGTTGACCAGGTGAAAATGTTTTATTCAAAATGTTTTTATCGTGAAAAACCTTAGTCCTATTCTTTGTGATTACAGCGTTATCATAAGCTTCATCGCGGAGTTCGCTTAGCTCATTAAGTTGCAGCTTCCGAAAGTTGCAAGCAAGGTTTAGATCAAAATTTATTTCTTTTATAGCCCACAATGCTTTATGCTCTATCTCGACGGGTAAATGACATGCTTTCCCAAACACTATCCTATATGGAGACATTCCTAGGTCGGTCTTAAATACAGTCCTGAATGCCCAAAGAGCATCCGTCAATTTGGTCGACCAGTCTTTTCTATTTTTAGCAACAGTTTTCTCCAGGATAAGTTTGATTTGTCTGTTTGAGATTTCAGCCTGCCCGCTTGTTTGGGGATGATAGGGTGTAGAAAGTCGGTGGTTGATTGAGTATTTTCGTATCAGAGTCTCGAAAGACCTGTTGCAGAAGTGTGTCCCATTATCGCTAATGATAGCGCGTGGGTGTCCAAATCGCGAGAAGATATTCTCTTTCAAGAACTTAATGACAACTTTCTTGTCATTAGTGCTACATGGAATGGCTTCTACCCACTTTGAGACATAATCAACCGCCAGCAATATGTACAGATTCCCAAAGGAGTTGGGAAAAGGACCCATAAAATCAATGCCCCAGACATCAAATATTTCAACAACCAAGATGGGTTGCTGAGGCATTTCATTCCTCTGGGATATTCTACCTGTGTACTGACATTGTGTACAGGTTTTGCAATACTCAAATGCGTCCTTGAATAAGGTCGGCCAATAAAATCCACATTGCAAAACCTTTTCCGCTGTCTTTCTAGGACCAAAGTGACCCCCACAGGCCTGATCATGACAAAATGAAAGAACACTCTTGAACTCTTCATTCGGGACACACCGGCGAATGATCTGATCAGGATAATATTTAAACAAATAGGGCTCGTCCCAGTAAAAGTGTTTTACTTAGGAAAGAAAACGATATTTGTCCTGTTTTGACCAATCGCTCGGTATTAGTCCCGTGGCATGATAGTTCACAATATCCCTGAACCATGGTTCAGCGGATATGCTCAAGAGTTGTTCGTCAGGAAACGAGTCATTAATCGGCAGGGTCACAGGGGAAGAAATGATGCGTGAAAGATGGTCAGCTACTACGTTTTCACATCCTTTCTTATCTTTGATAACAAGATCGAATTCTTGTAACAGAAGGATCCAACGTATTAGTCGACCTTTTGCATCTTTCTTCGCCAGAAGATGTTTTAAAGCGGAATGGTCAGTATTCACAACTATAGGTGAGCCAATTAAGTAAGGCCTGAATTTTTCTAATGCAAATACAACCGCTAATAGTTCTTTCTCGGTGGTTGTATAATTGATTTGCGCATCATTCAGGGTCTTACTTGCATAGTAAATCACGTGTGGCATCTTTTCGATGTGCTGTCCTAAGACTGCACCTACTGCAAAGTCGGATGCGTCACATATCAGCTCAAAGGGGTAGTCCCAATTTGGTGATGATAAAACGGTGGCTGAAGTGAGTGAGTGTTTAAGTGAGTCGAAAGCTGTCTCGCAATCCGAGTCAAAATGGAAGGTCGTATCCTTGGCCAGGAGAAGAGTTAAAGGTCTAGCAATTTTGCTAAAGTCCTTAATGAATCTCCTATAAAAGCCCGCATGGCCAAGGAAAGATCGAATATCTTTGACACTTTTGGGATGAGGTAGGTTTTGAATGACATCTATCTTAGCTCTGTCAACCTCAATGCCTTTCTGTGAAATGACATGTCCAAGTACTATTCCTTCTTGGACCATAAAATGGCATTTTTCCCAGTTCAAACTCAAGTTCTTCTCTTTGCAACGAATAAGAACAGCGTCAAGATTCGCTAGGCAATCAGAAAAAGAGTCTCCAAAAATTGAGAAATCGTCCATAAAGATCTCCAGAAAATTCTCTACCATATCAGAGAATATCCCCATCATACACCGCTGAAAGGTAGCGGGAGCATTGCATAACCCGAAAGGCATGCGACTGTAACCAAAGGTACCAAAAGGACAAGTAAAAGTGGTTTTATCTTGATCCTTTTTGGCGATGGGGACCTGATTATAGCCTGAGTATCCGTCCATAAAACAATAATACTCTCGTCCCGCTAAGCGTTCCAGCATCTGATCAATGAATGGTAGAGGAAAGTGGTCTTTCCTCGTGGCAGCATTGAGTTTTCTATAATCAATACATACACGCCACCCAGTTTGGGCGCGTGTCTGAATCAACTCATTTGCCTCATTGGTTATAACAGTGATGCCGGATTTCTTAGGAACGACATGTATAGGACTCACCCACTGGCTATCTGAGATGGGGTATATAATACCATTATCTAAGCATTTGACGATTTCTTTCATGACAGCTTCCTTCATGACGGGATTTAACCGTCTCTGTGGTTCTCGGGTTGGTCTGGCATCATCCATCACATGTATATGATGTTCAACTATCAAGGGACTAATCCCTTTGATGTCCGCCATACTCCAACCAAACGCCTCTTTGTTAGATCTCAATACCGATAAAAGTGCATTCTCTTGCTCTGATGCAAGAGAAGCGGATATGATAACCGGTAAAGACTCATTCTCACCTAGATATGCATATTTAAGGTGAAAAGGTAAAATTTTGAGATCTAATTCGGGCGGAGAAATGATAGAAGGAGGGATCATTGAGTGATTTTTGGATTTACAAAGAAGCTCAGAGCCTGTGAAAGATACAGACTCGGGTGGAGAAAAGTCAGAAGTGCAGGACTCAGGTGTAGAGAAAGTGTCCTCACTAAGATCATGTGTGAAATCAAGCAGAGATGTGTTAATGTCGTCGAGATCAGTAAAGCAAAGTTCCTCGGCTCCACAACTATCGGGAGCGATCTCATGGACAGAGCACACATCTAAAATATGAGCAGAGGGTTCTGATGGCTGACTTCCAACTTTGTAGATATTTAGTTCAATGGTCATATTTTCAAATGATAAATTCATTGAACCATTTCTACAGTTTATAACAGCGTTGGAAGTGGCAAGGAAAGGACGACCCAGAATCACCGGAATTTGGCCCCGGGGGTTTGCTACAGGATGTGTGTCGAGCACAATGAAGTCTACAGGGAAAACAAATTCCCCGACCTTTATCAATACATCCTCTAATTCACCTCTTGGTTTGGTGATAGATCGGTCTGCCATCTGGAGAGTGCAGTGAGCAGGTTTCAGCTCTCCAATCCCTAGTTGCTCATAGACAGAATAAGGGAGCAGGTTAACACTTGCGCTAAGGTCTAAAAGAGCACGATTTATGTTTTTACCCCCAATCGAAATCGATATTGTATGACATCCTGGGTCCTTTCGTTTCTTTGGAAGCTGGGGTATAAAAGTAGTGCTAATATTATTAGACATGAAGACCTTCTTCGGCACTTAAGTCTTCCTCTTCCTAGTGCACAAGTCCTTAAGAATTTTCGCATAAGCGGGGACTTGTTGAATCGCATCTAGGAGAGGGATATTGATGTTAACCTGTTTGAACATTTCTAAAATTTTCTCCATATGAGGACTCGTTCTATTTGCCCTTAACCGGTTCGGGTAAGGAGCTTTCGCAATAAGCGCAGGGTCCATCACAGGAGAAGGAAGAGGGGGTAGACGTAGTCCCAAAAGAGGTGTGGGGACTGTCTGTGGAGAACTATAAGGGTTGGAAGAAGGTGTCGAGCCTAATGGGAAATGGAGAATAGGCTCGCGAGAAGATGGTTTGGTAGAAGAAGGATCAGAAGGAGAAGTGTGTGTGTGTGGAAAGGTCTCAGCCGGGGTGTTTATATGATTTTCAGTATCATCAATACCTTCCCCGACATGATTGTTCAGCACTCTTCCCGATCTCAACGTTGTGATGGCATTTACATTGTAATGCCCAGGATTCTGTAGGGGTTGAGAGGGAAGTTTCCCTTTTTCTCTCGCACTCATTTCGGCTTTTAGGCGTGTGATTTCAGCTTTCATCGATTTGATACTCTCAGCTTGGGACGCTGAGTTTTTCTTTATCTCACTAACGGAAAATCTAACCTCAGTCGAAACCTCTATGAAATTTGACAAAAGTGATTTCATGGTTTGAGTGAATTGAGAGAACTCGTCAGAACAGGACTGCATAGGATTAGACTGTGCAGGAGTGTTGCCCTGGTTTTGGAAATTTTGTGACTGATAGGGGTGCTGAGTGAGTTGAAGGGGTTGCTGTTGTGGTGGAGGAAGAACCCTTTGAAATTGATTCGTGTTTGGAACCGTGTTTTGAGATTGGTTTTGGTTCCAAGCAAAATTCGGGTGATTCCTCCAACCCTGATTGTACGTGGAAGAATATGGATCGTTTCGAGGTCTTTGAAATGCGGCATTAGAATGCTCGTGACCTTGAAACGCAGAGTTTAATGGACATTCTTCCGTTAAATGAGACGGATCAGAACAGCACCCACAAACAGTTTTGGGGAGTGACACTGGGTTTAGGGAGGCTGCTGCAAATTTGTGTTCCATAGTGTCGAGCTTCTTTTGCATTGCTGCCATTTCAGCTCGAACGCCTATGGACACATCTATTTGGTGTACGCCACCCCTATTCAATGGTTGGGTTCCACTCTCCCACTGTAGTGATTTTTCAGCGAACTCTTCTAAATACTTCCAAGCTTCCCCATCATCTTTGGTCATAAAAGTACCTTGACACATGTTTTCAAGGCTCTGTTTAGTGTTTGGGTTAATGCCCTCATAAATGATTCGGCAAAGCTCCCATCTCGGGATGCCGTGATGAGGACACTGAACCAATAGATTCTTGAAACGTTCAAAGCATTTTGAAAATGGTTCAGCAGGGAGCTGGGCAAATTGATTCAGTTCGCTACGGATTCGAGCTGTCTTTTGTATTGGGTAAAATTTCTTAAGGAATGCAGCGACGAATTCTTCCCAATTCGTAATAGAGTATGCGGTAGTGTTATATAGCCACTTCTCGGCTATATCGCACAAAGTAAATGGAAGAAGTCGTAGACGCATAGCATCCACTGAAAGTTATGACGTACCCATCATTGCACATACGTTTTCAAATTTGGTAATGAAAACGTAAGCGTCCTCAGTCTCGAGTCCGTGGAATTTGGGTAAAAGATTGATATACTGGAGCTTAATCTCAAAGTTATCCCCATTGGCTGGTGGTGTGGATAAGCAGGTCGAAAGAGGACCTCGAATAGGGCAGCACCTCTCCTGGAGAGAGATGCGGGGTGGATTCTGCGCACCAACGGACGGCGGCAGATTAGGGTTAAAGAAGTTTGATGGATTCGGATCCATCGGTGTGGGTGTGGTAGTGGGTAAAGAAAAAGTAAATGGAGAAATATAGACTTCGGAGTCGATAAAGGGTACGCGGACTAAACGGGCACTAGAATCCCGTGTCCAGCCTATCTTGCACTAAAATGGGTTAGTACAAGTGGCAGCGTTGATTTATAATTAGGGGTAATGAATGCGGTGTTTGCTTTTGAAAAAAGGGACGGATTTTTGAAAAAATGATGCGACAAAACAAATGCAGCACACAACCCTAGAATCTAGTGGTCACCTAGGTCCGGCTCTAGACCGCTCCTAACTGCCAAAAGACAAGTCGCAGGATAGAATCCTCCACTGCCTCTTTGTCCCCCTGTGGCCGGATAAGTGCCAGGTAAGTGGGAAAGTACTCCACTACGTAAGTAGTGGGCCTAATTAAAAACCACTAGCCTTAGACACACTCGCCTTAGGCACCACAAGAAAACGCGGATGAGCAATGAATTACCCACGGCCTTCTCTTGTCCTAATTGAGCGCGACAGTCCTTAAAGTCTTCTCTAGATTTCTTTTAGTTAATATGGGTCAATGCGGATGCAAGTTTTGCGATTTTTGGGGCCTAGGAAGGGTAATGAAATCCCCACCTAATTTGGATTTGGTCGTGCCCCTTAATATCCGTATTATAATGCAAACAACCAAGAAATCAAAATCACGCACAAATTTAATTTTTGCTTTTGCGGCGCTGCGATTATTTGCAAAGAATCCTGCAGCAAAGTGTTAGTTGGAGCTAAAAAGAGGAGAGAGGAGAAGGTAAGGAATCACCTGAGGAATTTTTGTACAGAGACCCCCCAGATCTACCGCGGTTCCGCCGTAGATGCTTGCTCAGGCCGCCCTTCCGCGGTCGACGTGTGGGATCACTGAACCAAACTTTTTCAGGGAGCTTCTGTGGACTCCCTCAGCTCTCTGGTATTTTCCAAAAATTTTCTTCAATTTCCAAACAGCTCCAGATTTCCTTGCAATGAACAACAGCTAATCGTTTAGGGTTTGCACGAATTTTGATCTCAAAAACAACAATGGAATAATTCTTTCAATTCAAACTATAATATGAAACGAATTAGCGCGCGATCCCCGGCAACGGCGCCATTTGATTTATTGCGATTCTCGGATGTGTTTGTAGAAAGTAAGTATCAAATCAATTGTTTCCTGATAACGGTTTCATTTGATCGATAATAGTATTTTGTATCGGTATTTAGAAAATTGTATAAAGAACTCACTATCAAAGAATTATATTTGACCACAATCAACTATGGTGTCAGTTGTAGATCGTAAGCGAGTGCGGATCGTCCACAGGGATTGTGCGATTCGTTTTTATATTTGCATTGTTTGAATCGAAAAGTTAATTGAAAAGAAAAGAAAACATGATTCAAGAATTTATCAATTGATTCAGGTGTCACGATGTTTAATCAAGAATCAAGAAACTGATAAACAATCAAGAATTGGGTTTCGATAATATTTCCAACCAAAAATGCCAAGAATCTAAATGAGGCTCGTAGGAATCGATCGGATCTATAGACGTGATGTAATATCAAGATTTCGTGTTCTTGTCCTTCGAAGGATTGATACTAGATCGATGATGGTCGATGAGAGTTAGGGCTTTCTTGATGAAACTAGGGTTTCATCGTTTAACCCTTGTTCTTTCATTGATTATCATTCACATTCTAGCCTCTAGCAATTTCAAGAAACAATCATAACTCCCCAATCTCGAGCGATATCAATCAAGAAAGCATCGCAATGAATTGGGTTGTCGATTCTTGATCTTGCTAGGGTTTACAAAACTCATAGGATTCAAGAATCGATTTACAGTATATTACATCATCATTCTATTGATCGTCTCAACTCCTCGACGAGCGGAGTTTTACTCAGACATCACGACAAGAATTATAACTAGAAATTTATATTGACTCATGATGCAAGAATTTAAAGAGAACAAGATAAAAGAATATCACCTTTTATTTATATCAACAATTTGATTACAGTCGCTCAAGAACTACAAGAGGAATAATTAAATTGTCGACTTGGCTTTGCTCGGCTCCGTGAGTCGCGAATCGGCTTGGACCACTTGCTCTGTTGAAGACCGGCTCGGCTCCTAAAAGGTTGCAAGGCTTCTTGCTTGAATGGGTACTCGGGATCTTGACTTTTGATTGGAATTAGGGTTAGGGTTTCACACAAATCCTCTCACTAGATTTGTGGAAGAAAGAGAGAGATAGAATGGCTCTAAATTGACTAAAATCAACTAATCAAAAGATCAAGTCCCTTTTACAAGTGAGCCTAGGGTCTTATTTATAGATCTCCCAAACCCTAAGCCTTCTTGTGTTCCCTCCAAAAGTTTGTTGAAAGACTTCTAGAAGTAGTTTGTTAGGCTTAGCTTAGGGTTTAAGCTAGGATTTAGGAAGAAGTTTCTAGAATGATAGGCTAGTTTAGTGTTGATTCCAAAGCTTGCTGATCTGGAAGAAGTATCTGGAGTCTTCTGAAATTTGAGGTACATTTCTGAACTGTAGCCACTATGAGAAGCATTGTGCACTAAAATTGAGAGGATGACGTGGCAAGATGGCCGCGGAACCGCGGCTCAAGCAGGCTCTGGCCGCGGTTCCGCGGCCATGTTGGAGGCTTGGAGCTAGGGGCTTCTGGTGTGGTCTTTTGATGGTATTTGGGGTTTCATCTGATATGTTGATTTTTGGATTGCCTTTTTGATTGATACCAGAACTGAAATCATTGAGTTGGCGTAACGTTTTAGCTGTACCCTGTAAGTTTTGGCCTTTCTGCTGGATTTTCCTGCACAGATCTCAAAACAAGTGTTGCGCAATATAGGGATGATGCGATGCCATGAAATGCAGTCAATTTCCTTCATAGTGTCGGTTTTAGAGTCTAATACATGTAATCTGATATTTTGTGACAGTTTTGCTAATATGTAAGATATGAATGCCGAACACTTCTATATGAATGCAAATGATGAGGAAATTGCCGTGTTAAAAATACAATATTTTCGACTAATCAGGAGCGAAATAGAATTGGAAGAAATTCCAGAACCACAAACTACTACTGAAAGTTTGGTAGAACCAGTAGTTCAAGAAGAACAGGACATTCCCGCACCCCTCCGCAGGAGTAGTAGGCCGTCTCATCCTCCTGAGAGATACTACGGTTTTCTCATAGATGGGGATAGAGAGGATTGCATCATTGATGATGATGAACCTACTAGCTTCCAGCAGGCCATCCAGAGTGGTGACTCGGTATGATGGCTAGATGCAATGCGGACCGAGATGGAGTCCATGTACACCAACAAAGTATGGACTTTGTACTTTGCTCCAGATAGGGTAAAACCCATAGGATGCAAATGGATCTTCAAGAAAAAGATTGGTGTAGATGGACAGGTGGAAACCTATAAGGCTAGACTTGTTGCAAAGGGTTTTCGTCAAAGACCTGGTTTGGACTATGACGAAACTTTTCTCCAGTGGCTATACTCAAATCCATTCGGGTCCTTCTTGCTATTGCCGCCTTCCATGATTATAAGATCTGGCAGATGGACGTAAAGACGGCTTTTCTAAATGGTAATTTGGAAGAGTGCGTCTATATGGATCAGCCAAAAGGCTTCAATCAGAGTGGGAGCAGCGGGAAAGTGTGCAAGTTGCTTAAGTCCATTTATGGACTAAAGCAGGCATCGCGGAGTTGGAACATCTGTTCTGATGAAATGGTCAAAGAATATGAGTTTATCAAAAATCCAGATGAACCATGTATATATAGTAAAATTGTAGCATGAACTGTCGTATTCCTCGTCTTGTACGTGGATGACATTCTATTGATAGGAAATGACATTCCTATGCTACAATCTGTCAAAGGATTCTTGTCACACAGGTTCTCCATGAAAGACCTGGGTGATGCCTCTTACATTCTGGGGATCCGGATCTATCGTGATAGATCCAAGAGGATGTTGGGACTTTCGCAGTCCAGGTATATCAACACTATACTGAAAAGATTCAGTATGGAAGATTCTAAGCGCGGTAATCTACCGGCTTGTCACGGAATCACCCTATCCAAAGAGATGTCTCCCAAGACTGATTTAGAAAGGGATCGCATGTCAGTTATACCCTACGCTTCTGCGGTAGGCTCTATAATGTATGCGATGTTGTGCACCAGACCAGATGTAGCTTACGCACTGAGCGTGGTAAGTAGGTATCAGTCAGACCCAGTGGAGAAGCACTGGATAGCAGTAAAGAACATTCTTAAGTACCTGAGAAGAACTAAGGAGATGTTCTTGGATTACGGCGGAAAAGACCTCAAGATCGAGGCCTTTCCGGATTCCAGCTTCCAGAGTGATAAGGATGACTCCAAGTCCATGTCAGGTTATGTCTTTACCCTCAATGGAGGGGCGGTGTGCTGGAAGAGTTCCAAGCAGGACACCGTTGCTGACTCGACGATGGAAGCGGAATATATTGCTGCTTGCGATGCCGCAAAAGAAGCGGTCTGGATGAAGAAGTTCCTCACAGAACTTCAGGTGGTTCCTACCATTGTTGATCCAATACCGCTGTATTGCGACAACAACGGAGCTATAGCTTTAGCGAAGGAACCCAGGTCCCATCAGAAGTCTAGACACATCTTAAGGCGGTATCACCTGATCAGGGAGATCATAGATCGCCGGGAGATCGAGGTCCGGAGAGTTGCTACAGAGGAGAACACTGCTGATCCATTCACAAAGGCCTTACCTCAGATTCAGTTCGAGAGGCTACTCGAGATGATCGGTCTTCGATATGCCAATACATGGCCCTAGTGCAAGTGGGAGATTGTTAGTGTATATGCCCTAGGAGCCATTATTGTATTATACTAGCTTGTATATTACTTAATGGAAGCTTGGGATATTCACAGTTATATTAACAGTCTTGCTAAACATGGTAGTATGCTACTTGGTTTATATCTATCTTAATATGTGTATACGTATTGATAGAGCCCTTAGATCTTGCTTGACTACCAGCGTTGTGATGGCAGTCACACTAGTGGGGGCTGGGTAGTCTAAAAGAACATCCTTTTTCAGGTCCGTAGTCGTAGGATTATCGAGACAGGGCATCGATACTCCGGAGTAGACTAGTGTGTACGCTTCTCATCCCAGTTGGGGAGATGGTCTGTCCCACGGCCAACAGTTTGTCGTACTAGAGATAGTATACAGATGCTCGTTGGGTTACGGGTACACCGGACAGGACTCGCAGGGAACTGTTGGTTGGTATTATACCCGTTGTCAGTTAACAGTTCCCAGGTGACATGAGTACAGCATAGTCCGCAGACTTGACACTGCTGCTTCGCCTCGAGTGTGTTCCCACTATTCTTAGATTGCTACCCTACCACGGCTCAAAGGAGTCGTGCAAACAGGTAGCAGTTGGGTGCAGTCCCAAAGCACTTGGAGGCAGTGGCGGTTAGACAGGATTCGTCTCTCCCGGTATTGGGAGTTGATATCGCGTTGTGTCTGGAGAGCCATTACGCAAAGTCCCTGGCAAGGGCAAGCGGGATTTACTGGTAGGTTTTCCAGTAGTTTCTCAAGGTGTAATGGGCTTCACTCCGACACGACTTATACCGCTTTTAGGGGACTGACGCTTGCCGCCCCCTAGGCCCGATATGCGATAGTCCTAGACGAACAGACCGGACTGTACGGAGATTGTCACATCAGGCTCAGTAGGAGTTCGGATGGGTTTCCTCATCGGCCTTCTTATCGACATCTACCTGGGGACCGTTACATACAGCTAGTGCCGCTTGCGGTCTGTGGTTAAACCCACTGCCAACGTAGTAGTCAAGTCTTTAGAGTCCCACACAGAAAGTTTCTCTGCTTCAAGCGAAACCATATAGAGGTCGTATGGTTTTACGACAGGGTTCGGACGCATACGTGTTTTTACGCACGTACGATGTTCGGACAGTTTTTACTAGAGGGTTTTGGTTTAAGCCAGATTTTAGTATCGGATTATTGGATTTATACAGTCTAAAGTATTTCCATGTTTTCACGGATAGGAGGGGCGTTCTCGTAAATTGTCGAGAAGCTTCTAGAAGGATGATGAGGTGGAGGCTAAGGTGGCATTTGCATTAAATGATTTAATGACTCATGGTGTGATTCATACAAAGGAGTTAGTGTTGCATTTAATGATTAATGACTCATGAGATGAATCACACAAAGTGCATAAATGAAGCATGGTTGATATTATCATTTGATTATTCATTTAATAATTATTATGCTTCATATATATTCAAGATGAGATATTATTTCATTTCATTCTCACTCTCACCTTCTCTCTCCTCAAGCTCTCTCTCTCTTCAAACCCTAACCCTAACCTCTCATGTGTTGAGATCAAGGGTTAGCAAGACTTATTAATCCCTAATCCTACTCTATATTCCCTAAGTTGCTTTGATTAGAACTTTGAGTAACCTAGTTATCTTAAGTTAGAGGTCAAGCTTGAAGTAGTAGCTCTCGGATGGATCTTTTATCACAAAGAGGAGGCCGACGAGGAGGTGGTCATCGAGAACAAGAAGGACTTGATTCATTAGGTATAATTTTCTTTCATAGTAGCTAATCCCTCCTATGATGTTGATAGTTAGGGTTTGGCAAAGATCCGTAAGTTAGTCGATGTTTGTTTAAAGAAAAATGATTGTTTTACCTATTTCGCCTCCCCGCAACTCATGGGGTGTATAACGTCGACTTATATTGAGTGATCAGAAGATCAACAAGCAAGCATGTACATTCTCCTGCGAATCCAGTCAGTAACACTCCCGTACAGTCTGGTCTCTTCGTTTGATATGTCGCATTTCTCGCCTAGGGGTGGTAAATGTCAGACCCCGGTAGCTTGATAAGTCGTGCCGATATGAGGTCTATAACAGTTCGAGAAACTACTTATAATACTTACCAGTAAATCTCAGCAACCCTGGCCAGGGATTTTCAGTTATAGCCAATCGAACACAGCACAACATCAACTTCCTATACCGGGAGAGACGAATCCCCTCCTATCGCTCATTACCTCCATGTGATTCGGGACTGTACCCAAAAGCCACCTTTTTGCGCGCCTTCTTGGATGTGGTATGATGGAAATCAAAGCACAGTGGGAATCACACAAGACTCTATGACGATCTCAGGTCTACAGACTAACCTGTACCAGTGTCACCGGAGAACTGCCATCTGACGTGAGATATAATACCATCTGGGAGTTCTCGGCGAGTTCGTCCAGTGTACCCAGTCTCCACTGAGAACCCGTATACCTTCTCTGATGTCAAACACCAATGGATATGAGATCATCCATCGCCCATCATATGGGTCAAGAAGCGCATACGCTAGTCTACTCTGGAGTATCGATGCCTTGTCTCGGTACTCCCACGATTAGGAACATTTGAAGGATGTACTTGGTGACTACACTGTCCTCACTAGTATGATCTGCATCATAGTCCTAGTAGTCAAGCACTCATCCTAAGGGCTTTATCAACATGTAACATAGAGACAATTAGAGTACATGTTAAGATAAAGTGTAACCAGATAGCGTACTATCATGTCGAGTAAGAAAGTCCTCCCTATATATGTCCAAGCATCCACTACAATATACATTGTATGTACAGTAATGGCCTCTAGGGCACATATATTACTAACAATCTCCCGCTTGCACTAGGGCCATCTGTTGTGGTATCACATACCCCAACAATTAGCTGTGGTTGAACTATCTCATATTCAACCATCCCATAAAAGTCTCTACTAGGAAAAAGTCCTTTGTGAGTGGATCCGCGCTGTTGTCCTCTGTGTCTACTCTCCTAACCTCAATCTCCCTGGAGATCAACCATCTCCATGATCAGGTGATACTGCCTATGAATTATATCTGGATTTCTGATGGGACGGGGGTTCCTGGGCCTAAGCCACAACTCCATTGTCATTCAATGGTAGGAACGAAGCTCATCTCATGAACTTATATATCCAGACTGCCTCTTTGGTAGCATTCTTGGTAACGATGTATCTTGCCTTTAATCGTCTAGTAAGTCACGGTATCTAGCTTGGAACTCTTCCAACATACCGTCCCTCCACTGAGGGTAAAGACAATGCCTGTGACTGACATTCAGTCGTCCTTATCACCCTGGAACCTTTCCTCCAGTGATTCTCCCCAGGATCGATTTATACCATCTCACTACTACTAGTGAGTATCCTAACATTCAATTAGATCTATCTCATAGATCTAAAACCCAGGATTTAGGAGGTATCACCTTGATCCTATATAGAGAATCCTTATGATAAGCGGAGATTGACCGAGCGTAGCATAGGAAACTCCTTTCCATGTCAAGAGTATGTCATCCATGTACAATACGAGGATCACCACCATACTCCCTACTACCTTTTTGTATATACAAGGTTCATCTACCATTTTGATGAAGTCAAACTCTTTGACTACCACATCAAAACAGACGTTCCAACTCCGCGATGCCTGCTTTATCACATAAAACATCTTGCACACGTTTCCGCTGCTCCCACTATCTACGAAGCCCTCTGGCTGTGTACTTACAGACGCTCTCTTCCAAAACATCATTTAGAAAAGCAGTCATGACACCCAACCACTAGATATCGTAGTTATGGTATGTAGAGTGGCAAGTAGGATCTGGATGGACTTAAGCATAGCTTTGAAAGTCTCAACTTTTCCATATACACCAAGTAATCTTCTCAAGATATACTTGCTCCTGATGGGGATTTAACCCTTCAGATAAAGCAACCAAAGTCCATACTTTGTTGGTGTATAAGGATTCCATCTCAGATCACTAAGCATCCAGCCATTCTTACAGAGTCCCACTCCTGATGGCCTTCTCGAATCTAGTTGGGTCATTATCTCATGATGCAATCCTCGCTCCCACTGTTCATAGAGAAACCGAAGTATCTCTCAGGTGGGTGGGGAACCCTACTAGATCGGCGGAGAGGCTGAGGTTCATTGGAAACTATTAAATCCTTTGGTTCTACCAAATCATCAGCTGCGGTTTGTATAGCTGGAACTCTTTCCAGTTCTTCCTCATGACCAATAATTTCTTCACAAGAAATTCCCTTTCACAAAGGTGGCATGCTGAGAAACAAAACATCTTTTGTTCCTCGGTTTGGTAGAAGATATTCCCTTGCGAATGCTTGGGATATCCAAAAAACTTTCACAGAACTGACTTTGCCTCGAGCTTGTCCAGATTTTGCTTTTAGACATAGGCCGGACAACCCCAAATCTTAACTTACTTAAGATATGGGCTCTTCCCATTTCATATATGAAGTGGTAGGCAACTGATTTAATTGGAACCTTATTCAATAGGTATGCAGCTTCACATGTGCATAACTCCCAAAAGGAAATAAGAAACTCAGTAGTACTCATCATAGAGCGCACCATATCAAATAAGGTGTGATTGCTCCGCCCCGATAAACCGACGTGTTGTAGTGTATATGGAGGAGTAATGCTGAGAGAGAATCTCATTCATCTTTAGAATAGTCCAGGAATCCCGTGCTTAAGTATTTTCCTCCTTGATCTCATCAAAGGACATAATACTTATACCCATTTTTGGGTTCTTACTTCTAACTTATATTCTGTGATTATCTCAAAAGTTTCGGACTTGTGTTTCAACAGGAACATATGTCTGAATCTTGAGAGATCGTCAGTGAATGTAATGAGTACAAAGAACCGGTCCTGGCATGTGTAGACAGGGGACTTTCATACATCAGTATGTATCAATCCCAAAAGTTCACTAACTCTTTCTCTGTTTCCAATAAACGGAGCTGTGGCCATCTTATCTCTGTGACATGACCGGCAAGTTTCACAAGATGTAAATTCAAACTAATTTAAATATGCATCTATATGTAAGTTCAGCTAGTCGGGTCACATTGATATGACCTAGTCTACAATGCCTCAAGAAGGATTTGTTCATTTCTGAACTCTTCCTCTTGTGTGTGTTCTATACGTTAAGAATTATGGTTTGATTTAGAACGTATATACTTTTAGATAACATGCCTGAACCGATCAACTTTTGATATAGAAAATGTTCAAAACATTATCCAACAATACAAAATTATATCCTTCTTTACTAATAAAGAGATTGATATGATGTTGTATATCAGGTTCGGTATCTAATAACATTCGTTCAGAATCAATGTATTCTGGTAATACAGGGTGATAACTGCCAACAGACTTGGCTGCAACACTTGCATCATTTCCAACTCTTGAAACTTATCACCCGTTCTTAGTTCTCTACCGATCTGTAGCCCATGTAACAAATTACATATGTGGGATCCTGATCCGGTATCAAATACCCAGGACGTAAAGGATATTGAGAAACAGTTCTGTGTAATGAACACACCCGAAGAAGATGCATCAACATGCACTTTCTTCATTTGGGCGGCACGGGAATTCTGGTAATCCCCTATTTCCTGCTCTGTCTTATAACAATTATAAGTTGGAGCGGGACTAACGTTCCCTAGCGCAGTATAACAAGCGGGTTCGATCAATACATCCGTATTATTATTTTGATTAAGGCGTGACATAGTCGTAACCAGGAGAGAGAGAGAGAAGAAAACACTCAGCGTGCGCTTTTACAAGATTAGATTGGTTATAATATATCTAATCAGGATGTCTCCCACTGTTTTAGTCAAATCTTCCTTCAAACCCTAAAAGGAAAGACTAGCCGGGATTAATTACACCCTACAAGTTCGCCAATCTTTCAGCCAGGCCAGTACCGGTATTTTGAGGGAGGTTCCCCGTGCTTTCGCACGGACCTAATTAAAGTAACCTCATTTTCCCAGGGGCGTAACCCCGTTAACACCTTTCTAGACACCTACTTGATCGACTAATTGTAATGTGTAAAACTCTCCCAGGAGTAACTCTTACTCGCAGCGGGTATCGGGATCCAACTATCTCATAGAAGGTATGCAATCTCATTGCAAATTTCAACTCTTGAAATTCCCAATAATATTTTACCCCTAGTGACTTATGACCTTAACTATGGTCAACAAATCATAAGCACTAGTCAAGTTTTACCCGTCATTTCTTGATTAAATAGACCCACCCACATGACCCTTAACTAAGGTCAACAAAGTCACATGACTGTCCAAACTAATCGCATCATATTCTATATAGGAAGACATCACTTAGCTACCGTACACTGTGCCTTAACTAACGTCAACAAACACAGCACGAATACTAAGTACCCTACTTCCTAAAATGACGGAGGGTTACGACAGGATTTTAAGAAAACCTTTTGCGTAATGAACTTGATATCGTTGTAGAATCGAGTGATTTTTAAAAGGAATGTTTTTTAGGCCTTTTCTAGTTTTGCTAAAGAGGTCACTCCCAGTGAAGGGATCGTCGGCTCTTTCCTCATCGAATAAGGTGCAGGATATTTCACAAATATCACTATGCAAAGCAAAAACTATATAAGCAATCAAAAGACAATCCGTGTTTGTAGCATCTGCTAGTTTCGCTAAAGAGGTCATCCCAGTGAAGGGATCTCGGCTCTTTCCTTATCGAATAAGGTGCTGGATGTTCTACAAGGAACCCCGCTATGCAAAGCAAGAACTAGAGCTACCTGTTTTTGAGACAAGTTTCTACAACATCTTTAGGTTTCTTTTATTTCATTAATCTCATTAATAAAGTCCCATTTTATTATGTTTCACAAGCATCAGATTTGAAACGAAATCAACAATATATATAATATATATCTCATATATACAATATAAACATTCGTCTCAGGCAGTAATATGATCTCATCACAGAACATTGCAGCAGAAGAACATATATGAAATATTGGATATACTAGGACGTCCGTGTTTGAATACGAGCCTGCATAAAACATGGATTCCACGGTCGCAATGAATAGCCAAACCCACATCCCTAGACCCCTACGAGAGCGGCAAGCAACACTGCCAATTCTAGGGTTAGGAGACCCGGTCTTGACTCCTCGAGATGGTCTCTCACTGGACCCTAGAACCCGGTTACTTGTGCTCCCCGCCTTGGGTCTACCTAATGCGGAAAAGTAAATAATATACAATGGTGACATCATCCTCATCCCGGAAGTGCCCCAATAAAAGAATATTACATACAAATGAATTTTACATGAATGAAAATGAAAAAACTCTCATCTCACATAAAAACCCCGGCTATTCAGAACACGACGATCCAATATAACATATCACAGTAACACATAATATCTCATATCATCAACGTAAATAAGTATGCATACACCGATTGTCGTTGATGTATAGCAACGAAAACCGGTGATACAACTACATACTACACTTACGGTCACAGAAAAGAAAGTGTAAAACTACAACAGTTGGGATCCGCAACCTCCTTAGACATCGCATGCCTAACCAAATGAATTTCTTAAACATCGCATGCCTAACAATTATAAACCCCGCATTTCAGTCTCTATATCGAAAACACCTTTCAATATCTGGTCGGGCAATTCAACAAGATTCCCAATATCCTGATCGAATGCTCGTCGCAAACTTTAGTAGACGGCCTCACCCCCGGATGCCATCGACGAAGTGCACTAAAGCGGAACACCGCTGCCGTGAGCACCCGAACGGATGCTTTTGGCGATGGGGTTCTCCTACAGTCACTTGGTCGGGGCTATGGGGCGTGGCTGTCTATTAAGTTTACCCGGCGAGTATCCGCGTACGCTACGTGATTGCGACGGACTTTTGATCACATCAAAATTCCGTGGCAACCGATCATCTGAGACTGAACTGCTAGATTTATAACATTCTAATTAGTTATCTCATAACTACTTGTGGATTTCAAATATTGTATCACATTCCAGATAAAAAGACAATGTCAAACTTTCCGATCGAATAAACAAACACCCAAGATTTCCCTAATAGCTCAATACTTGAGCGGAGTTCAAAAAGTATCCATCACATGCCACAGTACCAATGGTCCAGCCGTAGAAGGGTCAAGCCAACGCCTCACATGTGGCAACGCCGTACTGCCCCAAACCCTAAGGTTTAAAGACGGTTCAGACGGTCACATAATCGAGTTAAGGTTTGTGTTCTTCTAGAGGGTCCACCGCGTTACTTGCATGATTTTCCGGAAGTTTCAAACTCGAGAAAAAATCCAAATTTTGAAAAATTTTCCGACAGGGGAAAAAGTGAGTTATTGATGTCCGTTCGAACTTTTTAACACGTTCTAAAATTATCCAGAAAAAACTTAAACGAAGTTAAATTATCCGATCGAATCAACGAGTCCCCAATACAACCCAGAAAACTCAACACTTGAGTAAATTAAAAATTCCCAGAAACATCAGGAAGTACCTACGGATGTTACTGTGCAAACAGCAAACCCTAATTCTCCTATACGGCCGTGGAACCGCCGCGCAAGCCATGGTACGGCCGCGGTTCCACGGCGCTTTAGTAGGATTAGTGTCTCGTTTTGCACAGTAATTCCTAAAATACCCTGCTGATTTTTTTGAGTATTTTTAATATAAAAAAATCAACATTTTTGAAAAATTTCCAGAAACTAGGGTTTTACGGGTATTCGGAGTTCGATCGGACTTTAAACTTCGCCTAGACTTCGCCTAAAGCTCTAGCTTGGCTCTGATACCATTGTAGAGTTGCTAGGCACTCTCATAAGGGTCTACAAGGCATCAACCATGCCCGATTTAAAATTTAGACGTGCCGAACAACCCTAACCAAGATCTTTAAACTAGAGATTAGGCGAAACAAAGTATGTTAAACACTTTAACATCTAAGAGTTTGGGATTACAACCTTTGTAGTCCGGTCCTTCACTTCATAAGCTCCGTGTTGAGGTCCCTTCGCTGCGATCATCGAGTTTCCGGACTCTAGAGAGGCTCCACGAAGAGAAAGATGCAAGCTTGCTTCCGATCTTCGATAACTAAGATGATCTACCTTGAAGTTTCTATAACACAAGCTCTCACTCACTAAATGAAGTGAACACCCTAATCTAATTGGCAAGAGTAGATTAGGATGATGAAGTAGGAATTTAGCACTCTTTTGTTTTCTTAACCTCACTCAAAATCATCACTAATGAAAAAGCTAGTAACCTTTTCCATGAAAGAAGAAGAAGGAAGAAGAAGATCTAATCCTTTTGTGATGAATAATGAAACTCAAGTGTGAGGTTAGAAATGCAACCATGGTATATGTAACCCTTGTAGAGATTTAACTAAGGTTAAAGGGTTGGGTTGGGTTAAAACAAATATCTTGCAAAATATCAAAACAAATATTTTTGCACAAAACAAAACAAAACCTTCTAGAAGGTTCTAGAAAAGATTAACCCAAATCAAACCCTAACCATGTTTAATCTCCACTAAACATGTTGCATTAATAACCCTAACATGTTACAATATTATATATCATATATACAATATTTATTGTAACAAAATAAAATAATACAATTAACATATATCGCATATATATCAATGTATTACCCGAGTGAGAAAAAGAATCTTTTAGTGAGCTTATATCAGTTAATGTAATTTAATATATCAAATATATAATTATACATTAAATTATCGAATCAACACTTGATCCGATAATCCGGCTATTTCTCAAATAACCGACTAATATAATCTGTATCAGTTCATCGAATCAACACTTGATCCGATGACCCGGCTATATCTCATATACCCGGTCGATATCTCATATCGCGAGAATCTAATACGGTATCACATACACGTATTGTTCTCGGTCCCGCACATATCATATATGTGCTCCTACTCCATTTTGCCTGAGTCAAGAAACCTCTGTGTAGGACTCTAAAGAATCGTCAATACGCCGGCAGTAGGTGATGATCATATCAAACACCCACAAGCTGCAAGCGGTCAGCTAAACGTAACAGCCACCCAGGTATTGAGCGATCAAAAGATCAACAAGCAAGCCTGTACATTCTCCTGCGAATCCAGTCAGTAACACTCCCGTACAGTCCGGTCTCTTCGTTTGATATGTCGCATATCTCGCCTAGGGGTGGTAAACGTCAGACCCCAGTAGCTTGATAAGTCGTGTCGATATGAGGTCTATAACAGTTCGAGAAACTACTGATAACACTTACCAGTAAATCTCAGCAACCCTGGCCAGTGATTTCTAGTTATAGCCAATCGAACACAGCACAACATCAACTCCCTATACCGGGAGAGAAGAATCTCCTCCTATCGCTCATTGCCCCCATGTGATTCGGGACTGTACCCAAAAGCCACCTTTTTGTACGCCCACTTGGACGTGGTATAATGGAAATCAAAGCACAGTGGGAATCATACAAGACTCTATGACGATCTCGGGTCTACAGACTAACCTGTACCAGTGTCACCGAAGAACTGCCATCTGACGTGAGGTATAATACCATCTGGGAGTTCTCGGCGAGTCCGTCCAGTGTACCCAGTCTCCATTGAGCACCTGTATACCTTCTCTGATGTCAAACACCAATGGATATGAGATCATCCATCGCCCATCATATGGGTCAAGAAGCGCATACGCTAGTCTACTCTGGAGTATCGATGCCCTGTCTCGGTACTCCCATGACTAAGAATATTTGAAGGATGTACTTGGCGACTACACTGTCCTCACTAGTATGATCTGCTTCATAGTCATGGTAGTCAAGTACTCATCCTAAGGGCTTTATCAACATGTAACATAGAGACAATTAGAGTACATGTTAAGATAAAGTGTAACAAGATAGCGTACTATCATGTCGAGCAAGAAAGTCCTCCCTATATATGTCCAAGCATCCACTACAATATACATCGTATGTACAGTAATGGCCTCTAGGGCATATATATAACTAACATATTCCTCGTCTTGTACGTGGATGACATTCTCCTAATAGGAAATGGCATTCCTATGCTACAGTCAGTCAAAGGATTCTTATCACAGAGGTTCTCCATGAAGGACCTGGGCGATGCCAACTACATTCTGGGGATCCAGATCTATCGTGATAGATCTAAGAGGATGTTGGGACTTTCGCAGTCCAGGTACATCGACACCATACTGAAACGATTCGGTATGGAAGATTCAAAGCGCAGTAATCTGCCGGTTTGTCACGGAATCACCCTCTCCAAAGATATGTCTCCCAAGACTGATTTGGAAAGGGCTCGCATGTCATCTATACCCTACACATCTGCGGTAGGCTCTATAATGTATGTGATGTTGTGTACAAGACCAGATGTAGCATACGCATTAAGCGTTGTAAGCCGGTATCAGTCGGACCCAGGGGAGAAACACTGGATAGCAGTAAAGAACATTCTCAAGTACCTGAGAAGGATTAAGGAGATGTTCTTGGTGTATGGCGGAAAAGACCTCCAGATCGAGGCTTTTGCTGACTCCAGCTTCCAGAGTGACAAGGATGACTCCAAGTCCATGTCGGGTTATGTCTTTACCCTCAATGGAGGGGCGGTTTGCTGGAAGAGCTCCAAGCAGGAAACCGTTGCTGACTCAACTATGGAAGCGGAGTACATAGCTGCTTGCGATGACGCAAAGGAAGCTGTCTGGATGAAGAAGTTCCTCACGGAGCTTCAGGTGGTTCCTACCATTGTTGATCCAATACCGCTGTATTGTGACAACAACGGCGCTATAGCTTTAGCGAAGGAACCCAGGTCCCATCAGAAGTCCAGACACATTTTGAGGCGGTACCACCTGATCAAGGAGATCATAGATCGCCGGGAGATCAAGGTGAAGAGAGTAAATTCGGAGAATAATACTGCAGATCCATTCACGAAGGCCATACCCCAAACTCAGTTCGAGCGGCTGATCGAGATGATAGGTCTTCGATACGCCAGTACATAGCCCTAGTGCAAGTGGGAGATTGTTAGTGTATATGCCCTAGAGTCCATTACTGTATCATACTAGTTTGTATATTACTTAATGGAAGCTTGGGATATTCACAGTTGTATAGACAATCTTGCTCAAAAATGGTAGTATGCTACTTGGTTTGTTTCTACTTAAATATATGCATGTGTTTCTTTTAGCATATCGCTTATACATATTAGTGGAGCCCTTAGGATCTTTGCTTGATTACCAGCGTTGTGATGGTAGTCATACTAATGGGGGCTGGGTAATCTATAAGCACATCCTTATACAGGTCTCTAGTCGTAGGATTATCGAGATGGGGCATCGATACTCCGGAGTCGACTAGCGTATGCGCTTCTCATCCCAGCAGGGGAGATGGTCTGTCCCACAGCCATCAGTACGTCGTACTGGAGATAGTATGCGGGTGCTCGTTAGGTTACGAGTACACTGGACAGGACTCATCGGGAACTGTTGGTTGGTATTATACCTATCGTCAGATAACAGTTCCCAGGTGACAGGAGTACAGCTTAGTCCGTCGACTTGACACTGCTATTTCGCCTCGAGTGTGTTCCCACTGTACTTTGATTACTACCCTACCACGGCTCAAAGGAGTCATGCAAACAGGTGGTGGTTGGGTGCAGTCCCGAAGCACTTGGAGGCAGTAGCGGTTAGATAGGATTCGTCTCTCCCGGTATTGGGGGTTGATATCGCTCTGTGTCTAGGAGAGCCATTACACAAAGTCCCTAGCCAGGGCAAGCGAGAATTACCGGTAGTGTTTCCAGCAGTTTCTCAGGGTGCTTTGGGCTACACTCCGGCACGACTTGTACCACTATTAGGGGTCTGACGTTTACCGCCCCCTAGGCCCGACATGCGATACTCATAGACGAACAGACCGGACCGTACAGAGATTGTCACATTCAGGCTCAGTAGGAGTTCGGGTGGGTTTACCTCATTGGCCTTCTTATCAACATCTACCTGGGGACCGTTACGTACAGCTAGTGCCGCTTGCGGTCTGTGGTTAAACCCACTGCCAGCGTAGTGTTGAGTCTTTAGAGTCCCACACAGAGAGTTTCCCTGCACTGGGCAAAAGGTGTAGAGGCCATATGGTTTTACGGCAAGGCTACGATCACTTACTTGCACTTATGCGCGTATGATGTTCGGGCAGACGATACTAGTGGGCTTTGGTTTAAGCCGGATCCTAGTATTATATAGATGGATTGGTTTTGTCTTCTGTGCATTTGCATTCTACGGAATGCGGATGCGGGTGTGTATTCACGGTTGTGAGGAGCGAAGAAGGAGGTGCCTCATTGGGGTTCTGATCGTTGATTCGGTCAAAACCATTATGAGGTGAGGAAAATATTTACTAATCTTTTTAATAATAATTATGTTATGGCTAATTGCTTTGACCATTTGACCATGCTTGACAATTTGACCTAGTTGACCATTGTTGACTTGGATATTTCTTGTGAGCTCTAGACTCTTCTTTGCTTTATCAAGACATGATAGTGGTCAAATCAAACTTAGCCATCATAATTATTATGATAAAAGATTGGTTTTTATTTTTTTCTGTGGCTTATTATCTCTTGCTCATTCTCTCTCATCAAAAGAGAGCTCCTATGGTTGCTTCATCTTCCTCCTCACTACAAAATCCTTTAGCTCTCATGTGTTGAGAAAATAAGGATCCAAATAGACAAACAAATCCATCTTCTTCCTCTACATTACTTAGGACATCAAGAGTAGCAAACTTATAGCCCTAGTTACCTCGGCTTGAGGTGGAGCTCGGACTATAGACTCTCGGGTGGATCGTCTTCGACTCAAGGAGGCCACGGAGGTGACCAAGATCCGGATTGACCCATGGAGCCTACGGAGACGAGGAGGATAGCGGAGAAGACCCGAAGGATTAGTAGCATGAGGTATAATCTCCTTGCATGGTAGATAGAACCTCATGTAGTTTGTTAGCAATGGTTTGGCAAATATCCTCAAGTTTTAGTCTATGTTACCTTGTGATAAAAATTTGATTTTTACTCTTTCCGCCTCCCCGTAAGTACCGGAGTGGGTTACATAGACTTACATATACAACAATGGTGGTATCATCCTCAACCCGGAAGTGCCGCAATAAAAGAATATTACATTGAATTTTACATGAATGAAAATATAAATACTCTCATCTCACATAAAACCCCCGGCTATTCAATCACGACGATCCAATGAATCATATCAACAGCAATACATAGCATCTCATGTCATCAACGTAAGTAAATATGTGTATCCCGAAAACTCTTTAACATATAGCAACAAGATTGGGATACCCCGAATATTACACTTACGGTCGCAGAAAAGAAACAGAAAACTACAATGATTAGAATCCGCAATACCCTTGACATCATAAACTCGGAATATCTCATTTTCCGGATTTCATGCCTAACATGTAAAACATGCATTTTAGTCTCAAATTGAAAACTCTTTTCAATTGGTTGTTGGATAATTCAACAAGATTCCCGACTTAGTGATCGCGTACAATACGTAATTGCGACGGAGTTTTGATCCGAATCAAAACTTCGTTGCAATCGATCAATTGAGACTAAACGGCTAGGTTTGCAATTATACTAACCAGTTTTCATAAAACTAATTAATCCAGATTCTAATAATTGCATCACACATATCACAAGGCTTGTAAAGTAACCGCGACATTAGAATTCCGCACGCAATTAGCAAACTAAACCAATTTTTCCAACACTTGAAAAATCCAGTGAGCTATAGTTCCAAAACCGATCGTTTTAAGACAATCCGGGAATCGAAACGGACTCGAAACCCGCCCGAATCTTTATGGGGATGAAGACCCAAGATTAAGTGTCGAATGGGGGCCTAAAGGGGGTACCCCACCCCTGAGGCCACCACGAGGTGGCCAGAGGGTGAGGCAGACCCGAAACAGCCCAAGGTGGGGCAGTTTCGGGTCCCCACCGCCAAGACCACCTTGTGGTGGTCTTGGGGAGTGGGCCCAGCCGTTCGGTCCCTCCCGGGGTATCTCCGGGGTGCGCACGCTCCACCCCGCGGCTTTTCGGTTCAAACCGTGAGCCCACGAGATGTGCAAACAACTCAAAACATCAATTTCGAAATTGTTTTTATCGACAGTTTTTGCGCGACAAAAACGGCGGATTTCTAACGTCGCTACAAGTTACCCTAATGTTCTAGCTTGGCTCTAATACCATGAAAGTATACCTTAACACCACCATGAGGTTCTAGAGGTATCAAGCATGCCACATTTTAATTTTTATTAGGTGCTAAGTTAGACTAACAAGATCATTACTAGAATTTTAGGGTTTGCCTTTGTGATGTGATTAAACCAAGAGAAGAAAAGAGCATACAACTTTTATAGTTCGAGTCCTTCTCTTCTAAAGCTCTGGGTTGAAGTCCACGTAACTCTACTAGGCTCCTCTTCCAGTTAAACGAACCTCCTTCGTGATCTTCGCGCCAAAGACGATCCACCCGAAGTTCTTCTAGCTTAAGCTAACTCTACACTAAACTTCTTTAGTGTAGGAAACAAACCACACCAAATTGCTAGTTTGGTGTAGGATGATGAAGTAGGGATGTTAAAAGCTCACAAGTTTGTGCTCAAGCTTCATGTTCACATCACACGTGAGGGTTGAAGCATGAACTATAGCAATTGATGAGGAAGAAGAAACTAGAGAGCAACCATGGGAGCAACTCAAGAAAATGGCTAAGTGTTGAGAATGAGACTAGAATGAATGGAAACTCTTGACCCCCACTCATTCAAGCATGGAATTTTGCAAAATAAAATTGCAACCATGCTTGAATAGTGCGTCAAGATGAATAAACTATGAGTAAACCCCATGCTTGCAACCATGCTCACATTTTCCACCTCTTTTCTATTTTTCTCAAAAATAGAAAATCAAGCCATGCTTCATTATATATATATATATATATATATATATATATATATATCATGTATCATGTATCATATATATTAATATATATATAATGAAGAATAATTAGTGAGCTAATGGTATTAGTTAAGATATAATTATATCACATATAATATACATCACATTATTAAATCAACATTTGCTTTAATAATCCGGTTATATCACATATGACCGACTAATATTGTCACGCTCCGCTTTCCAGAGTGCGCTAAGATCGGCACGTGACAGAGCCAACCATGCTACCTGTGGTTAGGAAACATCCCTCCACGGTCACATTACGGCTGTCTGAAGATATCAAGAACAGGAAAATAAAATAAACTATTTAGTACATGTCCATATGCCAGAACAAACGAGTCAAGAAATAAAATGCGGAAGCAATAAATCCAATGAGCAAAACATTTGGAAAGTAAAACTGGATACTAACTGGATCCGCACTGCTCGGCCTAACGGCGGAAGTACTCCTGCTCAACCTGCGACAAAGGTAGAGGATATGGGCCATGCAAAACCCAGACGTCAGTGCGTCATAATATCAACAATAATATAATCAGGAGGTAACAAGTCATGCAGGCATGAGTATAAACAGTAATAAGAGTATAACAGTATCACGAATAAGGAACAGTGAAGGGTATAAGCACATGTGACGTGCGGTGAGTAATCTGAACTAAACTACTGGGTTAATTACTCTCAAGTCTTTGAAATCAATTTAATGAATCGTCGATGTAACTTAATAGTATCCCGTGCATGCCCAGGACCACGGTCAATACTCTCGGGCTGAATCCGAGACGTGCCGCTAGGCAGTAAACAGGTAACATGTACAGACGAATGATGTCAGCAGCATCATCCTGGGGCTGGCCTAGCCCGTAAAATTGATCAGTATATGCGTCGAACTGTTGAGTTACAAGTCAGGTTTCATCATTGATTTCCCCTTACCCCCAAATTATGTGTTCAAATCAGGTATTGATAAATCCGGAGCTAATGCCAACACAGGATCAAGCAGGTACAGGTTTGTCTATGTAGACAACATGATACGTCTGTCGGGACAACATGTCAGGATTGTCGGCATTAGAAGAAGGATCGGGTAATATGTTAAGTAGTGATATATCAGGTCATGTCAGGTAGTGCACAGGTATCAAGCGGATGCCTAACAGTAAAATGTAGCAAGTATCGAATCACGGTAAAGGTATGGATCTACGGTGAAAGCATGGATGCACAAACATCTATCAGAGGTTACATCATGACTATGTAGGATGCACATTATCAATCATGGTACACTAATACAACAGTAATATGAAATAACATGGTCTCGGCGTACAACTAGATATATAATAAACCGTACGGATACAGACGGATACTATAAAACTGTAAATCGGTAAAATTTGTTGAATATTAAAACACAAACACTATTATTTATTAAATAGATATTGATATAATAATATTAAGATGGATAACATATTCAAACCAATTAATAACTATAAAAGTGGTATTGATTAACCATGCACAAGAAAGTTCCGTTCAGAAATTCAGCGTCACCCTGATTTGTAAAATAGCTTAAAAATAACAAACGTTCTCCAAAAGGGACGTGTCTTATACCAAAACAAATATAATTCAATAAGGTTTTCATTTTTGTAAGTTGAAGTATCTCAGGTTGTTCTTACAAAAAGTTAAGAACATTCGAATTGAAAGTTTGCTGCTGGAATTTCCCGGGACAGTAGTTTAGAGATATTTTCATTTGCATTTTACGTTATTTAAACAATTTATTTTGTAAGTAAATATTTATAGAGTTATAGTATTCTGAGTTATATTCGTAAAGAACTAAAGAACGTATACTAATAATTTTTCTATGACTTATAATGAATTTTATAAGGTAAGGTGTACAGTAAATTTCAGATTTGTCGTATCCGCTTTGCAACGATGTTTCATGTGTAAACTATAATATTTTCAAACTATATTTTGTATAACATTATAAAATGCAGATTATAAACTAATTAAAGAAAATAATAAGAAATATTTTGACGATATATATTTTAAATGATATAGATGCAAACGGGTATCCGAAAACGGTAAACTTTAATATGGATGTACAGTGCAATCAACATGTGATATTTTTATTCATATGGATGCAAAATAAGATACATAGCATGTAGCAAAATGAATTAGCATGCGACTAGACATGTAAATAATGATACGGATGCACACGGACGTCATATAACAGTAAGATGATAAACTGGTAAATGCAGGATGTACAACTAAACAATATGAGATGTAAATATTCCATTGGGTGCAGTATATTGTAATATAGTATGTAACAAGATAGGTTTGCATGCACTAGATGTGAAATAACTTGTACGGATGCATACGGATGTCGTAAAACTGTAAAACTAAACATGGGATACATGATTTAAAATACAAGTGTTATATTTATTCAAATAGATGTAAATACAGTAACATAGCATGTAGCAAGATAAACTTACCTCGATTGAATCACGCGATGGATACGCACGGCACGTCCGACGTCGGTAAATCGTCGCAACGCACACGCGGCACGCGGGACAGGTCCAGGCAAGGCAAGAAGGTGATCACACAGGCAAGATACGTCCACTGGATCAGTCGGATAGTCAGCGACGAGCACGGCTCCGGCGGTGATCACCGGAATCAAGAAACAAGATCAAGAAAAAGAAAGAAGAAAGAAAAAGAAGAAATAAGAAGAAGGGGTTGTGTATTAAATAAGGAAGAAAATAAATAAATAAATAAAATATATATAAATATATATATGCAGAGGAGAGAGAGAGAGAAAGGGGTTGTTAATTTGTTAGGAAATTAGTTTAGATTTAAATTTAAAAAAATCTTTTATTAGTTAACTAAATTTTAATTTGTATCAGTTTATAAAATTAATATTATATAAATAAAATTTGATATTCTGGTAAATACAAATATCGTCCAAAACAAGCCCGGGTCGGGTCTAAAAATTCAGTTTTAAAATACGAAAAATATACATGTCGACCAAAATAAAAAATGAATGTCCGGGTAACGAAAAATGTATACCCCCAAGAACGGATGCACGTAGGCATCCAAACAAGTCTGTCTCACTGAACGGGATGAGAACAAGATGCGCGGATACTACCACAGGGTTAGGGTATCATGCAGGCCATGCAATGTATTTTTAAAATATTTTATGTGACTTAAAATGTTATATTGTAAAAATGCAAATGCCAGATAAAATGCCAATATGCAAAATGTATAAATTAAAATGAAAGTGCACGAGTCCATGTAACAGGTCAGGATAAATCATAAACATGAATCAAGACAGGTTTCAAGCAAGCGGGTCGGGTAGAATGCAAATACAAATGTCAAATACACTATTCGCACCCAAAACACAGTAAATCAGGAAAATACCATAAATAAAGAAATACCATACTTCATCATCATCATCATCATCATCATCATCACCATCATTATTATTATTATTATTATTATTATTATTATTATTATTATTATTATTATTATATATATATATATATAATGAAGAATAATTAGTGAGCTAATAGTATTGGTTAAGATATAATTATATCACATATAATATACATCACATTATTAAATCAACATTTGATTTAATAATCCGGTTATATCACATATGACCGACCAATATCATTTATCTATATATCACATTATCAAATTAACACTTGAATCGACAATCTAGTTATATCACATATAACCGAACCGATAACAGATAAATGCCAGATTACAATACGGTATCACATACACGTATTTAATCAGGCCCACACACATATCAACATATGTGCCCTACTTCGTTTTCGCTCGAACCAGGAAATTTCTGTGTGGTACTCTAAAGACTCGTCAATACGCCAGCAGTAGGTGATGATCACATCAGTCACCCACAAGCCGTCAACAGTACTAACTGGACGTAATGGGTACCCAGGTATTGAGTGATATAAAGATCAACAAGCAAGCTCGTCCATACTCTCCATGAAGCCTATCAGTAACACTACTGTACGGTCCGGTCTCTTCGTCTGATATGTCGCATATCATATCTAGGGGTCGTAAACATCAATCCCCAGTAACGTGATAAGTCATGCCAATATCTGGCCTATAACGGTTTGAGAAACTACTGATAACTCTTATCAGTAAATCTCAGCAGCAGCTCTGACCAGGGACTTCCTGTTATAGCCAATCGAGTATAGCGCAACATCAACCCCCAATACCGGGAGAGACGAAACCCCTCATATCGTTCATTGCCTCCATGTGACTCGGGACTGTACCCAAAATCCACATGTTTGCACGACTCCTTTGAGCCATGGTATGGAGGAAATCAAAGCACGTTGCGAGCCACACAAGACTCTATGACGATCTCGGGTCTACAGACTAACCTGTACCAGTGTCACCAGAGGACTGCTATCTAACGATAGGTAAACTACCACATAGGAGTCCTCGGCGAGTCCTGTTCGGTGTACCCATTCTTCAATGAGCACATGTGTACAATCTTTGATGTCACACACCAATGGTTATGGGATCAACCATCACCCTCTAAGGGACAAAAAATGTACACACTAGTCTACACTGGAATATCGATGCCCTGGTCTCGATATTCCTACGACTAGGAACTGATTAAAGGATATACTTGTGGACCACCCCGACCCCACTAGTAGATCTCATCATAATCCTGGCAGTCAAGTACATATCCTAAGAGCTTTATCAACATGTAAGAGTAAGACAGTAAAGAATACCAATCAATATGTTAAGATAAAGAGTAACCAGATACATACTATCATGTCGAGCAAGAAAGTCCTCTATATATATGTGTCCAAGCATCCACTATAATATACATCACATGTACAATAATGGCCTCTAGGGTATACATATAACTAACAGTTACTCGCCAAAACCAGAAGCGGGGCGGCCCCCTTCATCAAAGTGAATGGACCACCCGGCACTTCACAGAATCCGGTAACTTGAACACCCCTCCTTGGGTCTACCTGTATCCCCTACGAGTGCGGCGAATAGCCCTCCAATTCTAGAGTGAAGCCCCCCTTTCTCAACGCCATGAGATGCGGACCCGTTGCTCTCCAAAACCCGGCTATCCGTGCACTCCATCGCGGGATAATCCTAGTACAAAAAGTAAAATATGTACAATGGTGACATCAACCTCAACCCGGTCGTGCCCCAAACAAATAATATACAAACAGGCAGTGCAGGCAGTCCACATGTCAGACGCTCGTCCCGCGATATCAAATGTACAAATGAAACTAAACCGTACTAACATTGCACCCAAGCTATCCACCACGACGATTCCGCAACAAACACAGCACAACACAGAACATCAACGTGAATGTTACGTTCGTAAACCCGTCTAAAAGAACTATAGCAATTAGACAAGTTGTACCGCTCTAATGACATTCACGATGCAGATAGTAATGTATGTATTGTAAAACTTTAAACAATGTTAGAAACATCGACTTCGAAATAACCCCGAATAGCCCCAAACTAATAGATAAAACCATATCCAAACTGGGCTAAACTAGCAATACCACTGAACTAATATTCCAAAGACTAAAGCACGCTACAAATTCGAAGTCCCAATACCCCACAAAAACCGACCAGGCCAGAAATTAGGCAATTCTCGCCGGGTCATTAGTGGATTTTGGGGCTCGTATTTGGTGTGTGTTCTAGTTGTCATATAAGTAGTCTTCTGCAGTTGCTTAAATATTTTTAGAAGACTCGGAAAAATTTGACAGAGAATGGAATATATCGAGTGATATTTCGGAGTTATTTCGGTTTTGATACTTTAACATCGTCTAAACCAACTAGTATGCGGTTAATGGTTTGGCTCTGATACCATATTGAGTTATGACCGGCCATCAATCCATGGCCAAATGCGGAACAAAAACTTTTAGAAACCGGCGCTAACGGAGCCTTAATCTACGAATCGTACTATTAACCTTATACTAATTCTATGAAAGGAGTTTAGAGAGGTTATACCGATCAATCCGTTTCCTTCGATCTTCAACCTCTGTCCCAAGCTCCTCGCAGCTTCTCCGATCAAATTTGATCTCCGGTCTCCCTACATCGAAGAAGATCCACGTCAAGGGTTAGTAAAACGGGCTCCGACTTCAAAACCGAAGCAACTCGAGTATCTAGTTTGCTAGCCTAGATAGCCAAGATGAAGTAGAGAGTGTGTGTGATCACTTTGTCTCAATACACCCAAGGATTCTCAATTCATGAAAGGGTATGGGTGGAGGTTGAAGAAGATGCCATGGGAGTGAAGAAGTGTGAGCTCAAGAAAAGAAAAGAGCAAGTCAAGAATAATTGTGAAGTGTTGTGTTGTATATGTTGTGAGCACTTAAAGAAAAACCAAGGCAAGAAAAAGATCTGCCATCTCACAATTTGCCCACAACAAATATCTTAGCCAAAGTAAATCATCCCATGACCCAATACCATGAGTCACCAAGTGCACATGCTACAACAATACATCAAAGCCAAAACTAACACTCACAGTTTCCACCTAATAAATATTAACCTAAATGTTTAATAGAAAAAGGAAATGGTATCTTCAAAAGTAATCTTGTAACGAATTACAAGAATACCCATCATCCGTATATACATACCTGCATCCGTATTCCGACTAAATACAAATACAACGAGACGAAAATAATCCAACAATATAATACTAGGATCCGGCTTAAACCAAAGCCCACTAGTATTATCCATCCGATCATGATCCGTGCACAAGTGCACGTATATGATCGAACCCTGCCATACGGCCTCTACAACGTTTCGCCTGAAGCAGTGAAACCCTCTGTGTGGGACTCTAAAGACTCGTCAATACGCTGGCAGTGGGTTTAACCACAAGTACGTCAGTGGCACTAGCTGTACGTAACGGCTACCCAGGTATTGAGCGAAAGGGAGGCCGACGAGCAAACTCATCCTGAAACCCCTACTGAGTCTGACAGTGACAATATCCGTACAGTCCGGTCCGTTCGTCTATGAGTATCGCATATCGAGTCTAGGGGGTGGATAAAGTCAAACCCCTAATAACACGACATTTAGTGTCGGTATGAAGCCTATCACCACCTGAGAAACTACTGATCCGAATCAGTAATTCTCGACTACCTTGGCCAAGGATTTCTGGTGATGGCCACCCGTGCACTCCGCGACATCAACCCCCAATACCGGGAGAGACGAATCCCTTAGCAATCCGCTTACTTCCTCCATGTGGCTCGGGACTGTACCCAACTAAAACCTGTTTGCACGACTCCTTTGAGCCGTGGTAGGGTAGTAATCAAAGCACAGTAGGAACTTACACGAGACAAATGACGATCTCAGGTCGATAGACTAACCTGTACACATGTCACCAGGGAACTGCTATCTGACAATAGGTATAATACCAACTAGCGTGTTCCCAGCGAGTCCGTCCGGTGTACTCATACCCAATAAGCATATGTATACATCTTAGGTGAACCAACTGACACCAATAGATTGTGAGACCGGCCACCGCCCCTCGTCGGGGTCTCGATTCGTATACACTAGTCTACTCTTGGAGTATCGATGCCCAGTCTCGAAACTCCTACGATTAGAGACATTTTAAGGATGTGCTAATAGACCGCCTAGCTCTCACGTATATAATCGCCATCATACTGCTGGTAGTCAAGCAAGAATCCTATGGGCTCTATCAACATGTAATAGTGATCTGTAATGCCACCTAAAGTATGTACACGATGATAAAGACAAACCAGATAGTATACTATCATCTCGAGTAAGACTGTTCTACCGATATAGGCCCTCCCTCAATCATTGCAATCACGTGCCTGCGATCCAATAATTTACTTAAGGGCATTATAGCCAACAGATTCCATGTGCACCAGATGCACGTGGCATTTTTGTATACTTTATTTGAGATCGATTTCATTTCGAGCATCATGTTTTTACGATATATACTATATGATTTAGTAACTGAGCAGGACTGGTCTGAGAACAGTACCTGAATATTTTTGCATGCGTCGATATTTACCAAAGGGATTTTCAAAAGGAGCTATAGTCTCAATATTTTCCTACGTGTCCATGATGACACGAAAATTTTACAAAAAAAATGGCCCTTCTAAATCATTTTCAAAAGGCGGAACGTATATGTTAAACAAAGGATATGCATATATATACAGCTATTTTCTTTATGATGCATGCCCGCTGCTCGTGCCGTGATTTGCGCATCGCACGGCGATTTGAAAAGGTTTTGCATGCAGTTCTATTCGGTTGTTTTGATAATTTCATAACGATGCGTACTATACATATGTCGTAATTCTAATTATATTATACTTGACTTCAATAATGGATTTGGATTAAAAAAAAACTAGTATTTCGCATTAACTCCGATGATTGCTTGACGCTTGATGGAGTTCGATTTTCGAGTTTTGCACTCGTTTTCATGCGCATGTATGCGCTATCATACGTCTTATGTATTCATGATTTCGGAGCCCAATGACTTGATAATTTTACTGAAATGTTTTAGTATTTGGGGAGTTTAAATTTAAATTCGGTGGCCAAATTTATTTAAGGGGCGAAGATTGTAACATTTCAGAAAATAAAATATTATTTTTGGGAATTTAAATAATTAAAATGATAAATATTATGAATATTTTAAAAGTATGGAGATTTGTTTTAATGAAATGGTATAATTATGTATGTATAGTTTGAAAAATATTTAGAAAATTAATAAGAATTATCGATTTTGAAAGAATTTGTGTGATTTGGACATTTATAAATTATTATATAATTAATTATATGTAAGTTTAATGCTAAACTTGATTAATATTTTACAAATTATGCATTAATCTTGTTTAGGGTACATGACGTGCAACATAACATGTTGTAAATACTTGTTACATTTTTATGAAACATGGCTTTAATTATTCATTTGTGCATATATGTATGATTTTGTATTTTTGTTTTTAAAATAAAAGAATAAAGAGGAGATATTTGGAGAAGGTGGGACATGAAGGCATGGGGCCTTGAGGTGAGAGAGTAAGATATGTATAGAGAGAGAGAGTGAGGAGGTTCTAGAATTTTGCCATCACCTTATTATTCCTCATCTCCTCATTTCTCTTCTTCATTTTCTTCTTCTCCTTCTCCTTCATCCTCCATCACCTCCTTTACCACCTCAAACAACCCCAAATCTCCATCAAAATATCATACCACCTTCACAAAAATTACTCTAAATCTCACTACAAACCCTATGGATCAATCAAGTGGAGATTTTGAGCATTTTAGGCAACCCAAGAATTTTCTTGAGTTGCCACATGAGGTATATCCCTACACTTCTAGTTAAGTTTTTGAGTTTCCTTACCTTCTATTATAGTTTAGAGTTAAACCGGTGTAGTTTAGTGATCTTTGAAAATTCCTAGATGAGGTTTAGGAGCTAATTTGAATTGTGAAAGTGTAATTGAGATTTAGTTAGTGTTTACAAGACCTTAGCGGTGATATTCCAGCTAGACTAGTGACTAGAAACCCAAAGCTTGAGTTTAGAATTTTCCGATGTCGGTTTTGTGGAGTTTTGAGGATCAAATGGAATCTGGAGCAACTTGAGGTCCCTATAAGAAAAACGAACAATTACATTGACCTGGTTAAACCACTAGAAGACCACCACAGAAGAACGAGACCAAAATCACAAAATGGGGCCGGCGACGCCGGGTACTGTAGCAATTACCGCTGGCCAAATGTTGGAGTTTGATGTTGGGATTTGGCCTATAGCTCACACTCCTTATAACCTAACTACTGTATTGTTAATTTTGTCTAGTCTACCTGTGCAAAAATCTGGGAGTAATTTGAGTTTGTTTTGAAAATGTTTTCCGATATTTGAATCTTGGATTTTTGGATTTCTTGATGTAACTTGGTCGTTCGACGTTCGCACGTTGACGTCAGAGAGTATCTTGTTGTTTTTGCACACGTTGACCATAGGTTCAAACCTATGTACGCTTCGCGTGTCGTGTCGATTTTCGAATATAATTTTGATGCGATACGATGTGTTTTGACTTGTAGGTACAAGCGTGTGGATTTTCGGGACTACGAAGGAGGGAAAGGCATCCATCGGGATCGACTAGAGCAAGGCGTTGTAGGTGAGTAGATGTATATCTACGGGGGAAGTCGGGTGGATGGCGTATAGCACCTCCGCAACCGTAGAATAGGTTATATATATTATATATAGGTGTTGATGCAAGACTTGGATACATTGAAAATAAGGTTTTAGGGGACCGTAGGATTAGAATAAACGTATTCGTAGGTAGGTATAATCTTAGCCTCTTTTATCTTAGTAGTGAACCTTAGGATATGTGTTGTCACACTCACGCACACACACGCACACTTGGTATGTGTGTGTGTGTGTATGATTATATATGTGTGTGTGTGTGTGTGTGTAGTAGTAGTAGTAAACCTTAGGATATGTGTTGTCACACACACGCACACACACGCACACTTGGTATGTGTGTGTGTATGATTACACACACACACACACACGTGAGATGAGGATATAATATGTTATTTGGTTTTGAGTCAATATGATCGGACATGGTATCGTGAGGTTATGTTATATGATCGAGTTGAGACCTTGTATATGATACCATATATTAAAAGATCGTTGGGCGATATACACATAACATATGATAGCATATGACTTGATGTGATATTAGATTGTACGTGACCTTAGATCCGTACCTTTGATATTGATATAGTACGATGGATGATACCGTACGAATTATGATATATATATGATATTTGACCCATACCCTAAATTTTGAGGATGTCGTACGACGGATTTTACCGTACGAGATATATTTATATAATGATTGATCCGCGCTCTTGACTCGAGAATTCCGTACGATGGATTATACCGTACGTGATGCTATGAGGCTGGATCGCCGACTACTAAACTTATCGACTCGGTTATGCTTTAAATTTCCTTTCACTTTCAACACCATTTTAGTTTAGTCCCTTAATTACTTAAGTAGATATTACAATAGAGTTCAAGCCATACCTATTTTCAAAACTAACGAATCGTGGGTATTTTCAAAGAGCAACCCGATGGATGCTACGGATTTTCAAAATGATATTTCTTTTCTCAAAAACACCGTAACCCCTACTTTTTCAAAAACAACGATTCGTACTATTTTAAATAAGGTAACCGTATTTAAAATATAGCTATGTATATCTTATCTTGTTGTGTTTACCATTTACCTTTCTGCTTTGTTTATGTTAATTCCATTTCATTGCATATATATACATGTGCTTTCATTAGCTATTACGATCTATCTGCTAGGACACATGCACCATTACTGATGATGCGTATGTTGCATGTACACCTACTGGCTGGTTCACACACATCATCATCGGTAATTGCTATGCCACATACATATTAGAGAACCGTTACTTCACTCGTACTACCTGATAAATTGTAGTTTACTGGTATTGTTTAACATTCATGATCTCACTTGCTCGTTTAGATATTGCATTCCTTAGTTAGATGCCGTATGCATTTTTATATACATTCTGTTTATGCACTGTGGAGGGGCTTATGCCGATATTCATCGTTTTTTTATTAACTCATGATTATGAGATTTCGGTATTTCATGAGATTTCTGGATTTGGGAAACTGCGTGTGAAATTGAAAACTTATGCTCCTTTAAAAAAAGAAAAATGTGGTTTTTCTTGATATGATGTATGACGTCCACCATGATATTTCTCGGTTCTGAAGCATATATGATATATGATAACCCGATTCGAGGAGTGAGGAGACACTGTCTGCGGGTACATGGTGGACCCGGTGCGGTACCCCGGTGCAAGAAGGCCGTATAGAGATTGAGAAGTTGAGCCCGACAGAGGAGTAGTACCGACCGGTGATATTTTAGCGCGGCGGATATCTGGAGGATACCAACCGTAGTCATGAGATCGGATGATATGGCCCGATCCGGACCGATGAAGCTCGAGATATGAGTATTATGTGTAGCGGTTGGACACGGTTTTTATGATGTTTTGAGTGTCGATGCTGGGCACTCAGGTTTTATCATGATTTAGTGTGTCGTTGCTGGGCATACGTTGGTTGATACATTTACACTCATACATACATTACACATGACATGGTAGTACCTTATGACCTGGACATTATTACTTTAGTTGTTTTACTGTTGCTTATATTATTACCCTTACTACCACTCGACGTCATTATATATTATTATTGTATTGTATGACCTAGGAGATAGTCATACATTCAGTTTCTACTCGGTGATGTCTTCTACTCATGAGTTGGCAACTCACCCCCGTTGTGCTACAGTTTTCTTGCAGGTTCGACCACACAGATACCGTTGCGGCTTACTGGCACACTAGCTTCTTCAGGATGATTGCATTGATAGGTGAGATACACTTGCATCATGACCAACATTATATACTTGTATATTTCATTTCAGTTGTATCTAGTTAAAATCTCTATCAACCAGACTATGTATATTCGTAGACTTAGAAACCTTTATTGTATTTTCTTTCGGACTTAAAATCACGCTCATGTATTTATTATTTGTTTCTGTTTTCTTGATGATGCTTTGGTTTTCTTTATTTTATTTCTCTGTTTGATCCTCGCCTTCGGCGTTGTATATTTATTTCATTGCGTGGTTGTTTCCGCTAATTGGCGAAGAGCTAGCTCCCATTTGGGGATGCCTATTATTATTATTATTGCTTATATTGTTTTCGGGTTAAAAATTATAAAGGAGGTGCTGCCGAAATTTTAAATGACGAAAATGTTTTTAAGATAGATATAAGATATTGTATTTTTATAGAATATAACTTATGTTATAAAAGAAATAACTTGATTTCAGTGTACTTTTATTTTAAAACTATATCTCCACTATTTTCCCTAAAAAGGTTTAGATTTTTAGGATTTTTGGCTTACTTGAATTAAGTGTGGTCCTATAGACTTCACATAATTCAAGTGCCAGTCACGTGTCTTTTTCCGGGTCGTGACACATTTTGCAAATCTTTCTGGGGATCTTTCGTGCAATGGAGAAACATCTCCTAGGTTTTGTTGTCAATTTGTTTTGATGTAAGAATATCAATGTGGATTTGAACAAAAATAGTCGGCTGGTACATGTGTTCTTTTGGGGGGAAAGTGTTCACGGGTGCGATGGATCTGTGAGGGTCGAGATCTATACATTCGCCATCCATTTCAATCATGGAAGAGAGGTGATTGACCCCGGTATCTCCGGAATTTCCTGCTTGAGATCAAATTGGGCCAACCATCGACTGATGTCGTCGATTTTCTCAGTGGATGCCCTGAAAACGTCTTCATCCTTCTTGTTGTCCTTGCCGTTTTTGAAGAGATCTCCGATTAAGAAATGTTGACTATGGTTAGGAAGAACAAGGAGAGTTGGTGAAAGGTTTAGAAGTTTGGTCGACTCTTTTGAAATTTTGGAGATAGATTTGAACTTTGACGAAATTTTTAGAACCCACACAAATGGATTTTGGCATAAACACAAAACTTTTGTCGAACCTGAACAAGAGAGCAACACAACAACACAAGGTTTTTTTCTCCAAAAATGTGCTATTTTTCCTAGTGTTTACTATATCGACTACTCTTAGGGCTTGGGTTCTATATGGATTTTGGTTCTAAGGAAATGGGTCCAACCCTTTCTCTAAAGAGAGTGAGCTTTGAGGGTCAATCTCAACTCGATATACACCAGTACTAGTGACTTCCTCAATATACCGTTTGGTATGCGAGGCAAAGCATCGATATACTATGTGGGTGTACGAGAGAAAGAGAATGGAGGTCCCACAGCCTCGAATTCCCGGCATACACCTAAGGTCGAATGAAATGGGTTGCCTCAAGTCCTAATAGGATGCATAAAGATTTGTTGCCACATAACTGAGTGGATGAGTGAATAAAAACCTTACGAATGTCCTTAATAAAAATCAAGTCTCAAACAAATTAAGGTAAAGTGGCTGTATTTTATTTTTTCCGTTTTTGTTTTGTTTTTAATTAAGTAGGAACCTAATCTTTCTAATTTTGTTTTGTTTTTATTTTTTTGATTTTATGCAAGGAAAGAAATGCAATATAGCGAGGAAGACAAAACTAGATATATACAATGTAAGTCTAAACTGCCATGAATAAATAAGGACTAAATATAATGCAAGACTAATCTATTTTTTTTGTTATGTTAGTTTTTTTATTAGAAGTTATAGAGAAAAAGTAAAGGCGAAGCGACATATACAAGGTAATTAAAAAATGCACATGCACGATTCTATATGCAATATGCAATCTACTATATTATAATCAATTCTCGCAAGTTCACTATAAAGCAAGCCGATTTTTTATGCACAATTCGAGACTATCTCCAACGAAGTCGTCAAATCTGTAGCCACCAGCCTGCAAAAAGGAAAAACAAGGAAGCCAAAAATGAGGCGAAGTCCCGGATAGCTAACCGGAGTCGCCACTCGTGTCTAAACGCGGGAAAGAAAGAGGAGAGGGGAGGAAAAAAAGCGAAGTGGGGTGAAAACCAGAGAAAGAAGGATAAGGAATCGCGGTATCTCGATGGAAACCCGACGAGAGTCGGATACCCAAGAAGATACCCTAATTGGACACGATTTTTCTTTGCTTTTGAAGAACTTTTTGAAAGTTTGGCGTCGAAATACACCCACACGACGCAAGTAGGCGTGTATGAAGGTATAGGAGGTACGATAGCATAGGTAGAGACCAAGAAAAGGCAAAACCAACGCGAAAGGACCCTTGTAGATAGAGACTGGCTCTGGGTACGTGGATGCCTTCTAAGAAGGAGCCTGGGTATCCTGGGAGCTTGGGCGCCTTCTAAGAAGGCGTATAGGTACCCCGAAAGCAAACCTTTGAATTTTTCTTTATGTTTTTGCTCTAGCCTTGATCAAAAAGAGGTTCACAATAGAGAGTCCTCGGATATAATCCTATTCTTTTTATTCTTCTTGGCCAAAGTTCGCAAAAGAATCGAAATGAGAGATCAATCAACTGAACCATTTTTTATCTTTTGAAATTCCTTTTTTTTTGTTTTTAGCGAGGTTTTGGTCTTAGGAGAGGTCCTAACAGAAATCCTCTTCTCTTTACCGCTTAAATGCTCATCCCAAATGAGCAGTAAGAAAGTCAAAAGAGAAACGTAAAAACGAAGAGCTGCTCCATTTGTATGAACAAGAAAGCAATCTAAAAATTCATAGAAATTGAAGAAAAAACAAATAGGGATCTTGGATCCCTATTTTTTCAAACTAGTGGTTGTTTGAAGAGTTCAAAACTTAATTAGATGATTTAAAACCGAGAAATAGGGTCTTCAATCCTAAATTCTAGTCCTAAAAAGTAAAGTTCATGTCTTTCTTTCTCTAATTTATGGTTTTTTGAGTTTTTGTTGGTTTTTGGTTTTTATGAGGGATTTTTAAACTAATCTAAGGGTTGTTTTTATTTGAGAGGTGGAGGCTTGAGCTCTTGGAGAGATCAAGTGAAGGGTTGAGAGAATTAAGAAGGTGAGAGATGGAAGAAAGATCAAGAGTCTCTTCTCATCTGCATGAGAAGGCTTATTTATAGATGGAGTGTTAAAATATGAAATGGAGGGTTGTGATTGATTGTAGAGGGTAGAATGGTTGGGATTATGTAAAGATAAACTGATATCTATCAATATTTAAGCTTATTTCACCCTAAAATACTTGATCTCCATGCAATTTCCTAACAAAGCAAAAAAATGCAAATTAGGTATGATTTTAGGTAGAAAGAGTGCAAGTTATGGTATTCCTGAGATGCAAGTTAAGTTAATGGTTCACTAAAAAGAGACTCATATACCATAGGTTTGACAAGTCAAGTACGGACTAATTATCACTAATCAAGTGCTTGATAGCAACAATTAGCTTAATTAACCCATAATCGCTCATATTCAAACCAAATAACAAACGATACTCAAATGACTTGAAATTTTGCGTGGAGGATCATCTAAGTGAGTTACAAAGATCCATTATGGAAAAATTGCAATTTTACCCTCTTGGGCCCCATATTATTTTAATAATAAAATAATAAGAGGGCTTTGGTACCATGAACTAATTTAATTACAAACAAGTATCATGCATTATCGCCCTCGACTGCAACTAAATACCATCAAATTTTCTTCCATCTGCAAACGTTTTATTTAACTACCACATCATCGATATTTAATTTGGTTTCCACATTTTACCTTTATGTTCTTAGTCAACCACTAAAATTTCGAAGAGTATAATGGTCTATTAAGTCACAAAAGTTAACGTCGTATGGTAGTTATGTCAAAAAAAATAGTTCAAGGTATTTATCTCTAATTATTAAAATTAATGGTATCTATCGCAAAAAACGTGAAAGTTGATAGGTAAATTTATGCAATTTAGCCTTTTAATAATATTTGAAGAATGTATTTTGTCCAATATTATAGGCTCTACAAAACTATGTCCTTAAGGAAAAAAATTTGCAAAAGCCAATTAAATGCGTTGGCTGTAGAGAACTTGGCATTGCAATGCCAAAGAACATTTTGGTGGTTTTTGAACGATGGGTCTCAAGAGAATTAAAATTCAAACAAAACCTCGATTGATGTGAATGAATAGGGTCGGAAGAAAGCAAAAGATTTTTTCTCAATTATTCGAGGAAAATGGGAATTGAAGTTAACGGAGCATTCCAAATTTTATTGTATGTTTGGAGTTCTCATTTCTTCCTTTGTTTTATATGAACTAAAGCATGTGGAATATCGATGCATTTTATTTCATTATTTGATATCTAAATAAATGAAAGATGGAGAATTGGTATCTGGAAAGGAAGGGAGGAAGAAAGTAAGAAGTGACCGTATCAAAAAAAACTTAAAATAAGAGATCGCTAACGTAAGCCAGGGATGTAAACGGACTAGATAGAGATCAAATATAAGTGAAGCCATATCCGTATCCGGTAATCGTTAACGAATACGAATACGGATGCTATGGATACTGATAATGAAAACCACTGTTCTTATTTGAAAAAATTCCAATATGGATACGGATTTAAAACGAATAACGTAAAATTTATATTTATATGTTGTATAAAAGTCAGATATTAAATCTGATACGAAAGGAATATTTGTGCTACTATATCCGTATCCAGTTATTGTCGGAGGATGCGAATACGGATAATCATTGGAAATGAAAATCAATATTCGCATTTGATAAAAGAGGGATATGAATACGAATTCCATTCGGATTATCCGTATCCGTTTATTCTTAGCTGATCTGTTTTTGGGAATTGACCGATTCCAACGAAAAAAGCTTGGAATTCTAATAAACTAGTTGATTTTTTTAATTTCTTCTAATCAGCGAATCAAATGTCGGTCATATCGGTCGGTATATCGTTTTAGAACCCCTAGCGATCCGATGAAACTTGTATAATATCGTCCGATATGATGATATCCGCTACATGAAGTATCTCTTCGATACATTTCCGCTTTCCGATATCCGATATTTAAAACCGTGCTTCCAATTCATAGAAAGGTATATATTGGGTGAAACCCATTGGAACTTCCCAGAAGAGAAGAGGAGGCATCGTCCTGCCTAAATGCTTTCAAATTTCAATAAAGCTTGGGCCGAACGGGCCTCATGTCTTACGGAAAAGCGTTTAAGATTTGCAGTTAATCCTATTACGTTTGTGTTGCGGGTTGCATTCGGGTAGGATTCTGATCGCATATGAGTATTACCGTATCTATATTCGCCTTTTGATTTCGGATACGGATACGAATACGGATATAATTCGGTAAAAAAAAAAACCATATCCATATTTGAAAAAATCGGATACGGATTCAGATCGGATATGAGATAAACGGATATGGATATGGATACGAATCAGATATTCATAAATAAATATTTAAAGTAAAAATAAGTGAAAATAAAGTGAAAATATACATGTAACCGATACATACTACAAAAAAAATTGAGTACAAATTACACATGGGTGCTTAAAATAGTTGAAAGGAATAATAAATATTCATGTAACAAAATATATTATCAGATGATTATACATATACATTTTCTAAAAATAAAAATAATATGTTAATATTTTATATGCATAATTTATAATACATATAAAATATACAAACTAGTATCTTATTTCCTTTTAATTTTACTATAAAAGTATTAACCAATTAAGCATAAAAACATTAGAAATTAATTTAAATGCTATATTCAACTTGATGTGTCTGCATATATCCGAATTTGAATTCGTATCCATATCCGGATATCCGAACTCGTATTCAAAAAATTTGAAAAAAATCGTATACGTAACTATATCCGAAAATACATATCCATATCCGAAAATATTCGCATCCGAATGCAACCCTGGCTGTGCATGTTCTATCCTCTCTATCTCCACCATTATCATAACTGAAATACAAGAGGGCAAATGCCAGAATGCAACTTCCAATTTCAATTCAAAAGAAAAACTAGACTCGGGAGAAAAGTCCTTAATTTTTAGGTAGCAAACATCTCCAATTTTTATAATTGAGCATTTCAAAAACAACCCATTAAAATTAGCCATTTAATATCATAGTTTAAATAACACCCACCTAATAATCACATGCCAAACACAAGTCATATTAAGTTAAGCCTAGGCAACGCTGGCTGGATTGTAACAACATTTTTCTGAAGCCAAAATTTGGGAGAGAAGATAACTGGTGACTCATGTAGAATTATTATTTTTGAACTCAAGTAAATTGTGCCAATAAATTAATTTACAGGTTCAAAAAATATATAATGAGAAGAAAAGACAAACCTTATTTTTTTATTAAATGGAAATGACTTATTAAATACTAGACGTTTAAATTTTGCAATGGGTTTCTCTAATGTAGCATAGACATTTTATCAAAATGAATGTTTGATGACCTAACATCTCCATCATAGATTAATGCCAATAATTTGTTGTGATGCATCAACCTGCCAAATGGAAGCCCTTAAAATTAAGTTTAAGATTGATTGTTCTCGATATATTCTATAATTGGCTAATAAAACATCCAATATCGTATTTGCACAGAAGTTGCCTTGGATGTATAATTATGGCCCCATAATGTTTCACCTTGAATGTATTCCGAATAGGCATATTGTATTGTAAACTAAAGAGTCCACTACAAAATGTTAACAAAGCTAAATTGAAGAAAGGTTGCACCTTCTATCAACTTCTCTTTTGTTCAACCTTTCTTCAATTAGTTTAACCTTTCTTCAATTTCGCTTTGTTTAACCTTTTGTACTGGATTGTTTAGTTTACAATACAATGTATGCTTTCGGAACACATTCAGGTTACGCTTGGTATATGGAATAGAAGATTACCGTGAATACTCACATTTCCGGAGATTTGATGACCGAGCATTCAATTCTAAGGAATATTGCATTAACATACTTGATACATTTTAATCATCTTTGATAATCTATGTATGTGCAATCGTCGACCGATGACGGCCGGTGGACGACTGGAGGAGACTCTGCGACGGGCCAGTGATCGCCGCGGAATGATGGGTGGCAGGGCCGGTGACAAATGGCCGATCGGCAAACTGCGGCGACGAGGGAGCCCTGTGGCGAACGATCGGCCGGCGGAGGGATGGCTGTGGGAGGCGAGGGAGGTCGGCGGTGGACGACTGACCGACATAAGGGAGATGGTGGGTGGTGAGAGAAGCCTACGACAGCCGGCCAGTCGACAGTGAACAGCCAACCTGCGACAGGACCAGCCAATCAGCAAGCGGCAAGGGAGGCTAGTGGTGGATGGTGGACTGTCATGACACATGTGTTAGATGGGAATATTTCATGATAATTTAGGATAGACACCTGATTTGGATGGAATATAATTCCCAAGAAATAAGGTAATTTGATTACCATGGTAATCCTATATTACTAGGAATATATTTTACACATAAACAAACATGGCAATATTTCATGGGAATATAGGATTACTATCTATATCATCTCATACCAAGCGCACTCTCAAGGTTAAACATTATGGGTGGTTGTAATACGTCCAACGTAGCTTCTCTGCAAATACTGTATGTTTAAACCCAAATAAAGCCAATTATAGAATATATCCAGAACAATAAATCTTAAACTTAATAACAATTGATCTAATAATTTATAAACCATAAATTTCATACAAAAGATATGAAAACTTACCTTGATTAGATTTCCCTATTTCTCTTCAAGTTTCTTTATTTGTTTTCTTGCAAATTTTTCCTTGTTCTCTTCCCTTTCTCTTTTTTCATATGGTAGATAGGTAGTTTTATGATAGGAGAAATCTACTTGTGAACAGGCATTGTTTAGGCTTTAGGCTTAGACTTTTGACTAGGCCTCGAGTCCAAGACTCGTTTTTGCCTTGGATCTATTACAAAGCCTCATTTTACAATGCAAATTAAAACCGTTTTATTTGGGAAATTATTCGTACACACGAAAGTATTTTAAGGGCTCTCATCTAGCAGCTTGATGCATTACAAAAAATTATTGGCATTAATCTATGATGATGGAGAGCTGGGCCATGCATCAAACATTCATTTTGATAAAATGTCTATGTTGCATTAGAGAACCCCATTGCAAAATTTAAAGTCTAGTAACAAAGTTTTTCAAGTCTAGCAATCAAACATGCATTACAACAAAGTATCTAAATATTTTACTATAGAAACCCAATGCCCAATCAAATCTTAAATGGAACTTAATTGCCAAAGCTACAATAAAGGCCTATGAACATAAGAAAATCCAAGCCTTATAAATCATATGCTCTGCATATCTATTAAAATGCATAAAAGATAGAAAGTAAATTAATAAAACATTTCAATCATTTTGACAATGCCCTCGAGAACACCCAAGTGCCCAACAACTGTTTGGCTTTTTTCGATAGGTAAAGGCACATTATTTCACTATGAATTGTAAGTATATGTAGCAATAAGCAAATGAAAAATCACTCACTATAGGATGCAACTCATTAAAATATGTCATTTTTCTATTACAATAGACTCTCTTAGATTTTAGTTTTGAGAGAGTTTCTCTCACTAAAATGCCCCACCCGCAACCTTTTGTTCTGACCTAGAGCTATAAACCTAGAGCTATAGAGACAATGTCAATTGATGCATGGCATTTAATGTGATGTGAACCAACATGCCGATAAGGAATTTTACGCTAAAAGTAAAATCTTTTTAATAAAATGTATATTAACTTGAAATTTGATCCTGGATACAGTTTAGGATAGAGATAACTGTACCCAAAACTATTATTCAATCAAAAACCATAAGCCTACCTCTGAACAAAAATCGAAATTGATCGAGAAATAACAATAAAAAAAAGGAAGATTGTTTCCGGGCCTAGTTCAAAAAGAAGAATTATTTTTAAACCCACAAAGTTTTAAAATTATGTAAAAAAAAAAAATTACTTTGACTTTTGTTTTAAACCCAAATCTTTATTTATATACATATTTAAGTATGCATTGCCGATACTTCCCTTCTAATATTTTTTAAGATATTAGAAACACGGGGGTTTTGGGATTTGCTAAGATATTAGAACATGAAATTTTGATTATGTACCTATAGTTTTTCATGGCTTTTTTATTACTCTCTTTATCATTATTTACCATAATTTCCTTTTTAAACCCATCTTATTTATTGTTGCTAACCGTAGTTTCCGACTTCTGTATTATTTTCTCCTTATTACTGATTGTCCTAGTTTCAATTGAAGTGGAGATATGAGAATAAAAGAGAAGATTGGGGGATTGAAAGTGGAGACAGGGGATCAAAGGAATTGGATCGAAAATTAAGAATTTGAAAGAGATGACACAGAAATTAAAAATAGAGATGAGGAGCTAGAGGAATTAAATTGGGGATGAAAGATTTTAAAACCCAGATGCAGATTTTGGTTGAGGAGATGGGTAAAAAAAAAAGAGGAATTAAGAAAGAAGCAACGAGGAAGGGGTAATCATATATAGTGTAATAACTAGTTTTAGTGTACTTCATCCGTATTTTAATAAATAATTTTCCCTGTGTTTTTATATTTTTTCAAATTCTATTTAAAACCCTAACAACCAAACCTTAAATCCAAACCCTAATCTTTTATTTTTCCTAGCCCTAACCTCAAGCCCAGGCTGGCCCATGAACCCTACACCCTAGCCCAACCCGACCCGACCCATCTCCCACCTCTCTCTCTTTCCCTCTCTTTTCTCTCTCCCCGACCCCTTTCTTCCTCCACTCTCGCACCCACTCCCGCAAGACCTGCACCACTCCAACGGCCACGACCCAGCCCTCGTCGCCCTAATGTCCCTTGAGATCCCCTCGCCCGTCTCCTCTTTCTCCCCAACGTATCTCTCCCCTATCTCTCTATCTCTATCTCTCACTCACCGTACCCAACACCGCCGTCACTCACTGCAACCCATCTCGTCGATGAGCCCTTAGCACCTTCGACCTATACATCCACCACACCACCTCCTCGTCTTCGTAACCGAAGCTTCCTCGCACCACCGCGACCTCCTCTTCACTTCCACCGCTACACTACCGACCTCCTTCGCTGGCGACCACCAATGAGTCCATCGAGCAACCTCACCGACCGATTCCTTCTCTCCCCTCAACCTCACCACTGGCGTCTCACCCAAGCTCCCCACTTCTTCTTGTCACCATGTCTTCCTCCTTCCTCACGACTTACGAGCCCCACTGCCGCCGGCCACCTCATCTTCGTCCGTCGTCGCCGGCTCCCCGTTGCCACCACTGTCACCTCTGGTGACAAGCAGCCACCATCATCCAAATTACTCCTCACTTCTTCCTCCACGCACAGCAGGAGACCATTGACGACAACCGAGCTCCTTGGCCATCCCGGTGATCACCACTTGCAGCTCCGGCTAGCCTTTACCTCCGACCCTCAAGCCCCTCAACTCCAAACGCCTAACCCCGACGCCACCAATCCAGATCTGTGAAACCCGCCTTGCCGTCGGTAACACAACCTCCACCATCGTCATCAGCCCTCACCGCCGGCCACACCTCTTTAGCCTATCACCGTCACCACCGCTGCCACCACGAGCCACCTCGTCGCTGCACAAAGCCAAGCCCTACACCCTCGTTACCATGCCAGCTCGAGCCATCCGTGTGCCCATCTCCGCACCGGCGCCGTGCTATGACTGCACCACGACGTGTCTACTGCCATGCCCGGTCCAGTACCCACTTTGTGCCAGCCTCTAACCACGACGTACTCACTGCCATGCCCGGTCCAGTACCCACTTCGTGCCAGACTCGAACCATGACATGCCCACTGCCGTGCCCGGTCCAGTGCCTACTCAGTGCCCAGCACCGCACCACCCACGTGCCCACTCCCATGTCGTGCCGTGCCACATCCGCACCACGCATCAAGTCAAGATTGTGTCCAGTACCGTGTCACGCCCGCATCGTCACCACGCCCACTACCGTATCACGCCTGCATCGCTATTGTGTCCAGTATTGGGTCGCCATGCATCGCGCATGCGCCACGCACCATGTCTAGAATCACGCCATCATGTGTGTCGAGACGAACTCTACACGTTGTGTCGCTTCTATATCAGCGACCAAAAGTAAGTGAAACCTTCACTTATTTATCATGCTACTATAAACTTTAGCCATAAAATTTACAACAACTATATATATATATATATATATATATATATATATATATATATAAATAATTAGATAGTAGAATATTATTGAAATTGTATAGCGAACCATAGTTTTGTCTTGTTGATTGGAGCCCGGCTAGAGCTTATTACTGTGTCGGTATCATGTAGGAGTTATACGATTATTATCTAAATTCGTTTGGCTAAAGAAAACGTGTGTTTCGATCAATAACCGAATGTTTACCTAAGTGTTCGATATGTTACCCAAATGAAAATCCTATTTAAAAGTGCCATGTTTTGTGATCGTCGAACCCATTTATTGTTAATGCATATCGGGTAGGAACTTGAGTTAAAATATCTTATCATCATAAAAAGACGTCCAAAAAGATGATGTTAAATCTGAAAATCACCATGCATATCACGTTGTAAAATTAATAGTAAATTAGATATAACTCGTATCGTGACATTCTTAGGCTTGTTACGAAGAGGACCGTTTAATCTTTAAATCTCTAGAAATAGTTACAGGTTAGCAAGTATTTTGGATAGCGAAAACAGAGGAGTTTCTTGGCTCTGGGCTGCAGTCCAGAGCAGCATTACATATTGACACCTGATTCTAATTAATTATATAACTCCGTATGGGAATGAAAATATGTGGAATCCTATACCGTTGCGAAGATAATCCTGTTAGCTAACTATAGGTGGTGGTTTCATTCGATCTTACTGTCTTTTGATATTTTAATTGCATTTTAAATCGTTGATGTGTACTGCAGTTTAGTGCAGAGACAGGTTGTATGCCCTAATCTTAAACAGTGTATATCTTCCAGCACGCAGCGGATTTTGTCGATCTGTCTGGTGCGTTGGAAACATAATTGATACATATAAATATTACCTAACTATAGCGTTGCCTAATTATGATCCCAACAGTTAGTAAACCGTGTTACAAAACGGGCTTTCAGTTCTGAAACCGAATTTCCAGCAGTGAACACTTGAAATGGAATGATCATAACTCGCTAACCTGAAACCCGTTTGATCTGAAACCAATTTTTTAGACTGCTGTTTAAGTTTATTTTCTACCCCTTTTGTATCTTTTTCCTAATTACGATCATATGATTTATTATGTTTCTGAACTCATTATCCACATGTGATTTAATACAATTTTTCCTAATCCAAACGACACCGGCCGCTCATATGTTATTTAATAGTGCATTTTACTGTATCCCCATCATGTTGCATGACTATTATACCCTCTGTAACTAGTGTTCATTTGCATCGATATTCTATTGACTATTTTACATCACCGAGTGATAAAGTGTTAGTGATTGGATTGTGGCAAGTGTGTTAGTGTAAAAGCTCGACTGAATAGTAGAAGTGATATGTACTTGTACACAATCAGCGGAACCATTTAGTTATTGCATTGTCAACGCCTATGGGTATATATAAGTGTAACTATAACTGGTATGGAACGAGTATGAAAGCACTTATATTAGTGTCATAGGTAAGACATCGAGGACTTTCCACATATCTTGGATATCGTCAAGACATGCTTGATGGAGACCCTGTCTCCAATTCTCGCATAGACTTGTCATGGAGTGAATAATACTTAGATTCGTAGTCGTTGTTTGATGTAGACCGTGGGGTGTGGGGTAGTTTGAGTGTGAGTTCGATCAACGAAATCTCAGGAGTCCCATTGCCGGCATATTTTGTGATTTCATGATATTGTTACTGATCGTGTTACTGGTTCTTACTGATCGTGATTCGGGCTCGTATTTCCTTGCCCCTGGGGCTTACCCTTAGGTTGGGAATACTCCTGCGGTGGTTGACGCTCACACTCGGACTGACGATATGTTTAGTGATGTAAGTGTGTCTTAGCATCTCTACTAGAGTTTTAACAAAAGCATGTGAGCAATTTTAAAATTCTAGAGAGTTAAGTTTACTAAATATGAATCGAACTAGAGATTAGGGTTTTAAAACAAAGCGAATAAGGATTAACTCTAAGTGAATGGAAGCTACAATCTTTGTAGACCGGTCCTTCACTTCAATTGCTCCGTGTAGTAGTCCTGGAGCTCTTCTACGACTCCACTTAAAAGTTGGAACGAGCTTGTTCGAAGTCTTCGTCGTCTATGATGATCCACCTCGAAGTCTCTCACTCTCAAACTCACACTTCACTAATTTATGAATTAGCGAAGATAATAAGCTTTACTAATTCGCTATTCTAGTATAGGTTGATGAAGTAGGGATCTTTCTCAATGAAATTCTTTCTTTTTCTTTTCTTTTTCTTTTCTTTTTCAACCTAGAAAAATATCTAGTGAAGAAAAATGAAGAGCATGAACTTAGAAAATATTAGAATCAACCTTGGAGATAAGATTGAGATAGATAGATAAGTATGGATGAATAAAATAAGTAAAAAGAATGAGTCATGATTGCTAGAGCTTTTGAGAAGATAATAGAAGCCATGACTCATCTTTTCATTTGTTTTTATTCAAATATATTTATCAATATCTTTAATTTTTTCTCCAATGTGATTCTTATATTGCCATGTTCTATGTATCATCACACATATACACACACACACACATTCATCGGGATTGACTGCCCTGCTTTCTTCTGCCTCCGTTTGTTTCTTCAGAGAAGACCGACTCTGATTTCATTCTGCAGCTGCCCCTTTCGTACGAGTTAGAACATCCCTAAAGTCCTGCCGAAAAGAATTAAAATGAGTAATATATTAGTTAATTATTAAATCAATACTTGATTCAATAATCCGGTTATATCATATATAACCCGGCTAATATCAAAAACGCTAAATTAGAATACGGTATCATATACTCGTATTTAATCAAGCTCCCACACATATCTCCATACGTGCCTTATTTTGTTTCCCTTGAGTTTGGAAACCTCTATGTGGGACTCTTAAGACTCGTCAATACGTTGGCAGTAGGTAATGATCACATCAGATACCCACAAGCCGTCAACGGTACTAGCTGGACGTAACGGCTACCCAGCTATTGAACGAATAGAAGATCAACAAGCAACCTTGTTCAAACTCCAGTAGAGCCAATAAGCAACACTTACCGTGCAGTCCGGTCTCTTCGTTCGATATGTCGCATATCGAGTCTGGGGGGGTGGAATTGTCAGACCCCAATAACTCGATAAGTCATGCCGATATTTCGTCTATAACCAATCGAGAAACTACTGATAACGCTTATCAGTAAATCTCATCAGCCCTGGTAAAGGACTTGTGGTTATAACCAATCGTTCATTGCACAACATTAACTCCCAATACCAGGAGAGATGAAATCCCTCCTATCGCTCACTGCCTCCATGTGTCTCGAGACTGTACCCAAAATCCACCTGTTCGCATGACTTAATAGAGCCGTGGTTGGGTGAAAATCAAAGCACAGTGGGAATCACATAAGAAACTATGATGATCTCGGGTCTACAGACTAACATGTACAAGTGTCACCAGAGAACTGCTATTTGAAAATATGTATAATACCATTTAGGAGATCTCGGCGAGTCCGTTCAGTGTACTCAGTCTCTAATTGTAACGTTTTAAAAATAAATAAATAAATAATTAAATAAATAAAACCCTTTAGGTGAATTTTCTGATAATCGGTAAAATAAACCGCATTTTTCCGTAAAACTTAACTATAATTATTTTTCAAAATAGACTTAAATATACCTATTTAGGCTATGAAATTACTAGTAATTAATATTATTTGGTCACTTATAAATTGTTAGTTTAATTAAATATTTTTCCTAAATTAATTATTTCAAATATTTACATAAGCTTTTAATTATACATTAAAATAGCGCAAATTACAAATTGGAGTGGGTTAATTTTACAAACGTAGACCATGACAATTTAAAACAAGTGTGTGATATGCAAATTCTTTCTCAAAATCTCTCCATGGTTCTAGATTTTTCTAGGATTATTTTTGGAAAAGAAAATTAAATAAATAAAGAAATTGATGAAAAGATTTAAAAGTTGTACTATTTGGAGAAGTTTCTACACAACTCCTCACATCTTTTTCTCTCTCTCTTTTTCCCCATGCCATGGCCGGCCTCACCTTGGGCAGCCCTCCCCATTTCTCCACTTCAATTCTTCTCAAAAATCATCCAAAAATTCATCAAAAATCCAAATAAAAACCCACAAATTTCTAATTTAAATCCTACCCATTATTCTTTGGCCTATTTAGCATGGATGTTAGAGCAAAGTTAGCATTTTGGAGGCTATGATTTTCATGTTGGATCTCTTGAATGTGAGGTATAAATCTTTAACCTATAGTGAAATTGTTGTATAAATTGCTTAAATCTAGCATATTTTAGTGTTAATTTTGTGCTAGTTGTAAATTTGAAAATTCAAGAAAATGGTTTGTGAGCAAATTAGGGTTGTTATTATTTGTTAATAGTTATAAAGTGTAATTTAACATCCTAAGATATGCACAAACTTAGATTTGTGGTTAAATTGTAAAGAGTCACTTCAAAGTTATTAAAATTTGATAATTTTACAAACTAGGTTTTTGTGATATATATATATATATTGGTGAGATAAAATTCTAGTGAGAATTTTTATCAATTACTCATGGTTTTAATGAGGAGATTAACATGTTAATTGAATGCAAAACCTAATTTGGTTACTAATTGCTATTTGTTAGTTTAAAAATTATGATAAATATGCTATTTTGCAAACTAGGTTTTTGAAATTAATTTAAATTGTGGGATTAAAAATCTAGTTAGGCTTTTAACACATCATTAAGGTTTCCATGAGTGGTTTAATAATTTAAAATATGCAAAATCTAGCTTAGTTGTTGAATTGTAAATTTTGCTTTAAAAAATGTTAAAATTTGATATTTTTGCAAACTAGAATTTTGGACTTAATTCAAATTGATGAGATTAAATTATAGGAATGGCTTATATAACTTAGTTATGATATTTAGTGAATATTATGGCCATTAGTTTCGTTTAAATATCAAGTTTTGAAGTAAAACGGTTAATTTACGCTTTCTGGGTTTTTGCGAAATAGAACGATTTGATTGATTTTAAGGTTTGGATGATTTAAACCCTATTCTATATTATAATTAGTAAGTTTTGGAACTACGATTTGTATGTTTGGTTTTTTCTCGAACAATCGACGTTTGTACGCCGATGTCGAGGGTTATTTGGTTATTTTGCATGAGCGGGTCATAGGTTTTAACCTATGCGCGTTTCATGCACTGTTTTGGTTCTGTCCGCGATTTCGATTTACGATATCATATATGTTTGCGTATAGGTACCTCTCATGTGGACTTCGGATGATGGAGAAGAGTATGGCGGCATCGATTTCGGCAGACAAGGACCAGGTGAGTAGATGTATATTGAAAAATATTTATCTAGGGCAAGGAATTAAAATCTAAACTAGGGCAATTAAATAAATCTATTTACTTTACAGATGGCTCTCTCCAAACATTTACACAGGGTTGTCAGATCTGAATAGATGATATGAAAAGAGGCATCGATGCTCTCCAAAAGATATCTGAATTTTATTAATGAAAAGAGGCATAACCTAATACAATAATTTGGTCTTCTATTTATAGGACATAGAAAACCCTAGGTTTACAATTGCCGCATGTCTGCATTTACCAAAATATCCCTAGGTTGACTAGTCAGAGCCACCATGTATTATGGTAAAATTTTATTCCACTAAGTGCTCAACCCTGCCACGGAACCGCGGCTCGAGGCCTGGTTTGGCCGCGGTTCCACGGCCAAATAGAAGGATTGGAGCTTCAGTTTTATTGTGCTGGCTCTGCTGTTCTTTTACTTCCTGTTTCTGCAGGTCTTTTCTCAGATTGGTTTCTCGTTCTCTTCCAGATCTTTCCAGTGAACATTGTAGTGGACTTTTACTGTTTCTTCGTGTCGCTGCCTTTATACTCAGTGAACTGTTGTTCATTGTTCCTCAAAATGTAGACACGATCAAGATTCCACCATTTATCATTCGTAGTCTCACTTTTGCATTGTATTTTCTTTGTTTTCACTGTTTTTGTCCGAGAACCTGTAACCTGTACTATGTAGCAGACATGGGTCAAAAGCACCTGTTTATTTGTAAAATACATAAGAATGGGAATATAATAATGCAATATTATGGTATGAACAAATACCCCCAAACTTATCTTTTGCTCGTCCTCGACCAAACTTAGTTTTATTCTCGACAAAAAACCTAACCTCACTTTCACAGGGAATCGCGATTGCACTGAGCACGTGCAACAAGCCGTTAAACCTCTAGGTGTCCCTAGTAGGAGGAGTATTGTCTCCTGAAGGTTTTCAGTGGATACTACCCACAAAATCCTATCAATCCGGCCCATTGACTTTTATTCTCCAATTAGATTTTCCAACAAGGAATTCTATTATCGTCGACTCATAAATCATCCACCCGTACTTTTCACGCTTCCTTATCATTTAACTTAAGATTATATATATCCTTATGAATTTACTTAGCTTTTGGCATCTCTTAAGTTATCCTTCTCCGGTTCCATCTCCACTTAGGAATTTTTATCAACTCTACTAAAGATACAAGTTCTATTCTTCATTCCTCTCTCTTATCTAAATCCCAATCACATATCCCTACGTGTGTGTGTATATCACCCCTACACTTGGAAATTCAAATCAAGCAATTATACTCTTGTCCGTCGTCCAAAGCACTTTTTAATTGGTGAATTTTTAAATGAATTTTGCTTGCACATCCTTCATGCGACTGTTAATACTTCTTGAGGTACCAACGACCGGTTACAAAATGCGTTTGCACTTTAAAGCGTAATTCCTAGTCTTGCAACACCCAAGGCTTTTAGCAGTGACTCCCAAACCAGTTGGTCTAAGGCACTAGGTGATGAAGCACTCTCGCTAAATATTTTTCTATTTTTACAGCCTTAAGTAATCACAAAAACCAGTGTTCATTTTTTTTTCTTTATTCACACTTGTATTTTTCATTTTATTTTCTTCGTACTAAGGACTTTGGACAAGAGCATTTCAAGGTCTCCTCTACTATTCCAAGTTTCAAGGTGCGTGATTGTGCAATTTGTAGGGTATACATTTTCAGAATGTAGACTTAAGCTAGGAATTATTTTTCAAACTTATACTCTAATAAAGATATCAATACTTTTCCTTTGCTTTGACTTAGCCCAAGAAGTGAACTCAAAATTTGCCTATTTCTAAATAAACTACAAAGACATACACTTTCTACCGTTAAACTTTAAGGAAGGTTATTTTTAGGGTTTTTAATTTACTAAGTCTAAGATCTAGTTGTTCCTAACTAGTTAACCTATCTGTCAAACTTAAGTCAATTAGGCCAAAATTGAATACATTAATTTTTTATAATTTTTAAAAATTTTCAATTTTTTTTGGGTTTTAAAATAAGTATGCAAATGCAAAAATGTACACATGAATGCGAAGAAAGAAGACTTAACGAGCATACCCCCAAACTTAAACTTGACAGTGTCCTCACTGTCATGCTACACCAAGAGGGTCAAAATGCCAGCACCCCCCTGTTTATTTATTTATAAATTTTTTGTATTTTTTTAATGTTTTAAAATTTTTATTTTATTTTTTTTATAGAAAAAGAAAACAAAAAATATATATACATATATACAACAAGGTCCTCCCCAAACTAAACAAGGCCTTACACAAGCCAAAGATTAGCACCAACCATTCAAAAATCTTATCGTGGTAATGGTAGAGTTGGTGAAAGGAGGGAGTGGAAAGAAGAGAAATGAGAAGCACACGAGACCATATGGGAAGAAGAGTGGAATATGGTCTCGGTGGAGGAGAAGAATGACAGAAAAGAGAAAGAAGTGGAGTACGATCTTGAGAGTGTAAATCGAGTGAATAAATTAGCGCAATTTGTGATGACCGATGTGTTAAAAGCGATTGTGCTAACCTATCAACCCGTCGAGAAATGGGGTCAAATCCCTCAAGATTCGCAAGAAAGCATGGGTACGCCGAACTTGGTATTGGAGATGAAAGCGTAACGGTCTCTTGTACGGTCGGAACGATAGGAAGGACGAAAGGGAGTGAATTAGGGATAGTCTCATTCTCACCGTAGTAAACTGTCTCGAACTTGAAAGATTCCATTAATGATTCGAAACGACTGTAAGCAACCGAGTCTGATGGTTCAACTAACTCATCTGAAAATTCAAAGGACTCGAACTCGGGCGGTGAGACATCAACATTGTCCGAAAAAGTGAAATACTCGTAAGTCTTATCGGCTGTGAGAACTGTGTCAGATTCAAAGGAAAATTTTTCAAGCTCGCAGTCTTCAAGCGTGATCTTTTGCGTGGTCGCAACGATGGAAATGAGGGAGGGTGAGATAACAGTTAAAGGTTCAGGAGGATGGATTGGAAAATCAGACACATCAAACAAAAATGGTTCAACCTCAATATGATCCTCAATACTCTCCTCAATACTATCCTCAAATTCTCCTCAATATTTAGCTCATCCATGCCAATATCATCAAAATCAAGACGCATATGAAGTTCGGGAGAAACATTTAATGACTCGGGATGATGAATTGGACATAAAATTTCACTCAAATCTACTGGTTCATCATCCAAAATATTCCCGGCGTCTATATCCTCAATCAAGTGAAAATCAATTTTTTCTGACACCTCCTCAAAAGCATGGATATTTATTACTTTCGGTTCTAGAGTGGAGGTGTAAAGGTCAAAAAGATTAGGTGTGGTTTCATTCGAAAGGGGTTCTTCACAGTCTGGCAAATCAAGTACTACAAAGTCACACAACTCGTTTTTATTTTCAACTGGTGAACTATTTGGGACAATCGATGGAAAACCGGAGTTGTGGGCTGGAATTGGGTATGGGTAGGTTTGATTTGGAAAGGTGTAGAACTCATTCTCTCCTCTCAAATTCTCATTCTATCCAACCGCCTCCTTATACATTGAAAAATTTAGAGCTAGTTGGAAACTAGCTACCGGTTCACTAGGTTGCAAAAGAGTGGCAATGGACGCATCCACATTCCTAACCATTTTGTTTGTTGCTGAAATATAAGCTTCCAACGACTGTTCCAAACTAGACATGGGTTGTGAAGGGGTTTCGGTAAAAGATTCGAAATTGTTTGGATACGTGAACCTCCCAACTGGCTGTGGAGAAGCAATGTCTAGTGAAGGCGGGAAAGTCGGGTAGGACTGGTAGGAATTGGATGGTTGGACAGGAGTAGGGTCAACATGTGGATAAAAAGGTGAATGGACTTGTGGATCCCTAGAACTGGATGTGTGGAGAGGAGTGAAAGATCGGCTACGAGATTGAGCAATATTCTCAGCAATGGACATCGGTTTAGAAGTTACAATAGGACTCGAAATAGTGGTATCAACGTACGAAGGTGGTGAAGGTTGAGATGGTTGATACAAAGTGGATTGCAAAGTCGAACTGTTTCTCCTAGACGCTTCTATTTGATCTTTCAAAGAAATTTTGGGCACGGAGGGATCTTCCTTAAATCGACCGAAACAATTGACGTACGAGGCAAAGTTAGGTTCGGAATACCAAAGTTCGACAAGAGATTTATGATGTGGGGTACCCATGATAGAAGAAAGAGAAGAGAAAGAAGATTTGGGTGCACGGATTTCTTAGCGACAAAATTTGCAAGTTGTTAAAAAAAAATTTCCTTTTTCCGTTTTCTCTTTATTTGGAAATTTTTGCAAAAAGATTTTCGAGAAAAGATATGCAAAACAGAAAAGATTTCTTGCAATCAATTTTTATTTTAACACGGCGCAAAGAATCCTGCACAAGATTTGTTATTTGGAAGGGGGAAGATTTTTAAAGTGCAAATAATCCTGCAGGAATTTTTAGAAAAGATATATCTAGATTTCCAGAGCAAGAACAGAGGAGCTTACAGAGCAATTTTCACGAACTGAGGACACCAAAAGGCAGCCTTTCCGCGGCCAAAGGGGGGGTCCCACCGCGGTTCCACGGTTCTCTAGCCGACACGGTTCCCAAAAAAAAATCTGAGATGACGATGTCACCTAACTGCTGCCCTTCCGCGGCTAGAACATGGTTAACGCCGCGTACCCGCGGTCTGCTAGTGGGTTCGTGTCTTCAGAATTTTGCAATTTCTCTGTTGTTGCAATCTTTTGTTGTTAGGATCGTTTATTTTCTGTTTTGATCTCTGTAGAATTCCAGACCGGAATTTGTTCGTAGATCCTGCAAAATTTACACAAAATACTCTTCCCAAAAATAACAGATGATATATTTTTATATATATATATTTTTTATTTTTCAGTTTTTATGATTTTTCAATTTTAGATTAACCCGAAATTGCAAAAAGGAAATTTTAAGCCATCCCTGGCAACGACGCCATTTGAAAAACATTTATCTAGGGCAAGGAATTAAAATCTAAACTAGGGCAATTAAATAAATCTACTTACTTTACAGATGGCTCTCTCCAAACATTTACACAGGGTTGTCAGATCTGAATAGATGATATGATAAGAGGCATCGATGCTCTCCAAAAGAAATCTGAATTTTATTAATGAAAAGAGGCATAACCTAATACAATGATTTGGGCTTTTATTTATAGGACATAGAAAACCCTAGGTTTACAATTGCCGCATGTGTGCATTTGCCAAAACATCCCTAGGTTGACTAGTCAGAGCCACCATGTATTATGGTAAAATTTTATTCCACTAAGTGCTCAACCCTGCCGCGGAACCGCGGCCCGAGGCCTGGTTTGGCTGCGGTTCCGCGGCCAAACAGAAGGATTGGAGCTTCAGTTTTATTGTGCTGGCTCTGCTGTTCTTTTACTTCCTGTTTCTGCAGGTCTTTTCTCAGATTGGTTTCTCGTTCTCTTCTAGATCTTTTCAGTGAACATTGTAGTGGACTTTTACTGTTTCTTCGTGTCGCTGCCTTTATACTCGGTGAACTGTTGTTCATTGTTCCTCAAAATGTAAGCGCGATCAAGATTCCACCATTTATCATTCGTAGTCTCACTTTTGCATTGTTTTTTCTTTGTTTTCACTGTTTTTGTCCAAGAACCTGTAACCTGTACTATATAGCAGACATGGGTCAAAAACACCTGTTTATTTGTAAAATACATAAGAATGGGGAATATAATAATGCAATATTATGGTATGAACATATATCTACGGGAGAAGTCGGGTGGATGGCGTTTAGCACCCCCGCAAACGTAGAATAAGGATATTACATATTATTATTAGGAAGTCGGACGTGACCTTAGATGCTTGGCGAGTAGGGTACCATTGAAGACGTTGGGTTGGATTAGACTGATCTAGAAAGACTTAACCAGAGGATGTTTGCCCTAGAGGGAATTCGTAGGTTTCATGTAGACACACACAAACGCGCACACACATACACTTGGCTTGGTGTGTGTGCGTGTGTGTGTGTGTGTGTGTGTGTGTGTGGGTTTCTATATGTATGTATGTATGTGTGTGTGTGTATAACATATACACGTGATATGAGAATGTTATATGATATCTGGGGAGGAGTCGGTATGACTGTGCATGATGCCGTGAGTTAAAAATATACGATCGAGTATGATATGAGATGTGCTATGATATTAGCGGATCGTTGGGAAATGAGAAAATGGATATTTATACATAAACGATAATAGGTGATGATGACATTGAAATGTACGAGACTCTAAAATAGAACCCGGATTGTAATATGTGACTTAATCACGATATGATATATGTGACATGATATTTCTAAGGATTATTTGACGATATATATTTACACAGACAATGATATATGTTTGATGATATTGGGATGTATGTGATTATAGCACAATACCCTTGATCATGATATTGTTTGATGATGATACTATACGAATGATGATGTACATATGTGATAGTTGACCCGTACCCCGATTTTGGGAAGCCGTACGATGGATTTTACCGTACGAGGCATAGATGTGATGATTGATCCGCACTCTTGACTCGAGGAAGTCGTACTATGTACGTGACGCTATTGAGGCTGGATCGCTGACTACAAGAGATATCGACTCAGAGTTTAGGAGAATTCTTCTTACCTTTCGACTAGTGTCTTTAGTTAGTTCCTTAGTTGGTTAGGTAGATCTTAGTTAAAGCTCGAGTCATACTTATTTTCAAAACTATCGGATCATGCTTTTTTTTTTCAAACAACATACTGTATGACTCGTAATTAGTATATATTCTCTAGTTGTGCGTTTACTACACATTCACTGTTATATTCATGTTGCATTTATCGCATTGCATATTCATACGTATGTTTCTTTAGCCAATATGAAACTCTGCCTGTTAGGACACCATTACCGATGATGCGTATGTTCCACGTACACTTATTTGCCGGCTCACACACATCATCATCGGTAATTGCCATGTCACGTACACTTTAGAACATATTATCTTTTATTGATAGAATCAGCTAAAAGCTAGATCAATATAATAGTGTATGATTACTCTCATGTGCTAGTTAAACATTGCATTTATTATATAGACACTTCATGCATTCACATTTTCATATTATCATGCAGTATTGTGGGGCTTATGCCGATATTCATTATTACTTACTCATGATTTTGGGATTTTGGATTTCTATGAGATTTCTAGATTTTGGGAAAAACCGCAAGAATATATATAAAAACTTCTCTCTCTCTCTTTTTAAAATACAAGTTGCGGTTTTCTTGTGATGTATGTGTCATCCACCATGAGATTTCATGTTTTCTGTTGGATTTTGAGACCCGATTCGAGGAGTGGATGAACCGTCCCGGGTACATGGTGGGCTCGGTATGGTACCCCGGGGCAAGAAGATCGAGTTGTAGACGATGAGCCTGACAGGGGAAGACTACCTACCGGTGATGTCTGGCGCGGCGGATATCCGGAGGATACCGACCGTTGTCGTGAGATTTGATGATATGGGCCGATACGGACTGACGGAGCCCGAGATATTGAGACTATGAGGTATTGAGACTTTGATATTTACATGTTTTATGTCAATACTTGACACGGATTTCCATGGATTTTATTGATTATATTTCAGATTACCATACAAATTTTACTATGATAAAAGTTAAAGATTTCTTATATAGATATATCCAGATTTCATGGTTGATTGTTTTACATTTATGGTGCATGCATACTCATACACATGACATGTTACTACTTAAGGCACTGACACGAGCACTGAGCATTGCACTTACGCATAGATTATTACCCTGCCACTACTAGATGACTAGTGATATATTAAGTATATTATTATGACCTAGGAGAGCGTCGCGCATGCGATTTCTACTCGTAGATGTCTTCTATTCACGAGTTGGTAACTCACCCCCGTTGTGCCAAATTTTCTTACAGGTTTCGATGTACAGGTTTCCTTGGCAGTTTGATGGTACATCATTTCGTTCAGGATGATTTGCTGGTAGGTTGGTTCACTTGTATCAGGACCGCCGTTGTACTTTTATTATTTCATTTGTATCTAGTAAGCTCCATCAACCAGACTTGTATTACTTGATAGATTTAGAAGACCGGTTGTTGTTATTTCGACCTTAGAGTCACGCTTGAATTATTATGGTTTTTGGTGAATTTGGTTTTCTTTTGAGTTTTGAGCCTCGCCCTTCGGCGTTGTATATCATAGTGCATTGTGTGGTTGTTTTGGCCTTTTGGCGTAGAGCTAGCTCCCGCTTGGGGATGCCTTTTTATTGCTTGCATATATTATTCTTATTTGTACCCGTTTGGGGCCAGTTTTTACAAAGGAGACTCTACCGAAATTTTTGAGAAAATTTGATGGTACTTTTAAACATGTTTTCCTTTACCTTTTCTTTTAAATAGTTTAGATTTCTGGGTTTCGGCTTACTTAGATTACGTTACGACTTTAGAAGTTTCGTAATTTAAGTGCCGGTCACGTTCCGTACCTTCGGGTCGTGACAAAGTTGGTATCAGAGCGCTAGGTTTAACCCTTGTCTAAGTCTAGGTTGACCTTAGTTGATGGAGTAGGTGACTTAGGTAGAGTGACGTACCGTGGGTATGTCCGCGGCATACTTACGATACGCTACTCTTCTTAAGAAGCCTTAGGATGTACATTTTTTTGCACCGTATTCTATTCGTTCTTTTGATCTATCTTCGTCGATATCGGATGGTGCTTTCTGTTACCACGGTCGCACAGGCAGAGGGAGCTGCGGCTTGAATGCGATGACCGTTAGGGTATCGTCTATTCTTGAGGATTGAAGCATTGTTTAGCGTGCGGACGAAGGGTATTCACATGTCGTCCAGACGAAGTTAAAAAGGTTCGAACGAATGTCAGAAACCCATGTTCCCAAGTTTAAGGTATTCGGAAGAACATGCAGGTATTTCTGTGGAATCTCTAGAAGAATGAAACCCTAACTCGACATAATGACCATGAGAACGCTGGTGAACCTTAGGATTTGCGGCAGTTCCGCGGTGCTATTAGTGAGACTTGGGTTTGCCCTTCTACGGCTGATTCGCAGATGCTGAGGCATGTACTGGATATTTTTAAACTGTACTGGAGTGTTGAGCTCTCGGGGAATTATGGGATTTTGATGAATTGATCAAAAAGTTTAACGTAGTCTAGATATCAGGTGAAGGGATAGATTACATGGGAGACTCTAGATATGAGTATAGCCGTTTGTAGCGCAGTCAGCACAGCTATGAGGAGACGAGTCCGAATCAGTCGACATTAGAAAAGACGCGCATTGACGATAGTGGTTGCGATTCTGTGATTTGAATTTCATATTTCCGTTGATTGAATTTTGGTATTTTGAGGATTTTGTTCTATGATTGGTATTTCCTATGTATACATTCATTACACTTTATTCGTGTTTCAAATATCAGTTGTATTGATGTTGTTTTATGCATACCCAGTGCACTCGATTTGGTTTTATACATTTTGAGATATTGATTTGATTTCGTGCATATGGGTTGCACATGATTTTGGATATTCGATTTATGTTTTTGTGCACCATGTTCAATTGATTGAGATTCTTGCGCACACTTGGCGCACTTGATGCGATTTGTGCACACCAGATGCACTAAATCGGGATTTGTGCAGATTAGATGCACCTGATATTGTTGTCGTGCACGCCCGCTGCACTTGACAGATGTTTTTGGTGCACACCCATTGCACTCAGTTTTGTTTCTGTGCATATTCGCGGTTTCTGTATTTGGTTTCGATTTCAGTGCGCACCGGACGCACAAGATATTTTTTATGCTGTGATTGGGATTGATTTCATTTTGAGCAGTATATTTTTATAATAATTACTATTTGGTTTAGTAACCAGGCGGGACGTGTATGTTAAATAAAAGATATATATGTATAGCTATTTTTTTAAAATGAACGTCCACTACTTATGCCGTGTTTCGCGCATCGCATGGCGATTTTTAAAAAAAACGCGGGGGGAGGGGGGGTTTGCATGCTTCTTTATTCAGATGTTTGGACGATTGTACTACGATACGTACTATATGTACAAGATATATTTTTAATGTATATCATATTGGTTTTCGTATTGGGATTTGACATTGTATTTTCACCATAACTCTGATGATTACGTTAGGCTTGACGGAGTTGATTTTTAGTTATGTATTGATAATTTCGGAGCCCCGACGATTTGAGTGTTTTGCTAAATATTTTAGTATTTGGGGGGAGTTTTAATTTAAATTCGGGGACCGAATTTTTTTTTAAGAGGGGAAGATTGTAAGGTTTTAAAAATAAATAAATAAATAAATAATTAAATAAAACCCTTTAGGTGAATTTTCTGATAATCGGTAAAATAAACCGCATTTTTCCGTAAAACTTAACTATAATTATTTTTCAAAATAGACTTAAATATACCTATTTAGGCTATGAAATTGCTAGTAATTAATATTATTTGGTCACTTATAAATTGTTAGTTTAATTAAATATTTTTCCTAAATTAATTATTTCAAATATTTACATAAGCTTTTAATTATACATTAAAATAGCGCAAATTACAAATTGGAGTGGGTTAATTTTACAAACGTGGACCATGACAATTTAAAACAAGTGTGTGATATGCAAAATTCTTTCTCAAAATCTCTCCATGGTACTAGATTTTTCTAGGATTATTTTTGGAAAAGAAAATTAAATAAATAAAGAAATTGATGAAAAGACTTAAAAGATGTATTATTTGGAGAAGTTTCTACCCAACTCCTCACATCTTTTTCTCTCTCTGTTTCCCCATGCCATGGCCGGCCTCACCTTGGGCAACCCCCCATTTCTCCAATTCAATTCTTCTCAAAAATTATCCAAAAATTCATCAAAAATCCAAATAAAAATCCACAAATTCCTAATTTAAATCCTACCCATTATTCTTTGGCCTATTTAGCATGGATCTTGGAGCAAAGTTAGCATTTTAGAGGCTATGATTTTCATGTTGGATCTCTTGAATGTGAGGTATAAATCTTTAACTTATAGTGAAATTGTTGTATAAATTGCTTAAATCTAGCATATTTTAGTGTTAATTTTGTGCTAGTTGTAAATTTGAAAATTCAAGAAAATGGCTTGTGAGCAAATTAGGGTTGTTATTATTTGTTAATGGTTATAAAGTGTAATTTAACATCCTAAGATATGCACAAACTTAGATTTGTGGTTAAATTGTAAAGAGTTACTTCAAAATTATTAAAATTTAATAATTTTACAAACTAGGTTTTATGATATATATATATATATATATATATATATATATATATATATATATATATATATATATATCGGTGAGATAAAATTCTAGTAAGAATTTTTATCAATTACTCATGGTTTTAATGAGGAGATTAACATGTTAATTGAATGCAAAACCTAATTTGGTTACTAGTTGCTATTTGTTAGTTTAAAAATTGTGATAAATATGCTATTTTGCAAATTAGGTTTTTGAAATTAATTTAAATTGTGGGATTAAAAATCTAGTTAGGGTTTTAGCACATCATTAAGCTTTCCATGAGTGGTTTAACAATTTAAAATATGCAAAATCTAGCTTAGTTGTTGAATTGTAAATTTTGCTTTAAAAAGTGTTAATATTTGATATTTTTGCAAACTACAATTTTGGATTTAATTCAAATTGATAAGATTAAATTATAGGAATGGTTTATATAACCTAGTTATGATTAGACTGATCTAGAAAGACTTAACCAGAGGATGTTTGCCCTAGAGGGAATCCGTAGGTTTCATGTAGACACATACACGCACACACACATACACTTGACTTGGTGTGTGTGTGTGTGTGTGTGTGTGTGTGTGTGTGTGTGTGTATAACATATACATGTGATATGAGGATATTATATGATATCTGGGGAGGAGTCGGTATGACTAGGCATGATGCCGTGAGTTAAAAATATACGATCGAGTATGATATGAGATGTACTATGATATTAGCGGATCGTTGGGAAATGAGAAAATGGATATTTATACATAAACGATAATAGGTGATGATGACATTGAAATGTACGAGACTCTAAAATAGAACCCGGATTGTAATATGTGACTTAATCAAGATATGATATATGTGACATGATATTTCTGAGGATCATTTGATGATGTATATTTACACAGACTATGATATATGTTTGATGATATTGGGATGTATGCGATTATAGTACAGTACCCTTGATCATGATATTGTTTGATGATGATACTATACGAATGATGATGTACATATATGATAGTTAACCCGTACCCCGATTTTGGGAAGCCGTACGGTGGATTTTACCGTACGAGGCATAGATGTGATGATTGATCCGCACTCTTGACTCGAGGAAGTCGTACTATGTACGTGACGCGCCGACTACTAGAGATATCGACTCAGAGTTTAGGAGGATTCTTCTTACCTTTCGACTAGTGTCTTTAATTAGTTCCTTAGTTGGTTAGATAGATCTTAGTTTAGGCTCGAGTCATACTTATTTTCAAAACTATGGGATCATGCTTTTTTTTCAAACAACAAGCTATATGACTCGTAATTAGTATATATTCTCTAGTTGTGCGTTTGCTACACATTCACTGTTATATTCATGTTGCATTTATCGCATTGCATCATACGTATGTTTCTTTAGCCAATATGAAACTCTGCCTGTTAGGACACCAGCACCATTACCGATGATGCGCATGTTCCACGTACACTTATTTGCCGGCTCACACACATCATCATCGGTAATTGCCATGTCACGTACACTTTAGAACATATTATCTTTTATTGATAGCATCAGCTAAAGGCTAGATCAATATAATAGTGTATGATTACTCTCATGTGCTAGTTAGACATTGCATTTATTACATAGACACTTCATGCATTCACATTTTCATATTATCATGCAGTATTGTGGGGCTTATGCCGATACTCATTATTACTTACTCATGATTTTGGGATTTTGGATTTCTATGAGATTTCTGGATTTTGGGGAAAACCACAAGAATATATATAAAAACTTCTCTCTTTCGTTCCCTCTCTTTTTAAAATCCAAGTTGCGGTTTCTCGTGATGTATGTGTCGTCCACCATGAGATTTCATGTTTTCTGTTGGATTTCGAGACCCGATTCGAGGAGTGGATGAACCGTCTCGGATACATGGTGGGCCCGGTATGGTACCCCGGGGCAAGAAGATCGAGTTGTAGACGATGAGCCTGGCAGGTGAAGACTACCTACCGGTGATAGCTGGCGCGGCGGATATCCGGAGGATACCGACCGTTGTTGTGAGATTTGATGATATGGGCCGATCCGGACTGATGGAGCCCGAGATATTGGGACTATAAGATATTGAGACTATGAAGTATTGAGATTTTGAGATTTACATGTTTTGTGTCGATACTTGACACGGATTTCCATGGATTTTATTGATGATATTTCAGATTACCATACAAATTTTACTATGATAAAAATTAAAGATTTCTTATATAGATATATTCAGATTTCATGGTTGTTTGTTTTACATTCATGGTGCATGCATACTCATACACATGACATGTTACTACTTAAGGCACTGACACAAGCACTGAGCATTGCACTTACACATAGATTATTACCCTGCCACTACTAGATGAGTAGTGATATATTAAGTATATTATTATGACCTAGGAGAGCGTCGTGCATGCGATTTCTACTCGTAGATGTTTTCTACTCACGAGTTGGCAACTCACCCCCGTTGTACCAAATTTTCTTACAGGTTTCGATATACAGGTTTCCTTGGCAGTTTGCTGGCACATCATTTCGTTCAGGGTGATTTGCTGATAGGTTGGTTCACTTGTATCAGGACCGCCGTTGTACTTTTATTATTTCATTTGTATCTAATAAGCTCCATCAACCAGACTTGTATTACTTGATAGATTTAGAAGACCGGTTGTTGTTATTTCGACCTTAGAGTCGCGCTTGTATTATTATGGTTTTTGGTGAATTTGGTTTTCTTTTGAGTTTTGAGCCTCGCCTTTCGGCGTTGTATATTATAGTGCATCGTGTGGTTGTTTCGGCCTTTTGGCGTAGAGCTAGCTCCCACTTGGAGATGCCTTTTTATTGCTTGCATATATTATTCTTATTTGTACCCGTTTGGGGCCAGTTTTTACAAAGGAAACTCTGCCGAAATTTTTGAGAAAATTTGATGTTGATTTTAAACATGTTTTCCTTTACTTCTTCTTTTAAATGGTTTAGATTTCTGGGCTTCGGTTTACTTAGATTACGTTACGCCTTTAGGCGTTTCGTAATTTAAGTGCCGGTCACGTTCCGTACCTTCGGGTCGTGACATTAATGAGCACATGTATACAATCTCTGATGTCAAACACCAATGGATATGAGATCATCCATCGCCCCAATACAAGGTTAAAAAACGTATACACTTGTCTACTCTGGAATATCGATGCTCTGTCTCGATACTCTCTCGACTAGGAACTATTAAGGATGTGCTTGTAGACTACACAAGCTCCACTAGTATGATCTGCATCAGGGTCCCGGTAGTCAAGCCAACATCCCAAGGGTTTTATCAACATGTATTAAAATAAGTGAACATGTTAAGATAAAAAACAACCAGATAACATACTATCATATTGAGTAAGAAAGCCCCCCCACTCTCTCTATATATATGTCCAAGTATCTACTATAATATACAATAACAGCCTCCAGGGTATACATATTCCTAACAAGTGATATGGACATTGTATTGATTACTGATTCGATACACATGCTTTACTGTTTACCTGTATCGGTTATTTCATGCTCACATCAATACTCAATACTTACTGCTTCATGTTTATCACCATTGCACATATTACACACATACACACATATATATTGCTATTGTGTCGCTCTAACGACCTGAGTATATATGCTCAGAGTGAGAAGTTGACTTAGCTCGGACCAGGACCTATCTTACCTCGAGAATATTGCGGACATCTAGATCAGCGACGTTAGCGCTATACTTTTCTATATCATTATCCGGTTAGTTATCTCTTTTGCTTGTATCTATTGCACTCTGATTCGTTTGGATATGATAGATTTAGTGACTGTATATCTCGTTTTATGTGTTAGATTACAGCTTACTATGCACTGCTAGAAACCGAAGTGTGACTACGGCAGGATATTTTCTTGACCGTAGGAGTATGGCTAGCCTAATCACTGCTCGTATTCCGTAATTTGGTCAGCGGGGCGTAACATATAGTAGTTGCGAAAGGAAATTATACAAATATTTTTTTAGACAATAATCATATGTGTATTTGATTAAAATGAATGAGGGTAAACATGGAGTTTTTTGCAACATCCTGAGAATGGTAGACATAATCTGTTTTGGGTTTGAAACCTCTGTATTTTCTACATATTGGGTATTTTCATAATTTTGAAAATACATGAGATAAAAATAAGTGATCTCTTCATACTGAGCCTGTAAATAATTTTCCCAAAAAATTAATAAGATCAAAATAAAGATATCGCACAAGGGATTGAAGGGTTGTGCAACAAAAATATTCAATATTGATGGAAAAGCAACGTTCCTTTTGAAGGTAACGGCTTTGAAGATATCTTTTTGGGTTTGTTTTAAAAATTATTTTCAAAAGTTGTGTTACCATCGCTCCTCATATTATTTATACTATGATTATTAGATAAATTCACATTAAAATATAGCAGGTGAGTAAAAGGTAAAAATTGTAACATTTATTGCATGATACAATAATATAATTTATATTTATGCAAATATTTATGAGTGAAGCCCTCTAAATTTTTTAATAGAACAAAAGTATCGAACAAGGACTCATTCCATGTATGATCGGGGAAAAAGGGGGGGGGGGGGATGATGCTTTTATATGAGAGTGAGAACAATCTAAAGTTTTGAGTCCTTCCACATCACAATCTCTCGATTGAGCAGCTGAAATATGATAGGCTGTCAAGCGTCTCAAAACGATCATCACACAAAAAAGCAAGCAAAATCTCTTCCTCTTCGACTTCTAGGATTTTGGTATTTTTAATCTCCTCATCACTAATTTATAGTAGTAGGTTGTTCCAGATTTTGATTTTGATATTGTTGAGATCACAGAAATAATTGACAACATCCTTCATGAGGTGAGAAGAGAGGAGATTGCTGATGAGGAGATAAGGAATAGAAAATAACAAATTGGATCCTGATTTTGTTGAGAGAGAATTTGTTAGGGACGGAGGTTTAGTTTGGTAGGTAGAATTTTATTAGGATAGGAAACGAATTATACTCGGAGAAGATAGGATGCGAGATTTATTTTTTCTGGAACCAAATTAGAATGCGAGATCGGAGGTGATGGGGAGCCAGGGTTTAGTTATATAAGATTAATGGGGATCTGGATTTGAGTAGATTTGATGGACGTAAAAAGCTCATTTTTCTTTTAATAGTGGTACTAGGTTTTTGCATGTGCTATGCATGAGGATGTAATTTGATATGACAGTTCGTAGATCATCATATTAAATATTCAGAACATATTCGTATTATAGTATTTGCACCAATTAATGTACCAATATTTTTAACTTTTAACATTCAATTACCTAGCTGCATAATTAAGAGAGAGAATATAAAATAAGTTTTGAAAATTTTTATACACTAAATTATTTTTAAAATATATTTTTTAGAAAGTTATTTTTAACTCTTCGCTTACCTTTTCATAAAGTTTATTAGAACAATAAATAAGAATAAAAAAATATCATAAATTTATAAATTTTTAATTTTCATAAGATTTCGAAATCTTTACAATTATTTTAGCTTTTTCTATTTAATTTTCCGATTCAAAATTTTCATGTCTTTGTAAATCAATTTTATATGCAATTATTTTTGGATGTATTAAAAATTGAAAATAAATCATCCTCATATCGTTTTACATTTAATTTAATAATTTATAAATCCACCACTTTTTAATTTTAACTTTTGGATTAAAAATATTTAAATCACTTTAAACTATTTTACTTTAATTTTAGAATTAATAATCTTTTTTCAAGTGTCCATAAATTTAATTTGTATACATTTATGAATATATATAACTTAAATATAAACCGTTTAAAACTTTCTAGCTTTTGTTTGTGGGTAATTGTCAAATTCATCTCTCATGAATAATTTTGGAAAGGCCTACTCTTCTAATATTTATTAAAATGAGATCTTTTTAACAAAAGCGTCCTTAAAACTTCATTTATTATATAAGAAATACAGTAAATAAAAAATTCACTTCTTGCAAATTTCTTTCTAGACTTTTATCTATTAAATTTTTATAACAATTATTTGGAATTTTAAATTCTTAAAAATATTAAATTATTTTATTTTCTGATTCTAAAATATTTTTTTATATTTTTATATTTCTATTTTTGGATGTCCTACAAACTAAAACTAAATATTTTTTGAATACTTTAAGTTTTAATTAATTATTGTTAATTCGTACCATTTTTGTTTATATTTTTGAATCTTAAATCCCATATGATATTTATTTTTTATTTGTTTCAGTTTAATAAATTTCTCAAGTGCTTGTATATCTTTATTTAATATATTAAAAAAATAAGGATACATCGATTTCCATTCATTTTAGATTTTATTTATTATTTTTCAATCTTCTTTTTTTCTTATTTAGCAACAAAGACATATATTTTCATAAATAAATTTTAGAAAGATTTATTTTCCTAATTGTTCATTAAAAAAGATATCTTTTCAACAAAAATTTTCCTTAAATTTTGCTTCCTTTTTATATATAGCTTACAAGAAAAATTAAAAAAACTTATATAAGCCAACTCTTTTTATGATTTAGTACTTTTATATTTTTAGTTTTCTTTTTTGGATTTTCATATAAATCAAATTCTTGCTTCGTTTTTTCAAACTCTTATATAATATAATATTATTGATTTACTTATAATAATTTAATCTTATTAATAATTTATTTGAATATTATGATTCAATTTTATCGATTTAAATAGTTTAACTTTCCGAATGAAAATGAATTCAATGATTTAATCTATATATCCTAATTATTTTTTTCTTTCATAAACATTTAAATAAAATAAATTTAATGATTTGTTTTATTTTGAAAGATTTTTATTATTTTAAAAAATAATGGTATACCATAATTTGTCATAATTATTATTTATTAAATTTTGGTTCGATTTTATATTAAACAATCTTATTTAATATTTTGGAATTATATTTTATTCAGAAAACCCATTAAAACAAAAAAAAAGAATAATAAATACGTTAGAAATTAAAATGAATACTTTCATTTATTCATTTATTTTTTTAAGGGTAAATTTCTCTAAACAATATGTATTACCTAACTCTTCTATGTTTTAAAATGATACAAAATACAATTTATATTTTTTTAAACCGTTGAAACCACTAACAGTGTTAGTAAAGAATGATGAAACGAAAAATTGGAAGAAAAGAAAGATTTGTTAAAAAAAATTCGCTGTATCTATTACTATTCATTCTAGATATCTTTCATTTGCTTGCTTTCCTCATAATTTAATCACACCCAATTTTTCTTTATGTTTTGTATTGATATGTGAAAATAATCAAGATAAAATAATTGGCTTAATGATTAATGAGTTCTACATGCAATTGTTAAATTCATCTTTCAAGAATAATTTTGGAGGGGTCTACTCTCCTAATATTTATTAAAATGAGAGCTTTTTAACAAAAGTGTCCTTAAAACTTTATTTATTTTATAAGAAATATAGTAAATAAAAAAAATTCACATCTTGCAAATTTCTTTTTAGACTTTTCTATATTAAATCTTTATAACAATTATTTGGAATTTTAAATTCTTAAAAATATTAAATTATTTTATTTTCTGATTCTAAAATATTTTTTATATTTTTATATTTCTATTTTTGGATGTACTAAAAACTAATTCAATGAATTAATCTATATATCCTAATTATTTTTTTACTTTCATAAACATTTAAATAAAATAAATTTAGTAATTCGTTTTACTTTGAAATATTTTTATTATTTTTAAAAATAATGGTATAACATAATTTGCCATAATTATTATTTATTAAAATTTGGTTCGATTTTATTTTAAACAATCTTATTTAAGGTTTTGGAATTATATTTTATTTAGGAAACCCATTAAAACAAAAAGAAAAAAATGAATAACAAATACGTTAGAAATTAAAATGAATACTTTCATTTTTTATTTATATTTTAAAGGTAAATTTCACTAAATAGTATATATTACATAACTCTTATTCGTTTTTAAATGATACAAAATACATTTTTTGTTTTTCTAAACTGTTGAAACATGTTACGCCCCACTTCCCAAGATACGGAATGCGGGAGGTGACTAGGCCAGCTATGCTTTTACGGTCAAGGAAAAATCCTGTCGTAATCACACTACGGCTTCTAGCATTACATTGTAATCTGTAAACACAGCACAGAAATAAAGAAAACACATCACTTAGTTTATTACTTCAACTCTCATTGTTCACAATTTACAATAGTTCAACAAAAAAGGAAATTACTAACCAAGTGCGGATACAAGGTTGCTTTAGGGAAAGCAGTAAAAGCACTGAAAGTACAACCGTCTAGATCTCTGCGAGCTTGAACGGTTGATCCGACTCCTGAGCGGCGTCCTCTCCAAGCTCTGAGCATGTATACTCAGGTCGTCAGGACGACTCAATAGCAGTAATATAATAGTAATATAATAAGGCATGAAACGAAAGGTAATAATAATGGAGACATTGTATGCAGGTAATCAGTATATTAATAATCAATGCAGTATATGATCCATGTCCCTATTGGTCGCTAGGTCAATTTGAAATCGAACTATTGAAAAAATTGATCATGTTTAACTAGGATTTCGTGTGTACCCGAGACTATGGCTCGATGTTGCCCGGGACATAACCGTGTCAGCCGGACCGCTAAGTCCATAATTTAAAGTATATATAAGAGTCGTTGTTCGAATAATCATCCTCTAAATTGATAATCTCGCTAAATACAAATTTCATTCCACTTCGATTTCCCCCTTTTCCCCAGGTTTAAATGATTATATGTATGAGTCTAGTTGTGTACAAGCACGCACTAATAACACGGTTTTATTCACATTTCACTGCACTGTTCACTTTCCCAAATCAATCACCTATCACCGACATACTTGACACAACTAATCCAATACTACTCATGTTCGACAATGCAATATTCGTTAAGAATCAAAATGAACGTTCGCTATCAGACGGTCGGGTAAATATGAGAATTATGCTACATATCAAGTCATGTACGATATGAATCACAAAGTGCATTACGAGTTCATAAAAAACATATTAAATCGTACGATCATAATTAGGCAAAATGATACAATAGGGGTAGAAAGTAAAGTTAAACATAAATCCAACAAAATTTGTTTTAGATCAATCGGGTTTCAGGTTTGCGAGTTACGGTCATTTCATTTAAGTGTTCACCGCTGGAAATCCAGTTTCTGAACTGAAAGTCCGTTTATAACACATTTTACACCATATTGGGATCATAGTTAGGCAGCGCTACAGTTATATAATATTTATATTTATCTATTATGTTTCCAATGCACTAGATGGATCGACAATATCCACTGTATGCTGGGAGATATGCACTGTTTAAGGTTAAGATATACAATCTGTCTCTGCATAAAACTGCAGTACATATCGACTGTTTAAAATAAAGTTAAAATATCAAACAACAGTAAAATTGAATGAAACTATCACATATAGTTATCTAACAAGATTATCTTCGCAACAGTATAGGATTCCATATATTTTCGTTTTCATACAGAGTTATACAAACAATTAGAATCAGGTGTCAATATGAAATACTGCTCTTGACTACAGTCTAGATCCGTATTTCCATTCATTTTTCGTCATTGTGTTATGGAAGAATTGAAATATAAAATATAGAGGGTTCTAGGTTATCGAGTCCTCTTCGATATAAGCCCTAGAACAGAACATTCCGGTATATATCTAATTTACTATGATTTTTATAAGCAACGTGTGAGAGGAATTTCAGTTTTGACGAGACTAAATGGGGGTGTCATTTTATGTGTGAAGACGATATTGATTTGCTACCAAATTTCTACATGGGGTTTGTTAACAGTAATAGGGTCTAAATATCATAAGTTCCTCCATATTCGATTTTGTTTTCGCATAAGGCTCGCATCGAACACTTAAGATAAACACTTGGTGATCGATCGAATTTAACGTTTCCTCTAACTAATTGAATGAAATGTTAATCACTTAACTTATACGTGTTATCATCACAGTAATAAGCCCTAATCAGGCTCCACTCAAGATAAAATGGCACGATGGTTCGCTACACCAAATTCAAGTGTGTGTGTATCGATCTAGTTATATCTTTTATTTTTGTATTTAGTTATAAAGTAATATCTCTAGTCAATATCTATTATAGTATGAGATACAAGTGAAGATTTTCACTTGTCCGGAGATGATCACGACGACGAATGGCACGGGTTCAACACACGCATGGGCTAAGCACGACACGGTAAGTTAAACCTCGGCTCGAGCTTGGCGCAGCCTCGATTTGAGCATGGCGCGGGGTTCTGGGCTCAGCCGTTGGCTTGAGCGGCGCAGGGGGGTTGACGGCATGGTCGTTGACGAGGGGATGAGTTAGAGGAAGTGCATAGGCGGTCAGCAGTTAGGAGGAGACCGGTGGAAGTTGACGATGGTGGCAGCGTGGTCTAGTGGGGGTGCTGTGGATTCGTCGGAGGAGACGAGGGTGGTTATGGTCGAGGTCAGTGGTGGTAGTGTCGTCGATGAGGGGAGGTCGGTGGTGGCAGCGGGAGTGAGTTGGCGGTGGGTTTTGGAGAGAGAGAAAGAGGAAGTGGATATGGAGAGAGGATGAAAATGAAAGTGTCATGACCTGAATTTGGTGCATGACCAGCACTTAAATTGTATGACATCTAAAAATTCCAACACAATCTGAGTAAACCCGAAAACCAAGATCAAAACCCTATTTGCGGAATTAAGAAATTTACAGTTTTAAAGTGAAAAAGATGAGGTAGCATGTTGAATAGATTTTAAGAGAGGAAATTTTAAACAACTGGTTTTAGTATTTAAAATTTCGATAACACCTCTTTTTTTTAATTGTTAATAAAAACAGTTATAAAATGTTTAAATAAGTTGCGTCCCTAATTGGGAGCAAAATAACGCCAAAACGCGGAAACCAACACGCAATAACAATACGATGCTCAAAGCGAAGAATCACATGCATCAGTAAAGAAAGCATAAATTTACACGACTAGCTGATCTTACTCAATCGAATCAAAACATATACAAGTATACTTCGTTCTAAGTCAAATTACAGGGTCTGATGGAGTAATACTAGATCCAAAATACATATACCAAAATAGGAGGTTACTGCATATATAACCCACCTAGAAAGAAAAGCGATAAAAACTGCAAAATGTGTCCGTACTGCTGCTATGCGTCCACGCATCTCCTGCAAGGAACTAAGGCACAACAGAGGTGAGTTGCCAACTCAGTGAGCAAAACTAACATCTAACAGTTGATATTGTAAGCATGACGAAATAAAGCTAAAATCAAACAAGGTAAGCATGATGTATAATAGCACATTAACGCATGAATATATACTAAATGAATGTATAAAAAAATACTGAAGTCTCATCAAATATTTCAAAATATTAGCCACTTCCAAATAAGATTCATTTTTCTGTGTCCAACATAGACACAAATCTTCTATTTTAGCAGGTATCGTTTTCCGAACGATCCTGTCAATCAGTAACATCGGTCGGTATCCTCCAGATATCCGCCATGTTTTACAACTATCTCCGGTATCGAGTATTCTCGCTAGGATCTCACCTCAAATGCGGCTTTCCTGCCCCTTGGTCTCGACCAGGTCCACCATGAATCCGACTGTATACTCCCCCACTTAGTACGGATGACGTAAGAATCCGTAACCGTATAGCTCCCCCACTCAGTTCGGAATAAAACCAAATCATAAAAACAACATCTTATGGTGAACATGTCACATCAATCATGAAGAACCACCGAATATAACTTAATAGTGCATAAAACTCAAAACTAGAAATCCTCATAATCCAATACACCTTATGCTACAATTAATAACAATTGAAAGTGAAACATGATAAGTGTCAATAATAATAGCAATGCAAAACAACTGCTATTAATGATGCTTATGGTATGAAGTGAATCATATGTGACATAGCAAGTTCTAAGTGGGTACGTGACATGTCAATACCGATGAGGTGTAGTGTAACATGTAGGTATGTGCGCGTGCAACATGACTCATCGATAAATAGTGCAGTGCCCTAGCAAGTGTTAGACAATGGCGATTTATAGATAATAATGCAAACGATGAAGTTTTTAGTTTTAATTATGTACACAATGCGAACGGAAAACAATTAGCCAAACTTCTAATTACGGGCGTATTACGCCATCCATACAAAATCCTCCGGTAGATATTTAGTCTACTTACCGGAATACGTCGAATCTACTCAGATATCATCAATCCCTTTCCCTTCCTTACGGTCTCCGAAGTCCCTATGGTCGAACCTAACATCGAATTAAATTTCGTATAAGAAGCGTCTAAACTCCGATACGGCGAAGACGTGAAAAACTAAAAGACTTTCATATTAAACGTGCTACGTGAGAATATTGTAAACTATCTAAACCCTAGACTAACCTGAGCTAACCCTATGCTGTTCGTTACTTGGAAAACAAAATCGTGACACGAAATATCCGTATCGTATTTAGAACTATAACCAAAATAAGAAATTTACTTCCAAATTTTATATACAGAATATATAACATAATCAAACTATACTAGATACCAAAAAAAACATACAGAGAGCTACCTTAGAAATTTCAACACCCAAATCCACAAAAAATCCGGCGACGCCGGGAATTATTCGAATCTCGCCGGTCGAGTTGTAAAGGAATGGGTTCGTGTTTCTAGTGTATACTCTATGTCCAATCTACAAGTCTACGATATTATTTGATTTTGTTAAAGATTAACTAAATTATAGCAGATTCAAAACAGTGTTAAAATCTAACAAAATACGATATTACTGATATCCTAAAACCTATACTAAACCAAGCTAAAAAATAAGATATGAAATTTGATATTTATACCAACTGAAGAATCCACTGAGTTAATTCATCAAGGGGCGCACAAGAACATAGTAAGCCTAACTTGAGGGTTGAGTTAATGATCACAAGGACTTCGCTTCTCTTTTCTTCTTCCATTCTAATTGAGCTAGAGGATATTTACTAAGTATTGTTTCTAAACCTAATATCCAACTGAACAAATATGGAAAAGATTAAGACAAGACGTGATGAGATTAAGAGGATGTGTCACCATGAAGAAGTGTTGTACATTCATGCAAGTAGGAGGTGTGGGCATAAAGTTCATCCAAGGTGTGCTATGCTTGAGGTTCAATATAACCTAATTCTATAATCAACACATTAACATATAAACCCTCACATCATATAATGTAACACAAAGAATCTAACACTTACACTAAAACCCCTCCTTACAAGTAAGGTTACAAACTAAATACTATTTTACTTAATTATCCTAACCCATTTTGAGTAAATCTCTTTATTTAAATTTAAATTAATATTTTAAAAAAATTAAATAACTAAACAAAATAATTATCTAAAATATTCCGACACGTTACAATATCTCCCCCTTACGAAAATTCTGTCCCGAATTTAAAACTTAAGCACACGCACCTTCAAAAAGATATGGGAATTTCTTCCGTATGTCATCCTCGGCCTCCCAAGTGACTTCCTTGCTATTGGTCCTCGCCAAAGAACCTTTACAGATGGAAGTACTCTTGATCTCAGTTTCTTTACCTGCCGGTCTAGAATAGCTACCGGTTGCTCAATGTAGGATAAATCACGCTCCAACTGTATGATCTGATGCTGGATAGCGTGAGAAAGATCGTGAAGATACATGAGAAGCATAGACACGTGGAACATAGGATGCACATCAGGAAAATTTAGTGAAGTGCTAAACGATAGGCTACAGCGCCCACCCTCTCCAGAATCTCATAGGGTCCGATATATCTGGGACTGAGCTTCCCTTTTTCCCGAAATGCATCACACCCTCCATCGGAGAGACACGGAGGAATACATGATATCCCACATCAAACTTGAGTTTACGTTGACGTCGATCAGCATAAAATTTCTGTCTGCTCTGGGCCGCTCTCATCCTGTCCTGTATCAACTGGATCTTTTCTGTAGTTTCCTGCACTAGCTGCGGTCTCAAAATGCTGCTCTCACTGAGTTCTGTCCAACAAACGGGCGATCGATACTTTCTTCCATACAATGCATCAAAGGGGCCATCTGAATTGTCTCCTGAAAGCTGTTATTGTGGGAGAATTCTATCAAGTGCGAGTGACGATCCCAACTACCACCGAAATCTAGACTGCAAGCCCGGAGCATATCCTCAAGAGTCTGTATGGTCCGCTCTGACTGACCGTCGGTCTGCGGGTGGAAAGCTGTACTTAAACTCAATCGGGTGCCTAGAGCCTTTTGAAGTTTCTGCCATAGTCAGCTGGTGAACTGTATGCCTCTATTGGATACAATTCAAGTCGGAACTCCATGCAATCGCACAATCTCGTCAATGTAGATCTGGGCATACTGCGCATATCCATAAGTCATCTTTACCGGAAGAAAGTGAGCTGTCTTCATCAATCGATCCATAATCATCCAGATGTAATCATACTCTCTGCTAGACTTGGGCAGACCCACAATGAAATCCATGGAGATCTGCTCCCATTTCCACTCCGGAATAGGCAAAGGCTGTAACTCCCCCGCCAGTCTCTGGTGCTCGGCCTTGAATTGCTGGCAAGTCAGGCATCTCGAAACGAAATCTGCGACATCTCTCTTCATCCCTTCCTACCAGTAGATATCTCTTAAGTCATGATACATCTTGGTGGAACCCGGATGAACACTATATGCTAACTGATGCGCCTCCTCTAAGATTTTGCGTCTCAGCCCTTCAGAATCTGGCACACAAAGACGAGTTCCAAATCGTAGTACTCCATGGTCGTCGATCACGAACTCTGAATCTCTACCCTGCTTAACCTGCTCTATGATCTCTGACAACCGAGCATCGTCGGACTGTGCCTCTCGGATGCGATCAAGTAACTGTGGACGGGTGCGAATATGAGCGACCTATCCTCCTGTCGATGTAAACTCAAACTGTACTCGGCTGTCACATAGAATCTGCCAATCTGCGGAAGACTGTCTCTACACTGTGTTCAAATAAGATAAGCTACCTCCAGGCCTCTGACTTAATGCATCTGCCACAACGTTCGCTTTGCCCGGATGATAAAGAATCTCGCAGTCATAATCCTTCACGAGCTCCATCCAACGACGCTGCCTCAAATTCAGATCCTGCTGCTGAAAGATATACTTTAAGCTCTTGTGGTCCGTGAATATCTGGTATGACTCACCATAAAAGTAATTCCTCCATATCTTGAGTGCAAAGACCACCGCGACCATCTCTAAATCATGAGTGTGATAGTTCTGCTCGTGCTTCTTCAATCGCCAAAGCGACGACCTTGCCGTGCTGCATCAACACACAGCCCAAACCCACTCGAGAGGCGTCGCAATAAACAACAAAGCCACCTGACCCTGAAGGCAAAGATAAGCCTGGTGCAGTTGTCAAGTGAGTCTTCAACTGCTGAAAACTCTACTCGCATGCCTTGGTCCAAAGAAATGGAACTTCCTTCCGGGTCAACCCGGTCAGTAGTGCAGTGATACGAGAAAAATCCTACACAAAACGTCGGTAGTAACCGTCCAAACCCAAGAAGCTGCGAATCTCCGTAACTGATACAGGCCTAGGCCAGTGCTATACTGCCTCGATCTTCTTTGGATCCACACGTATGCCATCTCTCGTAACCACATGACCCAAGAATTCCACACTATCCAGCCAGAAAAAACATTTGGAGAATTTAGCGAATAGTTGTTGTTCCCTCAAAATCTGCAATGTAATTCGCAAGTGCTGCTCATGCTCTTCTCGACTACGGGAGTATACAAGAATATCATCAATGAATACGATAATGAACTGATCAAGAAACGGCCTGAAAATGCAGTTCATCATATCCATGAAAGCTGCTGGGGCATTAGTGAGCCCGAACGACATCACCAAAAACTCATAATGTCCGTACCACGTGTGAAAAGCAGTCTTCGGAATGTCATCCTTCCGAACCCTCAATTGGTGATACCCTGACCGCAAAACGATCTTCGAGAAATAGCCATCCCCCTACAGCTGATCGAATAATTCATCAATACGAGGTAATGGATACCTATTTCGCACCATAACTCGATTCAGCTGCCTGTAGTCGATACGCAATCTCATACTGTCGTCCTTCTTCTTAACGAACAGGACAGAAGCTCCCCACGGCGATACACTCGAACGAACGAGTCCCCTGTCAAGCAATTCTTGTAACTGACCCTTAAGCTCCTTCAGCTCCATCGGGGCATCCGATAGGGCGGTATAGAAATAGGCCCCGCACCCGGAATCAAGTCAATGCAAAATTCGATATCGCGTTCAAGCGGCAATCCTGGTAACTCAGCAAGGAACACATCAGGAAATTCTCGTACGATCGGAACCTGGTCCAACGGGACCTCAGCGGCTCCCATGTCCTGAATAAACGCTAAGAAACTATGACAACCCTTCTTCAAGAGCCGTCCTGCATAAAGAGCAGAAATCGGGTTGGCAGGAGTTCACTGTAATCTCCCTGCATAAAAAAAATCGGCTCGCCTGGAAAACATAATCTGATTGCCTTTTTCCCGAAAATCAACGTAAGCAGGATAAGCGGCCAGCCAATCCATACCGAGAAGTACATCAAAATCTAGCATATCCAGGAGAATCAAATCGACCAACGAATCCTTATCACCAATACGTACAGAACAGGACCTGAATACGTGTCGGGTTATAAAAGAATCTTCCACAGGAGTAATCACGATAAGCGGTAACTCTAACAATGACGAATCTCTCCCCAGAGAAAGTGAAAAGTGTGCAGACATGTACGAGTGTGTAGAATCGGGATCAAATAAAATATGTGCATCTAAGGAACATACGGAAAGAGTACATGTCACAACTGCATTGGATGCCTGGGCATCCTGTGGAGTCAAAGCAAAAACCCGAGCCTGGCCCCTACCAGCATCCTGATGTCCTCTCCCTCGGTCTCCTTGTCCTCTCTGAATACGTCTTGCAAAACCCTGACCTCACGGTGCAACGGCCTGGCACATAGTACCAGCTGGTGGAGGAAGTAATGCCATCGAAGTAGAAGGTGGAGGGGGTAAAGCAGCCTGTGGAAATACAGTCCCTCCCTGGAGTCTACAATCCCTAGCGTAATGCCCTGGATGCCCACAACTAAAAAATGTCGGCGGCGGCCTCTGCTCCTTGGGGTACGAGCTGAACATCTGACCCTGAGCCTAACTTCGACAAAAACTGTGGCCTGGAATGTGTCTGCCTCGTCCTTTGCCAAACTGCCTGGTAACTGACCTAATAGGTCTGGTTCTCTTCGGCTCAGGAACAATCGTTGTCTCCTTCAGATGCTCCTCTACTCACATAGCTGCGTCCATGGCATGTGTATAAGTATCAAAATGCTGGGAGCTTATAGCAAGGAACAGCTGTGTATCCAGGCTCCTCACAAATCTCTTCACCCGGAGCTCCTCCGTAGAAATTAAGTATGGAGCATAGCGTGATAACTGGGTGAACTGCAAATCATACTCTGCCACCGGCATATCTGCAGATTTTCGCAACGCCTCGAAACTACTGGCTCTGACATCTCTCACGCTCTGCGGAAGGAATCTGATAAGGAAAACCACAGAAAACTCTGTCAATGACATCGGAGGAAGACCTGAGGCTCGCCCTCTTTCCATCGACTCACACCATGTCTGTGCAAGTCCCTCTAATTGAAAACTGGTCAGCTCCACCGACCTCGCATCTGAACATCTCAATGAGCTGCCGATCCTAGCCATCTTATCAAGAAATGTCCGGGAATCCTCTGCTGCGTCTGTCTCCGTAAACACCGGAGGTCTCAACCTCATGAACTCCGGAAGTGATATCTCCATGACCCTCGAGTCTACAGGTGCGACAGTCTGCACGGGCTGTATAATGGGCTCTACCATCGTCGATGCCTGATCATGTCTCTGAACATGGGTGGCCTCAGTCAACTTCCCTATCATCTGTTGTAAGCCCAACATGCTTTCCTCTATCCTAGTCAGTCTATCTGGAGGAGGAGGATCAACATGCCCTGGTGCCATCGGAATGTCCTGTGGATCAGTCGTTGTCACGGGCCGATCTGTCCTAGCTGCATCCCTAGCTGCGGCTCGTCTAGCTCGCATGGCCATCGCAACTGGGACAAGAAACGAGAGTTGATAAGGTGTACGAATAGGAACAACAATAATATGGAGTCAAAGGAAGGATTAATCAAAACATACATCCTAAGGTTACTTAGGCTGAGTATCGTAGCGTAAATATGCCGCGGAACATATGTACGGTATTTTACTCATCCTAAATCACCTACTCTATCAAACCAAGAGTCAACCTATATAACGAAATTTAAGCTTATTAACTTCAAATCACTCCTAGGTTCCATAAGGTAAATCCTAAACTCTGATACCAACTTTGTCATGACCTGAATTGGTGCCTGATCGACACTTAGATTGTATGACATCTAAAGATGCCAACACAATCCGAGTAAGCCCGAAAACCAAGATCAAAACCTATTTGCGGAATTAAGAAATTTACAGTTTTAAAGTGAAAATGAAGAGGTAGCATGTCGAATAGATTTTAAGAGAGGAAATTTTAAACAACTGGTTTTAGTATTTAAAATTTCGACAGCACTTCTTTTTTTAATTGTTAATAAAAGAAGTTATAAAATGTTTAAATAAGTTGTGTCTGTTCCCCGCCGAAATATGGAGACGCGACCGCGCAGGTCAGTCTCGTCAGAATTTCGGGGCAGATGCTAATTGGTGCTATCCGTCCACCTCTCCGAAGATGCCAAGTTGATTTATGACACCATGTATCGAAGATTTAAACGGATACGGCCGATATAGCAGACTTCGTCAGATTCCCCCTCGTTGAGGGTTTTTTTTATTGTGGGTATGCTCTTCCCTATAGGCGCAAGCCCCTGCAGTTAATTACACTACCGCATCGCGGTAACCACTTTCTCCTTCTCCAGATGGTCACTTTGTGTCGTGGGTGTTTGTTTTGTTTTTGGTTGCTCATGGATTGTTTACGGAGACTAATTTATGTTGTCGCCCGTAGGGCGTGGATTAGTCCAAATCCGTATCTTCTTAGATTTGGGTTTGGGGGTTGGGTTTAAGGATACGTTAGCCTCATTTGAGACTAAGATCAACTTAAACATTTGTTAAGGATACGTTAGTCTCATTTTAGACTAAGATCAACTTAACAGGATCATTTAGATCCAACAAAAGAGCATTTGGGCTCTATTTTTTAGTTTAGGGACATTGCGGTCGATTGCCAGTTTAAGGATATGGTGGTCCAATGTTAGTTTAAAAACATCTCGGTCCAAGGTTAAGGACATCGTAGTCCGTGAGTTTAAAGACCTCACAGTCAAGCTTAAGGACATCATAGTTCATGGGTTTAAGGACCCCACAGTCCATGAAATGTATGGTTGTCGGGACCCGTCATCTCTCTGAAGACGTTGAAAGATTACAACGATAAATATTAGAGGAGTTCAGAGTTGTACCCTTAAATCAATGTGGGTTGAGAGACCTGTAGTCCAATTGTGACCAAGATCTGTGATTTATGACATATGAACTCAATTAATCTGAATTGAGGACTTATGGTCAATTTGGGCTAAGTCCATTCAATTACAATGTTCAACATTTGTTTCTGGAGTTGTTAGATGTTTGTTTGAACCCAATCCCTTTAAAAATTCTAAGCATTGGTTTAGTCTCTGACAATGTTTTGTCTTTAATTGAATGATGTGCATTTATCATAGCCCCAGGCTTACTCAAAGAACATTTTATGTTCTGTCCAAACGCACATAAAAGCATGTGGTGCACTTGACACTAGCGCCAGTTGATAAGCGCCGTGCGCTATGGTTAAAGCACTAATGCGCTTAGCACTTTGCGCCAGATATGAAGCGCTAATGCGCTTAGCGCTTTGCGCTAAATGAAGAGCGCTGATGCGCTATAGTTGAAGCGTTGAGGCGTTTGGCGCTGGTGCCATATAATGAGTGCAGAGCGCTTTTAGTAATACAGCGTACACGTGAGGAGCACGTGGCGTGCTTAGCGCTGAGCGCTAGCCAATGAGCGCAGTGCGCTGTGTTTGAAGCGCTATGGCACTGCAGCGCTTTGCGCTAGATGAAGAGCACTAAGGCACTTTTGAATTAGGAGCGCTAAGGCTCTTTTTAGATTAGGAGTGCTAAGGCTCTTCTTAGATTAACTTTGCGCTCGGCAGATTATCTGTTCTTTGATAAGAGACTTCGTCTCAAGATTCTAAGAACAAAGTTCTTAGTTCATAGGAGATATTTCAATCTCTTTTTGATGGAAGGCTTTGCCTTTATGGATCTGTGATCCTAAGAGAATTGAATAATTCTTCCCCCTTTTATAATGAGATGTTCATAATCTCTTTTGTGAAAGACAACTTTGTCTTATAGATCGATGATCTGTGAAAGAATTAAAATACTTCTGTTTATATTGAGACAATTTCGTCTTTCTATTCTTTTTACCTTGAAAAAGAATTGTCTTCTTTTGCCGAGAGCTTCTTCTTCTTCTTGAGATTTTCTCAAAGTTTATGGGGGGTTCCTCCTTTTGAGACTTGAAGTCTCGGGGCCTTTATATAGGGCAAGATGGTTTGTTCAATTAGTTAAGGAGATCTTTTCTCCAATTGATTTGGGGAATTTCCCATCGTTGGATCTTTGTTCCAAGGGTTTCTGATTTACAGAAGGCAATCTTCTTGTTTTTAACAAGATTGGAAAATCTTTCCATGCAGAATTTATTCTGTCTTTGGTAATTTTTATTTACCATTGGATCATTGATCCAACGGTGCCCTGATTTACAGAGCACAATTTTGTTGTTTGGAAAGATTTTGAGAAATCTTTCCTTAACAGAATTTAATTCTGGTTAATTAATGATTTATCATTATTATTAGATCTTTGATCTAATGGTGTGGAGATTTTAGTTTCAGCGCTAGCACTAATGCGCTCTACCCATGGTGCGCTATTTGGAGCGCAGCGCTCTTAGCGCTAGCGCGCACATGCTTTGTACGTGGTGCACTACTTATAGCGCAGCGCGCTTAGCGCTGCATCTAAAACACTATTTTATTGGAGGTGTCTTTTCACCCTCCTTTTAAGTCAAACTTATATTCCCCAGAACTTTCATTTCCCAGGTTTTGGAAATAGCTCCACTATGCACAAATTTTCCTCTGCCTAGTCTTCATAATCTGAAGCAAAACTTCTTTCTTTTCTCGTCTCCAAAGAACCCTTTCAACTATGGCTTACAACCGCCCACATGCCCGTCGACAACCATGGGAAGTGCCCATCCAGGACATTGTTTCTCGCTTTGTTGCGCACTTGGTGGATCCTGCTCTTACGGATGACCAATGCGACACAGCGCTGTACAAGCTTTTGACTCGTGTAGGGTCTCCTCTCCCCCCACACTCTATTTGGCTTCGGATGATGCTTACGTCCGTGCTCGTTGATATTCCCCCTCCTCCAGCAGAGATGACCTCGGCAATGCTCGATGCTGCTGAAGACAAGATCGAGTGCTTCTTCGAGGCGCATTTGATCACTAAAGCCCTGAGGGATTGCTCTGTCTATTTGCTGAGCCAGATGCGGGCTCGTCGGGTCGTTATCTCCACTTTCTCTGGTGAGTGCGGCGCTGATCGATGGGTGGCTACTCCTCGAGAAGATCGCCATTTTGACATGGTGGAGAAGACAGAGACGGAACTAGATCATCTCATTCTTAGCTTTGCAAACCCCTGTCCTTTTGATCCCATGTTTGGCGATCTGTTTATATTGTAATAAAAAAATGTCTAATTAAGTATTTTATTATCTGCCAAGTGCTCCTCTTATTTTTAATTCTTTGTTATTCCTTTGTCAGGCGCTTATGCACTGCATAACTTAACTTGTTATAACCAGGTGTAAGTAATTAAGCGCTCTTGGCGGTTAGCGCACTTGACGCTTAGCGCTCTTGGTGCTTAGCGCTCTCGTGCTTTGCACGTGAGCACCGTTTCAGAGTCTTTGACTCTTAGTGCTGGCGCATTCATTGCTGGCGCTCTTCATGAAGCGTCGCTTCATTTCAAATCTCGGAATTCCGTGTTTGTTTCAATAAGCACTTATTCCCATCTTGGGGATATCAAGAGTTGTTTAAATCCCGTGTTTGTTTCAATAAGCTTTTCTTAATCAGTCCGTCCCCTAACTCTCACTGATTTTCCTTTTCAGACGTTATGGACACTCACATGTATGACCTCGATGAGATTATTTCTTATGGGGACATTCGCGCACTCGGCCGTTCCCAAAACCAAGAATTCACAAATGCTCAGTGTGCTGAAATTATGGGCCGCTTTGATGCATACAATGGCCGACTGCTTCCTCGTCGTTCCTCCCTCTTGAAGTTTATCGTGAGAGCGATCTAGGAAGCGCTTCCCTTATTCTTTCTAGGCATGCCGCTTAAGGCATTGGACGACGCTGAAGATAAGGTGCACTCGGAGTATCTGATGGGCCTAATCTCAAATAAAAGGCGAGACAACCTTGTTGATATCCTGCATCAAGCTTTTCAGTAGGCGGCGATAACTTGCTGCCTATCGAAGGGTGGAGGACATCAGTGGGGATCCTGACGCTTGCGATCGTGAAAGGATGCACACGAAGATGGTCCGAGAGGCTCGAAAAATTTTGGATGGCCTCACCTTTGAATTTCTCAATCCGTGTCCTGGATTTGATGTTTTGCCATTGTAATCATTTTGATGATGTTTTCGTCTACTGCTTTCATTATTGTAAGAACTTTTCGAAGTATGAATAGCAAATTTCTCGTTTCTATGTGTCTATCTTACGCACTAAATCTTTTGCATACCCATGAATGGGTATGCTTTAAACGTTTAACCGAATGCAAATCAAATGTTCTCTTTGTCGCTTTCTTCTCTTTTCTCTATTGCCGGCGTGTTACCTTAGTAAGCATAGCATGTAGATGATAGAGGGAGCATTCCGTTTTGAATTCTTCGAGAGGTATGATGGCTTAGAAAGCAGGTTCAGATCTGCTGCCTAAGGCTTTTCAACTTCATGAGCCGTGAGGGTCTCATAAAGACTTTTCTCCCTGCGAGTCGAGAGGATCTCGTAGGTGTATTTTCTCCTTAGGAATCGTGAAGATTCCTAAGTGTGTTTTATCTCGAGAGTCGTAAGGATCTCACAAGAGAGTATGCTCCCTTACGAGTCGTGAGGACCTGTAAGTGATGGGTGAGGTTACCATTATCCGCATTTCACGGAGTCAGGAGTTGCTCTGGATGCTTCCCACGGGGTTGGTTTGACATAGCCATGTTCTGCGAGGACCAGGCTGCGCTCTGGACATTTCCCACGGGGTCAGGATTGACATTAGCCACGTTCCACGTGACCATGAATTTGCTCTGGATGCTTCCCACGGGGTCTGATTGACATAGCCGTGTTCTGGGAGGACCAGGCTTCGCTCTGGACGTTTCCCACGGGGTCAGGATTGACATAGGCCACGTTCCACGTGACCAGAAATTTGCTCTGGATGCTTCCCACGGGATCGGTTTGACATAGCCGTGTTCTACGAGGACCAGGATCCGCTCTGGACGTTTCCCACGGGGTCAGGATTGACATAGGTCGTGTTCCACGTGACCAGGAATTTGCTCTGGATGCTTCCCACGGGGTCTGATTGACATAGTCGTGTTCTGCGAGGACCAGGCTCTGCTCTGGACGTTTCCCATGGGGTCAGGATTGACATAGGCCGTGTTCCACATGACCAGGAATTTTGACATAGGCCGTGTTCTACATGACCAGGAATTTGCTCTGGATGCTTCCCACGGGGTCTGATTGACATAGCCGTATTCTGCGAGGACCAGGCTCCGCTCTGGACGTTTCCCACGGGATCAGGATTGACATAGGCCGCGTTCCACCTGACCAGGAATTTGCTCTGGATGCTTCCCACGAGGTCTGATTGACATAGCCGTGTTCTGCGAGGACCAGGATCCGCCCTGGACGTTTCCCACGGGGTTAGGATTGACATAAGCAGCGTTCCAAGAAACCAGGATGGGTTGACTTTATCCGCATTTCACGGAGTCGGGATTTGACTCTCGGTCATCTGTGCACCGCCGAGTCATTGAACTGGGAATTGCCGCGGTTCCGCTTTACTTGATGTTGCGTCTGTTGTAATGAGACGAATGTTGAGATGATCTCCAGGCTATCTGTAAACCGTTGAGATTTGGTTTCTTCTTCTGATAGAGCCTGGGGAGGGAAAGTGTGATTCCTTCTTTGTTTGCGCCCCTGGATTGTATACAGGGATTGATATGATATCACCTGAAGGGCAAAAATTCCATTCTTTCAAAAAAAAATTCATTTCTTTCTGTGATGCTCTATCATTTCAGCTTTTATATCGCGAAGGTCGCGATTGCCCAATCATTTCGGCTATTTGTCGCGGTGCCCAATCATTTCGGCTATTTGTTTTATTTTTACTCGATGCTTTTTATTGCGAGTTGCCCAATCATTTCGGCTAGTTCGTATGCATACATTTTTACTTGCTGATTTGCAAGTTGCCCCCATCATTTCGGCTATTTCGTATGCATTTGTGGCTCACTCGTTTTTTACTGCAAGCTTGGAATTAGACACCGATTTCGGCATTAGTATCGCTGCAACTGGGATATTGCTAGGAGCGAATCATGATTTGCCTCTGTCGATGTCGAACAAAGGTGGCTTAGCAAACAGGGTTAAGATCCTGTCGACTAAGGCTTTTGACTTCATGAGTCGTAAGGGTCTCATAAAGGTATTTCTCCATATGAGTCGTAAGGATCTCGTAGGTGCGTTTTCTCCTTAGGAATCATGAGGATTCCTAAGTGTGTGGTCTTCGATAAATCGTAAGGATCTTACAAGAGTGCTTTCTCCTTCTAAGTCAAGAGGACTTATAAGGGTTGTTCACTGTGTAAACATATCCCTAGTCACAGATGGGACTTTGTTAGGGAAATGTTTATTCGCGCCCATGGATTGTATACAAGGGTCGAGACGCTTGTAGGGCAGCATTGGAGGTTGTGATGGCTACTTAAGAACAGGTTCAGATTCCGTAGCTTAAGGCTTTTGAATCCTATGAGCCGTGAGGGTCTCATAGGAGGGTTCTCCTTACGAGTCGTGAGGATCTCGCATGTGTAATTTCTCCTTAGGAATCGTAGGGATCCCTAAGTGTGTTGCTCCCTTGTGAGTCGTAAGGATCTCACGTAGGTGGTTTCTCCTTACAAGGTCGAGAGGACCTTGTAAGCGTCTTTTAACGAGATTGCGTCCTTTCGGGTTTTCACAAAACTCACCGATAGCCCTGCTGTTTTTACTCACGGAGCCCTTTCGGGTTTTCATCCGTGCCCATTTTGCTTATGGACATACCTTTTTTTTGTCAGCCTCAGTATGCCGCGGTCCGTAGTAGTTTATCGACATCTCGGTCAACAGCCAGTTTTAGGACATAGTGGTCCATTGTTAGTTTAAGAACGTTTCGGTCCAACGCCAGTTTTAGGACATTGTGGTCCATCGTTAGTTTAAGGACATTTCGGTCCGACGCCAGTTTTAGGACATAGTGGTCCATCGTTAGTTTAAGGACATTTCAGTCCGAGAAAAGGAAGCCGGCTACTACTTACAGAGTTTAAGCTTAGGAAGATAGCGAGCGGACATAGACGTCGTCATCTATCGTTGACCTAGGCCTTGACTCGTCAGGCGTAGTATTTCTTTAGAAAGCGGCTGTTTATTGGCCTGAAAGGTCTTTCACCATGTATGTCTATGAGTAGATATGCTCCACCCTGGTAAACTTTGTCTATGATATACGGGCCTTCATAGTTCGGCTCAAATTTCCCCCGCTTGGCACGATTGGGGATTATAGGTCTTTTGACCACTAGCACGAGTTCGCCTTGGCGGAATGTTCTCGACCTAGTCAATCTTTCATATGAGCGCATCATCTTTGCTTTATAAGCTTCCAGATTTTGTTGCGCTATGAGCCGGGTTTCATCAAGGGCATCGAGCTCCTCAAGCCGAAGGTGAGCATTTTCTTCGTCTGTTAGCTTGTAGTGAATGGCCACTCGTAGAGAGGGTAATTCTATCTCGAGAGGGAGTACCACTTCTGTGCCGAATACCAAAGCATACGGCATTGTGTTTGTGGCCGTTTTGAATGTAGTTCGATACACCCAGAGAGCTTCATGCAGTCTCTCATGCCAATCCTTCTTATTCCAAGACGCCGCCCTTTTCATGATCTTCGTCAAGGTCTTGTTGAAAGCCTCAGCTAGACCGTTAGCTCGAGAATTATAGACTGAAGAGTATCTCTAATCTATGTTATGCTGTTGTGCGAAGCGGCTGATCTTGTGGCTTCTATAGGCTGGCTTGTTATCGGAGATAATCCGTCGCGAAGTGCCAAACCGATAAATGACGTGTGTCTTGAAGAAATGGAGGATATTCTTCGTCTTCCCTTCCCTTAGCGGTACTGCTTCTGCCCATTTAGAGAAATAATCAGTTGTCGCCAAAATGAATCGATGTTCTCGGGATGATGCTGGTTTGATGGGCCTGATTATGTCGGTTCCCCACATTTCGAATGGCCAGCTAGCCACCGTTGGATGTAGTGGATTTGGATGCTGGTGAATAAAGTCCCCGTGAATCTAGCACGAGCGGCACTGCTTCGCATATTTGAGGCAGTCTTGGATCATCGTGGGCTAATAGTAGCCCATCCGTTTGATCTTCAGCTTCATCTTCGGCCCGGCTTGGTGAGAACTGCAGAGTCCGTTGTGAGTTTCTTGGACGACTCTCTCTGCCTCTTCAGGTCCCAGGCATCTTAAACACAGATAATCAAATGATCTCTTATGCAGAGTATCATTAACGAAGGCAAAAGATAGAGCTCGTTTCATGAGCTGATGCCTTGAGGATGCGTCTTCAGGTGTTCGACGGGATTTGAAGTAGTCTATAAAGACTTCTTTCTAATTCTTAGCCTTTTCCTGGTCTTTTATTTGCAGAGTCGTTCGCTCGGTCGCTCCCTTTTCTTCGGACGACTCTGGAGATATTTCTGCCGGTGCAAGAACCCGACAGCTTTGTACCATGATTCTCACGTCATCGAGATTCTCATTGGCTAGTTCTTTAGCGAGCTTGGCTAGTGCATCCGCCTTGCTATTTTCCGCACGTGGTATGCTTTCCAGGGCATTGGCAGGGATTTGAGTCAGCAGTTGCTGTACCCTCTCTCCGTACTTCACCAACTCAGGCTTGCACATTTGATAATCGCCGTTTACTTGACTAACGACCAGTTGGGAGTCTCCGTATATGAGAAGATTCTCAATTCTCATATCGACGGCGATCTCAAGATCTGCTATCAAAGCTTCATATTCGGCTTCATTGTTCGTCCTCGGCTCTGTTAAGGAGAAGGCAAAGCGCATTATCCCTCCTTGTAGAGTCACGAAGATATGACCTACCCCGGATTTGATTATAGGGGTGCTTTGTTTGCGCTTCTTCATAGAAGATGCCCCATCGAAATAGAGTTCCCACTGGGTATCATTCTTTCTTCTCTCCTTGTCGATCGTGTTAAACGCTTGCTCGTCTGGCAATTCGCAGTTCAAGGGAGATTCGGCAGGTATCGGATGCTCAGCGAGGAAGTTGGCAATGGCCTAGCCTTTTACTGCCTTGAGGGGGCGATAAGTTATCGAGAACTCCATCAAGAGCATGGCCCATTTAGCGAGCCGTCCCGTTAATATGGCTTTTGACATCAAGTATTTGAGAGGATCCACCTTTGATATGAGGTGGACCTCATGTGCCAACGCATAGTGTCTGAGCTTCATTATTGCGAAGATCAACGCCAGACAGTGTTTTTCAATGGGAGAGTAATTTCTTTCTGCCCCCAGGAGAACTCGACTCAGATAGTAGAGAGCTCTTTCTTTCCCTTGGTCATTTTCTTGTACCCATAATGCGCCTAGAGAACCCTCAAGGGTTGTTGTATACAGAATGAGAGGTTTTCCCTTGACTGGAGCGGTCAGCACCGGAGGATTCTGAAGGTATTGCTTGATTTAGTCCAGTGCACCTTGGCATTTGCGATCCCAGACGAAAGGGGTTCTCTTCTTCATTAGGTGACTGTAAGGATGGTACTTGCCGGAGAGATTGGCTATAAATCACCGGATATACGCGAAATTTTCTTGGAGAGACCGCAGTTGCTTGAGAGTCCTTGGCGGAGGCATTTCCATGATCGCCTTGATCTTCGACGGGTCTATCTCGATGCCTCGGTGGCGGACGATGAATCCTAGGAATTTGCCTGAGGAAACTCCGAACGCGCATTTAAGAGTGTTCATCTTCAAGTTATATTTCCGAAGGCGCTGAAACACGATCTTCAGATGCTCTAAATGTTCCTCGTATGATTTGCTTTTAACTATGAGGTCGTCGATATAGCATTCGACGATTTCATGTATGAGGTTATCGAAAATCTTCGTCATGGCCCTCTGATAGGTGGCGCCGGCGTTCTTTAGACCGAAAGATATCACCTTGTAGCAGAATATGCCTAAAGGGGTCCGGAAAGCGGTATGCTTCTGGTCCTCGGGATGCATCTTTATCTGATTATATCCTGACGAGCCGTCCATGAAGGAGAAAACTTCGTGAGTGGACGTGTTATCTATCATCAGCTCAGTGACCGGTACTGGAAAGTCGTTCTTTGGACAAGCTTTGTTGAGATCCCGAAAGTCCACACATATGCGCACCGTCCCATTTTTCTTCATCATCGGGATGATGTTGGCGATCCAGTCAGGATATTGAAGCTCTTGGATGAAACCGGAGTCGATTAGCTTCTTGGCCTCGGCGTTGATGCTCATCTCAAGCTCGAGCCGCATTCTTCTCGGTGCTTGTTTGATCGGCTTGACGTCCGGGAATATTGCCAATTTGTGGACAGCTATCTTTGGATCGAGTCCCGGCATCTCTGAATAGTTCCATGCAAAGAAATCTTTATACTGCATGAGCACGTCTTTAAGCGTAGCCACCTTTTCTTCAGACAACGGTTCACTGATGAATGTCGTCCGTGGGTCACTTGCAGTCCCCAAATCAATTTTCTTGTGGTTATCTGCAGTAGTATGTATTCCATCTTCCAGCTCTTTTGGCGCCGGTGGAAATTCTGAGATCACCTCGCCATCATCGTTTTCGAAGCACCAGGGGAGGTCATCCATATTCTCGGGCTCTTCTTCTGACAGCGTTATCACGTGGCAGGTACGAGATCGTTTCCAAGACTGATATTGATCTGGTTCCATTCTCGCTGCATACGTGGCTTTCGGTTCATGCTTCTGCGGCGGGATTATCCTCCAACTGCTGGATAGAGCGAACCTGCCGAGTTGATATTGGTCTTCAACCCAGTCCTTGAAGGTGAAGCAGTCTTCGAGAGGATATCCTATTGCCCTGTGATAGGAGCAATAGTTCGGGTGAGAGACTTCGCCTGTTTGCTCGGGGTGCTTGGACTCTGGGAGTGTCATCATCCGATGTTTCATGACAAGATTGAATATCTTCTTTGTCTTGTCTTAGGGAAAAGAATATTCTCGACCCATCTTCTTTATAATGGATGGATCCCGGCTGCTCGACTCTTGCTCGCGTGGCTTCTTATACCCGCTTGGCTGCTGTCAAATGTTTTTTTCGTTCTTTGGTTTATTTTTGCCTCTACGCCGGGTCTTTTGCATGACGGGCTGGCGACGAGGAGCATTGTCATTCTCAGCGGCCTATTGAAGAAAGCGCTGCGTCCTGGCTTTCTCGTAAATGGCCATTTCGCGGTTATGGTCATCCCGGACCTTTTGACTCGCTTCCCTTATTAGCTTGTCCATCCGTTCTTCAAACGAAGGACTCGGCATTTTGATGGCAGGATCTCGTTTTGGTTCAGGGTCAGCGTCTTTTAATAGGGTGTCTCCTTCTTCATCGAAGTCATGTATGACGTAGCCACCATGGACTCGCTCCCATTTTTTGGATTGAACATATCCAAGCCCGATCGTTTCCATTCTCCCGTTGGGCAACTTTCGCTGAGTTCCGGGGACGCTCCAGATCCTGTTGTAGAATTGAGCTTATCAGGCAGTCTGTCTGAAGGGTACACCTTGGCACTTCAATAGCCTTTTCAAGCCTTCTGTGTAATATCTAGGCAGACGTATGGGCTGGAGCCTGTCAAGTGTAGATCCGCACCATGCCAAATTTCTTTCTCCATTTTGGTTTTCCCAGATCGGTAGAATAGGATCGCCTTTTCACCCTTTCTCCTGGGAAGGACGTAGAATGTCTGCAGTTCTTGCACACTATAGGCATTAAGTGCATCGAGCTCTTTGTAATGCTCTCACGGAACCATGGCGATTTGCAAACTCCGATCATCATCAGCAAAGGCTTGAATTGATGGCCGAACAGAAAATACGGCATTGACTTCATCTTTCGAGTCACTGCCGAAGATCATCATAGGGATGGACAGTCCCGGCTTGTTGTATTGGGGCGGCCCTGTATAAACTATTTCTTCTTCCTCTTCGGTGTCACTCCCGAAGACCGGAATAATGGTGATAGCTTTGTTCTTGTCCTCCGGTTTGCGACATCTTTCTGTGTCTTCGGAATCAGGCATGAAGTATTTGGCATCCTCATATTTGCGGATCTCGTTCACGGAGAATGGGTTTAGCTCTCCTGTCACAGTATACTCGAGACCATTCTTAAAATACTTCATACACTAATATTGTGTAGAGGGGATGATGTTGTACTCGTGTAACAAAGGCTGGCCGAGCAAAGCGTTATAGCACGTCTTAGCGTCAATGACATGAAACTTGATGTCCGTGACAAGCAGCCCAAAGCGTAACGTTAGTATCACAGACCCGAGCGTCCGTGACGACTGGGAGTCGAACCCGGAGATAGTGATCTTATCCCGAGTGAAGTGTTGAACGCTCATGCATATCTCCTTCAATACTCTTACGTTAAGGAGATTGACGGAAGACCCATTGTCGACCAGGATTTTACCTATCTTGATATCATGACAGTATCCGGAGACATAAAGGGGATGGTTATGCTCGCATGTCCCGAGGAGGAGATCTTCATCGCCGAAAGTGATATCGGCCGTGTATACTTCTTCTAGCTCGTCCTTCATCTTTTCTTCGGCAAAGAAAGCTTGGAATTGCTCGGGCTCTTGCAGTACCTTGATCAAAGAATCTCTTGCTTCTTTTGATAATAAGAGGGCATCAAGAATGCTGAGCTACGAGGGTATCTTCCTCACGTGTGCAAGAACGTTGTAATCCACCTTACTTTTTTTTGGCGGGTCCTTGGCTGTCAACTCTTTAACGACTTGATCATCTAGGGCAATGTCCTCAGGGACCTTTTCTCTTCCCTTATCCTTTTTGTTTGAAGCCTGGTTGGCGGGTCCGAGATTCTTTTCGGGCAGCGTACGATTGCGCAGCTGAATATTTTCACAGGTCTTCGGTTCTTCCTCTTTTCCCAAGGTGGATTCTTTAAAGAGAGGGCCAAGAGTCATTTCTTCGTCAGAGTCGCTCCCGAACGTGAGAACTTGCGATCCCCCAGCGTCGACCATGTGACAGTTGCTGGTTGTTCTTTTATGCTCCTCGGTCGTGTTTCTTTGCTCCCGACGAGTTTTGCGTTTCATCCGCTTGAAATGTTGTCGGTGAGCAACATACCCCTGCCACCAACTTTTGAAAGCATTGCACTCTTTGGTGATGCGCAGTCTTTCGATGATATAAGCAATAGCTAAGATGTATATCCGTGTCATCAGGAGTATTTCCTTTAGAGGGTGGCAACTTCATTCCCATTGATATGGCTTTAGTGAACTTTTTCTTCATTTTAAGCCTGCTCTTGTCTGTCGTGGGGATGCCTCGGTCAGGTTGGGGTACCTCAACCCTTTCATCTAGTCGCCGGCGTTTGGCCTTTTCAAATATTGACATCTCGCGCTCTCGATCGGCTTTGCTTTTCGAAAGAGCTTCGTTCAGGAATGCATCAATCATTTCGTCTGATGGACCTAGAAGTTCCAGCTCAGGATCTTCCCCCAGTTTCTTTGTGTAATGAGCTTCTTCATCGTCTATCGACGAATGAGAGATCACACGGCAACTTGCCACATAATCTTCAGATTCGTCCTATGAGTCTTCTCCATTGTCATCATCTCCGTTCTCAAGGACGTGGCTGAGAAATTCTTGGAGTGTGATCGGAGTCCGCGCCTTCTGGTTATACACTTTCAGCGCGTCAATCTGTTTTTGCAGGTCCGTGCGCTTGTTACCAGGCTTCACGGGTTTTTTTGTCTTCTTCTTTTTCGAAGACTTTGATGGCTGGGTGTGAGTGCTTTGGATATCACCACCAATCTTTGGAGTTGGGCGCGGTTTCAGCATTCCCTCGATGATATCGGGTTCCAGTGGATTTTTCCATCTGATCGCCGGGCATGTTTGGAGACTCTTCAGCATTCTTTTCGTCTTGGCTGAAAGAACGACCTCCCATGGAGCTTCTTCTACGAAAGAACACGATGCCCCCGGTGTGTCCGTCTTCTTGGGAGCGTATGGCTGTGGTGGGTTCACCTTCCAATTCTCGGACAGGGCAAATTTGCCCTGTTGGTATTGATCTTCAATCCAGCCTTTGAAGACGAAGCAATCTTCAATTGGATGGCTTACCGTTTGATGGTAAGGGCAATAATTGGGACTATTAGCCTCACCGGGTTGCAACGGTTGTTTTGGATTCGGCAGATTGATGAGCCTGTTGCGCACTGCTAGCTCGAACAATCTCTTCGTTTTGTCTCGGGAAAACGAATAAGGGCGCTTCATCTTCTCATTATAGAATTTCCGCCTCTCGTTTAGGCGATCAGTTAGTTTTGGGCCACTGGGCTGCTGTTGAGTATTCGTGACGAAGGTCGCTTTGCCTTTACCCTTTTCGTTCCGCGGCTCCGGCTTTGAAGGAGACGGTCTATGACCCATCTGGTCCATTTGGGCCAGTTTGTCGATCAAGGCTTGGAATGTGGTCGGCTTGAAGAACATCATGAATTGGGAAATAGTTGCTTGAGGGTCAAGAGTGCCTACGAACATGCCTACTGCCGGCGCTTTCTCGATGCGCTGCTCACATTTTGACCACAAATTTCGCCATCGTATTGCGTATTGAACCCATGTCTCGCCAGGTTTCACCCTGGCATTGATCAATGCCGTTATTGGGGTGCGTTCACTAGCACTCGCGAAACGCTGGGTGAATAGTAGCTCCATTTCTGCAAAAGTTTTGACGGAGTCGTTTGGGAGCTCAGAGTACCATTCGAACGCTGTCTCCGACAAGCTGCCGACGAACTGGCAAAGTAGCAGTTTATCATCGCCTCCGGTGTTGCTACATAGAGCCCTGAACTGGGCAACATGCTGATGCGGATTTCCCATCCCTTTATATATATGGAATTTGGGGATCGTGTATCCTGGCGGATACTTGATCTGATCGTACCATCCTGGATATGGTCGCCCAATTTTAACGTCCTGTCCAGCCACTTAGTTTGCCTGGTGAGCTCGTATTTGCTGAGCAATGTAATCATCTAAAGCGTCCTTGGAGATGGTTTCCTCTTTGGCTGCTGAAAGAGCCTGAGGAAGGTTCGATGTCTTCCCTCTGTCGTCTTCAATGATAATCGGGGGGTCTTCAGCTGGAGGTTCCGGCTGTAATATCATCCCGTCCATGTCTTGAAACAAAAGAGCCATTCGTTTTATGTTGGCCGCCTGTTCCGCGGCCTCTTTTTCTTTCCTCTCGAGCATTCTTCAGAGGAATTCAGCATCAGTTTCTTATTCCCTGTTCCCCTCCGAACGGCGGCCTTGACGTTAGAACGTCTGTGCCTGAGGTTCGGGGCAGATGCTATTTGGTTTTATCCGTTTATCTCTCTGAAGATGCCAAGTTGATTTATGGCACCGTGCATCGGAGGTTTAGACGGATGCGGCCGATGTAGCAGACTTCGTCAGATTCCCCCTCAGGATGAGGGGTTTTTGATTATGGGGATGCTCTTCCCTGCAGGCGCAAGCCCCTGCAGTTAATTACGCTACCGGATCGCGGTAACAACTTTCTCCTTCTCCAGAATTTCACTTCGTGTCGTGTGTATTCATTTTGTTTGTGGTTGCCCGTGGATTGTATACGGAGACTGAGTAATGTCGTCGCCCGTAGGACGTGGATTAGTCCAAATCCGTATTTACTTAGATTTGGGTTTGGTGTTTTCAGTCTAAGGATGCATTAGTCGCGTTGCGGCTAAGATCAACTTAAACGTTCGTCGAGGATACGTTAGTCCTGTTTTAGACTAAGATCAACTCAACGTAGTGATTAATTTAATGTATGGCCATCGGGACTCGTCACCTTTCTGACGTCGTTGAAGGATTACAACGACATGTATCAAAGGAGCTCGGAGATGTACCCTCGAACCAAAGTTGATTGGGAGTTTTATAATCCATTTGAATATTTAAGGATACGTTAGCCGTGTTTGGGACTAAGATCAACTTAAACGTTTGTTAAGGATACGTTAGTCCAGTTTGAGACTAAGATCAACTTAACGGGACCGTTTAGATCCGATAAAAGAGCATTTGGGCTCTATTGTGCCGGTTTAGGGACTTGGTGGTCCGATGTTAGTTTAGGGACGTTTCGGTCCTATATTAGTTTTATGGACGTTTCGGTCCGATATTAGTTTAGGGACGTTTCGGTCCGATGTTAGTTTAGGGACGTTTCGGTCCGATGTTAGTTTAGGGACGTTTCAGTCCAATATTGGGTGTGTGGCCGTTGGGACCCGTCACCTCTTTGACGTCGTTGAGGAATTACAACGATGGATGTCAAAGGAGTTCGGAGATGTACCCTCGAACCGGTTGTGAATTGATTCAGGAGAACCATTTTGCTCAATCAATTTGATTTAAGGACTTATGGCCACGATTGGGTTAAGTCCAATTTTTATCTATTTTGGGCTTTGCTCAAATAGAATATTAATTCAAATAGGGCTCTGCCCTTTTATTGCTTTGCAATTTGATTTGGGCCAGGCCCTTTAAATAATGCATTGCATTTGTGCAGAGCATCAAGAATCTTTTAGATTCAAGAGCAAAGTGCAGAGCACTTTTGATCTAAATTTAGATCAAAGAAAAACAAGTTTCTCTCTTGTTTTTCCTTTTCTCAGAGAACCAAGGGTTCATAACAAGTGCAAGGCACTATTTTTATTTATTTATTTTTATTTTATTTATTTGTTCATTGAAGATTAATGATTTTTAGATCAATGATCTGTACTTCAGAGATTTTTCTCTTTTAAAAGGTTTTACCTTTTTTTTTTGTTCTTCCAAAGTTCTTCAAGAATTCTCTCTGTTTTCTTTCTGATGTTGATGCCGATCAAATGAAGTCTGGGGTCCTTTTTATAGTGCTTATAAATTAGTTGAATTTATTAAAAAGATCTTTTCTGAATGATTTGGGGAATTTTCCCTACCGTTGGATCTTTGATCCAAAGGCCCCTGTTTTACAGAAGAAATCTTCTTGTTTAAACAAGAACAGAAAAATATCCTTAAATCTTCACTCTGTTGTTGCGCAACTCACCAACGCGTGACACGTGTCGCGCAGTGAAGCGCTTGCGCAACTGCGCAGACACGTGTCGCGCAGTGAAGCACTTGCGCAACAGCGCTTGCGCAACTGCCCAGACACGTGTCTCGCAGTGAAGCACTTGCGCAACAGCGCTTGCGCAACTACGCAGACACGTGTCGCGCAGCGGTGCGCTTGCGCAGTTGTGCTTGTGCAACTGCGCAGACACGTGTCGCGCAGCCGTGCGCTTGCGCAGTTGAACGTTGCTTATGTTTTTTTAAAGAGCCTTGCTCTGATTGGACGTTCCGCCTTAGGCGTTGTACTGCCGTGTCAACTTCTGACACGTGGCGCGTTGTGCGCAGCGCACGGGAACTGAAGCGTTGCTTCAAAATTTGAATTTTCAAAATTTAAGCAGAGCCTTGCTCTGATTGGGGGAACAAATGCCCCCCACCGTTGCGCTCACGTGGCGCGCACGTGAGTGCAGCGGTGGCAAGACCCCGACCGTTGGATCATTGAGATCAGGTGAAGAGACGCAGGCGTCTATAAATAGGACCCTTGGTCCTTAAAATTTTTTTACCGTTTCAAGAACTTTGATTCAGAGCCTTGCTCTTGCTTAAAAACTCTTAGAGCCTTGCTCTTGCTTCTTCCCAAGAACTTTGAAGTTCAGAACTTAGAATCACTCTTAGGTAAAAATTTAAATTAATTTAAATTAATTTTAATTAATAGAGCCTTGCTCTTATAGATATTTGATCTAAAGAAAACCCCTTTGGGGTTTCTTCAACAGAGCCTTGCTCTCATAGATTTTTGATCTAAAGAAGACCCCTTTGGGGTTTCATCCACAGAGCCTTGCTCTCAAAAATTTACAGAGATCTTGTTCGTGGGTTTTAACCCAGGAACAGAGCCCTGCTCATAGATCAAATAGAGAACTCCTAAAAGTTTTCATGGATCTTTAAGATCCCAAAAATTTTAATTCTTAGGAGTTATAATTTTTCATTACTACTACAGAGCTAGGCTCCTTTTTTAAGAAGTTTTATTCCTTTGAGACCAGAGTTTGACAAATGTCACTCTGTGATAGAGCTTTGCTCTAAAAAGAGGAGATTTTCTCCTTGTCTCTAGGGATCCCCCAATAAGGGTATTCTTTTGGGGGTCTTTTTCATTGACTGACAGTCTCATCCAATGATGGGACTGTCTTATCAAATGATGCGCCGTTATCTAGATTTTGTGGGTCCCCCTTTGGTCCCTTACTCACTGCACTGTAGTGTGATGTAGGACTTTGACATGTGAAGCATTGGAACGCTAACGGTTATATTTATTTATTTATTTATTATTATTTTTTTTTACAGGGAACATGTCTGAAGATTTGTCTTTCCCTTTTGTTCGCTCAGAAGGAGGGTTCCCACATGCACCAGTGGACCGGGTGGCGTTCGCCTTGATTAAAGATCATGATCCAGAGTACAAGAGACTCCATTTGTGGGGAAGGTGGTACAGCCAAATTATCCAAGGCCGTCGCAGCTTTAGCTCCGCCTCACCCTCCGAGCCCATAGTTACGATCCCTTATGCGGACAAGCCCCCGGTGGAGTATGCCGTGGAGGTTAAAAATTGGAATGCCGACGACCTCCTTCAGCCTGCAATCGGTGCCATTCCGGTGCAGCCGCCGCCGGCTATAGATATCTTGGGGAGGCGAATCTGTCAGGGTGAAGCACGCCCTTGGGGACAGGCTTACATTATTGGATTGACTCCGCGACCGCTTGCCGGATATCTGTCATGGGCCCGTTAAATTTTGGTGACGAAGAGGGCTCTCCTGACGACGATTGGCTTATACTCAGCTATCTACGTCTCGCTTTTCGAGTATCCCTCTCCTCCGACGTGGTGGATAAAGGCCTTCATCGAACAATGGAATATCCCCACCAATACCTTCTTGACAGCGGATAGGGAAGTCTCCATCTCTCTGGAGGAGTTTGCTGAAATTTCAGGTCTGCCAATGAGGGGAGAACACTACGAGGAGCTGCTTCCTCCAGACGAGTATGTCTTCACCACCAAGCAGCTTGTATTTGACTTAACTCCGGAAAATGACATTCAGCATCAGCACCCGGGCTTGGTGAAGGTGTTGGAGATTTATGAGGAACTCCATTTGGAATCGGGCGACTGGGGCGTCAGTTTCACGGATTTCATTGCTCGTTTTATCCGCCCGGAGTTCCTATCAGAGCAGGGCGAGAAGTTCGCTCAGCTTGCTGACCCCTTTGGTTTCGGCTTGGACCGCCGACCTTCATCGGAAAATGACCAGCGGGATTTTTATTTCCCCGGCACTGCCAGCGTCCCTTTCTCAGAGATCGCCGTTCCTGGCATGGACGAGGAGACTTTTTTCATAGGGTTCTTGGGTCTATAGCTATGCAGCTTCGCGCTCCCCATGCACCCACGCCTCATGCGGTCCTCTGTCTTTTATCCGGCGCATCGAATGGCGGCTGGTTTGCAGCTATCGGTAGGGATTGCCGGGCTGGCTTACCTCTATAATGGACTTAGCGTAGCGGCGGACGCTAATGAGCCTGGGGTACAGCCTGCTAACTTTCCGATGCACTACTTCACTTCTTGGATGGAGCTGCATGTGCGAGGGGTGTTTGGTGCTCATAAGACTCCTTCATTCTTTGATAAATTCAAACTCCCAAGAATTATGCGGTTGGTCGGGGCTTCAATTGTGGTTGCACCTCCGCGGAAGTCTAGGGGACTGCTCTTGCGTTCACATCTAGTCGGAGCGAAGACCTCTTTTGTAGATAAGGTCATCACCATAGGTTCCGAGACCGCTAAGTCAGTGGTGTCGCTGCGTGACGACTTTAAGGGCGGGGTTTCTGTACTGAAGGCTCGGGAAATCCTTCACCTTTACTCCATTCGGCCGGGCTACCTAGTATTTAGGCAGAATAAGACGGCTCTCTTTATGAGGTATAACCCACATCGATTTGCCCGACAATCGAGTTACAATCAAGGGATCCCGATGGAGGCCTTTCTGGAAACACCCGCGGTCGGCCCAGAGGGGATAAGGAATGCGATGCATCATTTCGTCCGGCTCAATACAGGCTCTTATTTTTTCATCAGTAAGCCTAGCTGTGCCCCTAAAATAATCCATCCGTATGTAGCCTGGTATGCGCATGCTATGGGCCCAATCATTTTAATGGAGAAACGCTTGCTGGTTGACCGTAGGGGTGCGCCTCCTGGTGGTGATCGCCAGGCTCCCCTGCAGCCAAGGCGCCCGGTCGTCCCTCCGCTAAAAGAGGCCGGAGCTGACCGACCACGCGTGTTGGCCCCCCCGCGTGGATTGCCACTGCCTACTACGGTGGATGCACCACCGGCGTCCCGTGCTCCCACAAAAACGGTTAAAGTGGTATCGCCAGAGTCTGGCGCAGGAGCGGATATCGGGACTCGCCGCCCTAAAGTGACTGCCAAGCGCAAAGTTGCTCCGGGTGGATCTAAAGCTGGCGGGCAGAAGAAGAATAAGTCCACCCTATCCCTCGACGCGATCCTCAGCTTAAATCCTGCGGCTCCTCCCGCCGAGGCCATATGTGAATACGGCAGCAATGAGGGTTTCGTGGTAGATCCTGCGGACACCAATTTAGCTGCCGCCATTGCAGCTTCGGAGCGATCGGCGAGGCTTGAAGCGATGTTAAGTAAACTCGCTGAGTCCGGTAATCATCAGACGCTTTATTTGTCGTTTTATCGCGCTTTGTATTATTATATTTAACTAACATTTGCTCCATTTTCAACAGGTGTCTCCACTGAAGAGGCTATTGCTGCATCCTTGAAAACCTTCCAGGAGGAGGAGGAGAAGCGTGCCCTAGCAGGCGTTGGTATGTCCTACCCTTTTCCCTTTCATAATGAAAGTCTGTCATCTTCTCTGATGGTCGACCTAACCTTCTTTTGTTTCTTTGCAGAGGTTATATCAGTTGGCATGGGGATCCTTCCTGAGCCTGTTACTGAAGTCCCAGCTTCATCGAAGTTGCCACAAGAGCCCCGGCTTGACAAGACGATGAGGGATGCCTTGAAGAATCTAGAGGCATCCCTATATACGGACGAGGGAGCCTCACTCAAGGAAGCCCTAGTGGCATCCGTCTCAACGGCTCGAGAGGAGAGGAAGCGGTTGAGACGCGAAGCAAGGGCACGCAGAGCTGCTTTGGCCACGGGAGCGGGCCCTAGCACTCTTCCTCGTGCCGACACTCCTTCTGAAGCAGAGGCGAGCAGAGCTGCTTTGGCCACGGGAGCGGGCCCTAGCACGATTTCTCGTGCCGACACTCCTTCTGAAGAGGCCCATGCCGCCCTGTCTACTGCTTATAGGCAAGTGGCGCGCGCGGCTCGGAGTGCAAACGACAAGTCCTCTTCAGGTATTACTTCTTTCAGAGCTTTGTTGTAAGAATTATAAAGCCATTGGCTCATATGCGTTTCATCTGGCAGGGCCTAGTCCGACTGAGGGGGAGGCGGAGACCGTTGGACCCCAGGAAACGGCGGAAGCGGCGCCTACCGAACCTGAGCCGACCGTGAGGCGCGTCATTGGGGCCACGGGATCCGTTACAGAGGTTGAGGAGTCCGCCGCCGAGAGGGTCATTGATACCGCTCCTGACGTGGCGGTAGATGAGATGATCGTCTTAACCGGGGCGAAGGCGGTAGAAGGCGAAGCGCTCAAGGCTGGAGACCTCGCGGTGACGGTGGATGAGACAACCGTGACCGCAGGATCCGTAGGAGTAGCGGCTGAGGTCGCCACGATTCTTGAGGACGAGCCAGCTGCTCTTTCTCAGGAATCTGGCAACGCTCCAATCATGACCCTCTCCGCCTATATTCCCCCGCTTTCTCCCGGGCCTGCAAGTGTGACAACGGTCCCTATTGAGTCGGGTGACGAGGCTACGGGTGGTGGCCTGATGTCGATGGAGGGAGGAATTGCCTCAGTCTCGGCTGGCAGTTCGTCGGGTAAGTTTCGGGTTACTATCGTTTCCCCCCTTTTTTATATATCTTGCGATCTCTTCTAACAAGCTTGTCTTTGCAGGTGCGGTCAGTGCCAACGCTCCATTGCTTGAAAGAGCACCTTCAACTACTGCTTTGGCGGTGGTCACTTCCCTGTCTTCCCTCGTGCCATCGCGGATGTTGGAAGGTATGGATTTGCGACTCACAAGTTAATCTTTTAAACGTGTAGTTTATGGACTAACGCCATACCACCGCATCTTTTCAGGAGCGCTCTTTGATCATCTATATCAAGTGTTGCTCCCACACTTCTCCTTCCCATTCGAACTTGCTTCTCCCTCTAGTGGCGCTGGTGAGTGTACGTTCACTACAATATCTTTGTTCATCCCCTTTTTTCTAGCAATTGAATGATTCCTGACTTTTCCCTTTCTTTATTGCAGTGCCATAAATCGAAGGAGGGGATGCAAGACCTGCCGCGCTACCGGCTCTTCCGGCTTTGCCGTCTGTTGCTGCTGGTATAGCAAATTCCCTTTTTTTTTGTAACCCTTAAACATCTCTTGAACCATTGTTTAACCATGTTTTGTTTTGCAGCTATTGTTCCGGCTTCGATCCCCTTTGAGGCTCGCGTCCTTTCGCCGGCAGGTCCTTTCTTGAGACGTCCATCTTCCAAGGGTGCTGTGATGAGTTTGGGCATGCTGAGCGGGTACATTGAAGAGCTCAATATGGACGCTCTCCCTTCTGCCGTAGATTTTGCTGCGGAGGTTAACCCGATGTTGGCGGCGCTCGTAAATTTTCATAACGAAGGCGTCGTCGAATCTTGGGTTAACCACTGCAGGGGGATCGAGGCCTGTCTAAATCGGCTGGAGTCGACACGCCCTTCTCCCGAAGTTTTACCCCTGAGCACCCAACACACGACTTGGCTCGAGCAAAGCACTTCGCACTCCCGCCACTTGGAGCTAGAAGCAGCTTTAAGACTAAGGGAATGCCAAAAGACCTCGAACGAAACGGCCCATCTGCGCGCTGAGGTTGAGGCAAATGCTGCCCAAGTGAAGACTATCTTTGAGGGTCTCTTGGAGCGCATCTCCCATGGGCTAAACTTGAAGCGGAAGCTTGACGTAGCTGAGCGCAATATCCCAAGTCGGGAAGCTGCCTATCAGGTCGTCAGGGAGCAGCTTGCGTCGGTCTTGCAGCAACGAGCCCAAGTGGAGGCAAAGCTGGCGATGGTAGCTGACCAAGAGAAGGCATGGAAGGACATATGCGAGCAATTGCTACACCTATGCAAGACGCTTCCTTCCCAATAATTCTCCTTGTATCATTTGTCTTTGTAAAGTATATGTATATATTTTTTTATTCTTTAGCACAATGTATCCTGTACTCGATCAATATTTCTGAATAAAAGATGCACATTTTGTAATGTCTTGTGTCATTTCTTCGCCTTTTCCTTTCTTTTCAGCATGACATCTTTAATGAACTTCATTGGCAGATAACTTCATTCCTCCCAGAGATAATGATGGCTTAGACCGCAGGTTCAGATCTGCCGCCTAAGACTTTTCAACTCTATGAGCCGTGAGGGTCTCATAGAGACTTTTCTCCCTACGGATTGAGAGGATCTCGCAGGTGTTTTTTTTTCTCCTTAGGAATCGTGAGGATTCCTAAGTGTGGTTTTCTCTTACAAGTCGTAAGGATCTTGCAAGAGAATTTTTCCCTCTTACGAGTCGAGAGGATTCGTAGACGGTTGTTTCCCTCCTTGTCGAAAATCGACTTCGGAGAGTGAGACCCGTGAATAGTATGCAAGAGACTATTTTGATTTGACTTGCAGGGCTCCATTGCTTAAGAAGCAAGCTCTTTAGTCCTTGCTGTCTGAGACTTCATCTTGCAGATTAAGAAGCAAGTTCAATTTGTTGAAGAAATCCCTTTTCTGAAAGATTTGGCAGGATTTCCCCCACCATCGGATCTTTGATCTAGGGGGCTCCTGTTTTACAGAAGATAATAACCGAAAAGATTTCTTTAGAACCTTTTTGTTTAGCGCGAATGCTCCAGGAACCTTTTTGTTTAGCGCGAATGCTCCAGGATATGACGCGTGTCGCACAGCAGACAGTGCAGCGCAACTGCGCTAGCACATCTACGCCGACACGTGTCATGCAACGCACGACGCATACGCCACTGAAGCGCTGCTTCCCTTGGTTTTGCTTGAAACAGAGCTTTGCTTTGGCTGGGTGCGCTGCTTTGGGGTGCTGCGCTGATGCGTTTGCGCTGGACACGTGGCGTGTAGCGCACAGCGCAACGCAACTGCGCTAGCGCTTCCATGCTGAAGCGTCGCTTCTTCAAGACAGAGCTTTGCTCTAATCGGGGAAGGATGAAGCGTTGTTTCATCTCCTATCTCGGAATTTGAACGGACATTCGCTCCAATTAGGGTAAACTGCCGTGACGACTCTTGGGAGTCGAAGAGGCACTTGAGGCCTATAAATAGGACCTTTGGTCTCCTTCCAGATACTTATCATCTTCCAGATTTCCATTTTTGAAGACTTCAGAGCTTTGTTCTTGCCTTTAAGAACTCCGGTGCCTTGCTAAAGTTTTTTAGAAAAACTTCAGGTAAAATCGATTCTTAGATTAATCTTAAACAGCAGAGCCCTCGTCTAGTGGGTTTCATCTTTGAACATAGTTTTGCTCTCTAGGAATTTAGTCATCCATGTATATTATTGCTTTTCTATTATTGATCTTCCTGTAATATTTTCTCCAGGCATAATGGCGGCGGTGCATCTATACAGTCTGCACGAGTTCATTACCTACGATGATATCCGCGCTCAGGGTCGTCAACAAAACCAGGAGTTTACAGACGCCGAATGTGCAGAAGTTATGGGTCGTCTGAACGCAAGCGGTGGTTGGCTGTTGCCTCGGCGTTCGGCTCTTTTGAAAGTCGTGCTGGGAGCAATATGGAGGGCACTTCCGGGTCTTCACGAGGCCCTACCACTTAATGCGCTGGATGATGCCGAGGACAAGGTGCATTCAGTGCACCTGACAGGGCTGATCTCAAAGAAGCGACGGAACGACCTCGTTGACATCCTGCATCAAGTGTTTCAGCAGACGACGATCATTGCTGCTTATCAAAGGCCGGAAGGGCTTGCCGATGATATCAACACCGAGGAGCGCGAAAGACTGCGCATAAGAATAATTAGAAAGGCCAGAAAAACTCTGGATGGCCTTACTTTTGATTTCCTCAATCCGTGCCCCGATCCGAGGTTATACCGTTGTAATATTTTGAACAATGTTTCTTATGCATTATTCTTATGCTTGTAAAAACTTTTGGTGGTATGAATGAAAACCCTCCCCTTTTCTATTTCAGCTTGTCTTATTTCTCGTCTTGAGTCTTCTGTCCATGCATAAATGAATGCGTCACGCATGCCAGATCAAACGTAGAACGGATATTATTTCTGTCATCTTCTTTCTTTTAATTTCAGTAGGCTGTCTTAATATTCATGGTTGATGGATGTCTAAAACGAGTATTCCGACTTCCTCAGGAAATAGCGATGGCTTAGGCCGCAAGTTCAGGTTTACCGCCTAAGACTTTTCAATTCTATGAGCCGTGAGGGTCTCATAGAGGCTTTTCTTCCTACGGATCGAGAGGATCTCATAGGTGGATTTTCTCCTTAGGAATCGTGAGGATTCCTAAGTGTGGTTTTCTCTTATAAGTCGTAGGGATCCTATAAGAGAATTTTTCCCTCTTACGAGTCGAGAGGATTCGTAAGTGGTTGTTTCCCTCCTCGTCGAAATTCGACTTCGGAGAGTGAGACCCGTGAATAGTATGCAAGAGACCATTTTGGATTGACTTGCAGGGCCCCATTGCTCAAGAAGCAAGTTTTTCAATCCTTGCTGTCTGAGACTTCTTCTTACAAATTGGGACGAATCGGGAATTTGCTTGCGGAGAGAGTGATGGCCCTGCGAGTTGACATGAGTTAGGAGGCTCTCATCACGGAGTGTTTGTATCCGTGAGTCGAGGAGTTTGCTAGGGATTATTTGTTTCCCGAGCACCAAGGATTATTTGTTTCCTTGGGGTTTGAAACGAGTCGAGGGTTCCCACGGGGGCTCTGGTAGCTCTGCGGGTTGACGCGGATCAGGAGTCTCTCGTCAAGGAGTGTTTGTATCCGTGAGTCGAGGGATTTGCTAGGGATTATTTGTTTCCCGAGCGCCAAGGATTATTTGTTTCCTTGGGGTTTGAAACGAGTCGAGGATTCCCACGGAGGCGCTGGTGGCTCTGCAGGTCGACGCGGATCAAGAGTTTCTCGTCAAGGAGTGTTTGTATCCGTGAGTCGAGGAATTTGCTAGGGATTATTTGTTTCCCGAGCGCCAAGGATTATTTGTTTCCTTGGGGTTTGAAACGAGTCGAGGATTCCCACGGAGGCGCTGGTGGCTCTGCAGGTCGACGCGGATCAGGAGGCTCTCGTCAAGGAGTGTTTGTATCCGTGAGTCGAGGGATTTGCTAGGGATTATTTGTTTCCCAAGCGCCAAGGATTATTTGTTTCCTTGGGGTTTGAAACGAGTCGAGGATTCCCACGGAGGCGCTGGTGGCTCTGCAGGTCGACGCGGATCAGGAGGCTCTCGTCAAGGAGTGTTTGTATCCGTGAGTCGAGGGATTTGTTAGGGATTATTTGTTTCCCAAACGCCAAGGATTATTTGTTTCCTTGGGGTTTGAAACGAGTCGAGGGTTCCCACGGGGGCTCTGGTAGCTCTGCGGGTCTGGGGGCTCTGGTAGCTCTGCGGGTCGACGCGGATCAGGAGTCTCTCGTCAAGGAGTGTTTGTATCCGTGAGTCGAGGAATTTGATGAAGATATTGATTTCTTCGGAGTTGGACTGAACTGTCGAGATTTGGCTTCGTCTTCTGGCGGAGCCTGTTGGGAAAGTATGGTTCCCTCTTTGTTTACGCCCTTGGATTGTATACAGGGATCGATGTGATCTTAACTGTAGGGCCAAAGTTTTATCATCATCATTTTTTTTTTATTTCCGCGATGCTCTATCATTTCAGCTTTTATATCGCGAAGGTCGCGATTGCCCAATCATTTCGGCTATTTCTCGCGGTGCCCAATCATTTCGGCTATTTATTTCATTTTTTTTTACTCGCTGCTTTTTATTGCGAGTCGCCCAATCATTTCGGCTATTTTACATACATACATTTTACTTGTTGCTTTTTATTGCAAGTTTCCCTATCATTTCAGCTATTTCGTATGCATGAGCGGCCTACTGGCTTTCGCCGTAAACCTGAAATTGGACACCGATTTCGGCATCAGCATCGCTACAACTGGGATATTGCCAGGAGCGAATCATCATCTGCCTCTGTCGCTGTCGAACGAAGGTGGCTTAGCGACCAGGGTTAGGGTCCTATCGACTAAGGCTTTGACTTCATGAGCCGTAAGGGTCTCATAAAGGTATTTCTCCCTATAAGTCGTGAAGATCTTATAGGTGTATTTTCTCCCTAGGAATCGTGAGGGTTCCTAAGTGTTTCGTTCCTCTGTAAGTCGTAAGGATCCTACAAGAGGGTTTTCTCTTTGCAAATCGAGAGGATTTACAACGGTTATGCGAACATATCCCCAGTCACGGATGGACCTTGGTTAGGGAAATGTTTATTCGCGCCCGTGGATTGTATACAAGGGTCAGTATTGAGCCACTTGTAGGGCAATATCAGAAATTGTGGGGATTGCTTAAGTACGGGTTTAGGTCTCTGTAACTTAAGACTTTCAAATCCTATGAGCCGTGAGGGTCCCATAAGAGCGTTCTCCTTACGAGTCATGAGGATCTCGCAAGTGTATTTTCTCCTTAGGAATCGTGGGGATTCCTAAGTGTGTTGCTCCTTTGTGAGTCGTAAGGATCTCACGCGGGTGGTTTCTCCTTATAAGGTCGAGAGGACCCTATAAGTGTCTTTTAACGAGGTTGCGCCCTTTCGGGTTTTCACAAACACTCGACGGTAGTCCTGCTGTTTTTACTCACGGAGCCCTTTCGGGTTTTCATCCGTGCCCCTTTTTGCTCATGGACATACCGTCTTCTTTTTTTTTTATTCTTTTTATTTCTTCTCTTTTTTTTTCTTTTTTTTTTTACGAGGTCGCGCCCTTTCGGGTTTTCACGAACACTCGCCGGTAGCCCTGCTGTTTTTACTCACGGAGCCCTTTCGGGTTTTCATCCGTGCCCCTTTTTACTTATGGACATACCGTTTTTATTTTATTTTATTTTCATATTTTATTTTTATTTTATATTTTTTTTTTATCTTGTCAGCCTAAGGATGCTGCGGTAGTAGCTTAAAGACGTTTTTGTCTGCTATTAGTTTTAGGACATTTCGGTCCGCTGTTAGTTTAGGGACATTTCGGTCCGCTGTTGAGAAGCTGGCTACTGCTTATACAGTTTCATCTTAGGAAGATAGCGAGCGGACATAGTCGTCGTCGTCTATCATTGACCTAAGCTGTGGCTCATTAAGCGTAGTATTTCTTTAGGAAGCGACCGTTTATTGGTCTGAAAGGCCTTTCACCATGCATGTCCATGAGTAGATAGGCCCCACCCTGGTAAACTTTATCTATGATGTACGGGCCTTCATAGTTCGGCTCGAATTTTCCCCGCTTGGCGCGATTGGGGATCATAGGCCTTTTAACCACTAGCACGAGTTCGCCTTGGTGGAATGCCCTCGGTCGGGTCAATCTTTCGTATGAGCGCATCATCTTTGCTTTATAAGCTTCCAGATTTTGTTGCGCTATGAGCCTAGTTTTATCAAGGGCGTCAAGCTCCTCAAGCCGGAGGTGGGCGTTTTCTTCGTCCGTTAGCTCGTGATGAACTGCCACTCGTAGAGAGGGTAACTCTATCTCGAGAGGGAGTACTGCTTCCGTACCGAACACCAACGCGTATGGCGTTGTGTTTGTGGCTGTCTTGAACGTAGTTCGATACGCCCAAAGAGCCTCTTGCAGTCTCTCATGCCAGTCTTTCTTATTTCGGGACACTGTTTTCTTTATAATTTTCGTCAAGGTCTTGTTGAAGGCCTCGGCGAGACCGTTAGCTCGTGGATTATAGACTGAGGAATATCTCCAGTCTATGTTATGCTGCTGTGCGAAGCGGCTGATTTTATGACTTCGGTAAGCTGGCCCGTTATCGGAGATGATCCTCCTCGGAGTTCCAAACCGATATATGACGTGCGTTTTGAAGAAATGGAGGATATTCTCCGTCTTCACTTCTCTCAATGGTACTGCTTCTGCCCACTTAGAGAAGTAGTCAGTCGTCGCTAGGATGAAACGATGTCCTTTAGACGATGCTGGCTCGATGGGGCCGACTATATCGGTCCCCCATATTTCGAATGGCAAGCTAGCTACCGTTGGATGCAGCGGATTTGGGTGCTGGTGGATGAAGTCCCCATGAATCTGGCATGAGTGACATTACTTCGCATATTCGATGCAATCTTGAATCATCGTGGGCCAGTAATAGCCCATCCGTTTGATCTTCAACTTCATCTTTGGACCTGCTTGGTGAGAACCGCAGATTCCGTCATGAATTTCCTGAACGACTCTTTCCGATTCGTCCGGTCCTAAGCATCTCAGCCACAGAGAATCGAATGACCTCTTGTAGAGAGTATCATTGACAAAGGCGAAAGACAGAGCTCGTTTTATGAGTTGATGTCTTGCGGACGCATCTTCGGGCATTTGGTGGGACTTGAAGTAATCTATAAAAACTTCCCTCCAATCCTCAACCTTCTCATGTTCTTTTATTTGCAAGGTCGCTTGTTCAGTCACTCCCTTCTCTTCGGGTGATTCCGAAGGTATTTCTGCGGGGGCGAGCACCTGACGACTTTGTACCATGATTCTAATGTCATCGAGGTTCTCGTCAGCCATTTCTTTAGCAAGTTTGGCCAACGCGTCCGCTTTGCTATTATCCGCGCGTGGTATGCTCTCCAAAGTATAGGAGGGAATTTGGGTTAGCAGTTGTTGCACCTTTTCACCGTATTTTACCAATTCCGGTTTGCATGTTTGGTAATCGCCGTTTACTTGACTAACGACCAGTTGCGAATCTCCGTATATGAGGAGGTTTTCAATTCCCATGTCAATGGCGATCTCGAGGCCTGCAATCAGAGCTTCGTATTCGGCTTCGTTGTTTGTCCTCGGTTCCGTCAGGGAGAACGCGTAGCGCATTATTTCTCCTTGTGGAGTTATAAAGATGAGTCCTACCGCCGATTTGATTATAGGGGTACTTTGTTTGTGCTTTTTCATGGAAGATGCTCCATCGAAATAAAGCTCCCAGCGGGTATCACCACTGTCGATTGCGTCAAACGCATGTCTGTCTGGTAAATCGCAATTTAAAGGAGAATCGGCAGGTATGGGATGCTCAGCAAGGAAGTCGGCGATGGCCTGGCCTTTTACTGCCCTGAGAGGTTGATATGTTATCGAAAATTCCATCAAGAGCAGGGCCCATTTAGCGAGTCGCCCTGTCAATATGGCTTTTGACATTAGATATTTGAGAGGGTCCACTTTTGAAATAAGACGGACTTCGTGCGCCAACGCATAGTGCCTAAGCTTTGTTATTGCGAAGATCAACGCCAGGCAGTGTTTTTCAATGGGAGAGTAGTTGCTTTCTGCCCCCAGCAGAACTCGACTTAAGTAGTAGAGTGCTCTTTCTTTCCCTTGATCGTTCTCTTGTGCCCATAATACGCCTAAGGAACCTTCGAGGGCGGTTGTATAAAGAATGAGAGGCTTCCCCTTAACCGGAGCAGCCAACACCGGCGGGTTCTGCAGGTATTGCTTGATCTCATCCAGTGCGCCTTGGCATTTTTGATCCCAAACGAATGGGGTTCCCTTCTTCATCAGGTGACTATAAGGACGGCACTTTCCTGAAAGGTTGGCTATAAATCGCCGTATGTATGCGAGTTTCCCTTGGAGAGACCGCAGCTGTTTGAGAGTCCTCGGCGGAGGCATTTCCATGATCGCTTTAATCTTTGACGGATCTATTTCAATACCTCGGTGTCGAACAACGAATCCCAGGAATTTGCCCGAGGAAACGCCGAACGCACATTTAAGAGGATTCATCTTCAAGTTGTATTGCCGAAGGCGTTGAAATACAGTCTTCAGATGCTCGAGATGTTCCTCGTATGATTTGCTTTTAACCACGAGATCGTCGATATAGCATTCAACGGTTTCGTGTATAAGGTCGTCGAAGATCTTTGTCATGGCCCTCTGATAAGTAGCACCGGCGTTCTTCAAACCGAAGGGCATCACTTTATAACAAAATATACCAAGAGGAGTCCTGAAGGCTGTGTGCTTCTGGTCTTCTGGATGCATTTTTATCTGGTTATACCCCGATGAGCCGTCCATGAAGGAGAAAACTTCATGAGTGGATGTATTGTCTATCATCAGTTCAGTGACTGGCACTGGGAAATAATCCTTCGAGCAAGCTTTATTAAGATCCCGGAAGTCTACGCATATGCGCACTGTCCCATTTTTCTTCATCACTGGGACGATGTTGGCGATCCATTCAGGGTATTGAACCTCTTGGATAAAGCCGGAGTCTATCAGCTTTTTGACCTCCGCGTTGATGCTCATTTCGAGCTCAAGCCGCATTCTTCTCGGCGCCTGTTTGACTGGCTTGATGTTCGGGGATATTGCTAGTCTATGTACAGCGACTTTTGGATCTAGTCCTGGCATCTCGGAATAGTTCCATGCGAAGCAATCTTTATGCTGCACAAGGACGTCTTTTAACGCAGCCACCCTCTCTTCAGACAGCAGCTCGCTGACGAATGTCGGTCGCGGATCATTTACCGTCCCCAACTCGATTTTCCTGAGGTTATCTGCAGTAGTATGTATTCCATCCTCTAGTTCTTTTGGAGCTGGGGGAAATTCTGAGATTAACTCATTGCTGCTGTTTTCAAAGCACCGAGGAAGGCTGTTCATGTCCTCGGACTCTTCTTTTAATATTGTTATCACGTGGCAAGTGCGAATTTTCTGCCAATCCCAATGCGGAGTTGGTTCTATCCTGGTGTTTTCGGGTCCGTGCTTTTGCGGCGGCGCTACCCTCCAGTTGTCAGACAACGCGAATTTGCCAAGCTGATATTGGTCCTCAACCCAATTCTTAAAGGTGAAACAATCTTCAAGCGGATGCCCTACTACTCGATGGTAAGAGCAATAGTTTGGGTTGGAGACTTCGCCTGCTTGCTCAGGGTGTTTAGACTCTGGCAGTGTAAGCATTTGATGTTTTAGAGCAAGATCAAGTATTTTCCTTGTTTTGCTTCGAGGAAACGAGTATGCTCGACCCATTTTCTTCATGAGGGCTAGGTCAATAACGCTCGACCCTCGGATGCGTGGCTTCTTAGCTCTGCTTTGTGGTTGTTGAGCGCCTTTCTTGCCTTTCGACTTGTTTTTGCCTCCGCGTCGAGCCCTTTTTGTATCAGGTTGGTACGGGGCAGCATCTTCGTTCTTTACTGCCTGTTGAAGGAGGCGCTGTGTCTTGGCTTTCTCATAGATTGCCATTTCACGATTGTGATCATCTCGGGCTTTTTGACTCGCATCCCTTATAAGTTTGCTCACCTGGTCTTCAAATGATGGACTGGGCGGTTTTGTATCAGGAACTTTTGCTGGTTCAGGATTAGCGTCCTCCCATTGAGCGTCCGCTCCTTCATCGAAGTCATACATGACATAACAGCTGTCTACTGGCTCCCTTTTCTTTGACCGGATGTACCCGAGCCCTTTTGTTTCTATTCTCCCGTTTGGCAATTTGCATTGAGTCCCGGGAACGTTCCATACTTTGTCATAGAATTTGGCCTTTCTAACGGTTTGTTCGAAAGGTATTCCCTGGCGTTTCAGCAGTTTCCTCAAACCTTTGGTATAATATCTGGGAAGACGGATGGGCTGAAGCCTGTCGAGCGTGGGATCCGCGCCATGCCAAATTTCTTTTTCCACCTTGTTTCCTTCAGAACGGTAGAATAGGATTGCCCTCTCGCCTTTTCGTCCGGGAGGAATATAGAATGTGTGCAATTCTTCTATGCTGTTGGCGTTGAGTGCATCCAGTTCTTTGTAATGTTCAAGCGGCACCATGGTTATCTGCAGACTTCGCTCTTCATCAGCAGAAGCTCGTATTGACAGCCGAGCAGGGAATACAGCGTGAACTTCATCCTCTGAATCACTGCCGAAGATTAATGAAGGAACGGATGGTCCTGGCCTGGTGGACTGGGATGGACCTGAGTAAATTATATCCTCCTCCTCCTCGGTGTCACTGCCGAAGACAGGGATGGTGGCGTTAGTTTTGTTCTCCGGTTTGTGACACCTTTCCGTGTCTTCGAAACTCGGTAAGAAGTACTTGGCATCTTCATACTTGCGAACTTCGTTTACGGAAAACGGATTCAACTCTCCCGCCACAGTGTACTCAAGGCCATCCCTAGAATACTTCATGCACTGATGCTGTGTAGAAGGGATGATATTGTACTCGTGTAGCCATGGTCGGCCGAGCAGAGCATTGTAGCACGTCTTGGCGTCTATAACATGGAATTTGATGTCTGTGACAAGCAACCCGAAGCGTAGCGTCAATATCACAGATCCAAGTGTTTTTGATGATTGAGAGTCGAATCCGGAGATAGTGATTTTGTCTCGGGCGAGGTGTTGGACACTCATGCAAATCTCCTTTAACACTCGCACATTGAGTAAATTGACAGACGATCCGTTATCGACCAAGATTTTGCCTATCTTTATGTCATGGCAGTATCCTGAGACATAAAGGGGGCGATTGTGTTCACACGTCCCGAGGAGAAGGTCTTCATCACCAAAAGCAACGTCGGCTGTGTGCACTTCCTCTAATTCGTCTTTCATCTTTTCTTCGGCTAGGAAGGCTTGGAACTGGTCCGGCTCTTGTAGGGCCTTAATTAAAGAATCCCTCGCCTCTTTTGATAGTAATAGGGCATCGAGAATGCTGAGTTGTGAGGGTAGCTTCCTCAGATGCGCTAAGACATTGTAATCTACTCTATTCCTTTTTGGGGGATTCTTGGCGGTTAACTCTTCCGCGACTCGGTCATCCAAGGAGATATCTTCAGAGACCTTCTCTTTCCCTTTGTCTTTTCTGTTCAAGGGTCCGAGGTTCTTTTCGGGTAATGTTCGATTGCGCAGCTGTATATTCTCGCAGGCCTTCGGTTCTTCTTCTTTTCCCGAAGTGGATTCTTTGAAGAGGGGGCCGAGTTCTAGTTCCTCATCAGAGTCGCTCCCAAATGTAGGCACTTGTGACCCGGCAGTGTTAACCATGTGACAATTGCCGGCAGTTCTTTCAAGTTCTTCAGTCGTATTTCTTTGCTCTCGGCGAATTTTACATTTTTCCCGTTTAAAGCGTTGTCGATTAGCGACGTATCCTTGCCACCATCCATTGAAAGCCTTGCACTCTTGGGTAGGATGCGAGACCTTCTGATGGTATAAGCAATAAGAGGGGTGCATTTCTACCACACCAGTAATTTTTCCTTCAGAGGATGGTAGCTTCATGCCCATTGATATGGCCTTAGCAAACCTCTTTTTTATCTTGAATTGGCTTTTGTCAGCGGTGGAGGCATCTTGCTCCAGCGGGATCGTCTCAGCTCTTTCATCAAGTCGCTGGCGCTTGGCCCTTTCGAATATAGCCGTCTCGCGTTCTCGATCAGCTTTACTTTTCAATCGAGCTTCATTAAGAAACGCGCCAATCATCTCAACTGATAACCCTGGAGCTCTTGATTCGGCATTTGCCCCCAGCGTTTCAGTGCCAGAGGTCTCTTCATCATTTGTGACCGAATGAGAGATCATATGACAGCTCGCCACATACTCCTCGGATTCGTCTGATGAACTTTCTCCCTCATCTTCCTTTTGAAAGACGTGATCAAGGAAATCTTGGAGCGTAATGGGAGTCCGCACCTTTTGGTTATATTCATCCAGCGCGTCGATCTGCTTTTGTAGGTCCGTGCGCTTGTCTCCAGGCTTCACGGGCTTCTTAGATTTCTTCTTCTTCTTTTTCGAAGATTTTGACGGCCGGCTATGAACGCTTGAACCACCACCATCAGTCTTCGGAGTCAGTCGTGGTTTCAACATCCCCTCAATAACCTGCGGTTCCAAGGGGTTCTTCCACTTGACCGCTGGACAGGTCTGAAGATTGTTTAGCATCCTCTTTGTCTTGGCTGATAATACAACCTCCCAAGGAGCTTCCTCTATGACGGAGCATGTTGCCCTTGGCGTATTCGTTCCCTTAGAAGTGTGGGGCTGCGGCGGATTCACCTTCCATTTATCAGATAGCGCAAATTTGCCCTGACGGTACTGGTTCTCAAGCCAATTCTTGAAAACGTAGCAATCCTCGATGGGATGGCCTAGCACTCGATGGTAAGGGCAATAATTGGGCTCGTTGACGTCGTTCGGTTGCAACGGACGTTTTGGATCTGGCAGATTTATGAGTCTGTTGCGCAACGCCAGCTCGAATAGCCTCCTCGTTTTATCGCGGGGGAAGGAGTAAGGACGTCCCATCCTGTCCTCAAGGGGTATGTATGGGCGCGTATTGTTTGGACGAGCAACCGGCTTCGAGTCGCTCGGTTGTTGTTGGGCATTAGCGACAATGATCGCTTTTCCCTTTCCTTTGTCGTTTCGGGAGTCCGGCTTCGGGAGAGGGGGTTTATGGCCCATCTGATCCATCTGCGCTAGTTTGTCGATCAAAGCCTGGAAGGTAGTCGGCTTGAAGAACATCATGAACTGCGAGATGGTTGCCTGTGGATCAAGCGTTCCAACAAACATTCCCACCGCGGGAGCTTCTTCTATGCGTTGTTCGCACTTCGACCATAGATTTCGCCACCGTATAGCGTACTGAACCCATGTCTCGCCGGGTTTTACCCTGGCATTGATCAGTGCCGTCATCGGGGTACGCTCACTTGCACTTGCAAAACGTTGGGTGAAGAGCAGCTCCATCTCCGCAAAGGTTTTAATAGAGTCGTTGGGAAGCTCAGAATACCATTCAAACGCCGTGTCTGATAAGCTTCCAACAAACTGGCGAAGCAACAACTTGTCGCCGCCGCCGGTATTACCGCAAAGCGCCCTGAACCGGGCAACATGTTGATGGGGATTGCCGGTCCCTTTGTAAACATGAAACTTGGGAATCGTGTAACCCGGCGGGTACTTGATTTGGTCATACCAGCCCGGATATGGCCGCCCCGTTTTTACGACATGGCCGGCTGCTTCAGTCGCCTGATGAACCTTTATTTGCTGGGCTATATATTCGTCCAGATCAGTCTTAGAGATTGTATTCTCTTTAGCCGTTAATAGAGCCGGTGGCGGATTTGATGCCTCTCCCCTATCGTCTTCAAGAATGATCGGGAGATCTCCAGCAGGTGGATCCTGTTGAATCATCATACCCACCATATCCTGGAACAGGAGGGCCATCCGCTGTATGTTGGCTGCTTGTTCAGCAGCCTCTCTGTCCCTCTTTTCCAGTACTCGGCGAAGGAACTCAGCGTCGGTCTCTTCCTCCTGGCGCTCATCTAAGGACGTCTCAGGGTTCTCTTTCAGCCCAGTGAGTGCAGCCATTGTGGTCATCATCTCCTGAAGCTTTTGTTGCTGATCCTGAGCCTTGGTCACTGATCGGGTGAGCGGTCGGTGACCCGTAGAAATGCGGCTTTCTTCCTTTCCAGAAGCCATATAAATCGTATGAACTGTTATGCCCCCTGACTTTGGAGGTTTAGGTTCACCGCCTTTAAACTTTGCCGCTGACGCGGGAGCTTTCTCTGGCCTCCTTCTTTTGTGGGCCATCGAGGTTGCAGGAGCTGTTAAAATGGGCCTGCTAGCAATTGTTGCCCCCTGCTGTTTAACGGGGCGGGTTTTGTCCTTCTCCACCTTTGCCTTTTTCTGGCGATGAAAGTGATCTGGGTCAATCACAGAGTCTTGAACCCTCCGCCAAACCTTGTATATCTTTGACGATAGCCGTTGAGGGGGCTGTTCTTGTTTTGTTTCTGGAACTCTCTCCGCAGGTGGAGGAGATCTTTTCAAGGTAGCGGTTGGAGAGTTCTTACGCACTCTCCTCAGTAGTTCAAAGCTGTTCCCAGTTGGAACAGCAGCGTTGACTTCCACCATTGGAGCGGGTGGAGTTATCCCTGAGGGGGAGTTGCCCCCTGCTTTCCTCACTCGTCGCCAATGGCGACGTCGCGCACGACGAGTCGTTGGGACTGGCTCGGAAATCGAGATGGTTTCTTTTTGCCCCTTGTTTGAGTGTGGGGTAACTGCCGATGTCAGCCTGTCGAAGACTGATGCCTTTTGACCAGCTGGGGAAGGAGTGGGAACCATCAATCTTGTGAAGACCGACCCTCTGATGGGAGAGGCCACTTTAATGACTTCCGAAGCAGCGGCCGTTGCCCTCTTTGGGACGGCCACTTTATAGTTCTGACCTAGACTGGTGAAAACGGAGGCTGTCGGTTTAGTAGCGGACGACCTGTCGACAGAGGTTGTCGAAACAGTGAGCCGGTTGAAGACCGACTTTTTACCCACTTCTGGCGCAAGTATTGGTGCAGAAAAGCTTGCAGGTGGGATCATAGTCCCGAAGAACAAGCCGGTGGTGGCTTGGGTCACCTGATCTACCGGCAGAGTAAGGAAGGAAGCCGCTTGGGGCCCATATGCTACACCTCCTGGTGAGGTGGAGCGTCCGTTGCAGCGGCATTTCGAGCAGTTGGTACAGCTAGAGGCCATTGAATCTTGAATTCTGCGCCAGGTAAAAGACCAAATCTTAGTAACTTGAAATCCGAAGACAACCATTTAATGAACCGCGATTGGTTTGCGAAGACGACACACGAAGTGTGGAGTGGAAAGAGGAAGAGGTCCCACCGGGGGTGCCAGAATCTGTTCCCCTCCGAACAGCGGCCTTGACGTTAGGACGTCTGTGCCTGAGGTTCGGGGCAGATGCTATTTGGTTTTATCCGTTTATCTCTCCGAAGATGCCAAGTTGATTTATGGCACCGTGCATCGGAGGTTTAGACGGATGCGGCCGATGTAGCAGACTTCGTCAGATTCCCCCTCAGGATGAGGGGTTTTTGATTATGGGGACGCTCTTCCCTGCAGGCGCAAGCCCCTGCAGTTAATTACGCTACCGGATCGCGGTAACAACTTTCTCCTTCTCCAGAATTTCACTTCGTGTCGTGTGTGTTCATTTTGTTTGTGGTTGTCCGTGGATTGTATACGGAGACTGAGTAATGCCGTCGCCCGTAGGACGTGGATTAGTCCAAATCCATATTTACTTAGATTTGGGTTTGGTGTTTTCAGTCTAAGGATGCATTAGTCGCGTTGCGGCTAAGATCAACTTAAACGTTCGTCGAGGATACGTTAGTCCTGTTTTAGACTAAGATCAACTCAACGTAGTGATTAATTTAATGTATGGCCATCGGGACTCGTCACCTCTCTGACGTCGTTGAAGGATTACAACGACATGTATCAAAGGAGCTCGGAGATGTACCCTCGAACCAGAGTTGATTGGGAGTTTTATAATCCATTTGAATATTTAAGGATACGTTAGCCGTGTTTGGGACTAAGATCAACTTAAACGTTTGTTAAGGATACGTTAGTCCAGTTTGAGACTAAGATCAACTTAACGGG